>OY856399.1:5231469-5856469 GCA_963693495.1 Malacosoma neustria | reverse complement strand
GCCTTCTGCAAGTCAAGAAACAGACAATGCAGAGGCGTATTCTTCGCCCTGTATTTCTCCGCGACAGTCCTTAGGGCAAAAATAGGGTCCATTGTCCCGTGACCAGGGCGAAACCCATATTGACACTCCGAGACAGTGCACTCCTGTCGAATCCGAGAGTCGATAACCCTCTCGAAGAGTTTCATGGTGTGGGACATGACCTTTATACCGCGGTAGTTACCGCACTCCTGCACCGATCCCTTGCCTTTGAAGACTGGAGTAATGATACTCAGCCTCCATTGGTTCGGGATCGTACCGGTGAGGAGTGTCCGGTTAAAAAGGTCGGTTAAAGTGCCCACACCACGAGAGCCCATCGCCTTCCAGGCTTCGATGGGGACTCCATCGGATCCAACAGCTTTCCGATTCTTCATGCGGCGAAGACAATTCTGGACCTCTGCAGGCGTTATCGGTGGCACTAGTCCTTGGTTCGGAGGAAGATCTGGCGGCTGCACCTCTTTATGCTGCTTGTTCAGCAGCTCGTGGAAATATGAGCGCCATCTCTCCTTCACCGCGAGGTCCTCGCATAACAAGTTGCCCCCGGGGTCTTTTACACAGCGGCACTTGGAGATATCCTGTGCCGCTTTGACCCTGGAGCGCGCCAACTTATATATGAGCTTCTGCCCCTCAGACGAGTCCAACTTATCGTAAATTGGTTGTAAGTGGTCTCGTCTGGCTCTGGCTACAGCTTTCTTGGTGGCGCGTTTGGCATCTCTGTATGCGTCGCGATCTTCAGGAGATCTGGACGCTTGCCACTTCTTAAAGAGGGCTTTTTTCGCCCTGGTCTCCCTCTGGACTGAGTCGTTCCACCACCAAGTCTCCTTGTCACACTTGCGTCCGCCCTTAGACACGCCAAGCACCTCTCTCGCCGACCCAAGGATAGCCGCCTGAATCCTGTCCCAGTAAGCTTGAACCGGTTCGCCCTCACCTCCGGCGCACTTGTCGCCGATGGCAGAGGCGAACTCCTGGGACTTGACTTCATCAAGCAGCCACCACCTGATTCGGCGTTGAAGGCGGTCGACACATTTGCCTTTGGGCTTCACGCAGAGGTCCATGACAAGAAGACGGTGTTGTGCAGTGAGACTCTCACCGGGTATGACCTTGCAGTTGGCTACTTTGCTGATGTGGTGTCTCCTAGTGAGTAGGAAGTCGATTTGGGTAGCATTCCTCCCGCTCTTATAGGTGATGAGATGCTCGGGTCTCTTTTTGAAATACGTGTTCACGATGGCAAGGTCGGCAGCCGCACACGTATTGAGGATGTCCTCCCCTTCCGCGTTGCGGCTACCGTACCCAAATCCACCGTGAACACGCTCAAATTCCCCACATTCATCACCCACATGACCGTTCAGATCACCCCCCAAAACGATCCCCTGTGATAATGGGATTCCACCGAGCACTTCTCCGAGTTGATTCCAAAACGCTATTTTATCGGCGTCGTCACAACCGGCCTGTGGCGCATAGGCACTTATCAAGTGGGTAACTACCCCATCGATAAGCACCCTAACGACCATAAGCCGGTCGCTATGACGTTTCACTTCCAAAATGTCGTTCTGGAGCTCCTCCGAGAGCACTATGGCAACCCCATTCTCCCCACCAAGTGCACCTGTGTAGATCAGCTTGTAGCCATTCCCAATGAACCGGGATCTGCTGGCCTTCCACCGAGTCTCCTGCAGGAACGCCACGGCCACCCTCCGCCTGGAGAGCACATCGGCCAACTCTCTCGCGCGTCCGGTTAACGTGCCAATATTCCACGTTGCGAAGCGGAGTTTCCTTTTGGATGGGGCTAGTGTCTTTAGCCGTGCTCGCCCACGGCACGGCAGCCCTAGTCCACTTGTCACAGGAGTCGGGCGAAGTTCCTGCGCGTCGTTTTGCGGCGACGCCCTATCCGTGACACATCCTTTTCTTGTTTGAACCATGTTTTATTTGGCTTGTTTTGGTTTTTACGGGAGCGACTGCCGTCCGACCTCCCAACCTCTAAAGGGAAACCTAGAGGTGTCCTTCCCTCGCCGCATGCAAGCTGGCAGAGGGAGTGACCCATCAGTCGGCTTTTACGACTCCCTTGGGATGATTTGGGGTGGCCCTATTCTTTCTTCGGCCGGGACCACACGGCACAATAATTCGATAAGATTATTCGAGCTTTATTCAAATATAGTTTATTTTCAGGGTATGCAATACACGACGTGTAGGGTCAAATTCGACGGGGCCACCAAGAATCCCTTCAGATCCCTGACGGCCAGGAACCTGGCTTATGAGGAACCCAGCAACGTCAGGTTGACTATTGGTAAGAACACATTACGTTTACTAGAGCTTGTAAAGCAATATATCGTCGTGATCGTAGAATAACGTCGGATTTGAAAAAAATCCAAAATTCACTTTTTACCATATTTGGATACTACATTGTCTAAATATTATTGCTACATTAAAAAAAAATTACATGTTTTGATTTCAAACTAAGCAGTCAGTAAAGTGACGGATGTGATAGATTCTCATAGTAAAATGACGCATGTGTATTTTTAAAATGGCTATCCTGTAAAGTTTAATTTATGTCAGATCCGTCACTATTCTACGACCACGACGATATATATATATATATATATATATATATATATATATATATATATATATATATATATATATATATATATATATATATATATATATATATATATATATATATATATATATATATTATATATATATATATATATATATTGTCAAGAGTAGAGCAATTTGTAATAATAATATTATAATTAAAGCAAAAAATAAATGCCAAGCAACATGGAATGTAATAAAAAATAAAATAAATAGACCACAAGTATTAAAAGGAATTGAAAGTATTAACTATCTTGGAAATAACCACTCTGAACCTGAAAAAGTTGCTGACTGTTTTAATGAGTTTTTTATTAACACAACCAATAAAGGTACTAAAGTAAAAGCTTATCCTTTACCTGAATCTTTAAGAGCTAGTCATAGTATATTCATAAAACCACTTACCTACTCAGAACTTTATAACATAATTATTTCTCTTAATAATACTAAATCAGTGGGATTTGATGGTGTATCTACTTATATAATAAAAGAAAGCCTAAATATAATTTGTCCTATTTTACTTTACCTTGTGAATCTTTCTCTGTCACAAGGGATTTTTCCATCGAGGCTTAAAATGTCTGTAGTTAAACCATTGTATAAAAAAGGTGATAAGCAAGATATGAATAACTATCGTCCTATAACTCTCATACCGATATTTGCCAAGATATTTGAAAAAGCTATGCATGCATTTTCAATTATATGCATTTCTAGATAAATTTAACATTATTCAGAAGGAGCAAAATGGTTTTCAGAAGAAAAAGTCGACTACTTTAGCGACATTCGATCTCGTTGATTCTGTAATTGAAAAAGTTACTAATAAAATACCAGTTTCTGTTATTTTTTATGATATGACGAAAGCTTTTGACTTTGTTGACCATGACATATTAATTCAGAAATGTGAACACTGCGGTATAAGGGGTCATGCAGTATCATGGTTGAGGAGTCGTTCGTTGGCTCATAGTCTGTCTGAGCAGAAGTTCACTTCTTGCGAAGTGTTTAAAAATGGGTCGATTCGTGGATTGCATCAAAAGACGAGGCGTTCTTCCGACACGGTATTCGTGCCCCGCCCGAAAGATGGTCAAAAGTAGTAGAAAGCTATGGGCAATACTTTCTTTAGTGTATTTTTTCCATTGACAATAAATATTTTTTTCATTAAAAAAAAAAAGGCTAAGAATTAATTCCAACACCTAAAACGTGGCGGGGATATAATAATACTCACAGAATCAGTGAAATGTCCGTGAAGAGGCTCTTCAAGTGTTCCATCTTGAACGAAGTGTTTTTCGACATACTTATGCACATAATACGGCTCTTTTATAACTGAAAACAAACATTATTTATTATTATGTTTATTGGAATAAGACCACTTGGAAGTCGAAAAAGGCGACGAAAGTATTGCTTGTTTATTACTTCGACCATTTTTAATAATAATTTTTAACATAAGGATAAAACTACTGACGAGAAAGTTAATGTCACTTCTAAAAGTCACCCCACGGTGCTTTGTATGATATTTTGAAACTAACATTTCAGAATGAAACTAAACTGACGGACTCATAAACTGCATCAAAGTTCAGGATTACTTTGAGATGATTTTTTTTAATAAGTATGCAAACTTTCTATACTGATTTAAATTGAAACCTCTAGATTGGTTCGTGAACTTTAAAACAGCGTAGGGTCATATCCTTAAGTTTAAGTTTGTGTACTGGAAAGGACCTAAGACTTTTTTGAAGAAAAAACAGAAATTTAAGGAAAATTGGTTTAATTAAAAAATTGGTTTAAACAATAGACACAAACTTTATGCAAGGGTTTATTTATGTTTTAATAAGGTGTATTACCTCCACGTGCCCTTATTACGGATTCTAATCAGTTCCGCGTAGATATATATATATATATATATATATATATATATATATATATATATATATATATATATATATATATATATATATATATATATATATATATATATATATATAACGACAGTGTGCGAGTGAGAGGTGAAGAGAAGCGACGCCATTTTCAATCCCATTCTTTAATTGTACAGGTAGTATATCTAATATATAAAATTCTCGTGTCACAGTTTTCGTTGCCATACTCCTCCGAAACGGCTTGACCGATTTTGATGAAATTTTTTGTGCATTTCCGGTATCTATGAGAATCGGCCAACATCTATTTTTCATCCCCCTAAATGTTAGGGGTAGTCCATCCCTAAATTTTTTTTTGTATTTTTTGACATTTTATTATTTTTATGGCAGAACAACGTTTGCCGGGTCAGCTAGTTATATATATATATATATATATTTTAATCTTCAGGTACAAGAGTGATCGCTCTATTCAAAGATTCGGCGAACGATGGGAAACGGGAGTCGTTTTATTCGGGAATAATTGCGGAAGTTCCGAATCCAGTCAATAATTATCGGTACGTACAGTTAGTTAACTATACTAGTGTTCGCCGTGTGGTCGAATTTAGTCCGTAATTCAATTAAGTTTTACATTAAATTAAAAGTGAATTGAATTATAATTGCAGATTCACGATCCTTTTTAATTATTATACACACGCACGAACACACACACAAACATACACACACAAACACTATAAGGTTATAGCACTATATATTTTATATCCGTGCAGGGGTGGAGATAGAATACCGACATCTGCTGCCGAGGTAGGCCTGTCGTAAGAGGCGACAAAAACAACCCACCCTAACTACGCGGTAGGGCCCCAAGCCCGTATGGATGACGACCATCTTCGATCTTAAGTATATCGCCGTAATAACTTTGTGTTGTGTTCTGGCATTAGTGACCTAAGTTCCTGTACCATAGGCGACGGTAACTGCTAAATTCTAAGTGAGCTGTCTGCTGTCATACAGCATTTAAAAAAACGAGTGGAAAGGAAATCGGCGTGCCTAAGTTAGTCTGTGAATATTATCATTAGTTGTATTTTTGAATGTGAAGTGTCAGTATACAAGAAGAGTTCTTCGGCTGATAAATGACAAACTGAAACAGGTATCTGGTATTCTTCGACGATGGTTACGCCCAATACGTCCTCCACAAGGACACGCGGCTAGTCTGCGAAAGCTCCCCAGTCGTGTGGGATGAGGTGCATCCGTTCTCCAGGGACTTCGTCAGGAAATATCTGCTGGCGTACCCCGAGAGGCCGATGGTGAGGCTGCACGCCGGACAGAGTTTGAAGACTGAGTGGAATGGTAAGTGTCATCATTTGAGCAGGTTTTCGCTGGTCCCGAGTTCGGATGTTTATGTAAAATAAGTATTTACTTTAAAAAAAACATGTGGTGCAGTCTTTGGGGACTGCTGATAGAAGTGGAAACCAAGTAACTTGTGAATTGTATCGTTGAGCTATTAGATTATTATTTTCGATCTAGCTGTGTCCGCGACTCCGTGTGAAATAGTGACTTGGGGCAGCAATTTTTGGATAAATGTTATGGTTTATTTTGGATTACAAACCCTATAAACCCTAAAATATCAACATCATCATTTCAGCCGGAAGACGCCCACTGCTGGACAAAGGTCTCCCCCAAAGATCTACATGACGATCGGTCCTGAGCTGCCCTCATCCAACCTATTCCGGCGATCTTGACCAGATCATCGGTCCATCTTGTGGGGGGCCTACCAACATTGCGTCTTCCAGCACGCGGTCGCCATTCGAGGAATTTTCTGCCCCAACGGCCATCTGTCCTTCGCGCTATGTGCCCAGCCCACTGCCACTTCAGTTTTGCAATCATCCGGGCTATGTCGGTGACTTTGGTTCTCCTGCGAATCTCCTCATTTCTGATTTGATCTCGCAGGGAAACTCCGAGCATAGCCTTCTCCATTGCCCTCTGAGCGACCATGGGCTTTCTCATAAAGCCCATAGTTAGCGACCACGTCTGCGTTTCGTAAGTCATCACTGGCAACACACATTGGTTAAAAACCTTCGTCTTGAGACACTGCGGTATTTGGGACGAAAGGATTTTACGGAGCTTCCCGAACGCTGCCCATCCGAGTTGGATTCGACGAGTGACCTCTTTCGCGAAATTGGACCTGCCTAACTGGATCGTTTGACCCAAGTAGACGTATTCGTCAACAATTTTGAGAGTACAGTTCCCAACTGTTACGGGGGTAGGTGCGACATGGGCATTAGACATGATCTTCGTCTTGTCCATGTTCATTTTGAGACCTACTCCTTGGGAAGCTGTATTGAGGCCATCGAGCATATGGCTTAAGTCTTCCATGGTCTAAGCCATGATTACGATATCATCTGCGAATCGAAGGTGAGTGATGTACTCGCCGTTGATATTGATGCCCAGTCCATTCCAGTCCAGAAGCTTGAAGACATCTTCCAACGCAGCGGTGAACAGCTTCGGCGTATGACATCTCCTTGTCTGACTCCCCGCTGCAGTCGGATAGGCCTCGAGTTCCGATCCTGGAGACGGACTGACATGGTGGCGTTTTCATACAAATACTTCAACGCTTTGATATATCGATAATCAATGTGGCACCTCTGGAGAGACTGAAGCACCGCCCATGTCTCGATCAAATCAAAGGCTTTCTCATAGTCCACGAACGCCAAGCATAGTGGCTGGTTATACTCCTCCGTCTTCTGTATAACCTGCTGCAGCGTATGTATGTGGTCTATGGTGCTAAAGCCTTTTCGGAATCCGGCTTGTTCGGGAGGCTGGAAGCCGTTAAACCTGCGCGCGAGACGATTCGTGATGACCCTTGAAAATAGCTTGTAAACGTGGCTCAGAAGTGATATCGGTCTAAAGTTCTTCAAAAGGGTTTTGTCGCCCTTTTTGAAGAACAGTACCACTATACTTCCGTGCTATGATTGCGGCGTTTTGCCCTCGATTATGACGGAATTGAATAGCTTCTGGAGGATTTTAAGCACACGAGTACCACCAGCTCTCAGAAGCTCGGCTGTAATTCCATCATCACCCGGCGCCTTGTTGTTTTTAAGCTGTTTGAGGGCCACACTAATCTCGTGCAGACTGACGTCTGGGATATCTTCGGTATAGTGTCGGGTTAATTTGGCTCTTGGGTCTTTAGCCTTCTTGATAACAGGTGCCCGTGTGGTCGTGTATAGCTGTCCGTAGAACTTCTCGACTTCCCTCAAAAGTTCGGGTTTAGACGTAACGACCCTGCCGTCACCGGTCTTCAGCTTCGTCAATTGGCTCTGCCCAATAGACAAGTCTCGTGCGAATACTTTAGAGCCCTTGTTACGCTCTATAGCCGCCTTAACATAGTCTGTGTTATGGCGGCGGATATCACGAGTCAACGACTTGGAGATCGGTCTATTTAGCTGCCTATACTGGGAAACATCGTCCGGGGACTGAAGGGTGGGTCATTAAAATATAAATAAATAAAATATGCACTGACTGTGTTATCGAATGTAACTGTTACGCCATGCGCCTCCGGAATACGTGCGTTTGAACCTACAAAGTCCAGCCTAAGCTAAACCCTATTTCATATGATTGATGATAAAAATCAGCCTGATCAGGCTATCCTACAGCAATAAATAAAACAGACGGTAGAATACCCAAAGAGCTATGCTATGCTATATTTCAAGTCAACCCGGAGTATAGTTTTAGAGATCTCGTGATGAGTGGAGAGTTTAGAGATAGTTTCGCTTATATACTTAGTCAGGTCATAAGTATTGTCACACAGTAAAAACTTTTCTTTTAGAATGCTGGCCACAAAAAAGTTTATTGAATTCGAATTTCGAATTGTTCATGAAAATAAAAATGTATACTTTTAGAATTTTACTCATTTTTAAATATGGAGTGGACGCTTAAAGAAGACCGTGTTGCAGTTATTGCGTTGCATCGTTGCAGTTACGCGCCAATTCAAATTTTTAACATACTGAAAAATTTGAATATAACCAAAAGATTCGTTTATCGTACCATCAAACGATACAATGAAGACTCTAGTGCAGATGACAGGTCAAGAAGTGGTCGCCCTTGGTCTGTTAGGACTCCAGCAGTGATAAAAGCTGTGAAGGCACGAATTCAAAGAAATCCCAAACGTAAGCAGAAACTGTTGGCCCTTCAGATGGGGTTAAGCAGAACCACGGTGAAAAGGGTGTTAAATGAAGACTTAGGGCTTCGGGCATATCGAAGAAAAACAGGACATCGTTTGAATGCTCGTCTAATGGACCTGAGACTGAAGAGATGCCGCGCTTTGTTGAAGCGGTACGCGGGAAAAAAATATCGGGAAATTCTTTTTTCGGATGAAAAAATGTTTACCGTGGAAATTCTTTTTTCGGATGAAAAAATGTTTACCGTAGAAGAGAGCTACAACAAACAAAATGATAAGGTGTACGCACACAGTAGTGAAGAAGCGAGCAACCGTATTCCGCGTGTCCAACGAGGTCATTTTCCATCCTCGCTCATGGTATGGTTGGGAGTTTCTTGTTGGGGCTTAACAGAGGTACATTTTTGTGAGAAAGGTGTAAAAACGAATGCTGTTGTGTATCAAAATACAGTCCTGACGAACCTTGTGGAACCTGTTTCTCATACCATGTTCAATAACAGGCACTGGGTATTCCAACAAGATTCGGCGCCAGCTCATAGAGCGAAGAGCACACAAGACTGGCTGGTGGCGCGTGAAATCGACTTCATCCGGCACGAAGACTGGCCCTCCTCCAGTCCAGACTTGAATCCGTTAGATTACAAGATATGGCAACACTTGGAGGAAAAGGCGTGCTCAAAGCCTCATCCCAATTTGGAGTCACTCAAGACATCCTTGATTAAGGCAGCCGCCGATATTGACATGGACCTCGTTCTTGCTGCGATAGACGACTGGCCGCGCAGATTGAAGGCCTGTATTCAAAATCACGGAGGTCATTTTGAATAAACTTTAATGTCATAAGAATCTATGTTTTGTTAAGTTCATTTTGGTATATGAATGGTTACTTAATGAATAAACTTGTTACAATTATTTTACATTAAACATGTGACAGAATTTATGACCTGACTAGGTGAATATAGGGTGAATTTGACAAACCCGTCCAAATTTTTTTTACGCACTAAACATCATTTATGGAACCCATTTTTGCAAAAAAAATTGTATGTTGAATTTTTACCATAAAATATTTCATATAGGATCATTAATTCCATCGTACAGAATAATCATATGGTGCAAACAGCGTCGTTAACCTGTTATTACCTGTCTCTGTCACACCCGCGTAAATGAGTAGTGCGTATTCGCTCGCCCGGCCCGGTGCCGCCGTCCTCGGCCTTTTACTAGGTCAGATGGAGAGGTCATTGCACTCTCGCGCCGTATTACGTTAATTGCGAGTTCTTTGAATGACTTTGTGATGCTGATTACTCAACATTTTTGTACTATGTGATACAAAACTAAAATACATGTATATACAGGCTGACTTTGACAAACCCGTCCAAATTCACACAGAAGAATCTTTAGTAAAAGTTATGAGAAACATGTATTTTAGTTTTGTATCACATAGTACAAAAATGTTGAGTAATCAGCATCACAAAGTCATTCAAAGAACTCGCAATTTACGTAATACGGCGCGAGAGTGCAATGACCTCTCCATCTGACCTAGTAAAAGGCCGAGGACGGCGGCATTGAACCGGGCGAGCGGATACGCACTACTCATTTACGCGGGAGAGACAGAGACAGGTAATAACAGATTAACGACGCTGTTTGCACCATATGATTATTCTGTACGATTGAATTAATGATCCTATATGAAATATTTTATGGTGAAAATTCAACATACAATTTTTTTGCAAAAATTGGTTCCTTAAATGATGTTTAGTGCGTAAAAAAAATTTGGACGGGTTTGTCAAAGTCACCCTGTATATATATAAGATATATACATTCAAACCCCTTTAGGAAAATGGTGGTCGTCAAAAGTGATAAAGGTGGATGCGTCCCTCGTCCAAGTCCATTTTGAAATGGACAACCGCACTGAGTGGATATACAGGGGCTCCACACGGCTGGCGCCGCTTTACCTCGAACTGCAGGCAGCTGAGAGACACAGGAACAGGCCATTGCCGAGGAGTAAGGCGCAGACCAGGGTGAGAATTGCTTTTTTTATTGCTGTGGAACAGCAGGTGGCATAAATATAGACCAATGGTAGCAGGCCGACTATATAATAACCTTTGCTGGGGTCCGACCTGCTTCTGGAGGGTATATAATTTTTTTTTTCAATTACTGTGGAACAACATACAGGCTGGCAGCCCAGTTAATAGTAAGCAGTTACCGTCGCTTATAAATGTTTGCGACGCCAAGGATACTGTTAACACGCCGCCGTCTGCGTATGGGGATTGGACCTGGATCACTTATGTCGGATAACACAAGGTTATTATAGCGGTATATTGAGAAATCAGGGGTGGTTGCCAACCAAATGGGCGTGAAACCTTACCACGTAGCTAGGGTTGTTTTGTCGCCTTTTACGACAGGCCACCCCTCGGTTGCATTCTTACTCCGCGGAGAGAAACATATACGTTAAGTAGTTTTATTTGAAGAAACATATTATATTTTGTAATAATGGACGGTTTTATTTAAAGCAATTTCTTCTAGACTACCCTCATTTTATTTATTTTTATGAGAATATTTGAAATGTTACGTGTTTTGCAACCATTTTCCTTGTCTTTAAATAATGCTGGACTGAATTTAGACGCCCAATTGTTAATATTTCTTGTCTCATTTTAGTATTTTTTTTTTCCAGTCGAATATGCCGTACGTAGAGTACACGCGCTCGGACGAACAGAACGACAGCAAAGAGGCAGAAATTCAGGCGCAGAAGAAACAGCAAGAGGTAGTGTTTTTATTTATGTTTCGCGTGTTGAATTTGTCGTGTTGGGTTCGATTCCCGTCCTGAGTGTGGCTATTGTTTTTTATTGTTCTGAAACATCTGACAGCTTAACGGCCTACTTAGTAGAAAGCAGTCACCATCGCCATTGTACGTTTGGGACAACAGGGATACAGGAACTTGGGTCACTAATGCCGGAACACAGCACAAGATTATTATGGTGATATAATTATAAACCAACGGCTACCACTGCTATTCAGACGGGCTTGTAGTTCTACCACGTAGAAAGGGTTGTGTAGTCGCTTTTTACGACAGTACGACCCCGGCCGCAGGTGTTACTATTATTCTTCTCCGTCCCTTTTTTTTATTACTATAGGACAGCAAACAGACTGACGGCTTGCTTAGAATTTAGCAGTTACCGTTGCCTATGGGTGTTTGCAACGCCAATGGCATCGCAAACACGCTGCTGTCCCATAAGGGTACAGGAACTTGGGTCACTAATGGCGGAACACAACAAAATTATTATGGCGGCAGACTTAAGACCAAAGGTGGTCGCCATCCATACGGGCTTGGGGCATAGCTAGGGTGGGTTGTTTTGTCACCTTTTACGACAGGCCGATCCCGCCCGCATAGGTTAGTATTCTTTCCGCCCCTGCATAGATAGAAGAATCCCCTGCATGGATAGGTGTGATTTTCTTGATTGGGGCGTGAAATTCAAAAATAACTATTTCCATAGGAAATTCGTCAGCAACGCGCCGTCGCTAAGAAATCCACTAGCACTACACCGATGCCGATTCAAGTGCCACCAAATGTTGAAAATCAACTCAACACGAGGGTCGTGGTATGTTTTTTTTTAATAATTTGTAATCACTTTGTATCATTCTGCCATAGCAGATATATGTTTGTGCGAGTGAGTGCGTATGTGCGCTTGCGCTCAAACAGTAAGTTGCCTGTTAACCCCATTATCAACACTCAGTCACGCATTCAGTTGGACCTTAAAGCAAAAAAAAACAATTTTAGGTTGTAAATAATTCGGTTGGGAGGCAAAAAACCTCTGCAATATTAAAAAGATAAAAAAATCTAAGTTATATGCAGAAATGTTGATAATGGAGCACTTATACATATTTTCTACCGCTTTGTCCCCCATTTTCACAAATATATATCCATATCATTTTAATAAATGACTTCATCTAGGGACCTTTTTAAAAAATAAAATAAAATTAGTGTACTCACATTCAACGCCACCCCTTTTCAGCGTGTAACCACGCCCATATATTTGTCTCGTCGGGTAAACATCATTCTATCATTCAATATCTAACAATAGCTGGATGAATACTGAGCCTAGGCTTTATTTTTTAATTATACATATTTAAGAACTTAATACCTATTTGTTTATTTATTAACATAGTTCAAGGTGTATACTGCAAGTTCTAAATAAAATAAAAAAAATATTTGACTATGATATATACAGGACGTGTTGCGCGACCTATTTTACTTTTGTACTAGCGACCTCTACTGCAGACCAATGCTTTTTTTATGAGGTGGAAATACTACTCGTGTATCGGCTTAATGGACATTGTTATTTTTTTTTAAATGTTGTAATTGAAAAACCATTTAGAGGAATAAGGTTACTGATCATTACGGACTAATTAATTACGAAAAATATTCACATTTTATTGATATTTTTGATAAAATATGATTGACCTTCTGTGCCCTTCAAATTTCACTGTATAGTTTGTATCGTTGCCTCAGAAAATAAAAAGTAAGTGGCAAGTATTGATAATCTGTCATGTGTCAAATTCATAAATGTCAAAAATAATAATTTTTCCTGCGACTTCTCTTTTTCTCGTATGAACTTTGACAGATATGAGATGGATGACATCGTGTTGACAGCTTTCAATTTTTTAAATTATTTCTAGTGAGGCAACGGCACAGTCCATTGTGCCGTGTGATGACGTCACTTACCTTTAAAATTGAAAATATTCAAACATTTTTTTTAAAATAACCGTTGAGCCAATCTTCAAAATATTCAAATTAGTTTCTCAAAACGCTCAAAATTTTCAAAAAATAAATTAAAATCGAATGGTTAAAAATTTTAGACAATCCCCATTATCAGAATGCGTAAAACCACAAAATATCGAAATAAGACTTTTAAATTTAACTAGATGGCTAGTGGAATATTTCTAAGCCTATCTATTAAATTACGTCATATGTTCTACAAAAATATAGCTAATTTGTTATGAATGACAGTGTTATGGATAAAATAATGCCCGTGCATAGCAAAAACGAACGTTTTTAATTGCTCCTGAAGTTTATACAAATGGAGTTACGCATTCTGATAATTAACATATACCATAAACTAAGTGCTTGCTTTTTACCTGTTTCTAGAATATTCTTAAAATAGATAAAACAGTGATTGCCTAAATTGAATCTAGATCAGCACTTGCAGGTCTGAAAAACTGTGCTTTTTCACACAAATAGATGCGCAAGAGTTTAACGCTTCATAATATTTAGCAGCACCTCGGTACTGAGCAAACTATATAAAACTGTAATATTTTTTTTATTAATTTTGTTATCGAATTTTTCCTTCTACCTTTTTTTATTGCTGTAGAACAGCAGACAGGCTGATGGTCTATTTAATAGTGAGCAGTTACCATCGACTATGAATGTTTGCGACGCCAAGTGCAATAGGTAGAGTCTCACTTATAACACAACACAAGGTTATAGCGGCATGTTTAGAGACCAGCTAGGATTGTTTTTTTTTTGTTTTTTACGACAGGCCGACCCTGGATGCAGGGGCAGTATTCTTGCTCTATCCTGCACGCATATGTCCATTTCACGATTATATCTTCTAGAGGGAGCTACTTTCGAATATTACCTTTCAGTACTACACACCGAAGAACGCGGTGAAGCCTTACAAGATGGTTACACACACCTGCGGCAGTAAGTGTAAGCGCACCGACGTGTTGGGTCTTAAGGAACTGCGCACGTACAATCCGTTGGCCAAACCGCTGCTCAGCGGTTGGGAGAGGTTGGTAGAATTTTTATCGGTAGAAAATAAGATTGGTAGATTTGTTTAATAAGATTGGTAGTGTATTGGTAGGATTATTTAGTATTATAAATAATAATCGGCTATCACTAGAGGTATATACCTAGTCGGGTCATAAATTCTGTCACATGTTTAATGTAAAATAATTGTAACAAGTTTATTAATTATGTAACCATTCATATACCAAAATGAACTTAACAAAACATAGATTCTTATGACATTAAAGTTTATTCAAAATGACCTCCGTGATTTTGAATACAGGCCTTCAATCTGCGCGGCCAGTTGTCTATCGCAGCACGAACGAGGTCCATGTCAATATCGGCGGCTGCCTTAATCAAGGATGTCTTGAGTGACTTCAAATTGGGATGAGGCTTTGAGCACGCCTTTTCCTCCAAGTGTTGCCATATCTTGTAATCTAACGGATTCAAATCTGGACTGGAGGAGGGCCAGTCTTCGTGCCGGATGAAGTCGATTTCACGCGCCGCCAGCCAGTCTTGTGTGCTCTTCGCTCTATGAGCTGGCGCCGAATCTTGTTGGAATACCCAGTGCCTGTTATTGAACATGGTATGAGAAACAGGTTCCACAAGGTTCGTCAGGACTGTATTTTGATACACAACAGCATTCGTTTTTACACCTTTCTCACAAAAATGTACCTCTGTTAAGCCCCAATAAGAAACTCCCAACCATACCATGAGCGAGGATGGAAAATGACCTCGTTGGACACGCGGAATACGGTTGCTCGCTTCTTCACTACTGTGTGCGTACACCTTATCATTTTGTTTGTTGTAGCTCTCTTCTACGGTAAACATTTTTTCATCCGAAAAAAGAATTTCCCGATATTTTTTTCCGCGTACCGCTTCAACAAAGCGCGGCATCTCTTCAGTCTCAGGTCCATTAGACGAGCATTCAAACGATGTCCTGTTTTTCTTCGATATGCCCGAAGCCCTAAGTCTTCATTTAACACCCTTTTCACCGTGGTTCTGCTTAACCCCATCTGAAGGGCCAACAGTTTCTGCTTACGTTTGGGATTTCTTTGAATTCGTGCCTTCACAGCTTTTATCACTGCTGGAGTCCTAACAGACCGAGGGCGACCACTTCTTGACCTGTCATCTACACTAGAGTCTTCATTGTATCGTTTTATGGTACGATAAATGAATCTTTTGGTTATATTCAAATTTTTCAGTGTGTTAAAAATTTGAATTGGCGCGTAACCGCAACGATGCAACGCAATAACTGCAACACGGTCTTCTTTAAGCGTCCACTCCATATTTAAAAAATGAGTAAAATTCTAAAAGTATACATTTTTATTTTCATGAACAATTCGAGATTCGAATTCAATAAACTTTTTTGTGGCCAGCATTCTAAAAGAAAAGTTTTTACTGTGTGACAATACTTATGACCTGACTAGGTATAATATACCCGCCACTGTTGATTAGCGGATTTCAATGACACGATTTCACGTAAAAATTCAATGTGTCCGTATGAATTTTTCTTTCATCGTCATCATCACAAGTTCAAAGTTTACAAGAGATGGAAAGTGTGAGAGTGATATTGAAAGAAGAGTGAATGTTGGAAACATGGTGAATGGAGCTTTGCACTCCTTTATGAGCAGTCAGAAGGCGTCTAACAAGGCTCGTCTGGCTGTGCATGAGGGGGTGTTGGTTCCGACAGTCATGTACGGAAGTGAAAGTTGGGTATGGCAGAAGAAACATGAAAGCAGAATAAATGCAGTTGAGATGAGAGCGTTAAAATTGAGAAAGGTATGCTGAGATGGTTTTGCCATGTGGAGAGAATGAATGAAGAACGATTGACGAAAAAAGTGTATAAGGCGAGTGTGAATGGAAGTGTTGGAAGGTGTAGACCTAGGCGGACGTTTCGAGACCAGATCAGGAACGTCTTGAAAAAAAGGCCAGGTCAAGAGTACCCTAAACCGAAGGGCATCTATGAAGGGAATAATGAAAGTGGACGAAGCGAAACAAGTGTGTAAGGATCGAGCAAGTGGAAAGAAGTAGTCTCTGCCTACCCCTATGGGAAAGAGGCGTGATTATATGTATGTATGTATTATGAGAATCGAACCCATGACTTTAAGGCTGGTCTCTGAGATGAATATGATAAGCTACATTGTCAAAGCGGAGTAGAATAAAAGACGTCTTATGACTTTTTAAAGTTTTATTTCTTTTGACGCATTTGGAAAATATTATGGGAGTAAAATTTTTACATCATGAAGTTAGCTGATAACTGTCTCTCAAATGTTCCGTGTTGAACTGTGTTCCGTTCCGAGCTCGTAACTATGTTCACAGTGTTTTTTTTTTAATATTCTTTAGACGGATAGTCCGCTACAAGGGTCACAGGGACGTGATCTACCGCGCCCCCTGCGGCCGGTGCGTGCGCAACATACGCGAACTTCACACGTACTTGCGAGCCATCCAGAGCGACATGCCGGTGGACCTGTTCGACTTCCATCCGAACACGCACTGCTTGGCCGAGTTCGTTGTCACTAAGTGCCTGGTCGGGAAGAAGGTGAGCTGATCTATGTAGTGTGACAATTGTGATAGCGCCATCTTGTATCAAAATTGAAGAGCGCTTGTATTATGGGTACTAGCTAAACGAGTGATATAGCAGACAGGCTGACTGGGTGTTTACAACGCCAGTGGCATCGCGAACACGCTGCTGTCCCATAAGGGCACAGGAACATGGGTCACTAATTCCGGAACACAACACAAGGTTATTATGGCGGCATACTTAAGACCAAAAGTGGTCGCCATCCAGACGGGCTTGGGGCCCTACCACGTAAGGTGGGTTGTTTTGTCGCCTTTTACGACAGGCTGACCCCGGCCGCAAAGGTTAGTATTCTTTCTCCGCCCCTGCACGGATATAATTTAAATAAATTTGTAATAATAAACGAATGGTAATTAAAGATACAACGTCTTTACACTGTTTTACCTGTACTACTACACTTTATTTGCACAAACTTAACTCATACAAAGTTGTGTCATTCAATTAGCACACTTAGGCAAGAAGGGATAAATATGACGGCTTTGACATTTAACACGAAAAAGAAATTTAAAACATTTGGACGATAACATATTGGGTTTGAATACCATCTTTCTGTTACGTTATTGGTAAGTAAGTAAGGTGTTCCGGTATTGGTGACCCTGGAACCTTGGTTTCAGTACCCTTATGTAGACGGCAGCGTGTTTGAGGTGCCTCTAGCGTCGCAATTCACAGGCGACGGCAACAGCCGTTCCTCAGCAATAAAAAAAAAAAAAAACGTTTGCAGGATCTATCTCACGGTAGAGAGAACGTTCCCGTGCCGTGCGTGAACACGATCGACGAAACGTTGCCGGAGTTCTGTTCGTATAACACGGAGAGGACGCCCACTGCTGGGGTCCCGCTCAATCTGGATCCCGACTTCTTGTGCGGTTGCGACTGTACGGATGATTGTGAGGTAATTACTGTATTTTTGTAATTAAAAAAATATTGTGACTATAATCGGTTATTATGATATTATTTTTTTAAGTAAGTCCTAATCTGTATTTTTGGCACTAATAACTTGTAATTATGGTAGTAACAGTTTCTAATTATGATGGCAGTAATCATTTGTAATTATGATAGTAATAATTTGTAATCAGCTGGATGAGGATTTTTTTTTATAAATTGTGTTTTTTGGATATTAACAATTGATTTTCTTAGTCTAACCATAAAGCAAACACTCATTGACTTCGTGTTACTTAACAACGCCATCTACTGGAATAGCTTTAGTGTTGTTGTGTCATTAAATCAATTTAAAAAAATAGTATTATTATTCGCCAATAGATGTCAGGAAGAGTCACCTTTTTGTTATTTTTCTTCCAATAAAAAAGCGAATAAAATGACATTTTCTATAAATGATTCCTAGCTAGATCGATTTATCGCCCCCGAAACCCCCTGTATACGAAATTTCATGAAAATTGTTGGAGCCGATTCCGAGATTCCAATTATATACAGGGTGACTTTGACAAACCCGTCCAAATTCACACTGAAGAATCTTTAGTAAAAGTTATGAGAAACATGTATTTTAGTTTTGTATCACATAGTACAAAAATGTTGAGTAATCAGCATCACAGTCATTCAAAGAACTCGCAATTTACGTAATACGGCGCGAGAGTGCAATGACCTCTCCATCTGACCTAGTAAAAGGCCGAGGACGGCGGCATTGAACCGGGCGAGCGAATACGCACTACTCATTTACGCGGGTGTGACAGAGACAGGTAATAACAGGTTAACGTACGCTGTTTGCACCATATGATTCTGTACGATTGAATTAATGATCCTATTAGAAATATTTTATGGTGAAAATTCAACATACAATTTTTTTTGCAAAAATGGGTTCCTTAAATGATGTTTAGTGCGTAAAAAAAATTTGGACGGGTTTGTCAAAGTCACCCTGTATATATATATTGCTCGTTAAAAGGTTATAGGATTATGGTAGTACTTATCTGTAATTATGGTATTAACAGTTATGTTCCTAATTATGGTAATAATAATTTGTAAGTATGCTTGTAATAATTTATAAATATGAGAGTAATGATTTCTAAGTATGGTATATTTATAATCATTAATTTGGTAGTTATAAACGGTTATTTTTCTCTTATGTGACTTCGTTATTGTGTATTGGTGTGTAAGGGTCCCACTAAGACTTTGTTTAAGCGAATCTCACCTGGCTTTGATACAGCTCACAAAGCAATGGTCGAGGATCTGACGCAAACATTTTCTTTCAGGGTTGGAGGTCAGAGCACAACGCTCATATAAGTACCATTATATGCAATTTTTTTATTTTTTTGACTAACTCAGCACCAGAATATTAGAGTGGCGTCGATATAAACGACGTTTATTGGCAGGGATGTTATGGATATATTTCGGATCTGGATACGGATATAGGAATAAAATTATATCGGTTTCGGATAAGGTTACGGATATGCAATTATTTCGGATTATCCGTTAGTTTCCGTTACGGATATTAGATTGAAGTAAAATATAAACACAAAATGACACATATATCGAAACATGTCGTTTTATTTAGACTCCGCCCTTATACGAAACTATCCGAAACTTGTGAAACGGATACGGATATAATTTTATTGCGGATATCCGATAGTTTTCGGTTACGGTTACGGAGCTCCATAACATCTCTGTTTATTAGCTTCGCCCTGCAAAATTCAGCCACATAGCGGACTCCGGGGGTGTAAAGAAAAAAAAAACTTGTGTGGTGTAAACTTTGGATTAGACCGGGATTGATTGCTTGGATGTTAATGATGGTTAAAATTTTCAGGATAAATCTAAATGCGCCTGTTGGCAAATGACGTTGGAGGGCGCCAAAACAATCGGCTTGGAAGGATCAAATATTGGATACGTGTACAGACGGTTGCTGGAACCACTTCCGTCCGGCATTTACGAGTGTAATTCCAGGTGAGTAGTACTTTTAGTGTAATAATATTGTTCGATCCTTGCGTAAAGGGTATTTGAAATCCCGCCTCCTGATTATTGTTACCTACCCTCACTCTCGATGAGATAAATTGTGAAAGCGAGGATGGGACGGAAATATACAGAGAGTAACGCGCAAACCACTAAAGCTCTGTGGCCGGGGTCGGCCTGTCGTAAAAGGCGACAAAACAACCCAACCTAGCTACGTGGTAGGACCTCAAGCCCGTCTGGATGGCGACCACCGTTGGTCTTAAGTATGCCGCCATAATAACCATGTGTTGTGTTCCGGCATTAGTAACCCAAGTTCCTGTACCCTTATAGGACAGCAGCGTGTTCGCGATGCCATTGGCGTTGTAAACACCTATAGGCGACGGTAACTGCTAAATTCTAAGCGGGCTTTCAGCCTGTCTGCTGTCCTACGCAAAAAAAAACTGGCAGGACGGTCGACGTTCGACCTCCCTGGTTACTCCAAACTCTAATTGGCCGTGCCATTAAATCTGTGTGTGTTCAGTGTTGTGACTTTAGCTGGTGCCGTGCAACAGTTCCTCCGCGACCTGAACCGAATCGGGAAGGGGTGGAATCAAGGTCAGTGCGAATTTCTTTGCCCACTGCAAGGTATCACGTCTCTCTAGCCACCGCTCCTATCCCATCCTCTCTCATACAGTCCACTGCTCTCGAGATATCCTTGTCATTCATGTACGGTGCAATCTCAGTCCGTGACTGGCATCGTACAAATATTGTTTTTTTTTTTTTTTTATTGCTGATGGACAGCAGACAGGCTGACGGTCCACTTAAAAGTAAGCAGTTACAGTCGCCTATGGATGTTTGCGACGCCAGGGGCACCGCGAACACGTTACTGTCCGCATAGTAATACCGCGAAACAAGGGTATTATGGCGGCTTACTTTAACGCTAAGTGTGGTTGCTATCCAGATAGGCTTGGTGCCCTACCACGTAGCTGGGGTTATTAATGTTTCCCCTGCACGGATAAATATGGTGCTTCATAATTCGGTTCAATACAAAATATATTTTTTTTATTTATATGGCAGATTAACGTTTGCCGGCTCTTTTTTTTATTTGTCCATACTATCCATACTAATATTATAAATGCGAAAGTAACTCTGTCTGTCTGTCTGTCTGTCTGTCTGTTCCTCTTTCACGCCTAAACGGCTGAACGGATTTTGATGAAATTTGGTATGGTGATAGATGATAACCTAGAAATGGTCATAGGCTATAAATAATCACGCCATCATTCTTAGGGGGTAGGCAGTAGGCAGATAACTAAATTGAGTTAGTGATTTTTTGTGCTTATCCGGTATCTATGAGAATCGGCCAACATCTATTTTTCATCCCCCTAAATGTTAGGGGTGACCCACCCCCAAAAAATTTTTTTTTAATTTTTTGACATTTTATTATTTATATGGCAGAACAACGTTTGCCGGGTCAGCTAGTATATAATATAATATTTATTTATTTATTTTAGATGTAAATGCAAGAATACATGTCTCAACCGAGTAGCACAACATCCTCTTCAGTTAAAATTGCAGGTAATTATATCACCATCATCATGTTTGTTATGTTATCATACGTGTTATGAGATCGAATGTGCTGGAAAGCATCCCTTGGCCTTTGGCCTATACAAATATAAGTCAGTTGGGTTGGGTCGAACTCATCCCACGTCTCAAGGTTAGAGCGCTCCTGGTGTATGTAGAATAAAAGAGTGGTTTTAGTGGGTATTCCGTCGAGGTGCCTCTCCTAACCGAGAGGCGCTGCGATCTTGCCGAGGATCGGCAGACAGGCAGGCGGTCTACTTAATAGTAATCAGTTTCCGTCACCTATAGATGTTTGCGGTGCTATGCATGCATATTATGGCGGCATACTTATAAACCAAGGGTGTTTGCCATCAAGACGGGCTTGGGGCCCTACCATGTAGCCAACCTTGGCCGCAGGGTTTAGTATTCTCACTCTGTGTTCATGATGATTTTTTTACTACATATCAGGTGTTTAAAACGTTGAACCGGGGCTGGGGTATCCGCGCCCTGAACGACGTGCCGGTGGGTGCGTTCCTCTGCGTCTACGCGGGAAACCTGTTGACAGACGCAACCGCCAATTTGGTGAGATAATATTTGATTAATAGATAAATAACAATTATAAATATTCTGTGACAATTGATATAGCGCCATCTAGGTCTATAGTAAGTAACAGAACGTTTGTGTTATGGACACTTGACAACTGTTTATTCTACTTATGTATTTTTCTATTGCAAATAAATACAGCGTCCCTACCTTTCGGCAGGAAAAAGAATTGGCATTTAGTACATGCATATTACTAACTTCTCCCACTAAGGGCAGACTGTGGAAGGAGCGACCCAACACGGACGTTTTTTTATACCGAGGAAAACTGTTACAGTTTCCACCGGCCTCCGGGGGAGGACCGGAGAAGGGAAGGGTATGTGAAATTAC
The DNA here is from genome assembly GCA_963693495.1 of Malacosoma neustria. Lineage (NCBI taxonomy): Eukaryota > Metazoa > Arthropoda > Insecta > Lepidoptera > Lasiocampidae > Malacosoma > Malacosoma neustria. The sequence continues at coordinate 5,834,096 of OY856399.1, read as the reverse complement.
CTTCCGAGGGGAGCTGTCTACTCCCCTCGGGCGGACCGGGGGCAAAGACCGCCGGTCCTGCCCACTAAAAACCACCCCCGGTCGTCACTCTTGATCTTAGAGGGGGGCTTCGCAGGATCTTATTTCGGGACTTAATATTTCATATGAGTGTGCCTGCGGGGGGGGGGGGGGGGAATCTTCTATATGTATTCTGGCTCACGAGGTCACCAATTATGACCGGACGGGCAAAATGGATGGCGCCTCCTGTAAGAGCTACAGAAAGAAAAAACAGACCAAATATACATGGGCTTAGTACACACATAAATGAACTCAACTTTTTTTTTATTGCTGAAAAGCAGCAGACAGGCTGACGGCCCAATTACCGTCGCCTATGGATGTTTGAGACACTAGGGGCATCGCGAACACGCTGCCGTCTCATAGAGGTACAGGAATCTGGGTCACCAATGCCGGAACACAACACAAGGTTATTATGGTGACATACTTATAGACCAAGGGTGGTTGCTATACGTAGAGTGGGTTGTTTTGTCGCCTTTTACGACAGGCCCGCCCCGGCCGCAGGGGGGTTAGTATTCTTTCTCCGCCCTTGCACGGACAGTTGTAGTGACTTGAATCACTTGTGTCACAGTGTAGTGCTTTCTTTGCCGTGGCGACTGTTATCTTGGCGACGCGCGACGCATCGCCAACAAGCGATCCTACCCGCCGCTATAGATATTTTCACATCAATAGTTTTTTTTATTCCTATGTAGGACGGTCTGAACGAAGGCGACGAATATCTTGCTGAACTGGATTACATTGAGGTAGTCGAGCAGATGAAGGAGGGGTACGAGGAAGACATCCCCGAGGCGGACAAGAAGTTGGATAAGGTCAGTAATATTTCAATATTAAGGAGTAATACTCTTTCTCTATATCTGTGCGTGTGTTCTCTATCTCTCTCTCTTTCTAAGCAATTACCGTCGCCTATGGATGTTTGCGACGCTAGGGGCATCGCGACTCGCTGTTAATGTCAGAATACAACAAGGTAATTATGGCGGCATTCTTATAGACCCAGTGTGGTTGCCATCCAGGCGGTCTTGGGGCACTACCACGTAGCTAGGGTAGTTTTGTCGCTTTTTGTGCCAGGCCATCCCCGGCCGCAGGGGTTAGTAGTTCTTAGTCCGCCCCTGCACGGGGAGAAATAATTTGTGAATGTATTTGTGAGTGATGTCTCTGCCTTTCTCTCTGTGTATAAACATAAATAAATAAACGTGAACACGCATATGCGTGCGCGCGTGTGAATATAGTCGAATACACACAACGGCACCTAGTCCTATGGCAAACGCAAAGCAACACAACTATTAAACTACATATATATGTATAAGACAATATCTTGAAGTCATTTTTGGAATTGCAAATAAAAAAAAACAATTGCGTTGCTCTGAAAATGAAACGACAATTAAGGTAATTTTTCAATTTCTCAATTCCATTTTCGTAAATTTTCAATTTTTATAATTAATAAAAAATACAGGTTTAAAATAAAAATCACCACATTTTTGACAACTGCCAACATAGCCCGTTTTACCGGCAGAAGTTAGTAGTCATTACTTCCAGCATCATCTGTGAACTACATGTGCACATAGGGTACTGTTTTATTGACAGCACAGCCCAGTAAAAATTAATGAAACACAGTTTCTTTACAAGAAGCACAGTTTCTTTACAAGAAGCACAGTTTCTTTACATGTAGCACAGTTTTTTTTACAAGAAGCACAGTTTCTTTACAAGAAGCACAGTTTCTTTAAAAGAAGCACAGTTTCTTTACAAGAAGCACAGTTTCTTTACATGTAGCACAGTTTTTTTTACAAGAAGCACAGTTTCTTTACAAGAAGCACAGTTTCTTTAAAAGAAGCACATTTTCTTTACAAGAAGCACAGTTTCTTTAAAAGAAGCACAGTTTCTTTGCAAGAAGCACAGTTTCTTTACAAGAAGCACAGTTTCTTTACAAGAAGCACAGTTTCTTTACATGTAGCACAGTTTTTTTTACAAGAAGCACAGTTTCTTTACAAGAAGCACAGTTTCTTTACAAGAAGCACAGTTTCTTTACAAGAAGCACAGTTTCTTTAAAAGAAGCACAGTTTCTTTGCAAGAAGCACAGTTTCTTATCGCTAATTTGTTATGAGTTACAAGGGTAAAATAATTTCCATGCATAGAAAAATAAAGTTTTTACTTGCTCCTAAATTTACCCAAATGGAGTTCTTTGTATATTATTTTTTAACTGCTATCTATTAAATTAAAGTGTGTGTGTGTGTGTGCAATTCACATACGTCAGAAGTGAAACTTCCGAAGAGTAGATTACATTTCGAACAAAGAGGACGAAGATTATAGGAAACACTGTATACTTGTATTCTATCTCATTTTTTCGCATATTTTGTCTCGCTTTTTCGTTTCATCGAATTTTCAAATCACAACGGTGCTGAAGAAGTTTCACTTTAAAAATATTACTGTAACCTTTGCAGAAAAGTTCGAGCGAAGACTCGGAGGATGAGCAGCCCAGCTCCGGGGAGGAGAACGCCTCGTACGATGATAAAGAAGATGGTGACTTCACGCCCACAAGTGGACTGTGGATGTGCAATGAGGAGAATAATAAGTATTGTTATAATGATAACTCGTCTCTTTGTGTCGACGGTACTCTTGCGGAGGGCACGGTTTCGATTCCCGTACTTATCTAAACGGCGCGCGTTGCGTAATAACATATATATTTTTTTATTGTTGTAGGACAGCAGACAGGCTGATGCCCCGCTTTGGATTTAGCAGTTACCGTCGCGTATGGGTGTTTGCAACGCCAAGGGATTCGCTAACTCGCTGCTATCCGTGTAGTGTTACTTATTAAAACACAACACAAGGTTATTATGGCGGCGTATTTGCCAGCGGTAGTTGCACTCCAGACGGACTTGGGGCCCTACTATATAACTAGGGCGGGTTGTTTTGTCGCCTTTTACGACAGGACGACCCCAGTCGCAGAGGTGTTCTTTCTCCGCCCCTGCACGGATAGTGCACATCTTCTGTCCCGCTCACATAGCTGTTGTCTCATTCACGTTCATTTATCTATTTTTGCTAGCATCATAGATGAGTAAATACTACTCAGTTTTGTAAATCATCATCATCATCATCAAGCGTAGTATCCCGGTTGCAACCTAAACTTCTGTTTCGGTGCCCGGGGTCCGCTTTCCGACTTTTTCTACTCCACTTCACACGGTCTTCAGCATCCCTGGTAGTGAGCCCATTGGCATGCATATCACCCTTTACGACGTCAGGCCAGCACTTTTTGGGTCTACCCCTCCTGCCGGGGCCCGGCGGAGGTGGCATGGCCAGACATTTGTTTCCCACGTAAGCATCCGGTTGCTGTAAAACGTGGCCGTGCCAACGGAGCCGACAATCCTGCAATTTATCCACAATGTCACGGACATGAAGACTGCCGCGAATGCGGGAGTTCCTAACGCGGTCCTTCCGCGTCACTCCACACATCCACCGCAACATATTCATCTCCGTGACACGCAGTTCTTGCTAATGTCGCTCTAACAGGGGCTACGCTTCACAGCCGTATAAAAGGACAGCCCTAATGATGGTCTTATATATCTCTTATGTGTGAAACTAAGCGAGATATAATTCTATTTTAATTTCAGAAAAACGTTAAGAAAGAGGGAGAGGAGAGAGAAGAAGGAGACTGAAAAGAAGAATGCGGAAAAGAATAATACTAAAGAAACTGATCCAAACGACGATTGCATCACTATCAGTGATGATGAAGAGGGTATGTTTCTTAATTTTTGTAATCTTCTAGAATGTTCTAGTATTTTATTTAACCCATCGTCGTTCAAGTGGTTATTTTCAGTTGAAACCAAATATTGTGAAAAATGGTACAGCGCCATCTTGTCTCTTCGCAACAGAGAGTTTGTGTTATGGGTACTGCACAACGGATATACATACTATACATATACTTTTCTTTTCTAAATACATACAGCAGACATGCTAACGCCAGGAATACCGTTAGCACGTTGCCGTCCGCGTAGGGCAACTGGAACCTGGCTCACTAATGCCAAAACAACACAATCTTAAATTTTATCCGTGCAGGGGCGGAGAAAGAATACTAACCTCTGCGGCCCGGGTCGGCCTGTCGTAAAAGGCGACAAAACAACCCACCCCAGCTACGTGGTAGGGCCTCGAGCCCATCTGGATGGCGAAAGTATGCCGCCATAATAACCTTGTGTTGTGTTCCGGCATTAGTGACCCAAGTTCCTCTACCCTTATGGGACAGCAGCGTGTTCGCCATCGCGAACACGCTGCGTTGCAAACACCCATAATCCTAAGCGGGCCGTCAGCCTGTCTGCTATCCTGGAGCAATAAAAGAAACAAGGTTATTATATTAAATGGGGGCGGGGGGTTCTGTTCATATACTACGAATGCTCTCCAGGGGTAGGAGGGGGGGAGGGGGTCGGGTATAAATATTGTTAAAATCAGGTCACATAGTATGGCTAAATTACCTAGCTGGTCTCTGGGAGCGTTCAAATATTAAGTTTTATTTTATGTATCTTTGGAGATTTTTGACCAACAATCAAAAACATTTTCATCTCGAAGAAAATAATTGTTATCTACAAGGCACAGACATCTTTGTTTCCAGTGAGAGAACCTTCGAGGTTCACCGCCCAGCCTGGCATGGAAGCCAATGAATTCGTATCCAAGTATAGGTGAGTGGTAAACATTTATAAATAAGTAAACTGTGACAGTTGAAACAGCGCTATCTAGTCCCAAAAAAACCGGCAGAGCAATTGTATTATGGGTAATAGACAACTGATGCACTTTTCGTTTGTAAATAAATACATAAATACCTACACTCGGAATGGGATTGAACCCCGCAAGTATTGTGACGTTTATACCTATTCTATTCATGTCTGACTACCAGACTAGGTAAAAATTACTAAATTATATTGAACATTACATTTGTAAATTGTAATAAAATAATAACAGCTAACAAATGTCCTGTCTTAACACGTTGAGCGCCACGTCAGCTATCAGTGGCTGTTACTGGAATTTCCGTTTAAACCCCGTCAACAATTAGTAGCTGTCACTAGAATTTCCGTTTAAACCCCGTCAGCAATTGGTAGCTGTCACTGGAATTTCCGTTTAGTTCCCGTCAGTAATTGGTAGCTATCACAAGAATTTCCGTTTAAACCCCGTCAACAATTGGTAGCTGTCACTAGAATTTTCGTTTAAACCCCGTCAGCAATTGGTAGCTGTCACTGGAATTTCCGTTTAGTTCCCGTCAGCCATCGGTAACTGACACTAGACTCCTCCATGTTGAATCCATTGGAATTTCCGTTTAAACCCCGTCAGCAATTGGTAGCTGTCACTGGAATTTCCGTTTAGTTCCCGTCAGCCATCGGTGGCTGACACTAGACTCCATGTTGAATCCATTGGACTTTCCGTTTAAGCCCCGTCAGTGGATGACACTGAAAAAATTAAGATAAGAAGTAAGCCAAATAAAATTATTGTCTACACTGTATCATGAACTGTAACGAACTTTCGCGAAAACAACTTCCTAAATATAAAATATCTTCTACTGCATGCAGTAAGAAATATTGGCTCAACAACACCAGCCACGACGGGGACTTAAGCCACGGTGTGGTGCTCAACCTATTATGGATATTATGAGAGAAATAATAATATATCTTTATTAGCCTTAACAAAAATTATAATTAGCTGATATAACTAAAAATATGCTTCTGGCTATAATTTTATTGAGACCAAAATATGAGTAATCCCCTACCCACAAAATAAACTGACGGACTCATAAACTGCATCCGTAATAAGGGCACGTGGAGGTAATACACCTTATTAAAACATAAATAAACCCTTGCATAAAGTTTGTGTCTATTGTTAAAACCAATTTTTTAATTAAACCAATTTTCCTTAAATTTCTGGTTTTTCTTCAAAAAAGTCTTAAGGTCCTTTCCAGTACACAAACTTAAACTTAAGGATATGACCCTACGCTGTTTTAAAGTTCACGAACCAATCTAGAGGTTTCAATTTAAATCTGTATAGAAAGTTTGCATACTTATTAAAAAAATCATTTCAAAGTAATCCTTAACTTTGATGCAGTTTATGAGTCCGTCAGTGTAGGAATTGGTCTCTATTTTGAGTCGTTCAAAGGTAACTCGCACTGATTCGACCAAAAACAAAGCAAATAATACAAACATCTTAAATTGTGTGTGTCTGTGTGTTTGTGTGTGAGAAATAAATATACTAACAGACCTGGCAAACCTTCTGGCATATGAATTAAAAAAAGTAGCCTGGTTAGAAATGGCCACGACGCTGAAGCAACCCTGACTCCGGCTCACTCGACGCCGCCCCTTAAATCCCCACGAACCCAGTAACAGGACAAAATGAAGCACTTACCGCTATTGGAGCTGTGGCGGGAACTGGCTAGGACTCGGCCTTGACGCTTCTACCACCGGTTGGTGCGTACACGGGGGGAACGGTCGGTAGCTGAGTTATATGTGGTTTTAAACGTTTTCTTTTTTTTTATATAAAAGGCGCGCGTTGTTCCGCGTCGATATTCAAGCAGCCATTGATTTTTAAAACAGACTCGGCTGGTAGGCTTCGTGCGCGCATGCACTTAAAAGCCAAGATTAATGGGGGCGAGGAGAATGATACCAGGAAAGGGATGTTTTCCCGGAATATAGTGGCATGTCGCAACAAATTTGAAATTCTTCAATCTTCTTATCTTAAATTGGTTTAGGCGTGAAAGCGTAACAAAAAAACAAACTCACTTTCACATTTATTGATGTGAAACATCTATAGCCGCACGTGAAACCGATTTCTGGCGTGGCGACGCATGCCGCATACCGCTATATGATGGTATATATGGTGATGGTATACAGTCTATATGCAGTAGTGTGTACGGTGTGGCGGCGCAATCGACTGTGCGATTCTCTCCCACTCGATCCGGCGTTATTTGTATTTAATGAAAATAAATGTTTAAAATAAATTAAAAAATACCGAGACTACTTATTTAATAAAAGTGATGACTATTTATTTAATAAAAATTAAATAAATAGTCATCGTTATCTGGAAAAAAATCGTAATATTTTATTTTATCATTATGACATATTTAGTTCCTATCACAATCTGTTCTTTTCTGCATATTATTACAAAATAATGTTTAAAAAATAATTTACATTTCTGAATATAAATACTGCCATCTAGGGTGTACACGAACAATTACGTTCACGTATTAAAAACCATAGAAGTTCGTTTGAATATTTGTTTAATTAGTATTGCTAGTGAATCATAGATGTCGCTGTTAATTTACAAGTGTAGAGTTTTAAGGTATGGAAGGTATGGTGGTTAAGTTGATGAAATTAAAAAGTTAAAAATAAATTATAGTTAAAAAAAACTAAAAAAAAACACGCTTTTATAATGTTTCACATCTGCCAGGCGTCCCGTGACGGCTCATTTAGTTTTTTTGCCATATTACCGTTTACGCAATCCTTCTTTGGTCTACTTCTCCTCATGTATCCATCCGCTCGCATTCCTATCATCATTTATTACTATGGATTGTTTTCACGCATCACTCTGTATGTATAGATCGGTCCGCTCGCACTTTGGCCGCGACGAGGCGTGCTACATCATGGACGCCAAGGTCCAGGGCAACATCGGACGATATCTGAACGTAAGTTCTCCTTTTTTTTATTGCTGTAGGACAGAAGACAGGCTGACGGCCCGCTTAGAATTTAGCAGTTACCGTTGCCTATGGGTGTTTGCAACGCCAGTGGCATCGCGGACACGCTGCTGTCCCATAAGGGTACAGGAACTTGGGCCACTAATGCCGGAACACAACGCAAGCGAACAGAGTTACATGAAAAAAGAATTCTGGTACTGAAGTGTGTTCTCCCCCACAGCACTCGTGCTCGCCGAACGTCTTCGTGCAGAATGTATTTGTGGACACCCACGACCCCCGGTTCCCGTGGGTCGCCTTCTTCGCCCTCTCCCATATACGCGCCGGTACCGAGCTCACGTGGAATTACAATTATGACGTGGGTTCGGTGCCCGGCAAAGTGTTGTATTGCCACTGCGGAGCTCCCGAATGTAGAGGGCGGCTATTGTAAAAAAAAATATTTCTACCTATAGTTAAAACTACCAACACATTTCTACCACTTGGATCCTACCACTCATATGTGTATAGCTCATAACGTCCTATTGCTGAGGTCGAGCCTCTAGACGAAATTGACGGTATAACAGCTATGCTTGTCTTGGATTAGCGGGTTACACATACCAGTAGTCTCGGTATTTTTTTTATTGCATTTGGACAGTATACAGGCTGACGGTCCACTTAGAATTTAGCAATTTCCGTCGCCTCTGGGTGTTTGTTACGCCGGTGGATTCGCGAACACGCTGCTGTCCCATAAGGGTACAGGAACTTGGGTCACTAATGCCGAAACATAACACAAAGTATTTAAGACCAAAGGTGGTCACCATCCAGTCGGGCTTGGGGCCCTGCCACGTAGCTAGGGTGGGTTGTTTAGTCACCTTTTACGACAGGCTGACCCCGGCCGTAGAGGTCAGTATTTTTTCTCCGCCCCTGCACATTTCTCAAGACATTCTTCATCGTCTACACATGGCAATTATAATACACTAGTCAGAAAAGTCGTCTTGTGTGTAACACCGTGAGAATCAAACCCGTAAATTGTGTCAGACTTCAAGTGTACAGCTTACTTAAAAAAGTATACTGTATTTATTAATTCCTATGGACTATTAAATGTAGCTATTAATTAATAGCTACATTTAATACCAAATGTAATACCACGGAACTACCAGTTACCTATGAATTGGTAGTAATTACTACCAATTCATAGGTACGCTTGGGTAGTTTTTTTATGCCAATTTGCTTAATATAGCATAATTGCCATGTGCCGACGGTGAAGGAAGGAAGGAAGGAAGAATAGCAAGGAAACCATGTCGAAATCACCTGTGTGCAACCCACCAATTCCCCCTGGACAAGTGTGGTGGGTATACAGACCGTTCCGTCTAGGGACACACACGAGTAGTGGCGATATTACCGACTATTATTATTACTACCAATTATTAAATTTTAATGAATAACAAGATTGTAAACTATGTTCCAACATAACATACATTAAATTAATAACAGGCAATAATCCCACTGGTGCTTTTCTACACATAGTGGAAACCAGTTCACCCATGCTCGTCTTACTGTATTCAGGTTTCACACTGATCTGGTTATTTTTTTAACATCATTCAATGCTTTTGCATATACGTCAAATAATTTGGTTAAATTAAATACTATATACAGTAGACTCGATAATTTGAAACTCGAGATCAGAGAAAAATTTCAAATTACCTAGAGTTTAAATAACCACGAACGGCAGAGGGGACACAAGTAAGAGTTTGATCAAAATTCGTGAATTATTATTATCTCTGTGTTATTATCGATTAAATACAATTTACTCAAATTTTTATTTCGAAAAGAAATCTGTATCCTTTTTTGAGGGAGCGACTTCAGTCTATCATTGTCCAAAGAATGTTCGATAGTGGTGTGAGTTGCGAAGAAAGAAGAGAAAAGAAAGTGATAAGAGAAAAGAAGGGTAAACTGCTTCGTTACGTAACGCGTTACGGCGCCAGTCTGTCTAGTTTCCTTTTCTCTCACACATACGGTAGCGGTAAGCAGGCTCCTCCTCTCTCACTCTAACCGACAGCGCTAGATCTATTCGAATTGCGACTTTATTACAATGAAATACAGCTGTTTTTTTAATAAAGAATCTAGGGAATAATTTAATATAATTTTGAAACACAGTTAATATAAATTTTAATATACATATATAAATTACTTGTCACGTTGTTTGTCCGCTATGGGCTCCTAACGTACTGAACCGATTTTAATAAAATTTTACACACTGTGTGCAATTTTATCCAACTTGAAAGATAGGATAGTTTATATCTCAATTTATAACCGCAATATTATTTTATAGCGAAATATTTTTTATTATCTGACACCAGCTGGATGACCGTATTTTTTTTTATAAATTGTGTTTTTTGGAAATTAACAATTAATTTTCTTAGTCTAACTTCAAAGCAAACACTCATTGACTTCGTGTTACTTAACAACGCCATCTGCTGGAATAGCTTTAGTGTTGTTGTGTCGTTAAAGCAATTTAAAAAAAATAGTATTATTATTCGCCGATAGATGTCAGGAAGAGTCACCTTTTTGTTATTTTTCTTCCAATAAAAAAAAAGGTAGTAAAATGACATTTTCTAGAAACCCCCCTTATACTAAATTTCATGAAAATTGTTGGAGCCGATTCCGAGATTCCAATTATATATTTAGTTGACTGGATTGAGTAAATATAAAATAGATGGCGCTGTTTTTTTTTAAATTTGTATGGCAGAACAACGTCTGCCAGCTCAGCTAGTTTAATATAATTTTGAAACTGGCGTGATCTTTTTCTACTCGCAAATAAAGAATTTCCAGTGATGTAATCTTTCTTCTACAAATCAAACATTAACATGACACTAACGTTTGAAAGAAGACTGAATTCGAACTCACTCGTGTCTCATGTGTGTAAGCAAACGACAGATATGTAGGTGATAAACGCTTCAAATTGTAGAGTAGGGAAGCCCGGACTTCAAATTACCGCATGTTGGTGAGCAAGATAATAGAACTTCAAATTACCGAGGGGACCAATTAACATTGATCTTATTCAATTTATCGAGTATTTTTCAAGGGATCGGAAAAAATTCAAATTATCGAGAGTTGACTGTATATATATATATTGCAGAAGGAACCTTTTTGTCTATGATTAGTTCCAGTTTTAGTCGAAATGTAGATCAGTCATAAATTTACTATAACCATAGACAAATTTACCTTTGATCAATTTTGCCATCAAATATTATTAATAACCATAGACAAATTTACCTTTGATCAATTTTGTCATCAAATATTATTAAAAATAATATACTGTGTTATGACAACGCTATCTAGCCCCAAAACAGTAAATGACTTATGGGTACTAGACAACAGATTTTTTGTAAGACTCGGAACTGTCGAGCCCTTCATATCCGCAGTCGTCTGACATGTATAGACGTTGAGTCACGGAGGTAGGCAATTTTAATTTTGTGTGAATACGTCGATTTTAGTATTAATTACTCCTTTGTAATTTGTTAATAATAAAAATAATTATTAATGGATATTGTGTTTTATTTTTTCGCATTCGCGGCAGTCTTCATGTCCGTGACATTGCGGATAAATTACAAGAGTGTCGGCTCCGTTGGTACGGCCACGTTTTACGGCAACCGGATGCTTACGTGGGTAACAAATGTCTGGCCATGCCGCCTCCGCCGGGCCCCGGCAGGAGGGGTAGACCCAAAAAGTGCTGGCTTGACGTCGTAAAGGGTGATATGCGTGCCAATGGGCTCACTACTAGGGATGCTGAAGACCGTGCGAAGTGGAGAAGAAAAAGTCGGAAAGCGGACCGCGGGCGCCGAAGCGAGAGTTTGGGCTGCAACCGGGATACAACGCGAAGATGATGATGATGATAGTGTTTTATTTTTAAAAAACAAAAGTGGTAACCTCAACGTGAGAGTGGTAAATTTTAATGGTGACCTAGACTTGATAGAGATAACCCTAATTCGACTTACCTCGCCGTGCCAGCGGTAACCCTAATTAATCTGACATTGGTGATCTGGACGTGACAGTGGTAAATTTAAATCATTACGAATCATTCTGACAGTAATACATTAATGAGCCTCAATTGTTACTGTTTTGTGCCGATTCCGATGTAACAGTGGTAACCAGTCATTTTAGCAATGGCGACGCCGCCGTGACAGTGCAATCAACTCTAATCATGATCTACTCCCGTGATAATCGCTACATATTCTAAGTGGTAGGGCCCAAGCTCGTCTGGATGGCAACCACCCTTGGTCTATATCTATTGTAGAAGGATTATCAGGGTGGCGGCAACAATTAAGACACTTTATATCCACACGAAATAATATCTCTTTAATACACGTTAGGGCGGGTAGAATACGAATGAATGTGAAATATGTTAACCGCTGGTATCTATACAATTATCTTGACCCTCTTCTCAGTCGAATACTCTAGACAGAGCAGTCGTGGTCACGCAAGACGCCCGGCAGCGCTTCACCACCGCGCGCCATTTGTCCCTAGCTGAAGCCTGTCTTGCGCAGTCGTTTAGGGATGTGTGTGTCATCGACTTAATTTGGTCCGTCCATCGCAAAGGCGAACGCCCTCGCGATCTGCTGCCATTTACCCGGCCCTGCACAACGAGCCGCTCCCCCCGCGTCGCGTCACATGTCCAAAGAACTGGAGTATTCGTGATTGCACCACCGTTGACAGTCTCTCGCCGATGTCTTGACCCATTTTAACATATAAGATTTATTGCGCCGGAAGCTGTCAAGCGGAAGGCGCCAATAAAATATTTTAAGTATAAAGAAATATGAATCAACCATGGACTTATTATACTAACAGGACTGAGCACTAGACCCAAAAAAAAACGAGCCGAGAGAGACGCGAAGGAGGCTGTTTGTCCCCCTTCTAATAGGGTGACCATGTATTTTAAAATAGTAAGATTAGTCACGGAATTCGGTCCGGTCTTGGGCATTAGAAAACCCGTAAAATTCATGAAGTTATAATTAAACATGGCTAAATATAATAGTTTTATTGAGTTTCTGGCGCAAGCCAATATAGCTGCCTAAGTTTCTCAATGCATTACATTTCGCATGATGAAACATTCTTACATTTAAAAATGTATTTGCTAATGCCTTAACTAATTGCAATTCATGCGGTTCTTCATCGTCTCTTAAACACGGCGTGGGGTGGGATGGACTGAAGAGGCTCCAGTTTCATGTGAAAATATTGTTAAGATTTTCTGTTTAATTGTGTTTCGAAATGAGCTATTCGACAATTCTGACATAAAAAATTTTTCAATACATTTAATTACCTCAAATGCAAATCTAGAGGATTCAGACCACCTCGATCAATAAAGGCGGTAAACGACGAAAATTTTGTTACATCAACAAAATAACTATGGTCAAAATGCTCTTTTGGTGTTAGCAATGCGTCACGACAATTTGAACACAAAATTTTATCGAATAATTTATTCGCAAAATGTCCAGTTAAATATAGGACATTCATTTTGTAGTCTGACATATTAATTTAGTCTAAGTAATCTATTAGAGCATTAATTAATTGTTGCTCTTAATTAGGATTAGAAATTTGTGTTTCAATAGTACTCTTTTACAAGTTCTAAATTCTAAGACTGGTGACAACTCAAAATGTTCATGATACATGGACATATTATACAGGCTGACTTTGACAAAGCCATCCAAATTTTTTTACACACTAAATATCGTTTATGGAACCCATTTTTGCAAAAAAAAGTGTATGTGAAATTTTCACCATAAAATATTTCATTCCAAGGAAAATATGGTCACTAATTCAATCGTACAAAATTGTCATATGGTGCAAATTTCGTACGTTAACCTGTTATTACCTGTATCTGTCACTCCCCCGTAAATGTAATGTAAAAGTAATGAGTATTCGCTCGCACAGGTGCAATGACCGCTGTTCTCGATCTAGGTCATTGTACCAGTTTTTTGCGGTACCGATGGAGAGGTCATTGACACTTGTGCACCGTAGTATGTAAATTGCGAGTTCTTTGGATAACTTTATAATGCTGATTACTCAACATTTTTGTACTATGTGATACTAAACTAAAATACATGTTTCTCATAACTTTACTAAAGATTCTTCTGTGTGAATTTGGACGGTGTTGTCAGTCACCCTGTATATTAATAAGTCCATGCCATGATGACACTTGTCAGATATACCACAAGTCTAAGATGCTATACATACTATTTTTGGCAATTTTAAACCCCCCTCCCTCCCTGTGGTGACCATCCATAGTATATGAAAATACCCCCCCCCCCCACCCCCCTAGTTTTCGCGTTGCAATCATAAATATGGATTTCAATAATTTTTCCAGACAAAGATAAAAATAATTAATCTGGTTCATATTGTCTTCTATTAATACAGCGCTTCCCGCGTGACGCAAAAATGCATGCATACGTATAAGTAAAAACTAAACGCTAAATGCGCCATGTTTATTATGATTTACAATAGCTTGAGAAATCGCGAGATTTTCTTTAGAGGATATTGATTACATGGCACGTATGAAGGGAATAATGAAAGTGGACGAAGCGAAACAAGTATGTAAGGATCGTAGCAAGTGGAAAGAAGTGGTCTCTGCCTATCCCTACGGGAAAGAGGCGTAATTATACGCTTAAATACTTATTTCGCTTCGTCCACTTTCATTATTGCCTTCATACATGCCCTTCGGTTTGGGGTACTCTTGACTTGGCCTTTTTTCTAGACGTCCAGATATACCAGTCTAATAAATATAAATACTTCTAACGAGTTTTAACTTTTATTTCATTTTATCATCTTTTTGGTCATTTAAGGCAATATAATTTAATAATAAAATATATTTTATAGTTACAATTAGTTTAATTTAAGATGTCAAACTTTATACACATTTAACTTGCAATCGGTAAAATATTTATTACTACCACAAACAATTTTGTCGAGGGGCAAGTGCGAAAAAGGGACAGAGAGCTCCGTCCTGGCTATCTCTCTCGCCTCGTTATGCCTGTTGTAATTTGTTTTCTAAAGTAAACCTTATGCCCTACGCATATGGTTTGTTTTACTATAACACTATTTTGGGAGTGCTCAGTCCTGTTAGTATATAATAAATCCATGGAATCAACTATTTACTTGATTATAAAATTACTAATTATATAACAGTAATAAGTTTTAGGATGTACCTTAACAGCTCGCATATTATGTGAGGCCGGAAGTGTTACTCGATTTATATAACACTAATAACCTTGTGTACTGGCATTAGTGACTCAGGTTTCTGTAGCCCAGCGTCGCTGACATTCATAGGCGACGATAACTTCTTAGTTTAAGTGGGCTGTCTGCTGATCTTCAGCAATAAAAGAATATCAAAATAATAAAACAAGATATGTAATTGTTTCACTTATTTATTTATTAAAACCAAATACATAGAATTATAATTATTAAATGGATTTTCTTATTCCTTTCTCATGTTACATTTTCATCTTTTGAACAACTTTATTGTTTGCCTATTTACATACATATAATCACGCCTCTTTCCCGTAGGGGTAGGCAGAGACCACTTCTTTCCACTTGCTACGATCCTTACATACTTGTTTCGCTTCGTCCACTTTCATTATTCCCTTCATACATGCCCTTCGGTTTAGGGTACTCTTGACCTGGCCTTTTTTCAAGACGTCCCTGATCAGGTCTCGAAACGTCCGCCTAGGTCTACCCCTTCCAACACTTCCATTCACACTCGCCTTATACACTTTTTTCGTCAATCGTTTTTCATTCATTCTCCTAACATGGCCAAACCATCTCGGCATATCTTTCTCAATTTTTGTCACTAATCTTCTTGCCTATTTAACAAAGGGAAAAGTTAAAAAAAACATGCTGCATTCAGAGCTTGCCCTATGAAGCTGAATAGAATAGTTTATTTTTCATATTAAGTTATTATTTTTAACTTTGCATACTTCAATTCTTCATATACAGCTACATTCATATCATACATATCCTCCATAGCTTTTAGGGTAGAAACTAAAAATATGCATTAAGAATAATTTATAATCCTAGAACAAAAATTAAAAAAATAAGATGTTTTACTCTACGACACACAAAAAAAAAACAAATATAGGTCCTAGTTTAATGAATCGCGCAAGCTTGCCAGTCAAGGAGGAAAATGCATGGGACCATGATTTTTAGCACAAGACTTGGGGAGCTGTACGTCCAGCAGTAGACAATTGTTCCTTGCATAAAGGGTAGTTGAAATTCCACCTCCTGATTGTTGTTATCGACCCTCACTCTCAGTGAGGTGAATGGTAAGGAGCGTGGGACGAGAGTAGTATCGCGTGAGGTGCTAAAGCGCGGATTGGTCAACGTTCGTATTGCTGTAGGATAGCAGACAGGCTGACAGCCCACTTACAATTTAGCAATTAGCAGTGCCTGCAATGCCGGTAGCATTGTGAACACGCTGCAGTCCCATAAAGGTACACACAACTTGGATCACTAATGCGGGAATACAGACAGGTTGTTTTGTCACCTTTTACGACAGGCCGACCCCGGCCGCAGATGTCAGTATCCTTTCTCCGCCCTTGCATGGACGCAATTGGTTTCAGTTACTCCTTACTTACTCTCATTGGCCGTGTCATAACATTTTGTGTGCAGTTTAGTTTGTGACATTTAGTTGGTGCCATGAACGGACCTGAACCAAACCGGTAAGGTGTGGAATCAAGGTCTGTGCGTATGTCTTTTACCACTGCATAGTATCGCATATCTCTACCAACCGCTCCTCTCCCCTTTAATACAGTCCACTGCTCTCCAGCTATCCCACTTATCTACTGTATGCTGCAGTCGGCCCGTGAGCCATCATACAACAATCATCTAATCAGCTGACAATGAGAATTCCAACAAAGCATTATTTTTACTTAAACAAATAACTAGGGAATACAAATTGCGATTAAAACAATAACAAAGGTATTAGTTGAGTCGTATAGAAACAAAAACAGCAATCTGTCATTTTGGTGAAATTCTTTGCCCATTTAATAACTTCATATCAAAAACAGTAAATTCTAACCAAAAATTCGACTCAAAAAACTAATTTAGTATCAAATACAGCAATATACTGATATGTTTTTTCTTAATTACCACTAATTGGTGAAATGTCAGATTGCTGTTTTTGTTTCTATACGACTCAGTTATTAGTAAGTTTTCAGTAATTTACTTACTTTTAGAAAAAAAAAAATGGTTATTTGAGTGATATGTAACTTCTGGGAGGAGGAGGAATGGGTACAGTAAAACGTTAAGGCATGTTAGGTGTTGTCCATTAATCACGTGAGGCTCGAAAGGGGTTCATAAAAAATTACGAAATATCACAAGGGGGAGAGGGGGGGTGTAATAATATATCACGTGTATTTATTTTTTCGGCAAACGCGTACAAAATCGAATTTAGCACTGTGCCAACAACTGACTTGCAAGATGCTTATGCAGTTATTGGTGTTGAAGAAAGTCTTGCTAATCTTGAGGATACTGTACATTAAATTATGTTCATTGTTCATGTATTAGTATAAAAAAGTTTTTCGCGTTTCTTTCATTATTTTTATGTCAGTCAAAAACAACCTGCAACCTTTTTGTCTACCTCTAAACGTTATTATTGTAGTATTTAATTTTCTATAATAAAATTAGATGATACTTAAAATTAAGATCCTTTAGAGGTACTAAAAATACACGATATAGGGGGAGGGGGGAGGGTTAGTCATAAACCTCACCATGTATCACCAAGGGGAGGGGGGGGGGGGTTGTTAAAAATTAAAAAAAAAATCACGTGATTAATGGACGGCCCCTTACATGAAGCGGAGGGAAACTCAAAAATCTTCAAAAATAGCGTTACTTCTTCACTAAATAACTTTTTCACTTAAACACTATTTTCACTTTACAATCCACACTAGTGTTATAGATGGCTCCAATTTTACAAGCCCGGCATGATGTAGGCGATGTTGTGCAGAGTATCATTGAGCAGCTTTTCGGGGGGCGCGATCTCCGGAATGGCGCGGCACACGCCCACCAGTGGAGCAAGCGAGCACAGCAGCGTATCCAGGAGTACCGACACTGACCCTGACACTGCTATTTGACCCTGAAAATCGGAAGTTTTAAATGAGAGAAATTATGCTTAAAGTTAAATCTGTTACTTATGATAAATATACTTTAATATTGATTTTATTTATTTCGTCAATATATTTTATAACATATTTATAACACAAGTGCTATGCAACTTAGTTTAGGACTAGATGGCGTTGTGTTAATTGTCCCAACATATTTATTTATTTATTATATGTTATAAAATATGTATAGTATCATAAATCCAAGAATTTCAATGTAAAAAAAATATTGTAAGTACATAAAAATTGTCAAATTTCCGTAACTAAAAATATTATGCCCACTGCAGTATAACTGAAGTACTTCGATGAAAAGGGAACAAGAGAGATGGTGGAAGTAAGTGTGCGATGAGCAGGAGTGTCGCATATTGGTTTCTCTTTTATTGACAGTGCCTTATTATTGTGTAGTATTCAGATTTGGACTCTGACACAAAAGGACAAGGAAAGGCTTTTGAGATGTGATGTTGGAGAACAATGCTGAGGATAAGCTGGATGGAGAAAAGGACCAATGAGGAAGTGCAGAGTATGGAGAAAGAGAAAAGGAACATCTTGAGAATTATTGACGACCGAAGAGAAAATATGTTGATCCATATCATGATCCAATCCAAAATATTGATTGGATCATGTTCACAAGATTAAGAAAAATTTGTCCCTAAGTGATTTGGAATTGAGAAGCCATCTAAGTCTTTAGCATACAATATACATACCTCATGCTCCTTGAGCCGCGCCCCGATAATCGCGAGGCTCTCCCCTAACAGGCGTAAGTGAGCCGCCACCTCCACAGGTCCACAACCTGTCACACGGTACATGGTCTGCGAGGTGCTGGCACTCGACACGGGCTAAAAATTTACAACTCTATTAAGATGTCGACAATGTGGACACAGCTAATGAAAAATGCTATTAGGTGCCTAACATGGAAAACCTTAGAAGCCCAATAGATCATCGGTTCGTCTCCCGCCAGGGATGCATGTCTTTAACAACTTTTCTCTTTTTAGAATTAGATAGCTTTTAGCTGCTTTCTCTGTGCAGGAGAGGAAAGAATTAGACAGCTTTTCTTTCCTTTCTCCATGCTCCTGCATGAGGAGGAGAGAATTAGACAGTTTTTCTCTCCTTTCTCAGTGCAGGAGATGAGGAGAGAATTAGACAGTTTTTTTCTCTTTTCTCCGTGCATATGCGTCTTTTACGATGCCATTGATTATTTCAATTCAATTTCAATTATGGGATTCTTCGATTAATTAAGTAGAAAAATCTCTCTTCTTGAAGAAGAGGATTCTTCATCCCCTTGATTATATATATATAGGCTTAGACAGGGTCTTACACTTACCACTAAAGCTTGCTGCGGAGCGGGCGTTTGCGATTGAGTTTTGGGCGACGCTCTTGGACGTCCAGGTCCGGGATTCGGCGTCGGACGGGGATCTAACCGAATAGATATAATTTAAACCATCATTGGAAACAATATTTTTGACAACCTCCGTGACGGTGCAGCTAGCGCATGTCAGTACGCTTGCGGAGGTCACGGGTTTAATTCCCGGCAATGTCCACATAAAACACCCTCTACCCTCTGAGTTAGTATTGAGTACCAAAGAAAAAGACAAAGCGTTTTTGTTATGGGTACTAAAGAACTTATATGTTTTTTTTTTCTAATAATAAATACATTGTATATAAATGCAGCTCTAGGACGTGGATCCGTGACCTCCGCAAAGGCAAACGTGCGAAAATGGTTGCACTAAGTGCACCCTTAATATATATATGAAGAATTTGATCTTCTCCCCAATTTAACGCGACGTTTTTCTGTACCTCCCCCCCCCCCCCCACAAAAGTTACATAACAGCCGAGTAGCTATTTTTACCTAAAAGTCACATTTATGATGCGCAAATTATCTGAGAGTTCCTATAATAACTTCGTTATTGACTTCTCATAAAACATAAACATAGGATATTTTTATTCCCGGACCCTTGTCCGCACGCCGCTCCCCTTAAATTGCGTTACGTTGTACTTGAACTCCCCCTAAGAAGGTCGCGAATGGGAAATTCGCTTTGCGTCCGGGATTTAGTAAAACCAGGGTTACATACTTGGATTGGATATAATCTTGTTGGTGGGCTGGTTGCTCTGCTCCTTCTGGATTGCGAAGCGCTTCGCTTTACGCTTCCACAGGTAACGCTCGTTGTAGTTCACCTGAAATCAAGACGATAATATATTCCTATGCAATAGAAAAGCTAGCGAGGGTTGGATTCCCATCCCTAGACTTCTGCTTCGCTGGGAGTCTGACATAAAAAAGTAAATAAAAAAAAAGAAACAGTGAATGGAGTCCAAAAAGAAAGTAGCCTGTATTATCCGTGCAGGGGCGGATAAACAATACTAACCTCTGCGACCGGGGTCGGCCTGGCGGAAAAGGCGACAATACAACCCACCTTAGCTACGTAGTAGGACCTTAAGTCCGTCTGGATGGCCACCACCTTAGGTCTTAAGTATGCCGCCATAATAACCTTTTGTTGTGTTCCAACATTAGTGAGCCAAATTCCTATACCCCTATGGCGTAGCGTGTTCGAGATGCCACTGACGTTGCAAACACGTATAGGTGACGGTAACTGTTAAATTCTAAACGGGCCGTCTGCCTGTCTGCTGTCCTACAGCAATAAAAAAAACTACGAAAAGTTACATGTCAAATATTTGCAGTCCCATCATGTTCAATAGTTTTGAAGTAATGGAGGAATAAAGAAGGGTTCCTTTTTTTTCTTTTATACGAGTATGTATATAAATTTAGGTATATGGCAACATTTTTTTATTGCCTTGGAACAGCGGAAAAGATGACTTAGTACTAAGCAAATACCGTCGTCTATGGATGTTTGCGACGCCACCCACCGCTAACACGTTGCTGTCCTTAGGATACAAGAACTTGGGTCACTAATGCCGGAACACAACACAAAATTACTATGGCGGCATACTTAAGATCAAACGCGGTCGCCATCCAGACGACTATCACGTAGGGTGGATTGTTTAGTCGCCTTTTACGACAGGCCGACCCTGGCCGCAGAACTCAGTATTCTTTCTCCGCCCCTGCACGGATAAAACATTTTCCATTCCATAACAAAAAAAAAAAGGTAGTGCATACCATTGTTGAATTTGAACTGGGTTTGTCTCCGATTGGTCTCTGAGTGTAAAAGCACTTAGCTACCTGGTCTGCCGATGTATGTAAAGAAATTAAATATGCTCACATTAGACCACATCTCCCCTAGTCGCTTGGATATAGCTGAGAAGTCCATGTCTGGATGCTTGCGCAGGAGTTCGTTGCGTGCCTCCTTCGCCCACATCATGTACGCAGTTATGCGAGTTTTACCTGTTTAAAATCATTTTATTTACTACCCTCATATCATTATTTGAGTGGTTAGTGTTTATTAACAATAGGACATAACAACCCATCAAGGGTACGAACAGTATGACATGCTGTCCAATACGGATTGACGAGTTACACACACTAGGGGAACATCACATCCACAGAACGGGTTATCAAAATATAATACATGGTCACAGGCTTAGATTTTTGTTACTTATCGTTAGTTAATATCCATTATTTTTTTTATTGCTGTAGGACAGCAGACAGACAGCCCGTTTAGAATTTAGCAGTTACCGTCGCCTGTGGGTGTTTGTAACGCCAGTGGCATCGCGAACACGCTGCTGTCGCATAAGGGTACAGGAACTTGGGTCACTGATGCCGGAACACAACATAATTTTTAGTCAAAACTTGGTCGCCATCCAGATCGGCTTGAGGCCTTAGCATGTAGCTAGGGTGTGTTGTCTTGTCGCCTTTTACGACAGGCCGACCACGGCCGCAGAGGTTAGTATTTAGTTTTTACTTGGAACTATAAGTATGTATGCAAGTTTGGCATCACACAGCAAGAACAGTTTTATAATGACAAATATGGGCCAAATTAATTTTTTTAAACTTTCTGTTTGAAAAAAATAATGGATAACCATACTTATTACATGAAAGCTAGGGAGGTAACCATCTGTAGTATATAAGACACTCTCTCTTATATAACATGGATGGTCACCAAAGGGAGGGAGGGGGTAAAAAAACTGTCAAATAGGTCACGTGGTATGGATACGTTCCCCAATAAATAAACATTTCACACAGTGCCATCTAGTCTCAAACTAAGTAGCATAGCAATTGTGTTATGGGTACTAGACAACTGTTATACTACTTATATACTTTTTTATTATAAATAAATACATATTATACATAAACACCCAGACGCAAGACGGGAATCGAACTCGTGACCTCAGCAAACGTACCGAAGTGAGTTATCCGTTACAGCATAGAGGTTTTGTGATGTTCTCTTTCATCATCAGTACTTGGCTTATGTTATAAATATGTGAAGAACTAGCAAAGCGGTGAAATTGTAGCCACTAGATTGATCTCACAAGTGTAGCTTACCTACTATGTATCTAATATAATATTTTAATTACTATACCAAAAGAGCTTATTTAAACACATCAGCCCTATTGGCCACCACAGCACACACTATGTATACCAACCACCCTTGGTGTATAAGTATGCCATAATAACCTGTTCCTGTACCTCTATGGGACAGCAGCATGTATAATGTGTTTCAAATAAGAATAGGATCCACTTTGCGCCATGTTGTGACGTCATAGCATAGTTTTTTAATATTTATTCCACTAACTGCTGTTTAAAATAAAATTAGACATGTTACCTGTATTTAAGACTTCAATTCCACTCACCATTATTGATAGCAAATAAGGTAAGGTTTCGTTCCAAACATACTTTTCTATTGACATTTGACAGATAGATGTCATTGACGTTTCTATTCTTATTTGAATCGCATTGTAACTGCTTACAAGTTCCTCAATTACCTTTATCCTTCCGCTGAGCCTTGGCCCTTCCGACGACTCTGCCGTCTTTGATGATCAGTTTCTTCTTGTTCTTCTCCATCATGTACAAAGAGTTTGCTGGCGTACGAGATGCAGAGCCTTCATCGGACGCTGAGCTGTCTGACTCCATACTGAAATAATCAATGTATTTTAGCCTGTACCACTGCTCAGATGGCCCGTATAGCTACAAACACATAATGGGTACTTGAAATGTAATGTTAGGATAATATTTGAACAACTCCTCAGAGAAATGGCTTTTGCTTATTGTGCCGTGTTTGGCTCAGTGGAAGGATAAAGGTAATTGAGGAACATCAGACAGGCTGTCGACCCATTTAATAGTAAACTTACATGCTACTGTCCCATACAGGAACCTGGGTCACAAATGCCGGAAAACAAGACAAGGTTATTATGGCGGCATACTTACAATACAAGGGTGGTTGTCACAGGTTTATAAATAAATTATATTTAAAACAAAAAAACTCTAAAATCACGCTTTTATAGTTAATCAAGCTAAAAAGTTAAAAATAATTCTTAACATATGAATTAAATTAATGATTAATGTACTAAAAGTGTGGGGTGATTGTATGATATATTTAAACTAGCTGCATTTCGGAATGAAACTTGTAACACATAATGATTGATATTAATTTAACACCATCTTCCAGCAGTTTTAATAAATAAACGCCATCTTCTGGCTGAAGGAAGAGAAAGTGTTAATCTTGGTGATCTTAATAAAAAATTATTAAATTTGTGTATTGTCATCAGGTCTTGACAAGTGTGCAAAATTTTGAATTTTTTTCATAGTTCAAAGTTGGTAAAAACCAAATGTGAAAAAAAAAAACTAAATAAGCCGTCACGGGACACCTGGCAGATGTGAAACAGCAGAAAAGAACAGATTGTGATAGGAACTAAATGTCATAATGATAAAAACTCTACACTTGTAAATTAACAGCGACATCTATGATTCACTAGCAATACTAATTAAACAAATATTCAAACGAACTTCTATGGTTTTTAATACGTGAACGTAATTGTTCTTGTACACCCTAGATGGCAGTATTTATATTCAGAAACGTAAATTATTTTTTAAACATTATTTTGTAATAATATGCAGAAAAGAACAGATTGTGATAGGAACTAAATATGTCATAATGATAAAATAAAATATTACGATTTTTTTCCAGATAATGATGACTATTTATTGAATAAACATTTATTTTCATTAAATACAAATAACGCCGGATCGAGTGGGAGAGAATTGCACAGTCGATTGCGCCGCCACACCGTACACACTACTGCATATTTTATAGACTGTACATATATACCATCATATAGCGGTATGCGGCATGCGTCGCCACGCCAGAAATCGGTTTTACGTGCGGCTAGAGATGTTTCACATCAAAAAGTATATTGGTAAAAAGTATAAAGTAGGCATCGAAGTGCTCATGGGTACTAGGGAACTGATATACTAATTATATCCTTTTGTAAAGAAATACATATTATAAGTAAATATCAAGACTCAAGATGGAAATCAAACCTGCTACCTACAGGCGCTTGTTATGGCAGTTATGCCACTTGTCAAAAATGTTGATGTAACTATCTAGTTAATAGCAAATGATATAAGCTGCAGAATTAATTTAACCTCACCTGTCCACATTCTCGGCATTATTGTTCTCATAATAATCTGATTCGCTCCCTGAAGCAGTGGCGGCTTCTTCAGGACCTGGTATACTGCTCTGTGGCTCCGGCTCCTGACGGACAGCACTGTACGACTTCACTGGTGTGGATCTTCTGTACCTTGTCTCTATGTCATCCGGAGACTCGAAGTCCATGAGCTTGGAACTCTTCTTCCTCACCCTGCCACTCCTCGATACGCCTGTGACCTCTAAATCTACACCAATAAATATTTGAAGTGTCCAAATTTCGATGTAAATAGCAGACTATGGAGACTATATGATGCAGACTGCATTCCTATATTATAATTAATAAGTTAATCAAACTAAGAAGTAAAAAAAATTAAACTGCCAAAAAAACTGAAAAGCAAAAAATAATAAACCTTATTTTTATTCGGCGCCGCCCCTCGCTTGTGTGTGCCCTTTCGGGTTGCTTGCTTACTCACTGACATTAACTTCATAAAGGCTAGGAATTTCCAGCAAAGGGGCATGTCACGTTGCGCTGCTGCTGTGCATCAAGCTTTGCGTAATTAATTTGCTTGTTTGGCGCCGACTCAATATTACTTAGGTATATTTACATTAGTTTAAGAACTTAGTTATTAAGGTTAATAAAAGGGTTTTTTTGTTAAAAGTTTTTATTTTATAATTTGTGGCTATAATATATCTACTAACTAGCTGACCCGGCAAACGTTGTTCTGCCATATAAATAATAAAATGTCAAAAAATAAAAAATAAAATTTAGGGGTGGACTACCCCTAACATTTAGGGGGATGAAAAATAGATGTTGGCCGATTCTCATAGATACCGGATAAGCACAAAAAATCACTAACTCAATTTAGTTATCTGCCTACTGCCTACCCCCTAAGAACGATGGCGTGATTATTTATAGCCTATGACCATTTCTAGGTTATCATCTATCACCATACCAAATTTCATCAAAATCCGTTCAGCCGTTTAGGCGTGAAAGAGGAACAGACAGACAGACAGACAGAGTTACTTTCGCATTTATAATATTAGTATGGATTACTACATGCTTAAATAAATCAATTCTGTCAAAAGTTATACATGGTCATAGATATAATCAGTGAGTGAACAATCAATCATTCTCTGTTTTCGTACCCTTAGAATTGGATTTTTTCCCCAAATTTATATAGGACTACTCTGTAAAAAGTTGTGTGGTCATACATAAAAAAAGATAAAAATATATAGGTGTTGACTTTTGCTAGTTAAAAAATAATTTGATTGAAAAATGTTTGCGATGTCACTGGCATTGCAAACATGGCGATGGTAACTGCTAAATTCTAAGGGGGACGTCAGCATGTCTGCTGTCCTACAGTAATAAAAAAATAAGTGGTATGGCTGTACACCCAACTGGGTGCCAAATACCTCTGGTCCAAGTATGCCACCATAACAACCTCATGTTGTGCTCCAGCATGTGATCCCGGATCCCTATGTAGGTGGCTTATATAAAAGACGGTCAGAAGAAGCGGAGAGGATTGCGAGAAAACAATGATCACATCGCAAGATCACGAGAAGAGTAGAGGTCATTGGGGGAGACCATAGCCAGAAGGCAAACTGTTACGGTCTCAGATAATTAGTTTTCTCTAATCATAAGCTAATGTAAGCCTAACCTGCACAAGTATCTGAAGGTTATTTATTTTTATCCCTATGTAGATCCCTAGCGTGCAAACATTTATAGGCAACAGTAACTCGATACTACTAAGCCATCGGCTTGTCTACTGTCTCTCAGCAATAAAAAAATGCAATAATTGCATTGCATACCACTAAAAAGTGTTAAATATGAAATCAAACAAGTTTTAGTAATATAGTATACCCTCCTCAAAGCTACAAGAGAAAAAATATTATGCTCATTATCCTAAATAGCTTCTTGTCCCTTCTGTTTGCTTCCTCTTCCAAATCAGAGACATAAAAGTATTAAGGCGAATAATTTTACTGGGAGATCGTCGCCAGAACGGAAAATCTTCGAAAAAACCAGACGATGAGCAAATGGTACCTTGCTGCGTATGATCGAGCGATAAATGTTTTATCGTTTTTAACCACAAATTAGTAGGCAAGTTGCATAATTCTTATGAAACCGACTAAACGCTCTAATATTGGGTGTAGCGTCTACAACGCACTAAATATCTGAGATGTTTGGAACAGACGTAATAAGTGGATAAATTAACAAATTCATGCATCGGAATAAAACTGAATCTTACCGTCTTGCATTGTTGTAATCTTGTAAGCCTTTCAATAACTGATTAGAATATAACTAGAAACAAAACTATATTTTCTTTACGCAAACACAACTGAAAATAAAAATAACATAAATAGTGATGTAATATAAACGTTACAAACAGTGTGACCATCTCAAAATTTGTAATCCAGCCTTAGCTTGAATAGAATCCTGCCAAATCCTGCCAAAGTTTATAATGAAAATGCCAAAATAATGCCAGTTTATTAATTACATTTTTTATTGATATTGTTAATGAGAAATGTCGATCATACATCACAATTAAGATTATATTCATCGCTACATGTCTTTAGTCATCCGTTTGACCATTTTTTGGTTGGTTGAAACGAAACACAATTCTTTCACTTGAAAAATTTTGTAACCTACAACAACATTACTATATGAAAAAACAGGTATAGTCTCGCAATAGTAAGAGTATTTTAGTCAGAAGTTGCTGCTATTGCTTTATTTTAGCAACTATTAAACATACATTAGATACACATAACGCAAAGAATAGTTTTTTTTAGTTTGATACGATAAAATTAATTAATTAAAAGATATTTCACTGGTGACTGCCTACCCCCTATAGTGATACTCTTCCATATTTTTCTTATGTTTTGTTATACAGGCATGTTTTTTAGGGCAGATAGACGCGATGGCAATTTACAATTGCATGCGTTACAAAATGCCCTGTCAGGATTGTCTTTAGCTTTAGTAAGCCACGATGACAGTAATGGGTCTTGCTCCCACTCTGCCCTGTACGCTCTTTCATACTTTCGCTTCATTTTACCAAAACACACTCAAATTATATATTTATACTCCTTAAAATCGTGTACTCGGAATAAAAGGCAAAAGTTATATGAATAATAATATGGTTGATTTGATTGAAATGTACAAACAACATTGCAAAAAGAATTTACACTCTAATATCTGTTTTATAGTTATATACCGTATAGATGAATAATTAGAGCTCACAATAAAGTATCACACAAAAATTCTAAGAGAGGTTTAAGGGAATACCTGTAACTAAAGATGTAGTATTGCCATAATTAATATTTTTCCCAATACTGCCAAATACTGCCGAATTTTTAAAAACTGCCACACATCCTGCCACAGCCTAAAATAAGGGCTCAATCCTGCCAAAATGGCAGGAAACTGCCACATATGGTCACACTGGTTACAAATTACTGTAGTAACAATGTGTGTATTCGTTATCAAGTAAGTCAAGTAACGCGTACACTACTTAACTAAAAGTAACTAAATATCACTCACGTATACAGTCCGTTACTCGCATTTGTCTTATCTGATGATATCAGTATCACTTTGATTCAATTTATTTATTTATTTATTTATACATGACATACAAATTTTAAAAATAAAAGATACATATCACAGCAGTTCATGTACAACAAGTAATTTGACTTAGAGAAAATCACACTGGCCCCTGAACTAGTGAATACTGTATCTCAGTGGGCCAGTATTTTTAACATAAGTACTAATATATAATAATTACCATTATATTAATAATTAAATAATATACAGGGTGACTTTGACAAACCCGTCCAAATTCACACAGAAGAATCTTTAGTAAAAGTTATGAGAAACATGTATTTTAGTTTTGTATCACATAGTACAAAAATGTTGAGTAATCAGCATCGCAAAGTCATTCAAAGAACTCGCAATTTACATAATACGGCGCGAGAGTGCAATGACCTCTCCATCTGACCTAGTAAAAGGCCGAGGACGACGGCATTGAACCGGGCGAGCGAATACGCAGTACTCATTTACGCGGATGTGACAGAGACAGGTAATAACAGGTTAACGACGCTGTTTGCACCATATGATTATTCTGTATGATTGAATTAATGATCTTAAATGAAATATTTTATGGTGAAAATTCAACATACAATTTTTTTTTTTTTTGCAAAAATGGGTTCCATAAATGATGTTTAGTGCGTAAAAAAAAATTTGGACGGGTTTGTCAAAGTCACCCTGTATAGTATTTGATTCAATAGACTACACAAACGAATTCAAATGCTCTAGTTCAAGAATTTAGCGTTGTGTGATGGTCAATGTGTGCCTATTCATCCCATTTTATGGTGTGGCGCCTCACTCGCCACCTTATTTATATATTTAGCGTAGTAAGTAGTAACACAGCTTATCCACATAGATATACTCTATGGACTAGTCGAGAAGCTATGATTATGACTGTATGACAGAAAAAAGCGCGGGAAACCTTCGAACTTGGCGGACGCGGTTTTTAAATTTTTGCAAATATAATTGTAGATTTATTGTAATTAGTAATCAGAATAGTTATAAGTTGTGTATAAATTTAGATTAGTGTTATTCCTATATATATTATTTGTTTTTTCTGCGTAGGGTAAGTCTTTCAAAATACTTTTATGAACGAGCCGCCAGACCCAGGGGGCACAGTGCCCCCTGCGGGAGCATTTGTTACAATTTCCAACGAATCTGGAATGGATTCCGACTGTTCGTCGGTATCCAAGCGTAAATTAAAACGGAGTTATCTCCATAGGGTATGCAAGCATTGTAACAAGAGGAAAAGAAAACATAATAATGATGCATTAAAAAATACTGATTGTCATTGTAATGATGAGTTTATAGAATCCCCCATGAATAATTTACCTTCTTCTACTCTCGCTAACGTTAATTCTTCTTCCCAAGCTCCCACACAAATAGGCAGGACTAGTTATGATTGCAATGATCATGGCCCTTACATTGTGCATGTCCATAAAATACAGTCTGCGGAAGACGACGGCACCAATCTGCATCCTATTGTGTTCGGTAGGTTTTTTAAAAAAAATGCTTTTAAAAATATTGTAAATGGCAGTTTGAAAAGGATAGGAAGAAACAAAATGTCTCTTTCTTTTAATAATTATTTAGATGCCAACAGCTTTGTCCAGTCAAATTGTTTATCTGAAAATAAGTTGAAAGCATATATACCCACCTTTAATATTACCAGAATGGGATTAGTAAGGGGAGTTCCAACTGAGTGGTCTCCCGAAGATATAAAGGAAAATACTAATGTGCCCATGGGATGTGGTGATATAATTAAAGTCAGACGTTTAAATTATAAGATAATTGTAAATGGTGAACCAACTTGGAAACCCTCCCAAACAGTTGTATTGACATTTGATGGTCAAGTATTACCTAAACGTGTTTTTATGTGTTTTAACTCTTTGCCTGTACAACTATATACTTACCCAACTATACAGTGTTATAACTGTTGTCGTTTTGGCCACACAAAAACAAAATGCAGGTCCAAACCAATATGCTATAAGTGTGGGCAAGGTCACACTGGTGACAGCTGTAATGTTGAGGAAGATCAGGGCTCTTGCTGCTTATGTTCTGGGCTACATTTTGCGTTAAGCAAAAGATGCCCAGAATATTCTAGGCAAAAAGAAATAAAAATTACCATGGCTGAAAACAGCATATCGTACATGGAAGCATCAAAACTACACCCATTAATAACTAAATCATATGCTGATGTCTTAACATCCATACCAAATAAAACGTTTCAAGCAGGCAATACTATTGTACCCGGCTCACCCCCATCACGCATTTTATCATACAAAAAAACAGTTTTTACTAAACCACGAACCCCACCTAAACCTAATAAAGGTTATGACCGTGAAGCTCATGATTCTCTTGTAAAGGATTACAACATACCCACACCCTCTAATGGTTGTGCATTACAAATCTCATCCAATGCTGACAAAGAGAGTGAACAGAATTTAACAGACTTAATTACAACTTTAATTAAATTGCTATCTCAATCAAATTTAACCATACCGACCAACGCTGCTACTTTATTCAACCCTAACATTAATAATAATAGTCATAATGGACAGGATAGTTCAATGGAACTGCAGAAGTATCATAAGCAAAAAACATGAACTTGTACATATTGTAAATACTTTTAACCCTTTTATTCTTTCTTTATCTGAAACTTGGCTTAAGCCGAATTATACATTTAAAATCCCTGGCTATTCCTGTTTAAGGAATGACAGGGCTGATGGGTATGGCGGTGTGTGCCTACTTGTCAGAAACTCTCATCTTATATATCCTCTTCCTCTTCCTTCACACAGTGATGATTTTTCTATCATTGCTGCTATTGTTGATAATATTTGTTATGTTTCCGTCTATATTCCACATCCTTCTTTACAAATCCTTAGTGAAATTAGAAATATAATTTCACTTCTTCCTCATCCTTTCATGATCTTAGGTGATTTTAACTCTCATCACACAACCTGGGGTAGCTCCTTTTCTAATTGTTATGGACATGAATTGTTGGATATTTTGGACTCATATGATCTGTGTATCTTAAATACAGGCTCCCCTACCCGGCTCACTAGGCCTGATGAAGCAATCAGTGCTATAGATCTGTCTATTTGTACTTCTAATTTAGCGTCTTTATTATCTTGGTCTACTTTGTCTTCCACATTCAATAGTGATCACTATCCCATTGTTATTTCCTTTCCCTATAATAAACAAAATCAAACATTAATATCAAAGCCGCGTTTAAAACATAAAATCATTGATTCTCAATGGGACAAATATACTACATTAGTAGAAGAAACATTTCTTCAAGACACAAATATTTGTGATACTGACTATTTTAAGTCTGTTTTATTACAAGCTGCTGATACTGTTTTTCCTAAGCGAAAGCCACGTAATAATAAGTTATCATCACCACCATGGTGGGATGAAGAATGCACCAATGCTATATCTAGGCGGAAACTTGCTGAGAGGAACTATCGCATTAACATGTCATTGGAGAATTATGACGCGCTGTTGGAGATAGTGAAAGAGACACGGAAGTTGTTTAAGAAAAAGAAGTTCGAGGGTTGGAGGAATTTTTGCAGTTCCTTGTCACCCGAAACACATTCGTCAGTTCTTTGGCGAAACATTAAGAGATTTAGAACAGCTATAAATCCTTCCAGTGCGCCTCTCCTTCCTATTGTATTAGCCGATCAATTCCTTGACCGTTTGGCCCCTGCTTCTGTACCACACCAAGATTTAATTATCCGTTCCCTACCCGTTAAAACCAATAGCTATTCCTCTTTAAATCTTCCTATTACTATGGTCGAGTTAAAAGGAGTGCTAAACCACGTCAAGGACAGTGCTCCTGGGGAAGACGGGATACCATATTCCTTTTTATCACACATTGGTGAAAATGGCTTAAATCGCTTTTTAAATTTAATAAACAAAGTTGTTTTGTCGGGTGACATTCCTTTATCTTGGCGAAAGCAAATAGTGTCGCCCTTTTTAAAACCAAATAAAACACAGTATAATGTTGAATCTTATCGCCCAATAGTTTTATCATCGGTAATTACTAAAGTAGTTGAACATCTAATTAAAAACCGTCTTGAATGGTTCATTGAGAGTAATGAGCATCTCTCTCAGACACAGTTTGGTTTTAGAAAGGGGAAAAGCGTGGCCGATAACTTGGGGATTTTTACTACTGATATTCGTTACGCCTTTTTAGACAAAAAATCCACAGTTGCTGCTTTCTTGGATATTAATTCTGCATACGATAACGTTTTACTTCCCGTTCTTAAACAAAAGCTGAATAATTTAAACGTCCCACACCTTATAACTAACTTTATTTTTAATCTTCTTTCCGAGAGACAAATTATTCTGGACCTCGGAGACCCGTATACACCTAGTAGATTGGTCTGGAAGGGGTTGCCGCAAGGTTCCGTACTAAGCCCTTTACTGTACAACATATATACACACGACTTAGAAAGGTCTGTTGGTGATAATGTTAGTATTCTACAGTATGCGGATGACTTGGTCATATACGCCTCTGATAAATCTGTAGCAATTGCGTGTGAGCACATTTCCTCATCTTTATCTTCTTTAAAAACTTGGATGGATACTAATGGCCTAGATCTATCTCCGTCAAAGAGTAGCTCCGTTATTTTTACCAAATCTCGAATTTCTCACACACCTACTATTTCTTATGATAATACACCTTTACCAAGCAAAAATCAAGTAAAGTTTTTAGGGGTTGTACTTGATGCTAAACTAACAGGTCTAGCCCATTGTGAGTTTGTAGTTTCAAAATGTGAACGGAATTTGAATATGCTCAGATGTCTACGCGGTGTCTGGTGGGGTGCTCATCCAGCTACTATGAAGTTGGTTTACAACGCCGCTATTAGAAGTATTTTAGATTTTGGTACTTTCTTTTTAGATCCTGGTAATGTGGCAGGTTTTAAGAAATTGGACCTGATTCATTCTAAAGCATTAAGACTGGTTACAGGTGCAATGAAATCCACTCCCGTTAATGCACTTCAAATAGAATGTTGCGACCCCCCTTTAAGCTTTAGGCGCCAGTATCTCTCTGACAGATTTATTTTTCGGCTTGTTCAATTTTCTAATCATCCTTTAACTTCCAAACTTGAATTATTGTCAGAGAAATTGTCTTCCAGTAATAAGCCTTTTCCATGCCTATTAAAAAGTTTTCAGAAATATAAATCGTTACAAGCTCCTATTCATTCCTTTAGAGTCCTTCCTTTATTTAAAACTTCATATGATTCTCTTCTTTTCTCTCCTAGTATTTGTTTTTCTCTCAACATAGATAGGTCCGATTATAATGCAAACACTACTTTTAATCATATTGTAAATACTAAATGGCCAAATTGGCATCACATATATACTGATGCATCCAAACATCCCATAGGGTGTGTTGGAGTAGGTGTATTTCATAAGCAATATAATATAGTCCAAAAAATAAAATTACCACCAGAAACATCTATATTTACGGGAGAATGCTTCGGTCTTCTGAAAGCAATAGAATATGTTATAAGTTTTAAACTTAACCAATGTGTTATATTTACAGACTCACTCAGTTCTTTACAAAGCTTAGAAAAATTTTCCTTAAAACTGAATCCTTTTTTCCACATAACATTTGAATGTAAGAGAAAGTTGTTGCATTGCCAATTAAATAACTACACAGTCACTCTCTGCTGGATACCTAGCCACTGTGGCATCATAGGAAATGCGAGAGCTGACAGTTTGGCAAACGAGGCAACTGTGAGTGGTGATATATACCCATACACGATTTTCGGACACGACCTGAATGCTTTACCTAGCACATATCTCCGTGATACATGGAATTTGAGCTGGAGAGAGAGCGGTCAGGTCAAGGGTCGCTTCCTCTACGCTATACAGCCTTTAGTCCCAAGAAAACCATGGTTTGCCAAACTATGTTTTAATAAAACTGCCACTTCGTCTTTAATCCGCATGCGTCTTGGACATATTTGCCTTCCGGTACATCTGCATAAACTTGGCATAGTATCTAGTACTGCCTGTGAATGTGGTGAGAGTTATTGCGATATGAATCATGTTTTCTTTTCCTGTCCTTTATATGACCACTCTTCCCTATACGAATCTCTATTAACTCTCTCTATTCCTCTTCCTTCTAATATTTACTTACTTCTTAGAGATAATAGACCCTGTGTATATAGTACATTAAATAAATTTATTGTAAATAATAAGATTAGATTGTAGTTTATATTTATATATATTACTTGTTTTCTTTTATTATATATTTTCAATGATTTCTCTTTTGCTGATTCTCTTTTTATTTATAAAATATCATTGTATATATTTATATATTTTTGTAGATATGAAATTATTCTGATTTGTTTTGTTTAATTCCCGGTACGGTTTAATTTTAATTCGCGATATTAGTTTCCCTAGCTTTGTTGACAAATTAAAAATACTTGACACTGGCCCAATGCACGAATGGTGCCGAGCCATAATTAAGAAGAAGAAGAAGACTGTATGACAATACAACTGTTTCAATATCTGAGTCCTGAGTCTATCACTAAACTATTTATAATTAGATACGTTCTGTGATGTTTATTAAGTAAATAACAACATGATTGAAATTAGTGATTCAATAAAATATAAAATATGTCTGGGTTTGAACTGTCTCATGAATAAGTCACTGTAAATATCTAAAGAAAAACCAAATCGTTATGAATTCACTACCTGCATAAGCGTATGTTCCAACAACAATATCTCTTAAACCAATTATCAATCGAGTTTTTGGTATCATTATTTAGGTAAGCTTACCATCTGTGAGACACCTGCATAAAAAGAGATAGTTCTCAGGGGTGTTTTTGTAATAACCTTGAAAAACTAAAAAACAATGTTAATTTTGACGTAAAATTGATCTTTTCGCATTTATTTAAATATGATATAGCAATTATTAAAATTATTTGAGTTATTTATCTCATTTTTAATACTTTTCCGTTTTGGTAAAATTTTGTTTTACGATAATCGGACATTAAATTCCAAACTTACATAACTTTTAGTATGGACGCTACGAAAAAGTCAACCAAAATACAAAAATGGCTGCCATTCAAAGGCGGTTAGGTATAGACCCCTTAAGTAGAATGATTATAATGATAAAATAGAGAAAATTATCACCCCCTAAAGTTTTTACAGTCCGAACCCAGACATATTGTATGTATTTGATTAAATCTCTCACTTAGAGAATCTACCCAATATGAGGTCCGGTTAATCCTCCAAAATGGTAATTTTATGTAGTTTTTTTTTAATGAAGAACGAAAGACGCTGCCATACTGTACGTAAGTGAATCAACTAAATGGGATGCTTTACGTTAGTCTCAAAAGTAACGAGTTATGTATCGATACGATAGTAACGAGTATACTGATAATTACAAGCGAACACATACTTTTACAAGTCTAGTTTTTTTTATAAGATATGACCTGGTAACGAGACTTTTGAGCCAAGTCATATTATATCATTAGTGCTATCCAAAGAATATACTACTCTCTTACGAGAGGTGCTATCCGTGCAGGGGCGGAGAAAGAATACTAACCTCTGCGGCCGGAGTCGGCCTGTGTTAAAAGGCGACAAAACAACCCACCCTAGCTACGTGGTAGGGCCTCAAGCCCGTCTTGATGGCGACCATCATTTGGTCATAAGTATGTCGCCATTATAACCTTGTGTTGTGTTCCGGTATTAGTGACCCAAGTTCTTGTACTCTTATGGGACAGCACCAGCAGCGTGTTCGCCACTGGCGTTGCAAATATCCAGAGGCAACGGTAACTGCTAAATTCTAAGCGGGCCGTCATTCAGCCTGTCTGCTGTCCTACAGAAATAAAAAAAATATATATATTACAGAGACCAGTAATATTTTTTTTAAAATTTATTTATCAAATTCACAGTTATTACATTGGCTTAATAAAATAACAGCACAAAAAACCACTAAGGTTTGTACAATGCCATCGAAACTTAAGTCTACGCACGTTCAAATGACTGAGTAAATTTAGATTACAATTTCTCTAAAAAAGTATTTTTTAAGTGAGGCTTTAATATTTTTCTTTTAAATTTGTTGGTAATTACCAAGTCTACTAGTAGTAGTCTTAGAATTAAGTCGTTGAATTCAACGACTTAATTCTAAGACTAGACAGTAATTCTACTTTAATGATGTAGTTTTGAAAGGGTTCACTTTGAATATATGTCGTTATTATTTTACTAATGAAGATAATTCTAGTAAGCTATTATAGAAAAAAAAAATAGAATAAATGGAACACATTAATTTGCTAAACTAATCTTATTTCGTTTTTTGTAAATTCCGCATTCCTTTCCTGTACCAGGTACCTTGTCGTATTCACGATTTTTTTAGTTTTGGCTTTTTTAGTTTTGTATCCAAATAAAAGACATCAAAATTAATAATATTAAACACAGTTAAATAGCATTCAGCTTGTAGTTATTATTAAAAGCCTTTGAGTCTTACGATCGTTATGTAGGTTTATAGGAAAAAAAGAATACTACAAATAAAATTATTTACAATAACATAATTTATTTTCTTTCAAGTTATACAACACTGTTATTTCTTACATATGTATTACTCACATATATTTATATTTAGTTTAATATACTTTATCCATTTATATTTGCAAACGAAATAAATTTATTTGAAATGATTTTTTAAATCTAGTTTTAAGAGCCGCTATATTCTTGCAAAAATAAATGCATAATAATGTAGATTACGTAAAAAAAGTTTTTATTAAAATCAATATAATATTCACATAAAATATAAAAGCGAAATCTACATATAGCTTTGGTTTGAATTAAGAAAATAAAGTGGAGAGCAACATTTAAAATGTAATTTTTTTGTGTTAGTTTAAAAAAATGCTAATGTCCAGCATTAGCTGTCATTTTTTTTATATCAAAAGTCCTAAAAAATATTAAAATGTTAATCAAATCCTTTGATTAAGGATGGCAGATACAAAGAAAATCATCTGTTTGAAGTGTCCTTTTTATTGCTGTAGGACAGCAGGAGGCTGACGACCCACTTAGAATATGTGTAGGTTTTTTTTTTCATAAAAATCGAAAATCAAATAACGATTTGACCGCTCTGGTAGGTTTAGTGTTTAAATATGTATGGGATGACATAGCGTTTATGGTTATGATGAATAAATTATTAAAAAAAATGTTTTACTTATACCTTATCCGTTTTACCAAAAAATTAAATGTAAACAAATCGTAAAAAGGGTTTTTTGGATGTCGATTTTACAATAATCAACGTGATATAAAAATTATCATAGCAACTTTTATTTATTAGAAATATCTTCTATATTCTTATTTTTTTATATTACTATTCCTTACTTTAGAAAAAAACATAAAATAATTTTATAATTATGAATGATAAATATAATGCGCATAAAGTTTCCATATTTACAACATTAATTGTAATAACTAACTTACATTATAAAGAAACTAAAAAGACGATGTTTCCAAATCTCTTACTGGTTTTATATGCTGGTAATTATAAGTGTACTGTTCAACGTACTATTGTCGATTGGAAGGAGTGTTTTATTATTACGGTCGGATTATTCCTGCCATGTTGTTTTTATTCTAGCTTTGTTTGAGAAACATTGGTTTGTTTATTTACGTTTTATTTTTTGGTAAAGTGGATAGAGTATAGTAAAAATTATCCCCTTAAGAATATCAAACTTGGACCTAAACTTGAATATTGACATTAGGGTGATTCGTTTTGAAAAAAATTTATCCTTATCCCACCCCCAGCAAAATAACATTTTCATATATGTTGAAAAAAAAAGACACTGTCCAAGGCGCAACTTTTAATTTTGTGTACTTTTTTTTAGATTTTTAAGATTTTCCATGCTCAGCTACACGCTATCATGATGTCCAAAGATGGGAAACTCTACAAAACGAATCACCACAATTGACATATATAACCATATTATCTAAAGTTACTATTGACATTACTATTAAAGTGTTAAGGGGCTGTCCATTAATCACGTGAGGCTCGAAAGGGGGGGGGGGGAGGGGTCCTTAAAAAATTACGAAATATCACAAGGGGGAGGGGAGGTGTAATAATATATCATGTGTATTTAGTTTTTCGGCAAACGCATACAAAATCGAATTTAGCACTGTGCCAACAGCTGACTTGCAAGATGCTTATCCAGTTATTGGCGTTGAAGAAAGACTTGCTAATCCGTGGTTCGAGGATACTGTATATTAAATTTTGTTCATTGTTCATGTATTAGTATAAAAAAGTTTTTCGCATTTCTTTCATTATTTTTATGTCAGTCAAAAACAACCTGCAACCTGTCTGTCTACCTCTAAACGTTATATGCGGCTTTAATGTTCTATAAAAAAATTAGATGATACTTAAAATTAAGATCCTTTGTAGGTACTAAAAATACACGATATAGGGGGAGGGGGGAGGGTTAGTCATAAACCTCACCATGTATCACCAAGGGGAGGGGGGGGGGTGTTAAAATATAAAAAAACATCACGTGATTAATGGACGGCCTCTAACCCAAGTATCGACATCTATTTATTAATCGATTCGAACACGCAATAAAAATCACAAGCAAACAGCGACATCTAGTAATCAGTTCAGGTGACAAATCCGAAAGTGTTGCCATATAGAAAAATCAACTGACCCTCCCTAAAATATTGCCAAAAATGATCGCCAGACATACAATAATACCAACCCCAGTTAGGATTTGGTTTGGTTCGACGGTCATTTTGCTCGCGTCCACCTCCTTCTCCTTGTCGGCTTCATCCAGGTCCTGGTGGACCACGGACAACGCCTTCGCCAGTTCCGCATCAGATTTGGCGCTCGTTTGTGACGCCTTCATGACGACTCGTTTCAAATCCCGTATCTGCGTTTCGACGACATGTTCTACATGATTCAGATGGTCTGAAAAGAAATACGCTAGTAGCATCACTGCATTCTTGTTTACTTTTCACTCTTGAAGCTGCGCGCGATGAATGCGACTTTATTTTTTTCTATTGCTGTAGAACAGCAGACAGGCTGACCGGACCACTTAGAATTCAGCAGTCACCGTCCCCTATGACTGTTTGTACCGCCATCGCATCACGCTGCTACTACTACTATACTACTCAGCGTAGTAGTATTGGAGCCTGGTCACTTATGCCAGAGCACAGCACAAGGTTAATATAGTGGCATATTTAAATACCTGGGGTGGTTTCCCCCGGCTGCAGGGGTCAATATTTCCTCTCTGCCCTTGAACTGATGCAGAAAACCGTCGCCTATAGATATTTACAAACGGAATAGCATATCTCCTGTCTCGCTCACACGACTGTTGTCTAATTTACATTCATCTATATACTTTTGTTAGCATCTATTTACACAATAATTTTGTATCCTAACTAATATTATAAATGCGAAAGTGAGTTTGTTTGTTATGCTTTCACGCTTAATCCGCTGAACTAATTGTCATGAATTTCGATATAGTCATAGATTGGACCTTGAAGAAGGACATAGGCTACTTTTTTTTTAAATTCATATAGCAGAACAACGTTTGCCGGGTCAACTAGTAATCATATATATGGGGTATTATTGTATATAAATAAATATAGGTTAACAATAGGTATGAGACCGGGTAGCTCAGTGGGTAATACCATACTCGGAGGCCAATCTAGAGATCCCGGGTTCGAATCCCACGGTGGCATACACCGTTGCATATTATAGAATAATTGCCTTGTACTGACGGTGAAGGAAATCATCTTGAGGTAACCCAGATACCGGATTACCTGTATGTGTAATCCACCTTACATAAACGAAGCAGGGTTGTTGTTATTATTATGTTAACTATCTGATACCCGCGACTTCGTACGCATGCGCGCTACATCCCTTGCCCCACTTCTCCGCGGCTTTAATAACTTTACATTAAATGAAGATATCGCAATAATTATACTTTTTAGATAAGGGTCTTAAAGGTCTTAGAAGTAAAACTTAGAAAATTTAATTGAAATTTCAATCCATTAGTTTTGCCGTGATGCGCGCACAACTGCAGACCTCTCTCGTTTCATTTATATAGATATTTTTGTTATCCTACATAAAATTAATCTATATTTAACAAATCTGAGCGTGGCTTTAATCTTACCAATTATTGATGACTGTTTATTAATTAGATGGTTTACATTGTCTTGCATAATTTTAAGATTCTCAGCGAGTTTTGCCTGAAACAAATGATATAATATTAAAGTAACTGGATACAGCCTTCCACCATCGAAGCCTTTTTTATACGCTCTATATTAACTTGACCTGTATGTATCTATGTAACGGAATTTTCGGACGCCATTTTTACCCATTATGAACGATCAAAAAAAATTCAAACTTTTGCACACTTGTCAAGACCAGATATGACAATATACAAATTTAATCATTTTGTCCCATATTGCTTATCAGGATCATCAGGATTAACGTTTTATTTTCATTCTGCCGTAAGAGGGCATTAAATGAATAAAAACACTGTAAACACTGTAAGACAGCAGACAGGCTGACGGCCCGCTTAGAATTTAGCAGTTACCGTCGCCTATGCGTGTTTGCAACGCCAGTGACATCGCGAACTCGCTGCTGTGCCATAAGGGTCTTGGGTCACTACTTAATACTTAATCCCAAAGGTGGTCGCCATCCAGACGGGCTTGAGGCCCTACCACATAGCTAGGGTTATTTTGTCGCCTTTTACGAAGGGCTGCCTCCGACCGCAGGAATCTGTATTCTTACTCTGCCTCTGTCTGTACCCACGTTGGGCTCCAAATCCGACTGGATGGCAACCACCCCTGGTTTTTAAAGAAGACCGCCATAATGAAAGATCATTACGGTAACGTTGTGTTCCGGCAAAATAAACCAGGTTTCAGCGCGTTGGTAATGTCTTTGGTGATGCAAACGGGTGGGTGTCTTTCTGTTGATACATATACCGTCATGAGTTTTGAGCGCTCGGCGAAAATAGTGGGGAGACTTGCGCATGTGTACTGTTACAATTGCCTACGACCTCAATACGATATGTAAACCGCTAAGGTTGCATCTCGATTGACGTCATTGCCTGCGCACGACCCCTTTACGATATGTAAACCGCTGGGGTTGCATCTCGATTGACGTCATTACCTACGCACGACCCCCTTTACGATATGTAAACCGCTGGGGTTGCATCTCGATTGACGTCAATGCACATCATCATATTTTTTACTATATATAAACGTATTCTTTGTTTTCTCGTCGCATTCTATCATTAGACTTCATTGCGGGCACTCAACACTCAATTTCCAATTTTCGTTTATAATATAATATAATATATTATAACTCAATAATTTTGTTTCTTTTAAAAGTAAATCCGACCGATCACGTAACAGTACACTCGCGCTCATAATTATTACGAATCATAATATTACGACGCAGACGTGCGGACGGTACGCGGGAGCGGCAAGCGACTGATAAACTAATACGGCGCCGGCGCTGGTCATCTCACCCGTCGCACCCCGCCAAACAGACCCAAAAAATAACCATTGCGCATTCAAGGCGAGCGCTCAAAACTCGTGACGGTATGTATATCAGGTATAAAAAGTGTCTAGTGTGAAATTCACACACGGCAGAAGTGAAATAGCAGAAAAATAGGTAACACGAAGGCCACACAACACACATAATACGAAATCCCGAACAAAGAGGAGACACATTCTATACCTGTATTTTATTTCATTCTCTTGCAGGCTAAATCCTATTTATGACAATGTTTGTCTCTTTTTGATGTCGTTTTTTTCGTTTCAGTAACTTTTCAAATCAATAGGATGCTAAATAAATATCACTTCAAAAGTATCAAAGAACTGAATCCATACCTGATAGGCGAACTCGGTTTTCATAGCTTCCGTGATATCAGCTCTACTAGCAGTCCCGCCACCAGCGATCGTGTACAGGACGCTTGCACTGCGCGCCATCTGCTGTTCCATCATATCCCGAAACTCTGCCATTTTGAGCCTATTGTTTATTGTCGAACCGGCTATGCCCAGGACCGTGCCTAAAAGAACCATATTATAAACAAAGTGCATAAAATAACCGTCTATAGCCACGCTTATCCAAGATGGGTTGGTGGATTAGATATACCGGAATTGAAACCTGGGTCACTAATGCCGGAACATAACACAAGTCTTTAGGCATACTTATAGACCAAGTGTGGTTGCGATTCAGGCGGGCTTGAAACCCTAATATCTACCTAGGGTTGTTTTGTCGCCTTTTACGACAGCTCGACCCCGGCCGCAGGGGTTAGTATTTTTACTACACCCCTGCACGGAGAAAACTGTTTTTTTACTTCTCTCTTTCACCAGTTGTTCAGTATCATACAATAATATCACTAGAT
Source organism: Malacosoma neustria (assembly GCA_963693495.1). NCBI lineage: Eukaryota > Metazoa > Arthropoda > Insecta > Lepidoptera > Lasiocampidae > Malacosoma > Malacosoma neustria. Next base: position 5,791,767 of record OY856399.1, on the reverse strand, counting down.
ATGACTCAGGACGGTACAGAATTTTCACTACCATGCAAATCCACCATCGACCCCGTCAGCAAAATAATAAGAAAACTGGAGGGAAAACTTTATACTAAGAGTGTATCGTTAGGTGCTATTCAGCAGAGCTTACTCGACATCGCTCGTCACAGCACTCAGTTTATAGAGTAACATAACATAAGGCTGCACGCCCGCCATCTAGCTGACAACCGCGAACACTATTAGTTTTCATATAATTCGTTTTCTATTTGGCACATACTCATCATATGTACATACATGTGTAGTAATTCCTTTGTTTCATTTTCTATCTTTAGTTATAACTAGCTGACCCGGCAAACGTTGTTCTGCCATAAAAATAATAAAATGTCAAAAAATAAAAAATAAAATTTAGGGGTGGACTACCCCTAACATTTAGGGGGATGAAAAATAGATGTTGGCCGATTCTCATAGATACCGGATAAGCACAAAAAATCACTAACTCAATTTAGTTATCTGCCTACTGCCTACCCCCTAAGAACGATGGCGTGATTATTTATAGCCTATGACCATTTCTAGGTTATCATCTATCACCATACCAAATTTCATCAAAATCCGTTCAGCCGTTTAGGCGTGAAAGAGGAACAGACAGACAGACAGACAGACAGACAGAGTTACTTTCGCATTTATAATATTAGTATGGATTAATACTAGCTGTGCCCACGACTCCGTCCGCGTGGAATAGTGACTTTGGGCAGAATTTTTTTGGATATATCTTATGGTTTATTTTGAATTAGAAACCCTATAAACCCTAAAATATAAATGAAATATGCAAACAGTCAGTATTATCGAATGCAACTGTTACGTCATGCGGCTCCGGAATACGTAGGTTCGAACCTACAAAGTCCAGCCAAAGCTAAACCCTATTTCATATGATTGATGACATAAATCTGAGGTAAACTTAAATTGGAAATTCAACCTACAATGTCCAGCCTAAGCTGAACCCTATTTCATATGATTGATGATATGAAAAACGATTTTTTTTTAAAATTACATATAGCTTAAGTTACTCCTTGTTATATCAGCTATCTGCCAGTGAAAGTCCCGTCAAAATCGGTGCAGCCATTTCAGATTAGCCGGAACAAACAGACAGACAAAAATTTAAAAAAATGTTGCTTTGGTATATGTATAACGTGACCATGACCATTTCTTTTCGTGTCAAAGCGGGACGCCTACGGAATTACGTATATAAATAAATACATATTTATATAGGATACGTCAGTGTAAGATGTATATTTAAGTGCAAGATAAAAATTATGGTTTAAAAAATGACTTGAAATAATTTATTATGGTATCTTACCCTCACTGACATCTTAATTCTTACACCAACTTGCCCTAAAAATAATATATATAAATAATTTCGCAACAAAAAACTACTTTGCTACAGCAAAATTAGAGTTACTTCAGTATTTTGTAATACAATAAGGAATTGCGATAAGTAAGTATTCGGTAAGTTTCTAATAAACATGTCCTATCATTTTTCGTTTATCCCGTTCTCGCATGGCAGTCAGTCGCTCGCTCTCGCTTGTTCCTAACTGTCAACCCGCATCTACGCTGCGCTGCCTTCTTTCGCGATATTAATATAGGCAAGTAGTTAAGTAGGTATAAAGGTTTATTCGTAAAAGCGGGACATTTTTGTTCTCGTTGCGGACCCAAAGCGGGATGTATGGTCACGTTATGTTATATATGTACCGTGTATACGTCCGAATGCACTTAGTAAAAAGCGGTTATTTTAATATTACAAAGGGACACTCCAATTTTATTTATTTGTATAGATAATGTTGTGTATTGTATGTATAACGTATAGACGTTGAATTACTCTTAAAGCGCCACAATGTCTGTAATTCTGTTATTTAACACATAGTGAGGTTGATACATACTTTGATCGTTTCAACAGAAGTAATTAAAATAATCTTACCAAATATTGATGCAACAATGTACCAATACTTGTTCCTCTCAGCATGAGCTCGTTCCCTTTCGTGGCCCAATTTAACGGCTGCGGACATCGTCGCGAACAACTCCCTCTCTTCCCTCTCAGCATCTCCAAAAAGGGTGCGGAGGGCACGTTCTTGGATTATCAACTGTAAAGATATAATTCACTATAATACGAGATGGCACACGAGGGTTCAATTGTTAGAATGGAGGAATGTTTGCATGACTCGGAAACCAGCTATATTTACATATGCACATCAGCTAATTTGTTTTGAATTATCATGTGGATATGTTGTTTATTATCTTTAGAAAGTGGACAAGCAATGGGTTGATTATTGGGATAATTTGATGGCTCTATTTTGAATTTGTTTAGAGCCATGGTACCATAATGGAATTAGCATTAGACTCCGTTGGTGTCAGTGTCATTAATATATGGTATTTCTCAATATTAAATCATCCTTTATTCCGATTTGTGTAAGTTCCTAATACCTATTGACAATGTCCTCCTCCAGATCATGCCAATGTGCCCTATCCATAGCTGGTTGTCACAAAAATCGACCTGCTGTCAGCTTCATCCTTATCCTCCGCTTATATTTCCTGCCCCTACTTCTTTTGCGATCCTGGGGTAATGTGTCACTAGTTAGCTCTATTTTGAATATCTGATTCTCGGCATTTGGCCAGTCCATCTCCATTTCTAAGTTTATGCTCGCATGTTTTAGTTGTTTATTTTATCTGACAGCTTCTAAGTAGTGACGATGATTTTTAAAGCAACCACATTTGCCTTGCATAGGAACTTCATTACATGTATGTATATATTATTAATTGGTATTTTATTCGGTCAACATGTGGCATAGTAAGATATAATCAGTTTCCCCGGCTTTTGTTGCACTATACAACATCTCCTGTCATCTTCGTGCAGGACCACTCTAGGTACGGCCTAGTAATTACTATTATTAGTATTAATAAAATTTTATTGGACAAAATTTTAGCTAGTCTTCTTATTTCTATCTGAAGTCGCACCAGGACCGTTGATTACTTCAGCGGTGTGATCATCCATAACTCATGCATGGCAGGATGCTGAAGTTGAGAATGTGTATTTCTGTAGCCTAGCTCATGTGTCTGAGTTTCATTATTGACTTGCTTCAGTACCTTTTCCACCCTGAGGCTATTCTTTTATTAATTTCTTTGCCCAAACTCCTTTTAAATCACTAACCCCAAAAAGAATAATCGGTTTTGTTTTTCAAGTATTCCTAGAAGAGTAGATACTGGTCAGGCCATGATACAATATTAACGATACAAGCTAAATAATTTCTAATTAAGTTAAATTCTAATTAAGATAATGGTGCATGACTTATTACACACACAATATGATGCTGTATGATGCAATATCATGTATACATGATATTGATTTAACAAGATAAATTGTGTACAGATAAAGGCAAGTCTTATCTCAAAAGTTTATTTTAATATCTGTACATAGAATCAGAAATTTTGTTCTTGTCAGAAATACATTTTGAATTTTTGAGAAATTCACTAACATGCAGGAGATAGAAAACCTGTGGTATTGACTAATGCAACAGGACCGCGTAAGGTATTCCCGCGTCTGTAGCTTTAATGTTTTATAGCCATGACATTGCGGATAAATTGAAGGAGGAGCACTGTTGCTGGTTTAACACCCTTACGTGGAGATCAAATGTGCCATGCTGCCCCAGCTGAGGTCCATGCTGAGATAAATATATCAGACTAGGCACATACATGCCTTGCATCATCCTCATTGTCAATATTAAGAACAACATAGGTTGTTCTACAATCAAGTGTTCTAAGAGCTGCCATTATGTTTGTTTAAAAACAAATTGAAAAATTAGCTTATTGATAATTGTTTTGTGGAATTAATGAATTTTATTATTTTTAATTGACATTAATTAGTATTTTGACATTATTTATATGATTTTTAGTTTTAAGATGATTTTTATTTTGACAACTTACGTACCATGTTTAATGCAATAAATACTTATTCTATTCTATGCCTAGGTTAGTAATAATAAATAAACCCAGGGTTCACAGGGTTTTTAGCCATTACACCATGGTAGTCAGCTACCTAATCAAAACAAATATTAATTCGTATATATTTCTCACCTTATGTTCTTCAGTGCACAGCTGTAAATATTTTTCATCCCCCTTCATAGTGTTCTGCATTTCTGCGTGCAGCTCTTTCAACCTTGCTTCTATATTTGCAAGCTGCTTACCAAGATCTCGCCGCTGATCTTGCGCTGCCATGAATCTTTCCTGAAAAAAAGAAAGATAAAAATAGCGTTATAAAATTTTTTCACGGCCAGCAGCTTGTTTTCAATGCCCTCGACGTTGTAAATTTCTATAAGTAATGGTGATCACTTTTTAACAGGACCTTGTTTTTATTGCTGTGGAACAGCATAACGACAGTTAAGAATCAATAATGTCTATCTCAATTTTTGGCTGTGTTTACTTTTTTAAGTCAATAGATTTAAAGTCCAATTTGGCATAGATTGTTCAAGCAGTTATCTCAATATTCACAGTACTTCCTAAGTTATTTGCCCTTTTTAGTGATTTAAAATTTTCTGGTAGCTTATTAGCTGATGCGAAGAAATGTTTTTATTCCATCACAGGACAACCAGACGTACGGTAATGCACCACCCATTTATGGTCGACATACCCCCTATCCGCACTAAGCGTTTTGCTTCCACTTTCATCATGCGAACGGCCAAGGAGTGGAATTCTTTGCCGGCGTCTGTCTAACACTATAATTTAGGGGTCTTCAAGAGGAGAGTGAACAGGTTTTTTATAGGCAAGGGTGGTACACCGTCTACCGCATCGTCGCTTAACATCAGGTGAGATCGCGGTCAAACGTAAGAGTATCTACAATTAAAAAAATCTACTGTAAAGTTACTTTTTTGAGACAGACACTATTGATTCTTAACCGTCGATAAGTTAACATTGCTTATGGATGTTTGTGACGTCAGGAGCACTGCAAACACACTGCCATTCTCATAGAAGAACTAGAACCTGGTGATTTGTCCCAGTATTTTTTAATTGCTGAGGAACGGCAGACAGGCTGATGCCCCACTTAATATTAAGCAGTTACCATCCCCTATAGACATTTGCGACACTAGGGGTGCCGCAAACACCCTGCTGACCCATAGGGATACAGGAACCTTGGTCACTAATACTGGAACAAAACACAGTTATTATGGCGGCATATTAAAGACCAAGGGTGGTTGCCGCCCAGACGGCCCTAGAGCCTTACTACATAGCTAGGATTGTGTAGTCGCCTTTTACGACAAGCCGACCCTGGCCTAGGGGTTAGTATTCTTACTCCGCCCCTGCACGGAGGAAAATTATATCACATTTACATATATTCTATTTTCTCATACAGAAATTTTACTAATTTTGTTAAAAAAAAATAGACATTACTTTTGCAAGACCTAAAATCTTTTTAATAGCTACATAACAAAAAAGATATAGGGTTCCAAAAATAAATACACTTCATCTATTATTAGGACACACAAATGTTCCCAGGTTACACTAATAAGGTTAAACAACCTTGAACTTCATAAAAAAAAATCTCCAATAACCTGTGCATCAATAACAGTGTTCTGCAAAGCCATGATCTCTTCGACGCCCGTGAACTTCTCATACTTAGACACAAGTTCTTTCACTTTCTTAGTAATGTTTTCCTGTTTAAATTTTTCAGCTATTTCGCTGACGTTTGTTGCCGGAATATATTTAGTTATAAGTTGATCCACTTTTTCCCGGCTGTTCACATTTATTTGTGAGAATGGCACCTTATCTTTCAGCCTTTGGGCGAACTGGCGCAGGCGGTCTGCCATTTTAACATATTATGAAATTATATTATTAGTTTACAATGAAATTACGAGATTATTTGCATTTTTAAAACTATGATATCATCTAGATATCCAAATCACAGACAGGCTGATTTTGACAGTATTGACAAGTAGTTTTTTTCACTTATAATGTCGCTCCAATGCTTCAGTTAATGATTTGCCAATGTCAAGATACGTAACAATTTAAAACTAGATTATGTATGTATAAACGAAAAGCTGAAATTCAGTCAGGAAAAGAGTGATGTATTAAATTTATGCCTAGATGAGACTTCTAATATCGAGTAAATTAATTTTTTTGTTATCATTGTACAAGTAGATAGATTTAACCACACCTCTTACTTATCCGACACAAGTTCAACTCAGTTAGTACAACCTCCCAAAACCAAACATTATACTTCCCTTCGTTCGTATGTATTTAGCTAATTAGCAATTACTATTTCTATTTAAGAACGATACTATAGGCCTGACTGTAAACAACGATTTGAAGGACAATAGGGTTATCACGATAGCTTAGATTTGTTATATACATTTGTCTGATTCAATCATTCATATTGAATACTAATATATATTTTAATAACATCTATATTGATAATGAAACATTATTGTAGCAGCACCGCGCGCATCAATTCGACGCAGAGGCTGCAAAACAAGTTCCTGCGCATAGCAGTCTGAGCATCAATCTATATGAGCAACGCGGACCTACACCGCGACCTGGAACTCCTTCCCGTGAAGGAGTACATGGTCTGTCTCCCTGTCACGATCCTTCTTCAGCGTCGCTCCCCATCACCCCAATCCGCTGGTGGTGGAGACAGTCAATTACACGCCCAACCACCGAGACGCTCCCGCGCGTCGTCGCCCGCGAAACGTGCTCACGGACAGACCCGACCCCATCACTAGGACGCTAAAGTGAATGTTCTCGCGGACGAAATTCTCCCCAGTCCGGCATGGACCAGCCCGACGGAATAGGTTTAGGGATTCCTTCCGCCCCCCATAACCTATAGACCACACAATACAAAATTACACGTAGAATAGATGTGTTGCGGGGGAGGTTTTTTCGCCGTTTGTTCTTCCCCAGCTATAAGCACTCCGAAACGGTAGTAGATTAGAATAGGATCGGCTTCACTGGTAAGTCGATAGACCCCAATTAAAAAACTCTTGCCATTCGTGGCGGTTGTCAATATTATTCCTCATGCAGCAGTCGAGCCGAAAAGGCACCTCTCTGGAGGCGCGTCTTAACGAACTTACGAGTAAAATTTAAAAATCAGGAGTAATCATACTTCTTAATATTATAAATGTGAAAGTAAGTTTGTTTGTTACGCTTTCACGCGAAAACTACTTAACCGATCATCATGAAACTTTGTACATATATTCTTGGAGGTATTAGAAGTGACATAAGATACTTTTTATTGAAAAAAATTTAAGTAAATATTTATTTTCTCATTTTTTTTTCGTATTCAGTTTGCCTGTTAATCGCCCAGCGGAGCGTGCGTGATCGGCTAGTCTTGTTATTTTATATTTTAATGCAAAATATTTTTCATTTCATATATTACTATAAAAAAAGCTTTCTATATGTACAGGAGCCGAGAAAGAATACTGACTTCTGTCAGCCTGTCGTAAAAGGCGACAAAACAACCCACCTAACACGATAAACCTACCACGTAGGGTAGGGCCCCAATCCCGTCTGGATGGCGACCACCTTTGGTCTTAAGTATGCTGCCATAATAATCTTGTGTTGTGTTCCGTCATTAGTGTCCCAAGTTCCTGTACCCTTAGTGGACAGCAGCGTGTTCGCGATATCACTGGCGTTGCAAATATCCATAGGCGACGGTAACTGCTAAATTATAAGTGGGCCGTCTGTCTGTCTGCTGTCCTACAGCTAGCTACGAAAGCCCGAACAAAGAGACGAAGATAGGAAACACCGTGTACTTGTATTCTGTCTCATTTTCCAATAAGTTTGTCTCTTTTTAGTGTTGGTTTTTCATTTCATCGAATTTTTAAATCATACCGGTGCTAAAAAAGTTTCTCTTCAATAATATTTTTTTTCTTTTTTGACGTCCAGTAAGACAACGCCGTACTGGATTATCATTCTTTTTAAATTTATACAAATACTAGCTGACCCGGCAAACGTTGTTCTGCCATATAAATAATAAAATGTAAAAAAATAAAAAAAAAAATTTGGGGGTGGGTCACCCCTAACATTTAGGGGGATGAAAAATAGATGTTGGCCGATTCTCAGACCTACTCAATATGCTCACAAAATTTCATGAGAATCGGTCAAGCCGTTTCGGAGGAGTATGGCAACGAAAACTGTGACACGAGAATTTTATATATTAGAAAATTATAAGAGGTCTGCAGTTGTGCGCTCATCACGGCAAAACTACTGGATATATATTATCAATAAAATTTTCTAAGTTTCATTTCTTAAACACTTTGCCCTTAGCTAAAAAAATTATTGCGATATTTTCATCTATACAAATATTATAAATAAAATTGAAGTGTCTGTTTGTAATATTAAAATAACCGCTTTTTACTAAGTGCATTCGGACGTTTACACGGTACATATACCAAAACAATTTTTTTTACAATTTTTGTCTGTATGTCTGTCTGTTTGTTCCGGCTAAGTAACTTAGGCTATTTTTATTTTAGAATTAAAAAATAGTTTTTATTAAAAACGATCAGTTTCGGAAATTTTATATTCCAATTTAAGTTGACCTCAGATTTATATTATCAATCATATGAAATAGGGTTCAGCTTAGGCTGGACTTTGTAGGTTTTATTTCTAATTTAAGTTGAACTCAGATTTATATCATCAATTATAATATGAAATAGGGCTTAAGCTGGACTTTGTAGGTTCGAACGCACATATTCCGGAGACGTATGGCGTAACAGTTGCGTTCGATAACGCTGACTGTTTGCATATTTCATTTTTTTTTATTTTAGGGTTTTTATGGTTTGTAATCCAAAATAAACCATAAGATTTATCCAAAAAATGCTGCCCAAAGTCACTATTCCACGTGGACGGAGTCGCGGGCACAACTAGTTTAATATAAAGTTATTAAATTTTAAAGAAACGACGATGTTAAACACTACGTGTTCAGTGAAGCGTGTTTTCTTGCCGCGGAGAAGCGGGGCAAGAGGTAGCGCGCATTCGTACGAAAACTTCTCACATTTTTTCTATTTACTAAGTCGACCAACAAAGCGGGCGGGAACGGCTTGTAAATAATACTAATCAAAAATGTAATAATAAAGATATTTTTAGTTTAACATAATACTGGTCTTTCAGAGGCCTGCGATAAGAGGCGACTTGCCGTGAAAGGCGACAAAACAACCTTTGCTAGGTGGTAGTGATCCAAGCCCGTCTAGACAGCAACCAGCACCAGGTTCTTAATATGCTTCGCCATAATTACCTTGTGCTGGGTTAGAAGCCTAACCCTAGTTAGTGGAAAATGCTTAGTGGGCCGTCAGCCGATCTGCTCCACTACTGTTCCACAGTATAAATATAAATTAGTATTAAGCCGGCTCTACACTCGCATGTGATGTCGTGCCGTGAATAAACGCCGTGATCCGCACGAGAACTGTGTCCCTCCACACTCGCAAAGCTTCATAGTCTTGTTCGATACAAACCCTTTGTCGCGGGCCAAAAAACCGACACTGATCGGGGAACGGTGCGAAGCGCGAACGAGAAGGCGTGAACAACATCTACACTCGTGATTCGCAGTTGTCGCGGGCTTTCGCGGGCGTTCGCGCCGCGAGTGTAGAGCCGGCTATCGTGTTAATGACTTATTAATAATTAATTCAAAATATAAAATAAATTTAACAGCTCCGATTGTAATTTTGAGTTCAGTCTAGTCCTCATTTGCGACATACTTGGTTTATTGCAATTTAACTTGAATATTTTGCGAACTATTGTCGGCTATTTTGGTTCTCCCCGATGTCCTCGTTTCGGAGACAGCGCGCAGGCTGTACTTGTCAAGTCAAAAATAGTGATGCGGTCGGCATCCGTCCTCGCACGTGCAGCGTGTCTATTTTCGCTATTACATGTATTGTATATTAAATAATTTTCCTTATCTATAGTATTATTTTGGCGTGGTGATGATATATCTTCGTTATCAAACCAATATCTGCTATGTGCAAAAAGTTCAACTTTGAGATATGAAGTAAAAACATTCTCATGTAAAGTTGGTCTTTTTCGGCTTCGTGAAGTTAGATTAGGTTAGATCGTTTAGGCATTTTTAAGTGAACACGTGCATTAAGAAGACACAAATAATATAAATAAACAATTGATTTTCTTAGTCTAACCTCAAAGCAAACACTCATTGACTTCGTGTTACTTAACAACGCCATCTGCTGGAATAGCTTTAGTGTTGTTGTGTCGTTAAAGCAATTTCAAAAAAATAGTATTATTATTCGCCCATAGATGTCAGGAAGAGACATTTTTCAATTTAAATTGGGACTACTCAAACGCCACCTTTTTGTTATTTTTCTTCCAATTAAAAAAAAAAAGCGAATGAAATGACATTTTCTAGAAATGATTCCTAGCTAGATCGATTTATCGCCCCCGAAACCCCCCGTATACAAAATTTCATGAAAATTGTTGGAGCCGATTCCGAGATTCCAATTATATATATATATATATATATATATATATATATATATATATATATATATATATATATATATATATATATATATATATATATATATATATATATATATATATATATATATATATATATATATATATATATATATATATATATATATATATATACACATATATATATACAAGAATTGCTCGTTTAAAGATATAAGATATAAATCAATTTATTTTTAAGTGATATTGTTCGATCTTTGCAAAAGGGTATTTGAAATCCCGCCACCTGATTTTTGTTACCTACCCTCAATCTCCGTGAGATGAATGGTAAAAGCGTGGGTGGGACAAAAATAATTTATGTAGTAAAGCGTGGGCTTCTAAACGCGCGGGCGACCTTCTTTCAATTACTCCACTCTCATTGGCCGTGCCATAATTAATTGTGTGTTCAGTGTGCGTGAATTTAGCTGGTTTCGTTATACAGTTCCGTTGCGAGCGGACCTAAACCGAACCGGGAAGGTGTCGAATCAAGTTCAGTGCGAATTTCTTTGCCCACTGCAAGGTATCGCCGGAATGTAACATTGTATGTATACAAGGGGCTGGGGGGGGGGGGGGATGTCAAAAGCTATGTAACGTCACGATATAATTGAATACATAATGGATATTTTTTTTTGTCTCTTTGGGCCTACGGATATATGGCCTGCCGATCTCATGGCCCGGGCCGGCGCCGGCCCGCCCTTTGTCGTAAGGCGGGCCCCTTCTAAAGTGTTGGCGCCAGGGGATCAGGCTTTCGTCCCCCCGGCGCTCTCCTGTAATAACTCTAGGAGTTGAGGGGGGCCGCGAAACAGCATGCAACCCTCACCCTCGCGGCGGATCCTCCTCCGAGGGGCCGCCCGCGACCGCATTTCACGGCGGCCGTAGGTCGTTAGTTGCCCTCCGGCCGGCGCCGCCGACGTGGCCTGCGTTGGCGGGAGGGGGGTGTGGTGGTTGACTCCCGCTCCGCTCCGCCGCCCCCTTTGCGGACATGACTGTCTCGCAGAAGGAGGCGACGGTTGTCCATCCAGAATACATAATGGATATGAAGGAGTGGCTCCAAAGTCCATGGACACAAGATGATTAAGTTTTGTATTTTTAATTAACATAATTGTCGTTTATTGTTAACCCCTTTTCCCCCAAAAAGGGGTTAACGTTAGGCAGGCGGCCGGTTGTAAAAAACTAAGTCACAACTATTACAACATGTAACATGTTGTGCCGACCCCATATAATGTGGGACAAGGTCAGGAAGAAGAATTAGCCGTTTATTGTTTTCTAACTAGTAGTTAGCTAGTTCTGTTATCTAAAATATTTGACTTTATGTTAATTCTATATTATAGATTATTTAACAAAAATAAGAATAAAATGAATATAATTAAATATTTTCTTTTGATTATTTGTAAGATGCATAACTAAAAATGTGAGAAGTCACATCCGGGGTGAGGAGGTTCTAAAAATGTGACAACCTGTGACAAGGACGGGATTAGGGGTTAAAAAGTCCTGAAATTCGTGTGACGTAATTTATGAATGGCCTAGGGTGGATTGTTTTGTCGCCTTTTACGACAGGCCCACCCCGGCCGCAGAGGTTAATATTCTTTCTCCGCTCCTGTACGGATACTGCCTTTCGAACGAGCTGTATTGTTAAGTTAATGACATATTTCAAGTGTAATATGATTTATATGTAAAATAAAATAGATTAGAGTTCGTTTTCCTTCACCGTCGGTACATGGCATTTTTTTATCGCAGGCAGTGACGGGCCATTTAATAGTATACGAGTACAGTTACCGTCACCGATACTCGTGCCAAACTTAAATCATCATCATCATCCCAGCGTTATGTCCCGATTGCGACCCAAACTTTCGTTTCGGTGCCCGGGGTCCGCTTTCCGACTTTTTCTACTCCACTTCGCGCGATCTTCAACATCCCTGGTAGTGAGCCCATTGGCACATATATCACCTCTTACGACGCCAAGCCAGCACTTTTTGGGTCTACATTTGTTTCCCACATAAGCATCCGGTTGCCGTAAAACATGGCCGTACCATCGGAGTCGACACTGCTGCAATTTATCTGCAATGTCACGGACATGAAGACTGCCGCGAATGCGAGAGTTCCTAACGCGGTCCTTCCGTGTTAATCCACATATCCACCGCAGTATATTTATCTAAGTGACAAGCAGTTCTTGCTTGTGTCGCTCTAACACCGGCCATGCTTCATACTTCACAGCCGTATGCGTGCCAAACTTAAATAATTAACATTTTCGCCGCGTCCAATGCCGCATGTCACGTTTCAAATGTTAGATAATAAATCTTTTCAACACCTTTGTTATAAGGAAAATAATTTCTTTATAATCGCCACGTTTCGACAAACAGATCCGTGGGCGACTAATCTTACATTTAAATTAAAGTGACACAATTTTCGAAGTAGAATTTTAAAGTCATGTTTAGTTGAAAGTTTTCAGACGCGTGAAATACACGCATTGCTGCCGCGTGGGCCAAATGGCGTGAGATGACTGGTGTTACTTGTGACCCTAAGACGCTGGTTGAGTTGAAGGACATGTCTAAAGACCATCATAAGGCCTGTCCTTTTATACGGCTGTGAAACGTGGCCGGTACTAGAGCGTCACAAGCAAGAATTGCGAGTCACAGGGGATGAATATACTCTGGTATCAAATCAGAATAATTTTTTTCAATATAAGATCTTAGAGATCACTTATTGAATGTCAAGTAGCTACTGCCGTTTCAAATTCACAACGCTGACAAACGTTAGGAAAAGAAAGTGATAAGGGTTCACATCCACGCAAGAGCCCGTGAACCCCAGACCTTCGTTATTTTATAAAAGCTGAAAGTTTGTCAGCGCGTGCTCTTTATAAGAAGCGCAACCTTAAAAATAACCAAACACAATAAGTTCGACACACACTTCTTGACACTTCAATATATACTTCGACACTTATACTTCGACATCCATATTCGATACTTCAAGCCCCACATTTTGACTCTTTGACACGCACATTTTGACACTTTATCTCCCACATATTGATACTTCAACCTCCAAATTTTGACATCTACATTTCGACCCTTTGACACGCACATTTTCACACTTCATCACCCACATTTTGACACCTACATTTCGACTCTGACACGCACATTTTGATACTTAATCACCCTCATTTTGACACTTCATCTCTCACATATCGATTATTTCGACACCCACATTTTGCCACTATGACACCCACATTTTGACACTTCGACACTCACGTTAAGATACTTCGACGCATTCATTTTGACACATCGACACCCACATTTTGTCTCCAAATATGGACATATCGACACTTATTCTGACACACCCAAACATTTACCTGGTTAGCTTTGCTGACACACATGGAAACCAACTTACCGCCACAAACCGATGTGCACATTACAACATAATTATCAGGGGGTTCACTTAAGGGCTTCTAAATAAGAAATTCGCAGTGCTTTCCTCTTCGAAAGCTCTTGATCCTGCATTCCGTTGTGCTTTAATGCAGACACAGGCAGCTTGCGCACAATGCGTCCATCTTCATATATTCTTGCAAGTTAGAAGACTTGAAACTCGCGGCTTCTTCCAGAACAATACATAACCTTCGGTGAAGGACATCGTGGCAAGCAGGGATAGCATATAGGTGGATCTTCACAGCACGTTGTTGGACAAGGGGCCACTAACATCGGACACACTGCAAATTACTCGCAGTCTTCAGGGTAAAAGCACGCCATTTTTATTTACATTTTACTTCTTTTTTGATAATTTTGACCGATTTGATATTTAAATACATTCAAATATATTTATTTATTAAAAAAAATATTACGTCCCATGTAGGCACGCTTACTTAACAAACTGGTCAGCCGTGGCTCGGGCCAAGGAGCAACCGGTTAGCCAAAGTCACTGTTATTAAACAATTAACTAACCTGTGTCAACGGTAACTTAAAAAAGTATACAAAATATATTTTTTTTTAAATTTCCATACATTTATGAGACGGTACAATACAATGTAATGGGTAAGATAATCCCAAGTGGACCCATTTTCCACTTGATCATGAAATTCAGGTTTATATATTTTCCTAGGGAGAACAAACAGTATTTCGAAATTTTCACTTCAACAAAATTTATTTTTATATTAAAATTTTTGGGTGTCTATTTCGAAAATAGATTTCAAATCAACCCCAAATATATTTTAATGAAATTTTCAGGATTAATTGTCAAATATCTATATTTTATGAAAATATTAATAGCTTAAAATTATTTATTGATTTTTCTATCGTTAATTAGCATCTTATATCTATTATTAATTATATCTATTATTAATATATTAATTAGCATCTTATATAATTGGAATCTCGGAATCGGCTCCAACAATTTTCATGAAACGGGGGGTTTCGGGGGCGATAAATTGATCTAGCTAGGAATCATTTCTAGAAAATGTCAAAAGGTGGCGTTTGAGTAGTCCCAATTTAAACTGAAAAATGACTCTTCCTGACATCTATCGGCGAATAATAATACTATTTTTTTAAATTGCTTTAACGACACAACAACACTAAAGCTATTCCAGCAGGTGGCGTTGTTAAGTAACACGAAGTCAATGAGTGTTTGCTTTGAGGTTAGACTAAGAAAATCAATTATTAGTTTCCAAACAACACAATTTATAAAAAAAAATACCGAGCAAAGCTCGGTCATCCGGATGTTTAGCATTTAAGTAAACAAATTAAATTTTTATTGATTACTCAGTACAAAATGATGTTTTTTTGGAAATGAAGTTCTTTTATGCGGCTTACCGTAGAGCAAACTGGCAGAAATCGTCACGTAATGAAAAAGCGTTAAACCCCCTCCAAGCGACCATCCCTTCCTTGTTCTTTCTTACTGTCTCTATTTTCTATGTTTGTATGGTGTATGGTGAACAATATGACCTCAATTCTATAGTTAACAGATAAATAACATTTATATTAATTTTGTTTTTCTTATAATTTTATTTTACGCGGGACTTATTTTAAATATAACTTACTAGCTGACCCGGCAAACGTTGTTCTGCCATAAAAATAATAAAATGTCAAAAAATTAAAAATAAAATTTAGGGGTGGACTACCCCTAACATTTAGGGGGATGAAAAATAGATGTTGGCCGATTCTCATAGATACCGGATAAGCACAAAAAATCACTAACTCAATTTAGTTATCTGCCTACTGCCTACCCCCTAAGAACGATGGCGTGATTATTTATAGCCTATGACCATTTCTAGGTTATCATCTATCACCATACCAAATTTCATCAAAATCCGTTCAGCCGTTTAGGCGTGAAAGAGGAACAGACAGACAGACAGACAGCAGACAGACAGAGTTACTTTCGCATTTATAATATTAGTATGGATAATTCACTATTTTATATTTAATTTTGAATAAATTACTTTCCCAAATTTACAAAGAAATTTATAAAATTTTTGATTAGAGATAGATAGACAGATAACACTTTATTGTAAACCAATTATATAAACACAATAAACTTATTTACACAATCAATATGTACTTGACTTACAATGGGCGGCCTTATCGCTACAGAGCGATCTCTTCCAGGCAACCCGGTGATTAGTTATATGCGTTATTTGAATTTAAGATCCCGAAAGAAAATATTACTGCTCGCGATTAGTTAAAATTATTTGAATTTCCTATTCGCCGGGCAACACAGCGCGCGGCCCAGCGTCTCCAACTATATTGCAGCTTCTAAATAGCTATAAAGCAGCAAATATGACAGCAGACAGGCTGTCGGCCCGCTTAGAATTTAGCAGTTACCGTCGCCTATGGGTGTTTACAACGCCAGTGGTATCGCGAACACGCTGCTGTCAAGGGTACAGGAACTTGGGTCACTAATGCCGGAACTATGTGGGTTGTAATCTTTCTCCGCCCCTGCATAGAACATTTTGCCAATGGACATAAATTTCGCCTTTTTTTTTATTGCTAAGAACAACAGACAGGCTGACTGAAACTGCTTACTCAACAGTTACCGTCATCTATGGATGTTAGCGATGCTAGAGGCACCGCTAACACGCTACCATTCACGTAGGGGTACAGGAACCTGGGTCACTAATGCTGATACACAACACTAGGTTATTATAGCGGCATACTTAAGACCAAGGGTGGTTGCCATCCTAACATTCTTGGGACCTTACTACGTAGTAGTGTTTTGTCGCTTTTTATAACAGGCCGTAGGGGTTAGTATTCTTACTCCACCCCTGCACGGAGAATGTGCAGGCCTGCCAATCTCCCTTGGACAAACGTGGCGGGCACACTGTCCGTTCCCTCTTAGGAGAGACCGGACTCCAGCAGTGGGACGTTCTGGGTTATTATTAGTCTCTGTTATCTATGGACAGTGTAATTATGATAATATGTAACCTATATTGTTATTGTTGCCTCCTATAATAAACAAATAAACGGCTTATCAATAAATAATAAAACAATAACAACCCTCGGATCTCTCTACAGGGAACAGACCACTATCCAAAACAGATTGGCAGGTTTGACATGTTCTTTATTGCTGTGGAATGCAGATAGCTTGATATATGTGGACGTTTTTGACGACAACCGTTAACACGTTGCCATTCACTTAACTGGAACACGGCTGACTTATGCCAGAATACAACCCTAGATTATTATGGCGGCATATTTAATATACCCGCTTATTACATGCGGCGACCGTTAGAATCACCCCAAACTGCCACCTTGTTTTTCTTACGACGCGCCGCGGCGGTCCCTTTCACAAAACTATTAATTGTGCCTCAAGTGGCTTTTGAAACACAAACATGTGTTATGTTTTTATGTTTCTTATGAATGGAGCTATTTATTTAAGTGTTTTGTTTATAATTATTCAACTATGGTATAGAATTACGATACGCTGAACACAGAGGTAGCGCGTATTTGAGCACCACTTGTGTTTATACGATCATAATTCAAAAATTAAATCGATGACATAGGGTTTTTTATTGTAAATTACAAAGATTATTATATATACTTTAGGATAGAAAATAAAACAGTACACTTCTTCATACAAAATAATTTATTTACAGCCCTTTAATTTTTCACAAAAAACTGGCAGCGGGAGCCGTAATTCTAGATAAACTTTAAATGTCACAGATGCGCAAATACTACAGCTAGGATTACAATTAAAGTAATACAACATAAGTAGACTAACATTCTCACAAAAT
The DNA here is from genome assembly GCA_963693495.1 of Malacosoma neustria. Classification (NCBI taxonomy): domain Eukaryota; kingdom Metazoa; phylum Arthropoda; class Insecta; order Lepidoptera; family Lasiocampidae; genus Malacosoma; species Malacosoma neustria. The sequence goes on along the minus strand of OY856399.1, from coordinate 5,774,075 downwards.
AAACAAAAATCATACCGATAGCATTTACTATTACTGAGAAAAATAAAAATTAGTGCAACAGTTCTCATTCACACAGTGAAATCACTTTCGTTTCACAGATTTTTTTGTTCTACAATTTATACAATACAAAAAAAAACAATTACTATGTAAGATAGCACTTTTAAAGCCCTTTCTAAAAAGGTATCACACTTGTACAATGGATCGTTTTACAAAACGTATTCAAGAGTAAACAAAAAAACTATCACCAAATGGCGGGTGTAAAGGCTTGGTGCACACACTGAGTGCGTCATCCCGAAATACTATAAATAATAAATTATGTTGATTTTACCGCGAATCTTCTTTGGACGAGCCTGCAATAGGCTCCACAGGCTGGGCACTGTGGGCAGGCTGGGCACTGTGGACAGCCTCCTCCACATTTTCACCTGCAGAAAGAAACAATAAAATGAAATTAATGAAACTGAAGTAACAAAAATAAAATACAAAATTGGTTAGTAGAAGAACTTACAATTAAACCGAGAGAGCGTGCGCGTGCTGGACGACCACCTCGACCTCCTCGACTCACTCTTGGCATTCTTACTACATGCAATACAAGCTATAAAATAAAAAAAACACGCAAATAAAAATAAAGTATTAAAAAAAATCAGGACTCAAAAATTTACTATGTATATAACACCAACAAAATAAAAAAAACACATATACGCAGTTTTCATTACCAAATGTTTACATTTAAAAACACGTACAAAAAAAAGTCGGTTAAAAACTCGGCTCTCATAATGTGCCCCAGCCTTAACCCGCACCAACGACACTTTTACGACACTTTACAATTGGAATTCAAAAATCTTGAAACTTAGTTGATATATTTTGATAATGTTTTTTGCCATCCCGGCTGGTGATTACTTGATCTAACATATTAATCGCATTTAGTATGATAAAACAGCCAAAAAATATCAAAAAATGAGATTAGAATTATAGCGTCATCATGGCGTCACCCAGCAAAATGTACCACGCTAATTTATCGGGTTTAAAAAAGGCTAAAATTTTGTGTCTCATGCTGAAACCTTTATCTCGACGTATTATTAGATAATTAAACATATAAATAACAAAATATCACATAAATATACTCACATAAAGTATAAAAATTAAAGTCACAAACGTACACGACTATGGTACGACGCACACTAACAAGTTTTCAGAAGAATGACAAAGTCAACTATTTTATTCTTTTTTTTGTCATGGCATGGCTACAAAGTTTTGGCCTATTTCGTTCGGATACTTAACGGGGCGTCAAATTGGATCGTCGGCGACCACCTTTATAATGCGTTTGACAATAAATTATCCGATTTCCGATTGGACCAAATTTGGCCAAAATAGTGGCCACAGCAGTTTAGGGTGCATGATTTTGGCCAAAATATGGGACAGAGCATTTAAGCGGACTGGCTTGGAACTCTGACATATAGCTTAGACTGTTTTCTCACCTTTAGCAATAGGCCGTAAACTAACCTCTGCGGCTGGGGTCGGCCTGTCGTAAAAGGCGACAAAACAACCCACCCTAGCTACGTGGTAGGGCCCCGATCCCGTCTGGATGGCGAACACCTTTGGTCTTAAGTATGCCGCCGGAATAACCTTGTGTTGTGTTCCGGCATTGGTGACCCAAGTTCCTGTTACCCTTATGGGACAGCAGCGTGTTCGCGATGCCACTGGCATTGCAAACACCTATAGGCGACGGTAACTGCTAAATCCTAAGCGGGCCGTCAGCCTGTCTGCTGTCCTACAGCAATAAAAAAAAACTAATAAATGAGAAATCTAAACCAAAAATCGACATGGTATCACATTTAAAAATATCTGTCCAGAACTTCTACCTAACTGTGGAGAATTAACATTTGAAGATTATGTTCATGTCGACAATGACATCAGTTTCCACGGTACCCTAACCTGTGCCGAATTGTTACATATGGTCTCTCTAGGTGAGGATGAGGAACAAAATGAAGAAGAACAAACGCCAACTTCAGTCATATTGAGCGAGGTACGGAAATGTCTTACTACCCTATACTTCTACGCTTTCGGAACCGACACAAATGATGATTTCTTCGCAACTCACACTACTATCGAAATTTCTTTGGATAGTGATAGGCTGGAGTCGCTCACTCTAAAAAAGTTAACAGACTTTTTTTCGAAATGAAAATTTATGAAAAATTGTATTTAATTGGTAAATAATACAGAAATAATAATTCACGAATTTTGATCAAACTCATATTTACTTGATTATATCGTGGTTATTTAAAATTCTGTAATTTTGAACTCTTTGTAATTTGAAATTTTTCTCTGGTCCCTTGAGTTTCAAATCAACTGTACTTGTGTTATGGGTATACTAGACAACTGATATACTACATACTGGTATATATTTTTCGTAAATCTTATATCTTTAAACGAGCAATTCTTGTAAATATATAATATATATATATATATATATATATATATATATATATATATATATATATATATATATATATATATATATATATATATATATATATATAAAATCGGCTCCTACAATTTTCATGAAATTTAGTATACGAGGGGTTTCGGGGGCGATAAATCGATCTAGCTAGGAATAATTTCTAGAAAATGTCAAAAGGTGGCGTTTGAGTAGTCCCAATTTAAACTGAAAAATACTCTTCCTGACATCTATCGGCGAATAATAATACTATTTTTTTAAATTGCTTTAACGACACAACAACACTAAAGCTATTCCAGCAAATGGCGTTGATAAGTAACACGAAGCCAATGAGTGATTGCTTTGAGGTTAGACTAAGAAAATCAATTGTTAATTTCCAAAAAACACAATTTATAAAAAAAAATATTATACGAGTATATGGGCGCGAGACGGGAATCGAATCCGTAACCTCCGTAAGCGTACCGACGTGCGTTAGCCGCTACACCATGGACGTCGTCAAATTGAACTACTGATTCTATTTTGTACTGCGACAAGACTTTGACTTTGAAATCTTACACAACACCGTTCCTAATGAATTTGCGAACGTGTCATTATGTGATGAATTGCTATTCTGTGTTTCGTATTACATATTAGTTTTCGCCGTGTAGTCCGTGTGGATATAAAACAAGGTCGATATATATGATATAAAACGATACCAGGATCACGCTGCCATTCGCATAGGGGTACTGGAAACTGAGTTCACTAATGCCGGAACAAAAGAAAGGAGAAAGAAAAAGTATTTATATTTGGTGATTTTCAGCTATAGACATTTAAATATTGTTTATATTAAGCTGCAACAATTAGCACCAAACAAGGACAACAGCTCAGTGACATTGCGGATAAATTACAAGAGTGTCGGCTCCGTTGGTACGGCCACGTTTTACGGCAACCGGATGCTTACGTGGGTAACAAATGTCTGGCCATGCCGCCTCCGCCGGGCCCCGGCAGGAGGGGTAGACCCAAAAAGTGCTGGCTTGACGTTGTAAAGGGTGATATGCGTGCCAATGGGCTCACTACCAGGGATGCTGAAGATCGTGCGAAGTGGAAAAGAAAAAGTCGGAAAGCGGACCCCGGGCGCCGAAGCGAGAGTTTGGGCTGCAACCGGGATACAACGCAAAGATGATGATGATGAAGGACAACAGCTCAGTGAATTGCTGCATCAAAACAAATCGACAGAGCGCTCCTTTTCAGTGTTATCCCTGACAGTGAGAAATAATTTATGACCCAAACAACATAGGCACATTGTAAAACTAAATACATACCATACACTGATGTTCAATCAAATCAAAACACGGGATTATTATGGCAACATACTACCGCTCTTTCTGAAGGTCTGAGCCTAGAAGGTGGAAATTATGGGTTGTTATTGTACTAATAAAAAGATGGTAGATAAAAAAGTAATTTTAATGCCAGCATCTGTTCTTTGCTAAGAAGTCTTGCCTAAACATCCATACTAATATTATAAATGCGAAAGTAACTCTGTCTGTCTGTCTGTTCCTCTTTCACGCCTAAACGGCTGAACGGATTTTGATGAAATTTGGTATGGTGATAGATCATCATCATCATCATCTCAGCGATTAATCCCGGTTGCAGCCCAAACTCTCGCTTCGGCGCCCGGGGTCCGCTTTCCGACTTTTTCTTCTCCACTTCGCACGGTCTTCAGCATCCCTGGTAGTGAGACCATTGGCACGCATATCAACCTTTACGACGTCAAGCCAGCACTTTTTGGGTCTACCCCTCCTGCCGGGGCCCGGCGGAAGCGGCATGGCCAGACATTTGTTTCCCACGTAAGCATCCGGTTGCCGTAAAACGTGGCCGCACCATCGGAGCCGACACTCCTGCAATTTATCCGCAATGTCACGGACATGAAGGCTGCCACGAATGCGGGAGTTCCTAACGCGGTCCTTCCGCGTCACTCCACACATCCACCGCAGCATATTCATCTCCGTGACACGCAGTTCTTGCTTGTGTCGCTCTAACACCGGCCACGCTTCACAACCGTATAAAAGGACAGGCCTAATGATGGTCTTATAAACCTGTCCCTTCAACTTTACCGGCATCTTGGGGTCACAAATGACACCAGTTACCTCACGCCATTTGGCCCACGCGGCAGCAATGCGTGCCTTGACGTCGCAATCGATGTCACCGGATGCATGAAACACAGATCCCAGGTATTTCACAAGGTCCGTGCGCTCGACCGTGTTGCCGTCTATGCGTACGGGTGTGGGATCTGTGGAGTTACAGGCCAAGTACTCGGTCTTCGCCACATTGAGCTTCAGACCACCGTTCTCAAGCGACTCTTTCCACGCCTTCACACGTCGCACCAGCCTACCCCTGTCCGAATCTGCCAGCGCGATATCATCAGCATACATGAGCAACCACGGGGGCTGCTCATGTGAGTTTCTGATGCTGTCTGACAATACGTCTAATACCACGCTAAACAGAAACGGACTAAGGACGGATCCTTGGTGCACCCCGACGGTGATGGGGAAAGGTTTTGTGTCGCCAACAGCGGTCCGAACTACGGAATCGGAGTCACGGTACATGTCTCGGATGATGTCAACATAGGCCTCTGGAATCCCTTTGGACCGCAATGCCCACCAGATTATCGCGCGAGGAATACAGTCGAAGGCCTTCTGCAAGTCGAGAAAAAGGCAATGCAGAGGCGTATTCTTCGCCCTGTATTTCTCCGCGACAGTCCTTAGGGCAAAAACAGGGTCCATTGTCCCGTGACCAGGGCGAAACCCATATTGACAATCCGAGACAGTGCACTCCTGTCGAATCCGAGAGTCGATAACCCTTTCGAAGAGCTTCATGGTGTGGGACATGACCTTAACTCCTCGGTAACTACCGCACTCCTGCACCGACCCCTTGCCTTTGAAGACTGGAGTAATGATACTCAGTCTCCATTGGCTCGGGATCGTACCGGTGAGGAGTGTCCGGTTGAAAAGGTCTGTTAAAATGCCCACACCACGCGAGCCCATCGCCTTCCAGGCTTCGATGGGGACTCCATCGGATCCAACAGCTTTCCGATTCTTCATGCGGCGAAGACAATTCTGGACTTCTGCAGGCGTTATCAGTGGCACTAGTCCTTGATTCGGAGGAAGATCAGGCGGCTGCACCTCTTTGTGCTGCGTGTTCAGCAGCTCGTGGAAATACGAGCGCCATCTCTCCTTCACCGCGAGGTCCTCGCATAGCAGGTTGCCCACAGGGTCTTTTACACAGCGGCACTTGGAAATGTCCTGTGCCGCTTTGACCCTGGAGCGCGCCAACTTATAGATGAGCTTCTGCCCCTCAGACGATTCCAACTTATCGTAAAGTGGTTGTAAGTGGTCTCGCCTGGCTCTGGCAACAGCTCTCTTAGTGGCGCGCTTTGCTATCCGGTATGCGTCGCGGTCTTCAGGAGATCTGGACGCTTGCCACTTCTTAAAGAGGGCTTTCTTCGCTCTAGTCTCCCTCTGGACTGTGTCGTTCCACCACCATGTCTCCTTGTGGTATGGTGATAGATGATAACCTAGAAATGGTCATAGGCTATAAATAATCACGCCATCGTTCTTAGGGGGTAGGCAGTAGGCAGATAACTAAATTGAGTTAGTGATTTTTTGTGCTTATCCGGTATCTATGAGAATCGGCCAACATCTATTTTTCATCCCCCTAAATGTTAGGGGTGACCCACCCCCAAAAAATTTTTTTTAATTTTTTGACATTTTATTTTATTTTATTTTATGGCAGAACAACGTTTGCCGGGTCAGCTAGTGTTTAAATAATTTATACAATTAAAAAGATAGAGGTCATTTTTTTATTGCTGTAGGACAGCAGACAGGTTGACGGCCCGCTTAGAATTTAGCAGTTACCGTCGCCTATGGGTGGTTCCAATGCCAGTGGCATGGCGAACATGCTGCTCCCCCATAAGGGTGCAGGAACTTGGGTCACTAATGCTGGAACACAACAAAGTTATTATGGCGGCATACTTAAGACCAAAGGTGGTCGCAATCCAGACGGACTTGAGATCCTACCACGTAGCCAGGGTGGGTTGTTAGTCGCCTTTTACGACAGGCCGACCCCGGGGGCAGAGGGTGGGTTGTTAGTCGCCTTTTACGACAGGCCGACCCCGGGGGCAGAGGTTAGTATTCTTTCTACGCCCCTGCAAGGATAAAATATTTTTTGGAAACTCGTAAATTGAACTAAACTCATGCTGATTCTGTGGGATTTGATTCGCAACGCAAAATAAAAGGTTTAATGTAATATTGGAATATGTAGAACATAGAGACATTTGTGCAATAAAAAGTCGATAGCTATGTAGATTGTTATGTGTGTTTTCTAAGAATGTATTGACATTTTGACAAAAATCCAGTTTAGCGGGTTTTGCAACTACACGCCTCTAATATATAAATACTTCGACAATTCACACAACGCCCTCTAGTCCCAAAGTAAATTTACTTCTTCTTCTTCGTCGTAACCTCATGGCTGAGAGTCGTGACTACCATAAGCCGCATCTTAGAGAAGCGTGGATTTGCGCGAAGCCAAGCTCATTAATTTTTATTTTTCTAGGGTTGGTCGAATTGTCGTAAGTATCCCAGCAGTGAATTGTTTTTATTTTCCCAATTAGATATTAATGTCAATAATCTAAATGGTATAATATAGTTATAATTTAAAAACAAAAAAACCGGTGAAATTCTTATTTTTTAAATATATGTTTATAAAAATTTAAAATATCTGGTAAAAATGTGTTGTAATAGTATAAATTTAATTAATACAGTTTTCAATTATCAGAATTTTAGAAGACTGACCACTGTGGATGGGGTCAGCCTGTCATAAAAGGCGACAAAACAACCCACACTAGCTACGTGGTAGGACCACAAACCCGCCGCGCTTAGAGAAGCGTGCTTGGTGAATATAATGAATAGCTGTTCTAGTCTGAATATTGCAGTTGAGGAACTCCAGTATTGCGTCAGTCCACCGGGTAGGTATTCCTCCTACACTCCTTCTCCCTTCAACTTGACCCACTAGTATAAGCTTCTCAAGATTTTGAGGCTCCAAGCTCTAGGCGGGTAGGAACGAGAGAGATCTCCTGAGGCATATCGTGGGCGTGTCTCCAAATTAAGCTCTTGCAGAATCGATACGTTAGTTAGTGCGGCGCGCAGTCCACGGAATACCAAGCATTTGGCGCCAGAACCACATCTCGAACGCATCAATTCGTTTCACATGCATAAAGAAATAAAGAAAAGACTAGAGCGCGCATGAGTTTCAACTTTGTACTGCGGATAATATATTTACTAGACAACTTATAAACTGTTTATATATACTCCTTTTATAAATACGAGTAAATACATCTAATATATAAAATTCTCATGTCACAGTTTTCGTTGCCATACTCCTCCGAAACGGCTTGACCGATTTTGATGAAATTTTTTGTGCTTATCCGGTATCTATGAGAATCGGCCAACATCTATTTTTCATCCCCCTAAATGTTAGGGGTGACCCACCCCCAAAATTTTTTTTATTAATTTTTTGACATTTTATTATTTATATGGCAGAACAACGTTTGCCGGGTCAGCTAGTATTATATATGAATGCCGACGAACGTTAGACGTTACGTCACGGGGACAGTCAAAATAATCTATACATACATACATACAAATAAATAAAATTGGAGGGTCTGTTTGTAATATTAAAATAACAGCTTTTTACTAAGTGCATTTGAATGTATAGACGGTACATATACCAAAACAACATTTTTTACAATTTTTGTCTGTCTGTCAGTCTGTCTGTCTGTCTGTTTGTTCCTGCTAATCTCTGAAACGGCTGGACCGATTATGACGGGACTTTCACTGGCAGATAGCTGATGTAACAAGGAGTAATTTAGGCTATTATATTTTATTTATCTATATTTTAGAAAAAAATGGTTTTAGTTAAAATTGATCCGTTTCGGATTTTTTTATTCCAATTTAAGTTGACCTCAGATTTATATCATCAATCATATAAAATAGGGTTCAGCTTAAGCTGGACTTTTAGGTTCGAACGCAGTTTGTATATTTCATTTATTTATATTTTAGGGTTTATAGGGTTTGTAATCTAAAATAAACTATAAGGTATATCCAAAAAATGCTGCCCAAAGTCACTATTCCACGCGGACGGAGTCGCGGGCACAGCTAGTAAAATATAAATTCGCTTTTTGAGGTGAAACTTTGCGCGCATGAGGATAAAATTTTTACAGATGAAACGCAATATTAGCGTCACGAAGATGTGAAACGTTTTTTTTTGCTCCAGTAATACTAACCTTATTTATAATGACTTAAGGCTTATTCTATAATGTAATTTTTAAATTATTGCATTACTTACGCATACGTATCTATTCGAATTGCAATTTTATTACAGTTTAATTAGACTTGAATTTTTTTGCTCTAGTAATATCAACCTAATAATAATGGCTTAAGGATTATTAAAGTGTTCTATAATGTAATTTTAGAATGATTGCATGGCATTACTTATACACATCTATTTGAATTGCGACTTTATTTCATTAAAATACAGTTGAGTTTTGTTTAATAAGATACAAAATAATAATATTTCATAAATTCTCTTTTCTAAATTTATTAGAAGATTTAAAAATTGTTTCCCAAAGAAGTTTGATCTCTGACATGTGTACTTTGTATGCATGCACTTTTTAAATTTTGCTAAGTCGTATGGCTTCAAGCACGTCTGGATGGCAACCACCCTTGATCTCTAAACATGCCGCTAATGTTACGAAAATGTTATTATACATTTTTGTGTTCCAGCATAAGTGATCCACTTTCGCTACACACGGCAGCTTGTTTGAGGTGCCTCTAGCGTTACTACATATATATATTTTATTAATAAATACATTTTATACATAAACCTAGAAATCTAGACTCAGAAACGGGAATCGAGATCTTTATTTCGAATGCATTCTGAATAAGGCACCATCACTTACTGCACTTTATCCGTGCAGGGGCGGAGAAAGAATACTAACCTCTGCGGCCGCGGTCGGCTTGTCGTAAAATACGACTAAACAACCCACCCTAGCTACGTGGTAGGGCCTCAAGTCCGTCTGGACGGCGACTATCTTTGGTCTTAAGTATGCCGCCATAATAACCTTGTATTGTGTTCCGGCATTAGTGACCCAAGTTCCTGTACCCTTATGGGACAGCAGCGTGTTCGCGATGCCACTGGCGTTGCAAACACTCATAGGTGACGGTAACTGCTAAATTCTAAGCGGGCCGTTGTCAGCTTGTCTGCTGTCCTACAGCAATAAAAAAACAACTTCAAATTGACTTTCAAATGCTTGTTTTAGGAATTAAGGAGACTACAGATTACTCTTTTGGAGTCTAAAAAGCCCTGTCATATTGTATGAATCTGAATGCTGGGCCACAAAGGGGAAGGATGAAAGGTTATGCCATGCAGCTGAGATGCAAATGTTGAGATGGATGAATGAGTTACAAAAATGGATATAATTTTAAATGAGTATATTAGGGGAAGTTTGAAAGTAGCGCCAGTGATTGAGAAGTTGAAAAGTAATAGGTTAGCCTAGTATGGCCATGTAATGCGAAGAGAAGAATGTCACGTGACAAGGAAAATGCTGGATATGAAGTATGAATACAAAAGAAGGGGTAGAACCAAAGAAAAGATAGATGGATTGTGTAAAAGATATAGTGTCAATGTTCAGATGACGGCTAATAGAGGAGAATGGAAGAAGAGAACATGATGTGCAAACTCCACATAGTTTGGATAAGGACAAGAAGAAGAAGACTATTATTTTGAGTATACAAATCAGCCAAAATAACGACTAAGCCATATATTTAAGTAATTTTCAGCAAATTAATGGGTTACGGCCATGAATCTAAGTAAAAGTCATAAACCGATCATAAAGGTTTACAACTAAAATGTTGGATAAGTAGCCTCCGGAGGTCATCTCATGACAGATGAATGGCTTAGCGCTAAGGTTAAAACACAGTACATTAAGAACTAAAAACTTATGCATAGTCGGTTTCGCAATTGCGCAAGGCGCCCGCTTTAACGCGCCTTGCGTTCGTACCACATCGATATCTTATATTATAATAAAATTAAAAAAAAATAATACACCATCTTATCTTACCGGGAAAAATTGTGCTTATTGAAAGAAGTCTTGCTTTGTATAATATAAAAAAAAAATTCGAACACGCAAAATTCACTGTGCTACGAAATTTGAAAAAAAAAAAAACTTTTAGTATTAACAAAAAAGTTCATAATAATAATTGAAAACTTTATGTTGTAATAAAAAACGTGTATTTTTTAAATTTTGAAATTTGAATTGACTGTGTTTGCTAGTGCTGAGGATTTTATTCGAAGGTTTACTGCAAAGAGGTTTCGAAAGAAGGTTAGTTATTAAATTAATTTTGTAGTTTAATTTATTGCATTATCAAAACATCAAATAAATTATAATTTTTAAAAGATAGTTCAGACAAGATGACAACATAAAAATGGACACATTCACTAAAACCAGATAATATTTTGTAGATAAATAACATTTTATTTTGTCATCTCTCGGGATTGATCGGAAAGCCACGATCATACAAGCCTACATGCGTTGCCACTGAGTCATCCGTGTTATAATGTTTAATTGTAAGAATGGTAAATATGCAGGTAACTTATAAAAGTTACAAATGAACAACATGTTTCACCATTTCTGGCACATAAATTTGTGTAAATAAAATAAAAAAAAATCTTAACTTTAATGTTTATATATTTTTGTGCTCTCTATATTTTTTAAATTATATACTTTCATTATATTACACGTCTATAAAATAAAATCAAACGTATGTCAGTATTTAAAATAAATTTTATTATTAAAGAGTCATTAATATAATTTAATTGATTACATATTCTTATACCTAACTATTTAATATTATTTTAATTACTAATTAATTAATGATGTAATTTATATCCTAACTAATACCTAAATGCGAAAGCGATTGTTTGTTACGCTTTTTTTATTGCTGTAGGACAGCAGACAGGCTGATAGCCCGCTTAGAATTTAGCAGTTACCGTCGCCTATAGGTGTTTGCAACGGCAGTGGCATCGCGAACACGCTGCTGTCCCATAAGGGTACAGGAACTTGGGTCACTAATGCCGGAACACAATACAAGGTTATTATGGCGGCATACTTAAGACCAAAGGTGGTCGCCATCCAGACGGGCTTGGGGCCCTACCATGTAGGGTGGGTTGTTTTGTCGCCTTTTAGGACAGGCCGACCCCGGCCGCAGAGGTTAGTATTCTTTCTCCGCCTCTGCACAGATAGAAGTAAAAAATCCTTCGTAATAAAAAGAAAATTATATGTATTGTTTTGTAATAATATGAGTATCCTAAAGATTTCATTTCTTTCTCTATAAAGTGTTGACACATTTGGGATTAATAAAAAAATATCCGTATGACCGGATTGCTGGATTTTTTTTATAAATTGTGTTTTTTGGAAATTAACAATTGATTTTCTTAGTCTAACCTCAAAGCAAACACTCATTGACTTCGTGTTACTTAACAACGCCATCTGCTGGAATAGCTTTAGTGTTTTGTTTAAGTTGATAAAAAAAATGATTCCTAGCTAGATCGATTTATCGTCCCCGAAACCCCCCGTATATTAAATTTCATGAAAATTGATGGATCCGATTCCGAGATTCCAATTATATATATACATATATATATATATATATATATATATATATATATATATACATACACACACACAAGAATTGCTCGTTTAAAGATCTATGAATAACACGGTTTAATTTCCTGCCATTAATATGACCTTAAAGATATCCAATTAGCCATGCGAAACAACGGCCAATAAATATAAGGATGTATTGGCCTTAATTTCTAGGCTTTATTAAATTCTCAGGGGCGGTGTAAGAATACTGATCCATACAGGGGGGAGGGGGGGCGGTCTGTCGTAAAAGGCGACAAAACATCCCTAGTTACCCCTATTCTCTAACCCTTTCAAGACGGTCAGATACGATAGGACCACTATACTTAAAAAAATCACGCGATATTTTTAATAAATAAAATTAAGATTCTATGAACTCATTTTTTATTGTCCACTAGCTGTGCCCGCGACTCCGTCCGCGTGGAATAGTGACTTTGGGCAGCATTTTTTGGATATATGATAATTATCCAGCCTAAGCTGAACCCTATTTCATATGATTGATAATATAAATCTGAGGTCAACTTAAATTGGAAATTAAAATTTCCGAAACTTATCATTTTTAACATATTAATCTATTTTTCTTTCTAAAATGAAAATAGCCTAAATTACTCCTTGGTACATCAGCTATCTTCCAGTGAAAGTCCCGTCAAAATCGGTGCAGTTATTTCAGATATTAGCCGGAACAAACAGACAGACAGACAAAAATTGTAAAAAATGCTGTCTTGGTATATGTACCGTGTATACGTCCTTAGTACAAAACGGTTATTTTAATATTACAAACATACCCTCCAATTTTATTTGTTTGTATAGATTAGCCGAACCGGCAAACGTTGTTCTATCATACAAACTTAAAAACGATCACCCCTATTTCATCTTCAAGTTTCATTTTCCCCACAAAAAGTAGCCTACGCCCTTTTCCAAGGTCTAATATATCTCTAGATATATTAGACCTTAGGACAGGTGGCGGCTTAGGCGTGAAAACGTACCAGACAGAGTTACTTTCAACATTCATGTTACTAGTATGAAATCAAGACTGAAGCGAGTTGATCACGCAGAATGCGGTTGTAACTCGATAACAGTATAATCTCGTGTACTCTTTTGTAAATATATACATATATAAATCATTCACTCTAGGGACGGGTATTGAACCCCTGACCCCACTTTGCGATATGTGACAATAAACTCGGATGTCGTCATTGTATATTAGACGCAATGTATTTTTACACGCTTTTTATTAGCTTCACTTGTATGTTTGTAACCGACTTCTTTGGGGGCGATTTTGACCCACTTTAAACGGCTAGATTTAGTTCAAACTTTGTAGATATATCGAGGGCCGATAATAATGTAATAATCTGTATAGTTTGTATCATTATCCTTATCAGGATACTCAGGATTAATGAATTTTCGGTTCTCGTCCGATCACCGAAGTGAAAGAGCGTCGGGCGCGGTCAGTACTTGGATGGGTGGCCGCCTAGGAAAATCGCGTGACGGTGGATATTTGTTCTTTTTTTATTCTTTCTTATATGTTTTATATTAACTTGACCTGTATGTAATGAAAAATTTCGGAATTCGACTCGATTTTTACTTTGAACAATAAAATCAAAATTCTGCCGAAACGCCATCCGGAGCGTAATTAATAACATTGCCAGAAGATGGCGTTAACATAGTCGGAAGATGACGTTAAATTATTAAAAATATTTACCGATTGAATATTAACAACAAATAAATTATATTATCACGCTTTTATTTTATAGTTAATAAAACTAAAAAGTTAATAATAAATTATAGTTAAAAAAAAAACTTAAAAACACGCTTTTATAAAAAATCAAACTAAAAGGTAAAAAATAATTTTCAATAAATTTAATTTAAGGGTAGAGGGATTGACAAAAAATATTTTTTTTTGTAAAAAAGCGTGGGGTACTTTTTAAGATATTTTCAAAATAACAATTGACAACAAGCACCCCACACTTTTTTTACAGTAAAATTAATTTTTTTGTTAATCCCACTATCCTTAAATTAAATTTATTGAAAATTATTTTTTACCTTTTAATTAGATTTTTTATAAAAGCGTGTTTTTTTATAACTCCACGATCCATATATACATACAATTATATATAATATGATGCAATTTTTGTTACTAAATATCATAGATATTATAAGTAAAAGTGACCTTCATAGAAATGGAACTCACACTAGCTAATAAGCTGTGTAGAATTTCGTTAATATTTATGCTTGAATTCTTGCTCGAGTGATAGCTAAAGCATTAGTATTGAAATATACATGAATTGCAAATGGGATATTTCGAAATTTGAATGAAGTTTTTTAAATACACGCAATCCCAACCGCGTGGAATGGCGGGGTAGGACATACACTATTTTCTATGTGCAAGGACGGAGTGAGAATACTGACTGGCGGCCGGGGTCGGCCTGTCGTAAAAGGCGACAAAACCATCCCAGCTAGATGAGTATGTCACCTTTTTTATTGTTGTAGGACAGCAGACAGGCTGACGGCCCGTTTAGGATTTAGCAGTTACCGTCGCCTATAGGTGTTTGCAACGCCAGTGGCATCGCGAACACGCTGCTGTCCTATAAGGGTACAGGAACTTGAGTCACTAATGCCGGAACACAACACAAGGTTATTATGGCGGCATATTTAAATCCAAAGGTGGTCGCCATCCAGACGTAGCTAGGGTTGTTTTGTCTCCTTTTACGACAGGCCGACCCCGGCCGCAGAGGTCAGTATTCTTTCTCCGCCCCTGCACAGATAAATATAACTGCTTACTATTTGTGGCATGCCGTGGCAAGGCGCTGGAATGTCGCGGTATCTAAGCGGCTAATGTGCGCTGACTGAGGGCAAAGTTCCTTGCCATGCCGTCCCGGTCTGCGTAGGCCCTTAAATAAGATCTTAGTACCCGGATGACCGAGCTTTGCTCGCTATTTTTTTTTTATAAATTGTTTTTTTTGGAAATTATCAATTGATTTTCTTAGTCTAACCTCAAAGTAAATACTCATTGACTACGTGTTACTTAATAACGCCATCTGCTGGAATAGCTTTAGTGTTGTTGTGTCGTTAAAGCAATTAAAAAAAATAGTATTATTATTCGCCGATAGATGTCAGGAAGAGTCATTTTTCAGTTTAAATTGGGACTACTCAAACGCCACCTTTTGATATTTTCTAGAAATGATTCCTAGCTAGATCGATTTATCGCCCCCGTTTAATAAATTTCATGAAAATTGTTGGAGCCGATTCCGAGATTCCAATTATATATATATATATATATATATATATATATATATATATATATATATATATATATATATATATATATATATATATATATATATATATATATATATATATATATATATATATATATATATATATATATATATATATACATATACATATACATATACAGGGTGATTTTGACACACCCGTCCAAATTCACACAGAAGAATCTTTAGTAAAAGTTATGAGAAACATGTATTTTAGTTTAGTATCACATAGTACAAAAATGTTGAGTAATCAGCATCACAAAGTCATTCGAAGAACTCGCAATTTACGTAATACGGCGCGAGAGTGCAATGACCTCTCCATCTGACCTAGTAAAAGGCCGAGGACGGCGGCATTGAACCGGGCGAGCGAATACGCACTACTCATTTACGCGGGTGTGACAGAGACAGGTAATAACAGGTTAACGACGCTGTTTGCACCATATGATTATCCTGTACGATTGAATTAATGATCCTATACGAAATATTTTTTGGTGAAAATTCAGCATATAATTTTTTTTGCAAAAATGGGATCCATAAATGATGTTTAGTGCGTAAAAAAATTTGGACGGGTTTGTCAAAGTCACCCTGTATATATACCTAGTCAGGTCATAAATTCTGTCACATGTTTAATGTAAAATAATTGTAACAAGTTTATTCATTATGTAACCATTCATATACCAAAATGAACTTAACAAAACATAGATTCTTATGAAATTAAAGTTTATTCAAAATGACCTCCGTGATTTTGAATACAAGCCTTCAATCTGCGCGGCCAGTTGTCTATCGCAGCACGAACGAGGTCCATGTCAATATCGGCGGCTGCCTTAATCAAGGATGTCTTGAGTGACTCCAAATTGGGATGAGGCTTTGAGCACGCCTTTTCCTCCAAGTGTTGCCATATCTTGTAATCTAACGGATTCAAATCTGGACTGGAGGAGGGCCAGTCTTCGTGCCGGATGAAGTCGATTTCACGCGCCGCCAGCCAGTCTTGTGTGCTCTTCGCTCTATGAGCTGGCGCAGAATCTTGTTGGAATACCCAGTGCCTGCCTGAACATGGTATGAGAAACAGGTTCCACAAGGTTCGTCAGGACTGTATTTTGATACACAACAGCATTCGTTTTTACACCTTTCTCACAAAAATTTACCTCTGTTAAGCCCCAATAAGAAACTCCCAACCATACCATGAGCGAGGATGGAAAATGACCTCGTTGGACACGCGGAATACGGGTGCTCGCTTCTTCACTACTGTGTGCGTACACCTTATCATTTTGTTTGTTGTAGCTCTCTTCTACGGTAAACATTTTTTCATCCGAAAAAAGAATTTCCAGATATTTTTTTCCCGCGTACCCCTTCAACAAAGCACGGCATCTCTTCAGTCTCAGGTCCATTAGACGAGCATTCAAACGATGTCCTGTTTTTCTTCGATATGCCCGAAGCCCTAAGTCTTCATTTAACACCCTTTTCACCGTGGTTCTGCTTAACCCCATCTGAAGGGCCAACAGTTTCTGCTTACGTTTGGGATTTCTTTGAATTCGTGCCTTCACAGCTTTTATCACTGCTGGAGTCCTAACAGACCGAGGGCGACCACTTCTTGACCTGTCATCTACACTAGAGTCTTCATTGTATCGTTTGATGGTACGATAAACGAATCTTTTGGTAATATTCAAATTTTTCAGTATGTTAAAAATTTGAATTGGCGCGTAACCGCAACGATGCAACGCAATAACTGCAACACGGTCTTCTTTAAGCGTCCACTCCATATTTAAAAATGAGTAAAATTCTAAAAGTTATACATTTTTATTTTCATGAACAATTCGAAATTCGAATTGAATAAACTTTTTTGTGGCCAGCATTCTAAAACAAAAGTTTTTACTGTGTGACAATACTTATGACCTGACTATGTATATATATACCTAGTCAGGTCATAAATTCTGTCACATGTTTAATGTAAAATAATTGTAACAAGTTTATTAATTATGTAACCATTCGTATACCAAAATGAACTTAACAAAACATAGATTCTTATGACATTAAAGTTTATTCAAAATGACCTCCGTGATTTTGAATACAAGCCTTCAATCTGCGCGGCCAGTCGTCTATCGCAGCACGAACGAGGTCCATGTCAATATCGGCGGCTGCCTTAATCAAGGATGTCTTGAGTGACTCCAAATTGGGATGAGGCTTTGAGCACGCCTTTTCCTCCAAGTGTTGCCATATCTTGTAATCTAACGGATTTAAATCTGGACTGGAGGAGGGCCAGTCTTCGTGCCGGATGAAGTCGATTTCACGCGCCGCCAGCCAGTCTTGTGTGCTCTTCGCTCTATGAGCTGGCGCCGAATCTTGTTGGAATACCCAGTGCCTGTTATTGAACATGGTATGAGAAACAGGTTCCACAAGGTTCGTCAGGACTGTATTTTGATACACAACAGCATTCGTTTTTACACCTTTCTCACAAAAATGTACCTCTGTTAAGCCCCAATAAGAAACTCCCAACCATACCATGAGCGAGGATGGAAAATGACCTCGTTGGACACGCGGAATACGGTTGCTCGCTTCTTCACTACTGTGTGCGTACACCTTATCATTTTGTTTGTTGTAGCTCTCTTCTACGGTAAACATTTTTTCATCCGAAAAAAGAATTTCCCGATATTTTTTTCCCGCGTTCCGCTTCAACAAAGCGCGGCATCTCTTCAGTCTCAGGTCCATTAGACGAGCATTCAAACGATGTCCTGTTTTTCTTCGATATGCCCGAAGCCCTAAGTCTTCATTTAACACCCTTTTCACCGTGGTTCTGCTTAACCCCATCTGAAGGGCCAACAGTTTCTGCTTACGTTTGGGATTTCTTTGAATTCGTGCCTTCACAGCTTTTATCACTGCTGGAGTCCTAACAGACCGAGGGCGACCACTTCTTGACCTGTCATCTACACTAGAGTCTTCATTGTATCGTTTGATGGTACGATAAACGAATCTTTTGGTTATATTCAAATTTTTCAGTATGTTAAAAATTTGAATTGGCGCGTAACCGCAACGATGCAACGCAATAACTGCAACACGGTCTTCTTTAAGCGTCCACTCCATATTTAAAAATGAGTAAAATTCTAAAAGTTATACATTTTTATTTTCATGAACAATTCGAAATTCTAATTCAATAAACTTTTTTGTGGCCAGCATTCTAAAAGAAAAGTTTTTACTGTGTGACAATACTTATGACCTGACTAGGTATATATATACAAGAATTGCTCGTTTAAAGATATAAGATAAGATACTGAAATAAATTACTTTCATTTGATTCGCACCGCTGCGATGTTTGGCCAGTACTGGAGTGCGCAAGTTTTTCCATTTGAATGTAACATATTATGACCTTATGTGAAATATTGGTTACCGTCGCGCAATAATTCACAAATTTATTAATTATTATTCCGGAAAACACGCTACCTATGAGCTCATCAATATAACTAACAGACTAAAATAAATAATAACCTCATCGCTGTAGGTGTGAGGATAAAGTCGGTGGCCTAGGGCTCCACGATTTATCGTGTTGCAAAAGCGCTGGCCGAATACCACGACATGCTGCATTAAATGACATTATTCGTCGTTCTCTTGTCACCGTCGGGGTGCGTTCCATTTTGGAACCGAATGGACTAAGTCGCGACGATGGCAGGAGGCCGGACGGGATGACATTGGTGCCCTGGAGGATGGGATGCCCTCTGGTATGGGACGCCACTTGCGTAGACACAATAGTGGCTTCCCATCTTCCAGATACAGCATTGGTAGCTGGTGCTGCTGCTGCAAAACAAGAGGACCTGAAATGCCGCAAATATTCATCCATTGGCAGCGGATTCATATTTGTAGCTTTCGGTGTTGAGACTCTGGGGCCGTGGGGTCCACAAGCACATAGACTTTATCGAGACCTGTCAAAACGCTTGATAGAGGTTTCATGGGATCAAAAAGCTGGTTTGTATTTAGGGCAAAGGATTAGTGTTGCCATCCAACGCGGTAATGCAGCCAGCGTTTTGGGAACGTTTCCGGCCGAAAGCGATTTGGAATCAATTTATTGTTTACTAGCTGACCCGGCAAACGTTTTTCTGCCATAAAAATAATAAAATGTCAAAAAATAAAAAATAAAATTTAGGGGTGGACTACCCCTAACATTTAGGGGGATGAAAAATAGATGTTGGCCGATTCTCATAGATACCGGATAAGCACAAAAAATCACTAACTCAATTTAGTTATCTGCCTACTGCCTACCCCCTAAGAACGATGGCGTGATTATTTATAGCCTATGACCATTTCTAGGTTATCATCTATCACCATACCAAATTTCATCAAAATCCGTTCAGCCGTTTAGGCGTGAAAGAGGAACAGACAGACAGACAGACAGACAGACAGAGTTACTTTCGCATTTATAATATTAGTATGGATAGTTTTCCTGTTTTTGGTTTCTTTCTTTTTTCATTTTTTATTGGAATATAGTGTAGTTATTTAAGAAAAGGCTATTAGAATTCATGCTTAATTAAGACGTCAAAAACTAACAGACATATACATAAATATATACATAAATCACGTATTATACATTAAAAAAAATCTTTAGATGACGTGGAATTCCCATCAGATCAACTCTTTCTCCGTAAAGGGACAGAGTATCACGTATTATACATTAAAAAAAATCTTTAGATGACATGGAATTCCCATCAGATCAACTCTTTCTCCGTAAAGGGACAGAGTAAAACCACTTGCCGCCCGGGTCGGCCTATCGTAAAAGGCAACAAAACTACCCTGGCTAGGTGGTAGGGCTCCAGGTTCTGGATGGCAACCACCTGGTCTATGAGTATTCTGCCATAATTGTGTTTTCTTCCGGCATTAATGACCCGGCTTCAAGTAAACCTTTTGTTTAAAAACCGTATGCGCTAAATATCGTGAGCATGGGGACTTAATGAATTTCGCAGCTCCGAAAGTAGAAAACGGCGAAGCCTTTGCCAGTTTATAGATAGAAAATAAAAAAAAACTATTCAGCGTTCAAGGTTAGGAGATCAGACGGTGATAAGTAGTAGGACCTCTGTGAAAAGCGAAATTTGCTACACTACTTCTGATACTAATTCAAAATGGTGCCCTAGTCGTCTTTCTACCACCGCACTGCCCGCCATCGGCTGGGTATTTATCCCCATTTCTTGGAGCCACTTCTTTCTTGTGCAAAACAGTTACTCTAGAACGTTCATGTTGCGTACTCTCATAATCTGGAATGAGCTTTCAGCTGAGGTTTTCTCAGCGCGGTACGATATGGGGTTCTTCAAAAAAGGCGTTATAAAATTTCTTCGAGGCCGACAGCGCGTTGGTAATGGCCATCGGCGACGGTGACATCTGCCAGCGTAGGCCGTTTGCCTGTCTGCTGAACTCTAGCTATAAAAAAATCATCTATATTTTTATTACCCTTTGCTTGTGGAAAGAAAGTTGCCTAGTAGCTCAGTGGTATTAGGCCTGGAATACACATGCTACTAGAAAAGCATGCTTGTTTGCTACTAGGTAGTATGCTCATTTATAGCATGCTCTCAAACTGTATACATGTATACATTTGCTCATGAGAGCACATACCTCAGAAGCATACTTATTGCTAGCATGCTTCTTTCTAACACGTGTGAGATTCACATGCTCATATTCAGCATTCAAAATGGACGTTTCTTTGCGGAATTAATTAAATTCAGTTATATTATTACTTTCATAAATATAAACTTGAGCGTACATTCCATAAACACTCATAATTTCAGTAATGAAATATAAAATTTAAAGTTTTGTCATCGCCCCATCGAGTCATCATGACTACGCGTACCCACTCAAACAAATCAAGTAGCATGCTCGCATAGAATACACGTTCAGACTTGCTCTGGAGCCGCCCCTTTCTCCCCCACGCCTCACACCGTGTGCTAACTAGCACGAAAAATAGACCGGCTTGCGATTTAGTAGCGTGCTTGTTCACAAGCATGCTCTTTTCGTATACACGTGCTAATTGTACGCTATTAAGTAGCATCTGCTGGAAACTAGCATGCTTATGTGCTACTACGTAGCATGTGTATTCCAGGCTTTATACTCGGAGACGAAATTAGAGGTCCCGAGTTCGAATCCCACGATGGCATGCATCGCTTAATTTGCATAATAAAGCATATTCACCATGTACCAATGGTAAAGGAAAACATAGTGAGAAAACCTGCATTCCGAAATCTCCGGTATGTGTGACTAATCCACCTTGGACAAGCGTGGTTCAAGGCCAAAGCCCATTCCCTCTTGGGGAAGGCCCAAGGCCAGCAGTGGTACGCCATGGACTGTTTTTATTATTTAAAAATAAGATGGATTTATTACTTTTAATTGAGACGAAAGCGAACTAATTTATATGGTCCTTCGATCCGGATATGGCCGATCCGTTACAAACTCTTCTTCTTTCTGCCACCATCCCAACTATGTGGGGTCGGCACAACATGTTCTCTCTTTCTCCCCTATTAGTCCTCATGTGAACATTCACACCTTTTATTCCACATCAACGTTGGTGAAATCCGTTACAAACCTTCATAGCTACAAAACTAATAGCAAGACAGTGACCTAATTTGTTATATTCAACTGAATATCTGCAATATTAAAGATCAATTGTTCATCAATGCTATGCCAATCTTCATATGACTCTTTTACTCCACTCAGAGACTTAATGTGCTCATTAACTTTTGATTTAATTGCTCCATTTTGGACGACACGATTGGATACACTTAAAACATCCAGGAGTTAACGCAATTTCCAGTCAATTTCCACTCTAAATATAATATAAACCAACCAAAACCACCAACCACCAAAAGGCCTGTTCCTTGGCTTGAGCCTTTAGTAGAGTACTGGTGGACGTTGTAATTTTTTTTTACTCTGGAACAACAGGTAGGCTAATGGCATCAGTAAGTTTTTATCCGTGCAGGGGCGGAGAAAGAATATTAACCTCTACGGTCGGGATCAGCCTGTCGTAAAAGGCGACAAAACAACCCACACTAGCGGGCCTCAAAGCCCGTCTGGATGGCGATCACCTTTGGTCTTAAGTATATCGCCATAATAACCTTGTGTTGTGTTTCGGCATTAGTGACCCAAGTTCCTGTACTCTTACGGGACAGCAGCGTGTTCGCGATGCCACTGGCGTTGCAAACACCTGTCTGCTGTCCTACAGCAATAAAAAAAAGCAATTATCGACACCTACAGATGTTGGTGGTGCCAGGGTTACTGCCGTCCGCGTAACACAACTGAAGAAAGAAAGAAAGAAAACTTTATTTAGGACATTAAATATAGGTACAGTGTTACAAATATTTTTTAATAATTTACAACTGATGTCCTAAATTGGACCTAACTCAGAATAATGCTGGCATACGAAAAAGCCAGCGCTGATCTTCCGTCAGGCACATGGAGTGACGTCACAACGAAAAAAGTTACTAAACATAAAAATAAATTACAAAATCAAAACAGAACTAATGAAAGAAAAATAAATAAACATATGTTAATTATCTGTTAAAATAAAAGACCCGAGACGGGAATCGAACCCGCGATACCAGCAGGCGTACTGACACATTAGAGCCGTCGCCCCACGGAGGTCGTCTAATTAAGGTAGGCAAGTATTGATATAATGATATGAATATACTATAAATTCAATGAATGACTTTAAATAAAAAATTATGAAACTTTAACACAAAGTAGACAATAGTTTACCAAAACAAAAATAAAAAAATCGGAGAAATAAACATATTTAAACAAGAATTAATATGATTATGATGACGACATGAAGAAGTAAATGCATCATACAAAGCAATGATTAAATTGATAAGAAGTGAACTGTTGTTATTTATACATCACTATTTATCATGTTATTGTATAGCATTTTTAAGTGCTTTCATATTACATAGAAATTAAACTGACATTTTTCTATTAAATTGTATGCAGTACTAAACATCATGCTTATATAATAATAAAACAAACTGCATTCTGGGACCTTTATGCTGGAACGCAACACATTATTATGGTGACGTAATTAGAGACCACGGGTGGTTGACATTCAGATAGACTTGGAGCCTGACTACTGTTGTTTTATCGCCTTTTACGACAAGCCGCTCCCGGTCGCAGGGATCAATATTCTTACCCCGCTCCTACACGTAGTGAAAAGAGATGATTAGACCACTGAACACTAAAAAAGAAAACGAGCTGATGATTTCCCGTCTCATCATCCATCATCTCCGTCTACAGGCCGTGTATAATTTGCCCAGTTTTGGCTTTTACCAGAGGTCCGTCCAACCTTCCAACTTTTAAAGGAAAACGGAATGGTAGCTGTACGATGCCGGTCACGGACCCAGATTGCACCGTACAGGAATAAGAAGGACAGCTCGAGAGTAGTGGACTGTATGATAGAGGATGGGATAGGAGCGGTGGCTAGAGAGACGTTAATACCTTGCTATGGGCAAAGAAACCCGCACTGACCTTGTTTCCACCCCTTCCCGGTTCGGTTCAGGTCGTTGAGGAACTGTTGCACGGCACCAGCTAAAGTCACAACACTGAACACATTTAATGGCACGGCCAATTAGAGTTTGGAGTAACTGGCGAGGTCGAACGTCGACCGTCCTGTCAGTTTAGTGGTTTTTCGTTAGAATTAATAAATATTGCACACGGTGCAAAAGGCGGTTATTTCATCTCAAACGTTGACACAAGAAGAACACTATTTTTCCGTCCCACCCTCGCTTACCATTATTACCTCACCGAGAGTGAGGGTAGATAACAAAAATCAGGTGGCGGGATTTCAAATACCCCTATGCAAGGATCGAACAGTAGCATTACCACATGCAAGCTGGTTACTTCTTCTCAGTCTGTCAGTCCGTCATCCTTCCTCCCCCCATACTTTGGAATAAAATAAAGTGACCCTATTCTTCCCTCCGACCGAGGTCAGGTAATGTTGATATTAGGAACTGGATATACTTTCAGGGTACAGTTCTAACCTGATATCCTCAACCCAAGGTCGCGCCAGAGCAGTCTGTTTTAAATGATGTGTCGTTAACCGTTATGTTGCCCAACAAGCATACGTGTTACCGTTCTAAGCAAGGCCACCATTCACTATGTAAGGCTGCGGTGCTATTAACAGCGTGTAAAATTAAAGTTGAGAATAGAATAGAAATATACTGCACGTACAAAATTACTTAGGACAAAATGAGAGATAGAAGAGACGGGGAGTAAGATTTCGCCACATCTGGAACTTTCTTTGCTGTCTAACCCCGGTTATAATTTTTTCTTTCTTTCTTCATAGGTCGTCGATCCGTCAGGCGAAGAAGCATCGTACAATATGTCTAATCCTAGAATCGTTTGCTCCTTCAGAAGCTAGTATTAGTTTTTCTTTATCAAGGGCGGGGTAAGAATAATAAACCCTGTGAATAAGCGCCACCTGTCGTAAAAGGCGATAAAACAATCCCAGTTAGGTGGTAGGATCCCAAGCCCGTCTGGAAGGCAACCACCCTTTCTACAAGTATGTCGCCATAATAACATTGTGTTTTGTTCCGGCATTAGTGACCCAGATTCCTGTACCCCTATGGGACAGCAGCGTGTTTGAGGCGCTCCTGGCGTTGCAAATGCAAGCAACCATGCCTGTTCTCTAAATAATCTGCCATAATATAATAATAACCTTGTTGTATTCCGGCATAAGCAACGCAGGTTTCAGTTCCCCTACGTGGACGGCAGCGCGTTGGCAAAGCCTCTAATGCTACTAACAGATTACTATTAAATAGACCGTCAGCTTGCTTTTTTATTGTTGTAGGACAGCAGAAAGGCTGATGGCCCGCTTAGAATTTAGCAGCTACCGTCGCCTATGAGTGTTTGTAACGCCAATAGCATTGCGAACACGCTGCTGTCCCATATGCTGTCTCATAAGGGTACAGGAACTTGGGTCACTAATGACCACAAAACATAATTATGACGGCATACTTAATACCAAAGGTGGTCGCCGCCCAGACGGGCTTGAGGCCCTACCACGTAGCTAGGGTGGGTTGTTTTGTCGCCTTTTACGACAGGCCGACCCCGGCCGCAGAAGTTAGTATTCTTTCTCCGCCCCTGCACGGATAAAAATATGGCAGCATATTTAGATATGATTTTGTCGCCTTTTACGACAAGCTGCCCTACACCGCAGGGGTCAATATTCTAACCTCGCTCCTGCAGGAGTAGGTTCTAGATTTAAGTTCCCGTTGCCTAGATCACGTTAACGAATAGAAACATATTTACGGAATTTCAGATTCCTTTATTGTGCAGTACAAACCGCCATTGCTTTTATTAGCAAATATCGCCCGCTATCACGACGCAGCCTTACAATACGAAACATAGAACATGTGTTTATTTCACACAATATCGACAGCAAATATTTTTATTTACTTAATCCGTATTAATATCCGTATTTGAACATTGTAAATTTGATTTCAATATAAAGTTTACACGAGCATTTTTTTTCCACACAACGCCATCTAGTCCCCAACTAAGTTGCATAGCCTGTGGCGTAATGCCTGCGAAGGCAATGGGTTTATCCCGACCTACGTTTGTTTCGTTTTATGTATAACTTTTATCCGTGCAGGGGCGGAGAAAGAATACTAACCTCTGTGGCCGGGGTCGGCCTGTCGTAAAAGGCGACAAAACAACCCACCCTAGCGTACGTAGTAAGGCTCCAAGCCAGTCTAGATGGCTAACCTTCCACCTTTGGTCCTAAGTATGTCGCTATAATAACTTTGTGTTGTGTTCCGGCATTAGTGACCCAAGTTCCTGTGCCCTTATGGGACAGCAGCGTGTTCGCGATGCCACTGGCGCTGTCTGCTGTCCTACAGCAATAAAAAATAACTTGCTGATAAGTATTTAATTAAGTATTAAATATAAATTTCTGACAACTGATAAGTCTTAAAAGACTTATCAGTTGTCTAGTACCCACAAGTGTTACGCAATTTACAGTAGGACTAAACAGCGCTGTTTAGTCCCATTTTATATAGTTATTTAAATAAAATGAACGGCCATATTTATCTAATAGGGAAGTGGGATCGTTATTTAAAACGGTCACAGACCTTTGATTTACTAGAAATTGCTTTATTACTGTTGGTGTAGTGTATTATTGCATCATAAACATAGAACGAAATCAGTAGACTTGTTATTGTTATTTATCTATTATAAATTGACGGACTCATAACTACATCAAAGTTCAGGATTACTTTGAAATGATTTTTTTTAATAAGTATGCAAACTTTTTAGATTAAATTATATAAATATGGAGAGACTGGCTCTTAATCTCAAAAAAAGGAAAATTTAAAAATAAAACTGCAGTAAAACAAATGAATATAGCCGGGAAAAGAAAATTTACTCGTAGTATCAGATTTGCGTGTTATTTATAGCAAAGTTTTAAATTGATTCTCATTGATTTTTTATTCTTTTGTCAATTGAATTATTGTTACCAGCAGAATTGTTGGGTTAGTTTTTTTAACTCATCGAGAGTTTTTGAAGCATAATATGGATACTTCGTCCGAACAAGCGGCTCAAATTGTAGCATTGACGATTGGTAGAAATTTAAATTTAACCAGTCTACGGTTTCTAGAATATACAGAAAGTTTGTGGAGATAGGTTCTTACAGAAGGAGACGCGGTACAGGCAGGACTCGAGCAACCACCGGTCGTGATGACCGATTTATAGTTACAACTTCCCTACGAAATCGTTTCCTCACGTCAGTTAACATCAAAACAGAGCTTAATGCAGTGCGTGGAGTAAACGTGAGTGCACGAACAATAAGAAGAAGGTTAAAGGAAGCGGATATCACCCCTTTTAGACCAGCAAATGGTCCAAAGTTGTCTGTAGCTCACAGACAAGCTCGCTTATGATTTGCGCGTGATCACCTGAATTGGACAGAAGAGCAATGGGCCTCCGTATTGTTCACGGACGAGTGTAGGACATGTTTATATGGTGCAGATGGTCGCAGAAGAGTCTATCGTCGACGTGGGGAGCGATATGCTCAAAGTTGCATTGAGGAGCGTGTTCCTTTTGGAGGCGGTTCGTGTATGGTCTGGGGTGGCATATCGATGAACGGGCGAACAGAACTTGTGTTCATAGACATGGTCCGTCAAAACGGTAATAGAGGGGGTTTGACTGCACATCGATACATAACAGAGATCTTAGAAGATCACGTGGTGCTTTACATGGGATTCATAGGCGAAAATTTTACTTTAATGCAGGATAATGCCCGGCCGCACGTTGCTGCACAAGTTCGACAATATTGCGAAGTGGTTGGGATACGTACAATGAATTGGCCAGCACGCAGCCCGGATCTTAATCTTATTGAGTATGTTTGGGACAATTTAAAAAGAGCCTGTATATGCGAGAAACCCTTTGCCCACGACAGTGGCAGCACTAAGAACAGCACTTTCAGAAGAATGGGACAATATTCCGCAAGATCTTTTAATAACCCTAATAAAATCTATGCGGAACCGATTAGAATCCGTAATAAGGGCACGTGGAGGTAATACACCTTATTAAAACATAAATAAACCCTTGCATAAAGTTTGTGTCTATTGTTAAAACCAATTTTTTAATTAAACCAATTTTCCTTAAGTTTCTGTTTTTTCTTCAAAAAAGTCTTAAGGTCCTTTCACCCAAACTTAAACTTAAGGATATGACCCTACGCTGTTTTAAAGTTCACGAACTAATCTAGAGGTTTCAATTTAAATCTGTATAGAAAGTTTGCATACTTGGTTAAAATATTTATTTCAAAGTCGTCTATTACTTTGATGCAGTTTATGAGTCCGTCAGTGTATATTGTTATGAATATCGAACTCAAAATTATCATATTGGCAACACTGACTAATATTTAAAACAACCAAAGAGAATCACTTCCGGAGTGTAACACTTCCGGAGTATAAACGACCAATGAGAATCTAATGTTTGGACAACCAATGAGAATCACTTCCGGAATATAAGTGACCAATGAGAGTCGCTTCCGGAGTGTGGAGTGGAGACGAGTGAGGGATAGTCCGACTGCTTCTATATAAAGGGCCGCAAGTAGGTGCCAGGGAGACTCTCTCGAAAAACCCGACAACACTGTCGCGTTTGACGACGACGAAAAGGCTGAGTGCCTCGCCGAGAGCCTCAAGGAGCAATGCTCCCCCAATACCGCGCACGTCGACCCGGCCCACCTGCGCGAGGTGGACGCCGAGGTCGAACGGAGATCCTCTCTTCCCGCGGAAGACTCACTCGAGCCTGTCACGGTAAAAGAGGTACAGGACCTAATAAAAGGCCTGAAGCCCCGGAAAGCTCCCGGGGCCGACGGCATCCCCAACAAGCTGCTCAAGCTACTCCCGATACATCTGTTGATGATTCTGGTAGGCATCTTCAATGCCGCCATAGATAACTGCTCCTTTCCCTCCGCCTGGAAGGAAGCCGACGTCATCGGCATCCGGAAACCAGGAAAGCCCGCTGCGAAACCTAGCAGCTACCGTCCGATCAGCTTGCTCAGCGCGCTGGGCAAGCTGTACGAACGCCTCCTCTTGAGCAGACTCAGAGACTTCGCTTATGAAAATAAGCTGATCCCCGACGAGCAGTTCGGCTTTCAAGCCCGACACTCGTGCCCCCAGCAAGTGCTCCGCATCACGGAGCACGTGCTCGCGAACTTCAATCGCGCCCCCAAACCCTGGAAGACGGGTGCTGTCTTCTTCGATGTGGCGAAAGCCTTCGACAAGGTCTGGCACAACGGCTTGATTTACAAGCTGTACAAACTGGGAGTGCCAGATAGACTCGTGCTCATCTTACGAGACTTTCTCCTTGATCGGAGCTTCCGCTTCAGAGTGGAGGGCACGCGCTCATCTCTCCAGCCCATCAGAGCCGGAGTTCCCCAGGGCTCGGCTCTGTCCCCCCTACTTTTCACGCTGTACACCAGCGACATGCCTCGTACCCCACAGGTACATCTCGCCTTATACGCAGATGATACCGCCCTCTTCACATCCGATATCAATCAATATCGGATCTGCAGTCGTCTCAACACGGCGGTTGAGACGCTGGGTAACTGGTTCCGCACTTGGCGGATCGAGTTAAATCCGGACAAGAGCGCAGCGATCATGTTCGCTCGCGGCCCCCACACTCAAAATGAGAGTCGGCCGACTCGCAAGAGTCGGCACTCTCTTTTACCCATAAAGCTATT
This sequence comes from Malacosoma neustria, assembly GCA_963693495.1. Classification (NCBI taxonomy): domain Eukaryota; kingdom Metazoa; phylum Arthropoda; class Insecta; order Lepidoptera; family Lasiocampidae; genus Malacosoma; species Malacosoma neustria. The sequence continues at coordinate 5,744,409 of OY856399.1, read as the reverse complement.
TGACCGCGTCATCCCCTGGGTTGATGAGGTCAAATATCTAGGAGTCACTCTAGATAGAGGCCTGTACTTCAGCAAACACATCAGGACGGTAAGGAACAGAGCACACTTTGTGCTCGGTCGCCTCTACCCAATGATATGCGGGAAGAGTAAGATGTCCCTTAGAAATAAGGTGACACTTTACAAAACCTGCATCCGACCGATCATGACGTACTCGAGCGTAGTCTTCGCCCATGCCGGCAAATGCTACATCAGTTCGATGCAGCGGCTGCAGAATAAGTTCTTGCGCATGGCAGTCCAAGCGCCACGTTACATGCGCAACGCGGACCTACACCGCGACCTGGAGCTCCTTCCCGTGAAGGAGTACATGGTATCCCTCTCGCGATCCTTCTTCGGTCTCGCTCCCCACCATCCCAATCCACTGGTGGTGGAGACAGTCAACTACACGCCCAACCGCCGAGCACCCCCCGCGCGTCGCCGCCCGCGAAACGTGCTCACGGATAGACGCGACCCCATCTCTAGGACGCTGAAGCGAATGCTCTCGCGGACGCAATCCCCCCCCAGTCCGGCATGGACCAGCCCGACACAATAGGTTTAGGGACGCCTTCCGCCCCCCATAGCCTGTAGCCGTACACAATCACACATTACAGAAATACACGTAGAATAGATGTGTTGCGGGGGAGTTTCTTTCGCCGTTTCTTCTCCCCCAGCTATAAGCACTCCGAAACGGTAGTAGATTAGTATAGGATCGGCTTCACCGGTGGAGCCGATAGTCCCCAATTAATAGTATTCTTGCCATTCGTGGCTGCTATCAATTATCCCCATGCAGCGTTCGAGCCGGGAGCGCGCCTCACAGGAGACGCTCCCCGAGCACGCTGCCACGGCTGATCGACCCCGCTCCCACGGGGTCGGAATGCCTTTTCCGCCCGGTGTTGCTGTCGTTAATCGTCTGAGACGATGACAGCCTTAGCTGTAAGAAAAAAAAAAAAAAAACATGTGTGCGATTCACACACGATAGAAGTGAAACTTCAGTAAATCGACAAAAATACAAGCAAGTATTAAATACACACCGACATTTACTCTCTCGCTCTGGCTCACTAATTACAGGCGATTATAATTAAAAACTCACATTTAAAGATTTTTTTTAAAAAGTATTGTTTCCGCCCGGGATCGAACCGGGGGCCTTCTGCGTGTTAGGCAGATGTGATAACCGCTACACCACGGAAACTGTACTCACAATGTCGAAATACTTCAAAATAAATACACACCGACATTTACTCTCTCGCTCTGGCTCACTAATTACAGGCGACTATAGGAGAGACCGAAATATACATATTTCTGTCTCATTCTTTGCTGGCTTCATCCTACACATTTTTGTATTTGTGTCTCTTACCTGTCGTTTTTTCGTTGCATCCGGTTTGAAATCACAACGATTCTAAAGAAGTTTCACTTCAAAAAAAAAGCCAGGGAGACTTTTTCGTTCGGTCGTCGTCGCGTGTGGTAGCTGCCGGTCTGCCTGCCATTTTTTTAATCATCCACCGTTGGTTCATAAAAATATATAAAACGGAGCCGAAATACAACCACTCATCATGAAATCTCTAAAACTACACACCCTGTTGACTTGAAATTTAGCATAGTCACTCATTTTCCAATGTAGACACTCACTGAGAACGGATTTCACGGAAATCCTATCCAAAATGTATTTAGCACCGCTGTGATTTGAAAATAGGATAAAACGAAATAGCAACATCAAAAAGGGACAAACATATTCATAAATAGGATTTCAGCCTGCGAGAGAATTAGATTAGACAAGTGAACAGTGTTTCTTATAATCTTCGTTACCTTTTTGTTCGGGCTTTCGTAGTTTTTTTGAAGTGAAACCTCTTTGCGCGCATGAGGGTAAAATTTTTACGGATGAAACGCAATATTAGCGTCACGAAGATGTGAAACTATTTTTTTGCTCCAGTAATACTAACCTTATTAATAATGGCTTAAGTCTTATTCTATAATGTAATTTTTAAATGATTGCATTACTTATACATATCTATTCGAATTGCAACTTTATTACAATGAAATACACTTGATTTTTTTTGCTCTAGTAATACCAACCTTATTAATAATGGCTTAAAGATTATTGTAGTGTTCTATAATTGTAATTTTAGACTAATTGCATTGCATTATATACATAAACATATCTGTTCGAATTGCGACTTTACTGCAATAAAATACAGTTGAGTTTGTTTAACAAGATATAAAATATTAATATTTTTTCTTAAATTCTCTTTTCTAAATTTATAAGAAGTTTTAAAAATTAGTTTGCCAAAGAAGTTTCACTTCTCTGACATGTGTTTTGTACGCACACACTTTTTTCTACACTAATATATGTAATTTGATGATGATGATTGCAAAACTGAAGTGGCAGTGGGCTGGACACATAGCTCGTAGGACTGATGGCCGTTGGGGCAGAAAAGTCCTCGAATGGCGACCGCGTACTGGAAGACGCAATGTTGGTAGGCCCCCTACAAGATGGACCGATGATCTGGTCAAGATCGCCGGAATAGGTTGGATGAGGGCAGCGCAGGACCGATCATCGTGGATATCTTTGGGGGAGGCCTTTGTCCAACAGTGGGCGTCTTCCGGCTGAAATGATGATATGAAATTTAATCTACTTTTTTGAAATTGCACTTCTGCCGTGAGTGAATTGCACACAAACACTCTTTTAATTTTATATGGCAGAACAACTCGTTACGTAATTTTTTTATTTAATTAAAGAACTAAGAAATATAAATCTCTCAAGCAATATAAATGTGACTTCACTCACTTGGGTGATAAGTAACTTTTGAGAGGTGTGGTGGAAGGGGTATATAAAAACGTTACGGCTCGTTAAATATAGGGTTGAAAATCTTCAAAATTATCGCTACGTAATACTTGAAAGCTTCGTTATGTTATAATATTCTAAAAAGAAAAATATAATAGCATAATACGGGATAACTAATAATTATGGAAAAACTAGTCTGCCATGGCCCATTCTGGTTGCAGACACTATGAACCAAGCTCCCATCAGCTCTATCTATGAAGGGTCTTTAATTACAACGCAAATATTATACGAGAATATTAAAAAAAATATATGTTCATTTATTCACAAACAACACAAAAGTGTTTTTACATAAATTATATTTTATACTAATGTTAATTTTATGCTAAGTAAATGAAATTACATAAACTTCATTTTTAGGGTTCCATAACCGAAGGGTGATATCCAAAGCCTATTAATCTCCATTATTCGTTACTATGTCATTCACCGGATAGGTCAGGTCTTTATTAGACGCTTGCCATTAAAATGTATACTGATGCTATTGTGGCTCCACTTTAATTTAATGCATTTTGACGGAAATGTTTCAAACAGAGAATTATGAAATAGTACTAGCCGTACCTGCCCGCTTCGCTGATCGAATAACAGAAAAAAAAGTAATGTAAAAATATGTTGATGAGAAATATGTACTGGAAGTTTTCATACGCGTGTGCGCAACAACACTTGCCCCACTTCTTCTTTTTTTTTTAATAATAATAAATTGTTTATTGAAGATATTTTTTTTAGATAAGGGCCAAGTATCTAAGAAATAAAACTTAGAAAATTTATATGAAATCTATCGTCCAGTAGTTTTTTCGTGATGCACGCACAATTGCAGACCTCTATTATTTTATTTACATGCCACAAATTAACAAAAAAACTTACTTGCTTTCTAAGCTTCTTTGCTTGAACATGTTTTACATTAAGATATGCTTTGACATAAAAACACAAAATAAGACCAGAACAATTTGCATCATAAATATACTGTAATTAAATATGTTGGAAAATTTCATAGCGCCATCTAGACCCAAAGTAAGCACAACATTTGTATTCGGAATACTAAATAATTAATATACTACATATTTTAGGGGGGGTTTTTGCCATAATCGCCACGCTTGGCAGGCGGGTTGGCGATCGCAGTATTCGCAGTTGGTGATGCTCTCACGGAAAGATGCTGCTGCCCATCCGCCGTTCTTTCTATCCCTAGGTTGAATGAGGGCAGCGCAGGACCGATCACCGTGGAGATCTTTGGGGGAGGCCTTTGTCCAGCAGTGGGCGTCTTCCGGCTGAAATGATGAATATACTACATATATATTTTCTTTTGAAAATAAATACAAATTATACATAAATACCCAAAAACGAGATGGGAATTGAACCTGTGACCTCCGCAACCTTACCGAAGTGAGCACATAAAAATATATTGTTTGTGGGGATCGAACGAATATAGTTATATCTTATACTATAGCACGGAATCTTTCTGTAATAGTCCGACTCGCACTTGACCGATTTTTTATTATTTAAATACTTTGAATTATGTCAATGCTAAGCAACGATCGCAAAGACTAACAATTTCCTTTTATCCCTTCTTTCAATTACTTGAAGTTTTTCTCGCTGCAATTATAACGTGCATAAAGCCGGATTTATATTTGTCTGATGTGACGCGTCAGAAGCATATGGTTTCATACATTTAAGACAGACGACAGAATGCGTCGCGACACGACACGTTAGACAAATATAAATCCGGCTTTAGAATTGTCGTATAATAAAGGAAAAACATCGTAAAGAATCTTTTTCGTAATAGCAAGTAAAAGATTTACCATACATCATTGTCAGATGTATTCTATTTTAAAATGCTGTTTTTATCCGTCCAGGGGCTAAGAAAGAATACTAACCTCTGCGGCCGGGGTCGGCCTGTCCTAAAAGGCGACAAAACAACCCACCCTACATGGTAGGGCCCCAAGCCCGTCTGGATGGCGACCACCTTTGGTCTTAAGTATGCCGCCATAATAACCTAGTGTTGTGTTCCGGCATTAGTGACTCAAGTTTCTGTACCTTTATATGACAGCAGCGTGTTCGTGATGTCACTGGCGTTGCAAACACCCATAGGCGACGGTGACTGCTAAATTCTAAACGGGCCGTCAGCCTGTCTGCTGTCCCACAGCAATAAAAAAAAATGCAGGCCAATTATGTTGGCTTTTTCATAACAAATCGTCTTTATTTGCAGAAATATATACCTGCTATTATAAATTCGTAATTTGAGGTTGATCACAAATTTTTGTGATCGAAGAATGTAGTAGTATTATTTCTTCTTAATTGTTACATAAAAAAAAATAACCATATAATTTTTGATCCATGCTCCATACGAGCTTTGGTTTTTTTTTTTTTTTTTTATTGCTGTAGGACAGTGACAGGCTGACGGCCCGCTTAGAATTTAGCAGTTACCATCGCCTATGGGTGTTTGCAACACCAGTGGCATCGCGAACACGCTGCTGTCCCATAAAGGTACTGGAACTTAGGTCACCAATGCCGGAACACAACACAAGGTTAATATGGCGGCATACTTAAGACTAAAGGTGGTCGCCATCCAGACGGGCTTGAAGCCCTACCACGTAGCTAGGGTGGGTTGTTTAGTCGCCTTTTACGACAGGCCGACCCCGGCCGCAGAGGTTAGTATTCTTTCTCCGCCCCTGCACGGATAAAATTGGTGTTATTTTTATCTCGAAATTTCTAGAAACATCTCTTTAAAATTGAGGCTGTCAGTGCAAAAGTGACCTAAGCTTGAGACACACAGTATGAAAATAATAGGTTTTGTATAATCACGAATCTCACATTAATAAAAAAATAATAAATTCAAAAAATAGTTTTGCAGCGTCATCTTTTACTGAGGATAATAAATTATTATTAATTTTGCATGATAATTTATCAGGTTTTGGATCACTTTTTGTAGTTAAGTCGGAATATGGAAAATTGAGGGTTTGGCCGTTTTTGCGCTGACGGTCTCAATTGTGATATTTTTTTTGTTGCGTAGATAGATGGGCGTTGTAAAAAATTTTCATAATATTTATTAGAAGCTAATGTAAATTATTTTAATCAAATTTCAAATATACAACCTGTTTGATACATACAAGTTTAAATGCGTATTAAATAAATAGATTTTATGTAAAGTGTTAATTATACCATAAGGAAGCCTTACTAGTTTTTTGAGGCCCCAACGCTCTAGGCACACGAAGGAAAACTGGGATAGGTTTATTTTTATCATTTGATTTTTTTTGTTGAGGAGCAGCAAACAAACATAGGGGTACTGGAACCTAATTCACTAATCCCAGAACACAACACAAGGTTATTATGGCGACATACTTATTCACCAGGGGTTATCCAGGCGGGCTCGGGCCCTACCTAGCAGTTTTAGTAGGTAGACGTGCATAGCCCAGCTTAGAGAACGACCTGCCGCACGTTCACAAACAAGGTGAGCATAGTTTTCATTTCTCAAAAAATAACATCAATGACGATTAGGAATCTATTAGGTCCTGACGATGGTAAGAGACCAGATGGTTCCATGCAGAGGCGGAGTAAGAATACAAACCCCTGTGGCCGGCGGCGGCCTGTCGTGATTTAAGGTATAATAAATCGTATCCTTATCTATTTTAAATGCCCGCGACTCCGTCCGCGTGGAATAGTGACTTTGAGCAGCATTTTTTGGATATATTTTATGGTTTATTTTGGATTACAAACCCTATAAACCCTAAAATATAAATGAAATATGCAAACAGTCAGTATTATCGAATGCATATTATCGAATGCAACTGTTACGCCATGCGCCTCCGGAATACGTGCGTTCGAACCTACAAAGTCCAGCCTAAGCTAAACACCATTTCATATGATTGATGACATAAATCTGAGGTTAACTTAAATTGGAAATTCAACCTACAATGTCCAGTCTAAGCTGAACCTTATTTCATATTTTATGATTGATGATTGATGATATAAATCTGAGGTCAACTTAAATTGGAATATAAAACTTTCGAAATTTATCATTTAACAAAAACTATTTTTTTTCTAAAATAAAAATAGCCTCATCCTTGATACATCAGCTTGATACATCATCAGCCAGTGAAAGTCCCGTCAAAATCGATGCAGCCATTTCAGAGATTAGCCGGAACAAACAGACAGACAAAAATTGTAAAAAATGTTGTTTTGGTATATGTACCGTATATACGTCCAAATGCACTTAGTAAAAAGCGGTTATTTTAATATTACAAACAGACCCTCCAATTTTATTTATTTGTATAGATGTTTCTTTCAAATCCACCTACTAAGTCCACAGCTGGACATAGCTCTCCCAAAGTACTCCACTTAGCCCATCCATCTTTGGCTTGTTACATTCACTTCCTGCCAGCCGCTTTTCGTTGATCATCGCCAACATGTGGTCTCCACTCTATAACACGTTTACTGCAACGGTTATCTGTTCTCCTGCTTATATGATCAACCCATTTCCACTTCAGCTCCTTATTCGAGAAGCCACGACGATAACTTGGGTTCTCTGACGGATCACCTCATTGTGGATGTGATTCCTAAGATACTCCTAACATGGTCTCCATAGCTCGCTGAGTGTCTTTAAATTGGTGGACTAGTCTCACCGTTAGAGTCCACGCCTCAGCTTCGTAGGCCAACATTATATCCCTTTGTAAAAGACAAATACTCGTATATAAGCATAATATTTTCATAAATATGGCTGTATCGCGACATACGGTTAATGGTTAAGGTGACCATTTTTTTTTCGTGTCAAAGCGGGACGCCTACGGAATTTCGTATATAAATAAATACATATATAGGATACGTCAGTGTAAGATGTATATTTAAGTGCAAAATAAAAATTATGTTTTAAAAATGACTTGAAATAATTTATTATGGTATCTTACCCTCACTGACATCTTAATTCTTACACCAACTTGCCCTAAAAATAATATATATAAATAATTTCACAACAAAAAACTACTTTGCTACAGCAAAATTAGAGTTACTTTAGTATGTATTTTGTAATACAAAAAGGAGTTGGGATAAGTAAGTATTCGGTAAGTTTCTAATAAACACATGCACAACAGATAAATGAACTATCATTTTTCGTCTATCCCGTTCTCGCATGTCAGTCGCTCGCTCTCGCTTGTTCCTGACTGTCAACCCGCGTCTACGCTGCGCTGCCGTCTTTCATACTAATGTAGGCAAGTAGTTAAGTAGATATAAAGGTTTATTTGTAAAAGCGGGACTTTTTTGTTCTCGTTGGGGACGGCGGGACGGACAGCCTGAAAGCGGGACAATCCCGCCCAAAGCGGGACGTATGGTCACGTTATTAATGGCGTATATTCGTTTTCTAAGTCAAAAGATATCATAATCAGTAAGTTCAAAGTTTATCGCAAATAAACAAAATTTTATTCCGTCTATTAGACGTTCTTACTTAAAACAGTTTTACTCAGTATCGATAGGTTATTTTTGTTGCTGTGGAAACGCAGAGAAGCTGACGGCTCACTCAACGCTGTCTTATGAATATTCTGCGTCGGGGTGCGGGCTGGTCGAACTGCGCCTTCGCTCTTGTCAACCAAAAACGTACTGTAATTTTAATAAAATAATTAAATATTGGTGCCTACATCTTTATGTTGTGAATAGACTTGACGAAACAAAATGTACAAAACGGTTCAACGACGTTGATATTGAATCAGAGTTTAATGAAATATCGAAATTTCTAGTGCTCCCCCTAGGACTGCAGCCGGGTGCATCTGCACCCTTTGAACCTGCGGGCAAAGACGACCCTGGTCCCACTTTATACTACCAGCTACCGTATGGATGTCTGCGACGCCAGAGGTGCCGCTAACACGCTATCGTTCGTTGGAGAATTGGAACCTAGGTCTCTCGCGCCGGAACACAACATTATTATTATGGCATTATTATGACAATATACTTAGAGACTAGAAGTGGCATCCAGACGAGCTTGGAGCGTACCACATATCAAAAGTGGTAGTAAGGAAAGAACTTTGATCTCACATAATCTTGCTAATGTTTTTAAACATTTTTTTATAGCCTTTATTGTTGATACTAAACATTGATTTTACACACAGTAGCAAATTGTTTTAATTTAGATCTAATACATCGGGTTTCCCGGTTCAGTGATCAGCGTGTCCAGTGACACATAAGCCTTCCAGCTGCTTCCATTCTTTTCTATTGGTAGCTTTTCTAGACCAGATTGTCCCTCCAATGATCTTGATATCATCTGTCCATCTTTTAGCTTGTCTGCCTCTTTTTCTTTTGCCATCACGTGGTTGCCATTCTGTTGTAATTTTAGTCCATTTCATCATAATGTCCTGTCCATCGCCATTTCAACCGTCTTATTTTCTTTACTACGTCTTCCACCTTTGTTGTAAATCTAATGTCTGTTTTTGAACATAATGAGTTGTAAAAAATTACTGTAATTTTGTATATCACGAAAGAAATATTGCATTATGATTTTTGCCGTTAATGCATTTAATATTACGACAGCTAAATTAGATTTGTAGGTGCGGTTGGGATTGATCAATTAACCTTCATTTATTTATTACAAATAACAACTTACAGACAGCATAGATAGTTCTCTTAGCCCCTCCCCCCCCCTTCCATGTTGCGAAACCCATTACAACACGTTCCTCAATATACTCGTATGTACCTATATATATATATATATATATATATATATATATATATATATATATATATATATATATATATATATATATATACCACCATCACAACAAAACTACTGAACATGTTGAGATGGGTATTTCGCCCAGCGGAAGCGGAGCGGGCGTGATCGGCTAATACAAGAGTAACATAATCGTATAATCAATAAAGGAAGAGTGACAATTTCCCTTTTATTACACGCTATATATTAGCTTCACTTGTATGTTTGTAACCGACTCCTTTGGGGGGGATTTTGACCCACTTTAAACGGCCAGATTTAGTTCAAACTAGATATATCGAGGGCCGATAACAATGCAATAATATGTATAGTTTGTATCATTATCCTTACCAAGATCCTCAGGATTAGTGAATTTTCGGTTCTCGTCCGATCACCAAAGTGAAGGAGCATCAGGCGCGGTCAGTACTTGGATGGGTGACCGTCTAGAAAAATCGCATAACGGTGGATTTTTATAATTTTTTTATTCTTTTTATATGTTTTATATTAACTTGACCTATTATATGTAATGGAATTTTTCGGAATTTGACTCGATTTTTACTTTGAACAATTAAATCAAAATTCTGCCGAAACGCCATTTAAGATATTTTCAAAATAAAAATTAACAACAAGCACCCCACACTTTTCTATAATAAAATTAATTTTTTTGTTAATCCCACTATCCTTAATTTAAATTTATTGAAAAAATTATTTTTTACCTTTTAGTTTGATTTTTTATAAAAGCGTGTTTTTTAGTTTTTTTTACCGTCCGAAGTTTGATAGTAAGTGGTATACGTTTTTAAAAATCAAATCAACATTTTAATATTTGCTTATAAGATTAGATTATTCTTTATTGTACACATTATAATTACTAATAAATAATAACAAGAAATAACTAATAGATTATGTTACACTGTCCCGAGAACAGTTCATCGACGAGAGTTGCGGGCACATACTCTGTTTGCGATTAGGAAATTTAATGTAGGACTAACGCAGGTGTACGCTCTCCCTTACGTCGAATGTTGCATGAGTATAATACTACTTTTGATGGTATAGATATTTTTGCAACATCTGCACATCAATTTAAATCAAAGGTTATCCAGTGATGGGCCACTTGCTGCACAATAGCAGCACATTGCTTACTTTTGAACATCGATTCCTTTTCTCATATGAATATACTAGCAGCCCGTCCCAGCTTCGCATGGGTATTTAACAAAAAATTAAACCCTTCTATTTTTTTTCGGTCTCGGGGAAAAACCTCTCTTGACGGGTTCCCCCGGCCCGGGGGGACCGAGGGATATAAGGGACTCCGGAAAAGATGTTCAACCATCCGACTACCCACTAAAAAACCCCGCTGTTCTCCTATCGCCTACGCCCGGGCCCACGGATATATGGCCTGCCGATCTCGTGGCCTGGGCCAGTGCCGTCCCACGCTTTGTCTTAAAGCGGGCCCCTCCTAAAGTGCTGGCGCCAGGGGGTCAGGCTTTCGTCCCCCCGGCGCTCTCTTGTAACAACTCTATGAGTTGAGGGGGGCTGCGGAACAGCACGCGGCCTTTTCCCTCACGGCAATAGTGCGGGCGGCGGATCCTCCCCCGAGGGGCCGCCCGCGGCCGCTTTCTACGGCGGCCGGAGATCGTTGCCCGCCCTCCGGCGCCGACGACGCGGCCTACGTTGGCGGGAGGGGAGTGCGGTGGCGGACTCCCGCTCCCGTTTCGCCGCCTCCCTTGCAGACACTACTGCCTCACAAAAGGAGGCGACGGCCGTCCATCCAGGATCGCCCCCGACCATGGACAGAACCAGGGCCGGAAGCGACAGGTCCGCGGCCAATTCCGGACGGGACTCGCATCCCCGTTGCGTGCTAGTCAGGCGTGTGTACGACTACCAGACGACACTCCAGAAAAAGCAGAGTCGCTTGACGTCGTAGCCGGCCCAGCAAGACCAACCGACAGCGAGGATGCAATTCCCGCCCCGGGAACACTCTCTGTGCAGGCGCAGTCGAAATAGGCATGGTTTTGACTACCAAATCAGGTCCCATGGTAGAACCCGGGACCCCAATCAGTATTCGCAACCATCCCATCGGGGACCATGCCACGAACAGAGAGCTAAGTTGGAAAGGATGTAAGAGGTAGACGAAAAGAAAGGTAGGACTCTGTCGCCTCGAACGGAGAGGGGAGTGAAGCGACGGATGCTCGGGCACCTCGGGTACGCACACCCGTGCACTCCTCGGACAGAGGAGCGAGCGCCCCTGGGGGCAAACCCTTCTATTTGCGTCAGGTTACTAAAAAAATAAAATTATAAAGAAAGTTTGAATATTATTATTTCTATGAGCTTTTATTTTAATGATTTTTTTTGCTATTACTTTTTATTTATTTTTCGTTATTTTTTAATAAGTATTCTAATTTTTGTAAAAACCCCAGTGACGCACGCCTACATTGCATTGCATAAGGTGCTGCCTAGCTAGCCGAACAGGGTGAGCGGCTACCGCGCAACATTTTTCTAATACTTACATTTTTAAACTCGTGATATCTTTGGAACTTTTTGTAAATAATGATGTGTTCTGCAAAGTTGTAGTACATTATTTTATTCTATCATCAATAGTTTTCGCAACGCACGCGATTTAAATAATATTTTAGGTAATTTTTTTACACTTTGGGTTACATTATTAGAGTTTTAGTAAGGATCCCTAATTTTTTTGAAAATATAATATAGCCTATGTCACCCGGGGATAGTGTAGCTTCCCAACAATGAAAGAATTTTTTAAATCGGGTCAGTAGTTTCGGAGCCTATTCAAAGCAAACAAACAAACAAACAAACAAACAAACAAACAATCAAATCTTTCCTCTTTATAATAGTAGTATAGATTGTGCATGTTTAAGGGTATGTATGAATGTGTGTATGTGTGTGTATGTATGTTTGTATATGTGTATATGTATGTTTGTGTATGTATGTGTGTATATGTATGGAGATGTTTATACATATATATGCTGATTAATTTGTTTTAATATTATTTTGTCTAGTATTTGTTCCATAGTTTTCTTTTCACTTTTTCGTTTGGTTATTTTTCTTCGATCAATAATAGTACTAGATTAAGGATCAGGAACAAAAATAAGACGCTCAAATGGCCACGTTTGCAGACACGAAAACATCTTCATTTCTTAGAAAAAAGTTTAATAATGTTAACGACTTCAGTTTATTATAAACCTTAATGCTTAAACATAAAGTTTAATTACCATTGCAAAATATATTTATTTATGTCCTTTCGTCAGAGGAAGGATATTATGGAATAAATTTAAAATGTCCCTTGAAAATAAAAAGTCATCAGTACAAAAACATTTATTCGAAAATGATACTTAAATTTTAAGTTATAAAGTTAAAAACATTTTGTTTACAATTTCGTGTTTATTGTCTTGTGGAACTAGATATAGTTTTTGGTATTACATTTCAATGCTCAGAACACAGTAAGTATTGAAAGACGTAGAGTTGCAGAATATATTTGTTTTGTATGGTGGCAAATATCTTTGACCGATTCAAAAAAGTAGTAGATACTATTTCACATTGCCGCTATTACAACAAATAGGTAATAAAAATAAAATTTAATAAAGTAAAAAAAAATAAAGGAATCAAGAAACATATTTTCGGCGTATTCTTTTTACCATAGATATAGAATACATAGATTGGTTGTGCATTTCAATAAGCGAGACCGAAAAAGAAATGCAATGGTGTGCATCAAATGTGCATGTGTTTAACGTGCTAGTGATGCGCCATGCAAAATTATTTTTTTCGATAACATGTACCAACTACTGGTACATGTTATAAATAAATCCACAGGGATTCAGTTACGTATTTAGTGCGAATAAGTACAAAAAAATTACAAAATTAAAAAGACAAATCTTTATTGATAGAATTTTTAGTGGATACACAAAAACAATGGATAACTGTTTGTAATCGTCATATTTTCGTGAATCTAAAAAAAGTCATAATCAACTATTTTAGTAAAAAGTTATCTTACACCAACTATTTTAATCCTTAATGATAGTAACCTGTAATTTGGGAACTACTGTTTTTAGTAATCTACGCCTTTACGTATTCCCAGTTATGTCGAATCTGTCAAAATGAATCGAACATATTTTAGAATTTTTATAAGGATTGTATATTTCTTCTCCTCTTTCTTTCGCAACAATAGATTGCACAGCGAACCTATTCTGCACAGCGAAATGGGTCACTAGGAAATCTACAAACAAAAATAACATTATAAAATAACAACACTACTGCATGCATTCCCTGTTCAAGAATAGGTGATGTTTGATACAATAGTTGCTGCGTTGTAGCAAACAATGGCCAAACAATTACAATTTTAGTTAATTGAATATTTGCTATATAATTCTATTTATTATTTTATGAAAAACACTTAATGATATAAACTTACCGAAAAAAAGATATTCCTTCTAAAACCTTGGTGTTACGGTGGTTATTTACACAGTTTTTGAACGCGCACTATCTTGACGTCATAATGTTGGCTATTATTGGACCATACTAATTACTAATATGTAAACAACGGTACTTATATATATGCAAATATGTATTGTATGGATGTTTATTTCCCAAATAAATAAAAAACAATTCAATTTAAAACGGTGATAAGGTACATTGGGCGGCCTTATTGCTAAAAGCAATCTCTTCCAGGCAACCTTTGGATGGACAAGTGTACACACATAATAATTTAATAAATATAAGAAAAAAGAAAACAAATATTATCTTTAAGTATTAAAGATACATACGATATACTAACAAATACATATGAAATACATATGATAACGATTAGTTTGTAATGATAAATAGTACTCTTTTAAAAGGTTGTAGCAGTGTATTGACATAACAGATCTGATTTCTAAAGGTTAAATGCATTTCAGAGAGTGACAGATTGTACAAAAAAACAAAATTGTAAATCCGTGTATTTAGATTTAATTGTGCAAACATCTATACAAATAAATAAAATTGGAGGGTCTGTTTGTAATATTAAAATAACCGCTTTTTACTAAGTACATTCGGACGTATACAAGGTACACATAGCAACAACATTTTTAAAAATTTTTGTCTGTCTGTCTGTCTGTTTGTTCCGGCTAATCTCTGAAATGGCTGCACCGATTTTGACGGGACTTTCCCTGGCATATAGTTGATGTATCAAGGAGTAACTTAGGCTATTTTTATTTTATAAAAAAAATAGTTTTTTTTTTAAATGATAAGTTTCGGAATTTTTATGTTCCAATTTAAGTTGACCTCAGATTTATATCATCAATCATATGAAATAAGGTTCAGCTTAGACTGGACTTTGTAGGTTCCAACGCAGTTTGTATATTTCATTTATATTTATATTTTAGGATTTATAGGGTTTGTAATCCAAAATAAACCATAAGATATATCCAAAAAATGTTGCCCAAAGTCATTATTCCATGCGGACGGAGTCGCGGGCACAGCTAGTGCACAATAAATTATTTTCTAGTGCATATTTGCACAAGTAAAAACATGTATGGGAAGAGCATCGATGCCAAATACGCGTATTGTCTTTTTTACTTTTTGTAAACAGTCAAAAAACAGTATATTCTACTCAAAATACTTTTTTCTTTCTGGAATTAAACTGAGATGTATATTAAAAAAGCTATTGCTTCAATTGATTTTTTAATTCTAGTCATTCCGTGTTGAAGAAGAATATGAGTAAATAAATACATTTGTTAGTAGAAATATCTCTTTGCCGTTTGTTTATTTGACGGAGCAAACTTGAAATTTCTTTCGTAGCACTTTAGTTCATTGTACACAAAAGGCGGGAAAATCTTTAAAACATAGATAATAGAGACCCGCAGATATGCCATGATCGTGCGACTGCGGTCACATCCATGAACTCTTACCAATTACAAACATAGAGCATTTGACTTAACGGAGTCGTCACTGTAAATAGGCTAATAAAAATTACAATAAATTGTATAAAATGACTACGATAATGTAATAAATAATTATTAAGAAGAGGGAGAGGGTTTTCATCGTAAAAAATAATTTTTTTACAATTTTTTTAGGAAAATGATTCTAATAAATTTATTATTTTACTTATTATATTATTATACTTTTGTATATAAATATTTATAAATAGTAAATTTATTAACACCTTACAAGAACATTCTTCTTCTTCCAGTGCCTCTTCAATTCTGAAGGTTGGCGGTTAGCTTCCTGTATTCATTTCATCAGCAGCCAGCCGGAACAGCTGTTCGGCGGAGGCAATACCGGTCCACTCCCATTACCATACAAGAACATTCTATAAAATTTTAATGCAAAAATATTCATTAAACAAGCCGGCAGAGCTTCTTCCAGAGTGCCTTTGGAAAGAGACGATTTGTTATGTTCACCATATCTCAGCTGAAAAGTATTTGAAACCAAAAACCATTTGAATTTAATCAAATTATTAATAAGACCTCCCCAATTTATTTCAGATTTTTTTCATTTTGAAATGTTTGCCGGCCATTTAAAAGAGAAAAAAACTCAGGAAATTTCTGCCATTTTTTAAGTAAATACAACCCTCTAAATAAAAAATCAATCTAAAACCGTTGAGAGGTGGTATTTTATATGCAAAATGTATGTACCAAATTTGAAATTAATCGGTCAAGTAGTTTTAAAATGGTTGTAAATACGGATTTTGAAAAAGTGTTTTGAGAAAAAATGCGTTTATAGTCCATCTCCAAGATACATATTTATACATACATATAATCACGCCTCTTTCCCGTAGGGATAGGCAGAGACCACTTCTTTCCACTTGCTACGATCCTTACATACTTGTTTCGCTTCGTCCACTTTCATTATTCCCTTCATACATGCCCTTCGGTTTAGGGTACTCTTGACCTGGCCTTTTTTCAAGATGTCCCTGATCTGGTCTTGAAACGTCCGCCTTTTCCATTCACACTCGCCTTATACACTTTTTTCGTCAATCGTTCTTCATTCATTCTCTCAACATGGCCAAACTATCTCAGCCTATCTATCTTTAAACCGAAATACTTAATACATCATTGGGTTAATTTCACTCTTCGGGTCTTCTTCCTCACACCATTTCGTTGGGGAGGTTTGAGGCCTCCTGAGAAGGTACAGAACCTCGGCATAAGCTCAGGGGATCAAAAACCCCCCGGTGACGTGGCTTGAGCTGCGGGAGTGCACTTCCACATGATTGATGTGGCTTCACCACAGCTCTACGATGGCCCATCTTGGATTGGTGGGCCAACCTCGTCTATTGTTGAGTTATTGTAGAAAGTATTTGCCGCCTCCATTAGATCGAATGCTTTATTAATAAATTGTTTGTATAATTCAACGGATTGTTAAGAAATTAATTGTTACTCAAGATTCATGTAATTATTCATGTAATGTTTGGTTTACAACCTTCGCGCGTTTTACGAGAAGATTATAAGTATAAATATAATACCCCAAACGTCATAGGATAGGATTTTTTTTCGAGGAAAATCTCCTATGAGTGCTGGTCGACATCCGACTATCCACCAAAAACCTCGCTGTTCAACTACCGACGGATGTTCAACCCCTTGTGTGAGCCTCTTCCACGGTTTGCGCTGAGGGTCAGGGTTTCATACCACGGCGCTCTCCATTGTCAATTTAATATTGAGGGGGGCACGCAGACCATCATACACGCTTTCATCCTCGAGCAATGGTCGGCCGGCTGATCCTCCCTCGTAGTTAATATTTTAAGCTGTTGTGACAGTCAAGCAGCAGTTTTGGCACTGGATTCAGCCTTTATACCCTGTAAACTCGTCAAAAACTACATGGACTACCTAAATATTTTAGGTGAAAAAAACAAACTAATTCTTCCCTGGATCCGCGAGCATGCGGGTATCCATAGGGAATGAAAAGGCTGACGAACTTGCTCGGATGGGGATCAAAGGAGCCCAGCACGGACTGATCCGGATCACCCTCAGGGATCAATGTACCAGTGAATCTATTAAGCGCTGGAATACAATCCAGGCTTAAATCATTCCAAAATGCTAGTAAAAGCCTACAACCGCAAATTTGCGGTCGAAGCACTAGCACTAAACAGGAATCAGCTATGCACCTTCACGAGGGCGCTACCCGGATACTGCTGCCTAAACAGGCACCTCAGTATCATAAGGGTCAGAGATGGCAAAGCGCAGGCTTTTGCAGAGACTTTGTAACGAGGCAGATGAAACGCCTCTGCACCTGCTGTGCCACTGCTGTTCCCTGATGCATAAACGTAATCTCATACTAGGTAAACATATGCTGGAACCAGATGAGATACGAGCAGCTCCTGATAAAAAACTGCTTCGTTACATAAATAGATCATTAAATTGGACGCAGTGATACTAGGTTGAATTAAGCTAACATAACATCCTTTCGAAATAATAATAAAGAATTGTATAAACAGTATATTAAGGTAGAAATTAAGTTTATATGTGTATGTAAAGGCTCTGACTCTAATTTTTGTCAGAAGGACAAGAATTTAAATTTTTTTAAAACATAATGCTTAAAATAATTATTGTTTCTTAAAACTTTAATAACTATACTAAATAAAGGTATGGCAATAATTATTTTTTAGATAAGGGCCAAGTGTCTAAGAAATAAAACTTAATTGAAATCTATAGTAGTCATTTGTCATAATACGCCAACAACTGTAGACCTCTATCATTTTATTTATATCGATATCACAATAACTGTCACCGCATTTACAGTTCAGAACAGCTATAACTCCGAGTTTAAGCTTCGTTTATTAATTTTTTATACCATTGTCCACAGATAACCTAAATATGTCTGAAGAAAAGTTCCTCCCTACAGACAGCTGTGAATCTCAAATTTCGGAAGAAAATATTTCTGAACCAGAGACAACTATTACAGATAGCGTTGAAAATAATGAAAAGAGTATAGACAACATAGAAACAAATATAATTAAAAAGGAAACTAGTGAGGAGAAAAGGTGTAAAAGAAAATATTGTGGTACGTATTATTATATTTTTAAAGATACATAGACAGATCGATAAACTGAATGAATGCAAGATGGATGAAATGGCGACAGGTCTCAGGAACAAGTTGCCATCCACAAATGCCGTTTAGAATTAAAGGTACAATTTATAAAACCGTATTACGACCTGTCATATTGTATGGAATTTTATCCGTGCAGGGGCGGAGAAAGAATACTAACCTCTGCAGCCGGAGTCGGCCTGTCATAAAAGGTGACAAAACAACTCACCCTAGCTACGTAGTAGGACCTCAAGTTCGTCTGGATGGCGACCATCTTTGGTCATAAGTATGCCGCCATAATAACTTTGTGTTGTGTTCCGGCATTAGTGACCCAAGTTCATGTACCTGTATGGGACAGCAGAGTGTTCACGATACCACTGGCGTTGCAAACACCCATAGGCGACAGTAACTGTTAAATTCTAAGTGGGCCGTCACCCTGTCTGCTGTCCGACAGAAAAAAAAATGAGGATTTCTTAGAGGCCGGCAGCGCGTTGGAAATGCCTTTGGTGTTGCAAACGTCCATAAGCTACGATGACCACCTGCTATCTAATGGGCCGCTTGCGTATCTACTGAAGTCCATGGAATAATGATGGAGAATGTTATGCTCACGCAAAATAATTATAATATTATATCATAGCAAACGTACCTATCATATAAATAATCAGATTATCCTTATGCGCCGCCATATTGTGTCACAGAGTAAACAAATTTTGATCCCGCACGTTTTATACTCTACTTGCAATCGATATTATAATGAATGACCGTGATATCGATTGTCGTATGTAACGTGACATGTTTTTCAATTTAAAATACAATTAATACAGCCGTTAGTTAAGACCTGAGTAACGTTTCCTGGTTTTCTTTTGGTGGACAAATTGATAAATCAAATTCAAAGATAGCAACTGTAAGTGAATAATAAAGTTTTTTTTTCCTAACAAAAATTATATTATTTATACCGCTCTAGTTCAAAAGGAATATTTTCCATATCATCATCATCATTTCAGCCAGAAGACGCCCACTGCTGGACAAAGGCCTCCCCCAAAGATCTCCACGATGATCGGTCCTGCGCTGCCCTCATCCAACCTATCCCGGCGATCTTGACAGATCATCGGTCCATCTTGTGGGGGGCCTACCAACACTGCGTCTTCCGGTACGTGGTCGCCATTCGAGGACTTTTCTGCCCCAACGGCCATCAGTCCTTCGAGCTATGTGCCCAGCCCACTGCCACTTCAGTTTTGCAATCATCCGGGCTATGTCGGTTACTTTGGTTCTCCTGCGAATCTCCTCATTTCTGATTCGATCTCGCAGGGAAACTCCGAGCATAGCCCTCTCCATTGCTCTCTGAGCGACCATGAGCTTTCTCATAAGGCCCATAGTTAGCGACCACGTCTGCGTTCCGTATGTCATCACTGGCAACACACATTGGTTAAAAACCTTCGTCTTGAGACACTGCGGTATTTGGGACGAAAAGATTTTACGGAGCTTCCCGAACGCGGCCCATCCGAGTTGGATTCGACGAGTGACCTCTTTCGCGAAATTGGACCTGCCTAACTAGATCGTTTGACCCAAGTAGACGTATTCGTCAACAATTTCGAAAGTACAGTTCCCAACTGTTACGGGGGTAGGTGCGACATGGACATTAGACATGATCTTCGTCTTGTCCATGTTCATTTTGAGACCTACTCCTTGGGAAGCTGTATTGAGGCCATCAAGCATATGGCTTAAGTCTTCCATGGTTTCAGCCATGATTACGATATCATCTGCGAATCTAAGGTGAGTGGTATAAATATATAAATCATATATTTTCCATATATGATTTATATAATTTATATTTATATAATAAGTCCAAAAAATATAATAAATAATTAATCATCATGTAATAAAAAATAGCATATATACATATTATATTTACTCCAAGTTTTAAGCAGTAACGTCAAATACTTTTTTATTACATTTTTTGTCGTTTTGAATAAATTCCTTTCGGAGACGATCGTCTTTTTTCGTTGAATCAAAATAATAAGCTAAAAAGATTCCGTCTGATTTGATCTTTATAGGTAAAAATTTAAAATCTGAAAATAAAGAAGTTATCAAATCTTGATAGCAACTAATGTTTAATTTTATAGATCTCGTCATACTGGTATTGGATAAAAGGCTAACAAGGTCAATTCAAAAGTGTTCTTCAACCTTAAAGTTAAACAATTTTCGATATTTTTCGAAATTTTATTACTTCGTGACTATTTTGTACTTCCTATTTATTGTTTTATCTTTGTTTGAATTCATGTTCTATTTGAACAAAGTTCTAAAATATTAATGTTTGTTTCATTTACATAATAAAAAATTAACAAAGAAGTTGAATCTATACGGCCACGCTAATTTATGTTGTTTCTTGATTGACTGACGGTGAACATCGCGATGGAACCTACAAACTGTTTTTTTTTTACAAAATCATTTATTGCTGTATACATGGTATATCAAGATGTACAATAGGATAAATGAAATACTTCATGTCTACCTTTGGAACATACATAGCATTGGGGGTAGAGTACTCTTCGTACGCGCCCCTTTACCCCCTTTCTATTGATTAGTATTGGTCGGCAACCTTGTCATCCAAGAGAGCCAAATATAGATAATAGAACATTGAAATTTTTTTATAGCTACAGTTCAGCAGACAGGCAGACGGCCCATCCTGGCAGGTGGTCACCGTCGCCTATCGACGTTTGCAGCACCAGAGGCACTACCAACGTGCTGCCGGTCTCGAAGAAATTTTATAACGCCTTTTTTGAAAAACTCCATATCGTACCGCGTTGAGAAAACCTCAGCTCATTCGAGATCCTGAGAGTACGCAACATGAACGTTCTAGAGAACCGTTTCATACAAGAAAGAAGAGGCTCTAAGTAATGGGGATGAACACCAGCCTATGGCAGATATGCTTATATATAATATATTTTAACATATGCTTATATATAATGAGTTTTACGAGTCGCCGTGAGAAGGTTCGAGACGAGCCACGCCAACCTGTCATTACTTGTTCTGACATTCGTCAGAAACACACTAAGTACTATATACAGTTTACACTTGAAATTAAAACTATTTCCCAGTCCGGTTTATCAAAATTTCCTTCTCATCCTATCTCACAGCAAACCTATAAATGTTTTATTTAGTTTCTTGCTTTAAACATTTGTAACCAGTTTAACTAATGCCACCGCGTCCTTATCAAAAAATATTTCCGGATTCGATTTAATAAAGCTATTTTTGCTATTCCATAACCTGACATCTCTTTGACGTTGGCAAAATCAGTGCTGAAAGCATTGGAGCCGTATACTAGAAATTAAAACGTGTAAAAAATCCCGGTTGAATTCCTAATGTTTTGTTCTAGGTCCCGTCGGACAGAGCGTGTTTGGCGTGACACTCATCATCCTATCAATCACAGGCTTCGTATTCAGTCCACTTGACTTTCTTCTATGGGAGAAGCTTAATATGCGACCTGGTGAGTCTTTTTTGAAATGAAAACTTCTTTAGCGGCGTGGTGCACTTTTATTGTGGTGGGTAAAAAATGTTAAACTCGCGTCAAGTGTCACGTGTCCTGAGCGAAAATTCGTAAGATTCGTTAGACGGAGTTTTGCTCTAGTAATACCAACCTTATTGATAATGACTTAAGGTTTCTTTTATAATGTAATTTTTAAATGATTGCATTGCATTACGTATATATATCTATTCAAATTACGGATTTATTGCAATGAAATACAGTTGAGTTTTTGAAGTAAAAACTTCTTTAGGCGCGTTGAGTACTTTTTGGGTGAACAATTTTTGGTTTATAAAGAAGTGTTACTGACCAATTTAAACTTTAATGCTTGATCATAAACAATTTTTTATAAATCGAAAATAAAGCTCGACGATACAATTCACAAGTTATTTAGTTTTCACTTCTATCGGCAGTCCCCAAGGACTACCCCGCATGTCTTTAAATAGAATCTATTCGGATCACCATCACCAGGGGCTGAAGACATTGGCTAAAACAACCCCAGATAAGTGGTAGGGCTCCTAGCCTGTATGGTTTTTATGTATTGAAAGGCCGTTAGGCGGTTAGCAACTACTTTATTTGTTACACCTACCCACTTATACACATTAATTATACAAATATCTTAATCCTACCCACAACATGGATGCCAACCGTTTCTGATATCTCAATATGCCGCCATAATAACCTTGTGTTATAAGTGTCCCAGGTTCAGTGGCGGATTTTCCCTAATGCCCAGGACGCCCGGGCCTAGGGCGGCCAGATATTAGGGGCGGCCAATCGTTACAAAAAATTCACTGATAACAAGAAATAACTCAAGTTCTGGAGAATGATCGTTTTCTTGTTTGCGACGAGTAAAATATAATTTACGCACATCAATGACGGAGCAAAGGTTTAACTCGCTATAATATCAGGTGCACATCTGGAGTCACTTGTAATTAGACTTCCCAAAGGCCTTATTACGGACTTATAAATTTTCTTCTTCTTCTTCCAGTGCCTCTTCAATTCTGAAGGTTGGCCGTTAGCTTCCTGTATTCGACTCTATCAGCAGCCAGCCGGAACAGCTGTTCGGCGGAGGCAATACCGGTCCACTCCCGGATATTCCGGAGCCATGACTTCTTTCTTCACCCAGCGCGTCTCTTTCCGTCCACTTTGCCCATCATTATCAACTGCAGCAGCATGTATCTATCGTTCCTGAGCACGTGGCCGAGATATTCTATCTTGCGCTTTTTGATAGAAGGCAACATTTTCCGGGATATATAAACGCGCTGAAGCACGGTTTCGTTCCTGACCCTCTGCGTCCAACTAATGCGTAACATGCGACGATAACACCACATCTCGAATGCCTGTAGGCGTCTTGTAGTGTCCTCTTTCATGGTCCACGCTTCACAACCATACATGACGATAGGCCAGATATAGCACATGAGTAGCCTGACTCGGAGCTTTATATTCAGTTGACGACAGCAAAGAACTTTTCTCATTTTATTAAAAGAGGCTCGAGCCATTTCTACCCGGGTCATGATTTCTTGATCAGATTCCCATGCTTCATTTACCCAAGCCCCCAAATACTTGTACTGTCGTACCCGCTCTAGTTGTTTCCCAGCTACAGATACGCTTAAACTCAAATCCGGGTTTCTTGAGACTACCATGAACTTGGTCTTGCTTACGTTTATCCACAAACCGGCTTCCTCGCTTATTCAGTTTATTTTATTGATGCACAAAACAAATTACAACCAAAGAAATTATAAGTTTAGATATTCAACATAACAATCTGGATTGCAATTCAAAGCAGGTGCATACAGAAAAATTGTAACAACAACTGCCTAAAAACCTTGTGTGTGTATATTGATACACACATAACATACATGCACTGACACATACTCACACACAAAGCACGCACACACACTCACACACATATATAAGTTACTATCTAATTAAATCTAATGTATGTATCATTAACTGGTCAAATATCAATTATTTAAGAATATGTTTTACTAATTTACAATGTTTAAAAAAACTATTTATATTTAGCTTATAAATTTTACTTGTTGTTATTTTTAAATTATCATACTCGGAAGTGTAGAGTGCAATCTCTTAGCCACTTGCGCTGGAGATAAGTTCACCGACACGTGTATCTCGGTTTTTTGAACTATCAGAGTTACTTCATTTTGACAAATAAAATTAAATATTTTTTCCTAATTTGCGATATTCATAAATATGCATTTTTTATTGTTGAGGAACAGCAGACAGGCTGACGGCTCACTTAGTAGTGAGCAGTTACCGTCGCCTATAAATGTTTGCGACGCTACTGCCCCATAAGGGTTACAGAAACCTGCATCACTACATCAGGACTACATCAGGAACACAACACACCTTGTGTATTTTGGCGGCATACTTATAAACCAAGGGTGGTTCGGACCGCTGTTGGCGACACAAAACCTTTCCCGAACACTGTCGGGGTGCACCAAGGATCCGTCCTTAGTCCGTTTCTGTTCAGTATGGTATTAGACTTACTGTCAGACAGCATCAGAAACTCACATGAGCAGTCTCCGTGGCTGCTCATGTATTCTGATGATATCGCACTGGCAGATTCGGAAAGCTGGTGCGACGCGTGAAGGCGTCAAAGGAATCGCTTGAGAACGGTAGTCTTAAGTTCAATGTGGCGAAGACCGAGTACTTGGCCTGTAACTCCATAGATCCCACACCCGTACGCATGGGCGGCAACACGGTCGAGCGCACAGACCATGTGAAATACCTGGGATCTGTATTTCACGCAGCTGGTGACATCGATTGCGAAGTCAAAGCACGCATTGCTGCCGCGTGGGCTAAATGGCGTGAGGTAACTGGTGTCATTTGTAACCCCAAGATGGCGGTAAAGTTGAAGGGACAGGTCTATAAGAACATCCTTAGGCCTGTCCTTTTATACGGCTGTGTTAGAGCGACACAAGCAAGAACTGCGTGTCACGGAGATGAATATGCTGCGGTGGATGTGTGGAGTTAACCGCGTTAGGAACTTCCGCATTTGCGGCAGCCTTCATGTCTGTGACATTGCGGTTAAATTGCAGGAGTATCGGACCGTCGGTCCGGCCATGTTTTATGGCAACCGGATGCTTACGTGGGAAATAAATGTCTGGCCATAATTACCGCCTCCCCCGGGCCTGAGCAGGAGGGGTAGACCCAAAAAGTGCTAACTTGACGTCGTAAAGGGTGATATACGTGCCAATGGGCTACTACCAGGGATGCTGAGGACCGTGCGAAGCGGAGTAGAAAAACTCGGAAAACGGACCCCGGGCACCGAAACGGAAGTTGAGGTTGATACAACGCTGGGATGATGATGACTTATAAACCAAGGATAGTTACCATTCAGTCAGAATTTCTCGAGTTATAAACATAAGTTCAAGGTTCATTTTGTGTCAAGGCGACACCTATTGTCCGACTTAATTAGACTGAATAATCTTTAAAATGAAAACCGATACTCAGTAACCTAGATTTTATTCCCAATAAATAAAAAACCTTTTTGCTTGATGCTATTCAATGTTATGCATCTCGAAACTAATTACTTTTGCATTTCTTGCCCACTTAAGGGCTTCTTCACACGTACCAGGACCACACCACGTCGCAACGACAACATGCTGTCAAGCAGTGGTTATATGTGAATAGTGTCGCTGTAGCTTTTTGTAGTTGCGTTGTGGTACCGACAAAATGTCGATGTGGTTGCGTTGTATGAATGAAATGAATGAACCGGGGGGAAGAGAGCGGGCGGCGTGCGCGCACTGTCGTTGCGTCGACGCAACGTTGCGTTTGCGATGTGGTCGGTATCACACACGGTCGATAACGACTGCAAAATGTGGTACGTTTTTTTTATTGCTGTAGGACAGCAAACAGGCTGACGGCCCGCTTAGAATTTAGCAGTTACCGTCGCCTATGGGTGTTTGTAATGCCAGTGGCATCGCGAACACGCTTCTGTCCCATAAAAGTACAGGAACTTGAGTCACTAATGCCGGGACACAACACAAGGTTATTATGGCGGCATACTTAAGACCAAAGGTGGTCGCCATCCAGACGGGCTTTGAGGCCCTACCACGTAGCTAGGGTGGGTTGTTTTGTCGCCTTTTACGACAGGCCGACCCCGGCCGCAGAGGTTAGTATTCTTTCTCCGCCCCTGCACGGATAAGAAATACGTGTGAATAGTCCTATTCATTTTCAATACGAAATATACACCCGGCCACGTGGTGTGGTTGTGGTCGTGGTACGTGTGAAGAAGCCCTAATAGTACCGTCGCTGGAACTGGAACCCGGATAACTTATGAACATATCACAAGGTTATAGCGGCATGTTTAGAGACCATTTTCCAGTCCACTTTATATTTGGTCGGCTCAACATGTTCTCTTCTTCCACTCTCTTCTGTTAGTCAACAGCTCAACATTCACGCCTTTTCCCTTATATAATCATCATATCATCATTTTATCAAAGAATACTAACCTCTGCGACCGGGGTCGGCCTGTCGTACAACGCGACAAAACAACTCACCCTAGCTACGTGGTAGGGCCTCGAGCCCGTCTGGATGGCGACCACCTTTGGTCTTAAGTATGCCGCCATGATAACCTTGTGTTGTTCCGGTATTAGTGACCCAAGTTCCTATATCCATATGGGACAGCAGCGTCTTCCCTAAGCCACTGGTGTTGCAAACACCCATTGGCGACTGTAACTGCTAAATTCTAAGCGGGCCGTCAGCCTGTCTGCTTTTTTTTCTTTGGTCTTCCATTTGTATCCATCCACTCTCATTTGTAGCATTTTCCTTGTTATATGTCATTATTTCCTGCACATGGTATGGTCATTCCACATTAGTCTATTATTTTGATATTCCCCAGGTCTTCCGCCATACGAATGGTGGGCGGACCCCCCAGATGAAGTAAAGTTGAGAGCATATGTCTTCAACATCACAAACCATGAGAGGTTTCTTCAAGGGCTAGACAAGAAACTGAATGTTGAAGAAATTGGACCTATAGTATATTTGTAAGTAGATGTAGAAGTAGATTAGGAGGAAGTAACCCAAGTTCCTGTACCCTTATGGGAGAGCAGCGTGTTCGTGATGCCACTGGCATTGCAAACACCTATAGGCGATGGTAACTGCTAAATTTTAAGCAGGCCGTCAGCCTGTCTGCTATCCAATAAAAATTAAATCCTATCCAATATATTTTTCATTTATACGGGTGAACAACGTTTGCTAGGTCAGATATTATTTATACTCGGTACCACCTCGTGCAGATGTGTTTGTACAAAAAATTAATCGCTGTTTTGATTTCTTAAATATGCAAGTATACGACTAATATAACTCTTAAAACAAGGACATAGCATCATTAGACATAATATCATAAGGAAATTGATTTCTTAAATGTTTTGTATAACATAATAATGCTAATTTGAGAACGAATAATGCCTTTAAATATTATCTATGGATGTTGTTTGCAAGTTCTTTATGATGCAATTGAGTTTAACATCCGCATTATTTGAAATTAGAATAGCATTATTGTTTTGATCAGCGCCATCTTAATCATATTCTGTATAATGAGTTGTTTTTTTATTATTGAGACACAGCAGACAAGCTGACGGCCCAATAATAAGCAGTTACCGTAGCCTATAAATATTTACGCCGGGAGCACTTCAAACACGTTAATGTCCTTTATGAGTACAGGAACTTGGG
This sequence comes from Malacosoma neustria, assembly GCA_963693495.1. Classification (NCBI taxonomy): domain Eukaryota; kingdom Metazoa; phylum Arthropoda; class Insecta; order Lepidoptera; family Lasiocampidae; genus Malacosoma; species Malacosoma neustria. The sequence continues at coordinate 5,716,626 of OY856399.1, read as the reverse complement.
TCACTAATATCTAACGTGACCATTTTTTTTCGTGTCAAAGCGGGAAGCCTACGGAATTTCGTATATATAAACAAATACATATATAGGGTACGTCAGTGTAAGATGTATATCTAAGTGCAAAATAAAAATTATGGTTTAAAAAATGACTTGAAATAATTTATTATGGTATCTTACTTACCCTCACTGACATCTTAATTTTTACACCAACTTGCCCTAAAAATAATATTTATAAATAATTTTGCAACAAAAAACTACTTTGCTACCGCAAAATTAGTCTTCATTTATCGTCTATCCCGTTCTCGCATGTCAGTCGCTCGCTCTCGCTTGTTCCTGACTGTCAACCCGCGTCTACGCTGCGCTGCCGTCTTTCGCGATATTAATGTAGGCAAGTAGGTATAAAGGTTTATTCGTAAAAGCGGGACATTTTTGTTCTCGTTGGGGACAGCGGGACGGACAGCCTGAAAGCGGGACAATCCCGCCCAAAGCGGGACGTATGGTCACGTTACTAATATCTGAACACAAGGTTCTTATGACGGCAAACTTATAGACCAAGGGTCGTTGGGCTTGAAGCCCTACCCCCAACCTTATTGAGTTGTTTAGTCGCCTTTTACGACAGGTTGACCCCGGTTACGTGTTTTAGTATTAACTCCGCCCCTGCACGGAGGGACTCCAGCCATATATACTTAGTGTGTCAAATAATTAAAGAAAATTAAATTATTACATATTTACCAAATATTTACAGAGAGAAACTGCAACATTCGAACGTAAAATTTAATGAAAACAGCACAATTACATATACAGCGAAACGATCGGCCATTTTCCTTCCCGAATTCAACACAATCGACATGAACTCAACGCTGGTCGTGCCAAATATGGCAGTCTTGGTAAGTCAACATAATTTTTTATTCACTCTTCGAATGAAAACGGGCGGAGTAAAATAAACAACCCTAGCTAGGGCTCCAGGCCCGTCCTGGTCTTATGCTTTAGGGGGCGTTTAAGGAGCACGTAACGCAATTTGATGGGTACGTCTAGTAAAACATTACGACGTTACAGGGGCGGGAGGGTATTTTAACAACGCGTAAATTAATAATTACGCGTAAATTTAATAAAAATTTCCCAAGCAACATATTATTGTGAATTTTAGGTAGCAATAGTTACTTGGATGCTATGTAACATTTATGAGAAGGGAGATCAGAAATACGTTACGGCGCGTTACATGGGGGGGGGGGGGGAGATAATTTCAAAGATCTGCAAAAATTTACGCAACATTTCAAAGCCCTCTTAAAGATTAAAGATTTTTATGTTGTTTTTCTTCAAGTAGGCTTGCGCCAATCGGCAGTCACAGGACAAAACTTTGACAAAACAGTTTTAGATTTGTCAGTTGTTATCAGATAATGACAACTGTCAAATCTAAAACTGTCAAATGGTTTTTTTGAAGTGAAACTTCTTTGCGCGCATGAGGGTAAAATTTTTACGGATGAAACGTCACGAAGATGTGAAACGTTTTTGTCGAAGGAGAGGGAGAGAGCGATTGAGACCGATTGAGAGAGAATGAGAAAGGGCGAACGTAGCATGAAGCACATAGCATGGAGCAAGAGTAGGGAGCAAGCGAGTGAGAAATATCGAGAGAAAGAGAGATAGATTGAACGTCGCATCACGCACAGTGCCGTGGAGCGAGAGGTGGAAGCACGTGTAGTGATCTGTGATCATGTCAACCATATATGTCATCTGTCAAAGACAATGTAATGTTATTGGAGTTGGACACGGCCTGTTCGTTATGATTCGAATACAATGGTCGACACGTAGCCTGCTTATCATTTATTATCTCGCCCATCCCGCTCTGCCAATCCTTTAATACAACGAAACTCAAAAGAGCACGAACTTATGTATATTGCATATTTTACTTATCATAATGCTTTAGTCACAACAATACCAATAGAAATCGCATCAATACCAATAGAAATCGCATCAATATGTAGATATCGATGAAATAAATTTAAATTATAATTTGTATTAATTTTTGAGACTTTGAATATTTTAATGACAATTAAATTCATTAAATTCCTAACATATCTTCCTTTTTTCCTGCCTCTAAGTCTTGGAAATCTGAAGCTTTAGATTAGTATAAACATAAACGAGATTCATTTTTAATATACCAAACATTTCCGTTCGAAGCGCAGTCCATTTATTAAACTTGGATTATAGAAATCTATAAGGCGCCGATTCATGGCCGTCTAGAGTTCACTAAATTAGTTTGCCAAAGAAGCTTCACTTCTGACATGTGTACTTTGTACGCATGCACTTCTTTTGCTGTAGGACAGCAGACAGGCTGACGGCCCGCTTAGAATTTAGCAGTTACCGTCGCCTATGGGTGTTCGCAAAGCCACTGGCACGTTTCTGTCCCATAAGAGTACAGGAACTTGGGTCACTAATGCCGGAACACAACACAAGGTTATTATAGCGGCATATTTAAGACCAAAGGTGGTCGCTATCCAGACGGTCTTAAGACCCTACCACGTAGCCAGGGTGGGTTGTTTTGCCGCTTTTTACGACAGGCCGACCCTGGCCGCACAGGTTAGTATTCTTTCTCCGCCCCTGCATGGATAAAAGATAACACGGATTGAGAACAAATGTTATATCACTATATAGTAATTATTTTATACGTTGTGGTGTATGGTTCCGGGTTTGTATAGGTTAAACGACGGGTTACATTTTAAAATAGTTTATTTAATACATCGAGGAAACGTTTAAAAGAAATTAAGACATTTTATAAAACTATTTACGGTTAGGATCGCGCGCGGTCAGATGGCAACTGCCACTGCCAACGGTGGAGTATTACGACTGGAGGAAAATCCCGGGTGGCGAGTATCGCAAAGGCGGCCTGCCACGCGTGGAGCGCTTCGGGTATCTCCCGGCCGCTATAACGTGGATTTTTATAGTTAATAGTTATTATCAATATTTTAATAGTTATTCTGCTATTCGGGGTAGAGATAAATCCAAAAAAGAATAATTAATTAATATTGGTCCGGCCGTTTTTCAGTTATAAATGATGAAAATAACTTTCTTTTATGTATGTTTGTATTCTTCTGTGCGTGTGTACTTGACCTAATTCTTACCAAACGATGGACACACACAAGTGGACACAATTTTTTATTATTTATTTAAATATATTTCAGGGTATAGCTTCGTACCTACACAACGCGTACTCTATCGTCAAGACAGGCTTCAGGTTCCTCGCAGACAGCAGAGGGAGTAAGCTGTTTGTGAAGAAGACGATCTACGAATACTTATGGGATTTCAGGGACCCAGTATTGGATATTTCACGTACCCTAGCTCCAAGATTGGTGCCTGTCAGTAATATGGGGATTTTGACGAGGGTGAGTTTTGAAATATTGTTTTAAACAGTTTTTTTTTGGTTGCCATCCAACCAGACGTTCTTGAAGCCCTTTCATCTAGCTACTTTCGATACATGCTTACCTAACTTTTTCATTTCATCTTACGCATCAGATGGAACTTTTTCATGTTAACTTTAAGCAATAGATTTTTAATTTTTTTATTTTAAAATAACAAATAAAATAGCAATTTTTTAATGATTTTTGTCGTTCCGTGGATGTAATTATTAAAACCTACAGACTTGTCTAAAGATCTTGATATATTCTAATTATATATACTAGACAAGAAATTGGAACAAAGTTGTGAAATTATTGTATTGTCTTCGGTCCATAAGTGCGAATTTTCAAAATAATCTGATAATTTTAAGTGGGTAACCAATTATGTTCAAAGATTTTGTTACATAGATATGTAAGTAGATAAATTAAATAGGTAGGTAGATAGATACATAGGTAGCTAAATAGATAAGTAGGTAGGTAGGTAGGTAGGTAGGCATTAATCAATAGATAGCTTAATTATATAGATAGATAGATTAATAGATAGATAAGTAGCTAGATAGATTGGCAGCTAGATAGGTAGCTAGTTAGATAGGTAAGTAGCTAGGTAGGATACAGGTCAACTTAATACAAGTGTGTAAAATGGCGCTGTTCTAATTTAGATCTATGCGGACTTTACGGATGAAGTGACTGTCAAGTACGGCCCCCAATGGGGTCACAGGGAGTTCTTCGAGATCGACCGGTTTAGGGGCAATCCGCAGTTACCGGGATATAACCCGGATGTAAGTATTAATTTGTTTGCATTGTATTTATTCACATGTAAGTGCTGTTATATTTTTCGCGCGGAAAGCACGCTCCTTACGATTATAATAAATGCAGTGGTACTTTTATTTTTTTATTTATTATAACACCAAGCTACAGTTTTACAGTTTCATTATTTCTTATAGCAACATCATCGTCCCCATCTTTCGCAAAACCCTTTTCAGTTGTCTACCAGAAGAATCCTTTGACTTGAGTTCCGAGTCTATTCACATAACAGATATTTTTGGGGCACCGTTGTTTTGAGCGGTGTTAATGTTGCTCAGAATGATGGATACGACAGAGCGCCATTGTGGCGCCGATAATGTTATAACGCTTTGTGTCTTGGCATGTCCCGCATGAGCTTCGAAGCACCTAAAACTCGTCGACAATATTGGATGCCGTCCTATCCTTTTGCGTAACAATCATGCGCTATCCCCTCCCGCTCACGCGGAGCAATTCGTCGCCAGAGATTGGCGACCCTTGAGAAAGGCCGAGAAAGATGCACAACCTATCACCCATGTTACCATGGGGTCAAACACCGGGATGTTTTTAATGTATACACAAGCATTCGGCATCTCCAACCCACAGGGCATATCCCCAAGCGTTTGCGAAAATTATTTCTACCTCGAAAAAATATCATAAACATCTTAAATATACAAACTTATCCAAGAAAAAGCATTATAATATAATTTTAATCAACAGTTTATTGTTTTAAGACATGTCCAGACCGAATAATTGGCTCGACCGAAGGTGTAATGTACAAACAGCGTCTAACCAAGCGAGACGTGTTACTGTATTGGAGGAAAACCGTGTGCAAGCTTATGCCACTATATTTTGACAGTAAGTATTGGAGTTTACTCCTTAAGAATCGATTTGCATATATAAGGCGCCCGGTATGAGAAAAATGTGAGAGTAAAATCTACTAATGAATGACCTCGTTACGTTTTTGGTGCGCGTGCACCGGAACACACTAAACAAAAAAAAAAGATGTGTCTCTCAAGGCAAAAATTACTTTATTTGTTATAACTTGAGGTTGATTTCACATTAAATGTTGTTTAACATAATTATGTCTTTTCATTTGTAAGGGACAAGAGTAATTTATTGCTTTGCTCATTTTATATGACGAATGATCGTAAGTATTAGATAATGTTTTGGAGATTTGTGACTTTATTACTAGGTGCCATAGTTGTAATTAGGTTGAACTTAAAACTGTTTTATAACTTTTTTTTTATATATGTATATTATTTTCATTAATTTGTTAATTTACCCTTTCATATAGTATTAATCTTTTTTCAGTTAAATAAACTTTTTTTGCGTATGTTTAGACACTCGTACTTAAGTAGTAAACTCCAGTCGTGCGTCGGAGCTGACACACACAGTTTTTTAAATGTTTTCTCTTTTTTAAGGCTTCATTGCTTTTAGCATTGATATGCCAATGTCAATTGTGAATAGCAGAGCTATAACGATATATATATCAAGAACTTTTGACACGTACATTATTCAATATATTATTCTACAGCAGGGATACCCAAAATAGATATCGACCCCTTGAAGTTGAAAACAGTTTCCCAGGGGTTGATATAAATGAAAACGGGTTGATGGGGTCTAAAATCGACCCCTATATTAACACGTGATCATATACGTGCAAAAAATCAACCCTGTATCCCAGACTACCTGTTGAAAAAGGCGACAAAACCGATCTAGCTAGATTGGATGATAATCACTCTGGTTCCTAAATAAACCGGCATATAACTTTGTGTTGTGTTCCGTCATAACTGACCTGATTGACACATGAACGGCAGCTTACTAACGGCGAAAACATCAAGTCTATATTTATCCAAAAATATTTTTGGCATTATTAATTTGTTGCTATTTTTGAAGTGAAACTTCTTTGCGCGCATGAGGGCAAAATTTTTACGGATGAAACGCAATATTAGCGTCACGAAGATGTGACACGTTTTTTGCTCCAGTAATACTAATCTTATTAATAACTAGCTGTCCCCGCGACTCCGTCCGCGTGGAATAATGTTTATTTTGGATTACAAATCCTATAAACCCTAAAATGTAAATGAAATATGCACAGTCAGTATTATCGAATGCAACTGTCACGCCATGCGCCTCCGGAATACGTGCGTTCGAACCTACAAAGTCCAGCCTAAGCTAAATCCTATTTCATATGATTGATGACATAAATCTGAGGTCAACTTAAATTGGAAATTCAACCTAAAATGTCCAGCCTAAGCAGAACCCTATTTCATATGATTGATGATATAAATTGGAGGTCAACTTAAACTGGACCTTAAAATTTTCGAAACTTATCATTTTTAACAAAAATTATTTTTTTTTAAATAAAAATAGCCTAAGTTACTCCTTGATACATCAGTTATCTGCCAGTGAAAGTCCTGTTAAAATCGGTGCAGCCATTTAAGAGATTAGCCGGAATAAACAGACAGACAAAAATTGTAAAAAATGTTGTTTTGGTATAATATGTACCGTGTATACGTCCGAATGGACTTAGTAAAAAATGGTTATTTTAATATTACAAACAGACCCTCCAATTTTATTTATTTGTATAGATGTAATTTTTAAATGATTACATTACTTCTAATACTCGAATTGAGACTATATTACAATGAAATACACTTGAATTTTTTTTGGTCTAGTATTACCAACCTTATTAATAATGGCTTAGGGATTATTGAAGTGTTCTATAATGTAATTTTAGAATTATTGCATTGCATTACTTATACATATTTATTCGAATTGCGACTTTATTGCAATAAAATACAGTTGAGTTATGTTTAATAAGATATAAAATAATAATATTTCATAAATTGTCTTTTCTAAATTTATTAGAAGATTTAAAAATTAGTTTGCCAAAGAAGTTTCACTTGTGACATGTGTACTTTGTACGCACATATTTTTTTTATTGCTGTAGGATAGCAGACAGGCTGACAGCCCACTGAGAATTAAGCAGTTACCGTCATCATCGCGACTGCTATCCGCGTAGTGGTTCGTGAAATTAGTCACTTATGCCGGAACACAACACAAGGTTATTTAAAAACCAGGGGTGGTTGCCTTCCAGACGCGCTTGGAGACCTACCACCTAGGTAGGTTGTTCAGTCGCCTTTTACGATAGGCCGACCCCGGCCGCAATGATCAGCTCTTCTCCACCCCAGGATAAAAATGACGGATGATATCGTAAATATTATTATTTCAGGGTCTTTAACATTGCATGGCGTACCTGTGTACAGATATAATTTATCCGAGAGTGTCTATGACAGGGTATATAATAGCACAGATTGCTATGACACAGTGCCTAGTCTTCCCGCAGGTCTCAGTGACGCGTCTAAATGTTATTACGGTAAGTTATTTTTGAGATAATACTTCTTTTGGCGCGTTTGGAAAAAATATATTAGAGAATTTTTTTTTACTATTTGCACGCACACCGACAGCCAAAAAGTGACACGATGAAGTTAGCTGATAACTGTATCTCTAATTTCCGGGAAAACTGGTAACGATATTCACAGTATTTTTCCATGTAGAGGCGGAGAAAGAATACTAACGTCTGCGGCCGGGGTCAGCCTGTCGTAAAAGGCGACAAAACAACCCACCCTAGCTACGTGGTAGGGCCAAAGCCCGTCTGGATGGCGACCACCTATGGTCGTATGCCGCCATAATAACCTTGTGTTGTGTTCCTGCATTTGTGATCCAAGTTCCTGTAGTCCTGTACCCTTATGGGACAGCAACGTGTTAGCGATGCTACTAGCGTTGCAAACACCCATAGGCCACGGTAACTGCTAAATTCTAAGCGGGCCGTCAGCCTTCTGCTGTCCCATAGCAATAAAAAAAGAAAAAAATTACTTTTAAATTATATATGGTGGTGAATGGACATTATAAAAGTTCGTAAGTAATTAAAGTGACTTTTATCTCAATAAACCTTTTTGAGTGCATTTATAGATTTGAATTTAATTGCCAGTGTGGATTATTTTTATTTTATTAACTGACGGAAAAAACGGAGGAGGTTCTCAAGTCGACGCGTATATTTTTTTTTCTTTTTTTATGTATAACCACGCATAACTTTTTACAGAGTAGTCCGATTTTAAAAATTCTTTTTTTATTGGAAAGGGTTTACCCTGAAGGTGATCCCATATGAATTTGGAAAAAAATTCCAACCCTAAGGGTAAGAAAACAGAATGATTGATTGTTCACTCACTGATTATATCTATGACCACGCATAACTTTTGACAGAATTGATTTATTTTTAATTTATCATTCCATTTACAAGCAAAGAGTTGTGGTAATCGAGATGAAATCTTTTTGTCTTTTCTTGGCTTGTCGCGGCTTGCGAACTTGCCAGTGTCAAGTTAAGAATGAAATCTTTAGATGTTTTTTGTTCTGTTAGGCCAAAGATCGTGCGTACATAAGTACATACTTACTTTTTTGTATTTATAAATAAGACACCCACATATTATAGTATTACAGATAGAATGATTTAATGTTCCAGTAATATAAAATTGTACAATTTACAATACAATTGTACAGTTTATCTGAACATGAAGCCTGAAATATTACCCATTTTTTAGATTACCCCATGGTGGTATCCTACCCTCATTTCTACACGGGTGGTATACCTAAAGACCACTTCGTGACTGGTCTCCGGCCTGATAGGTCAAAGCACAATTCGTATGCAATCGTTGAACCGGTAAGTATATGTTTATTATCCTAACTAATATTATAAATGCGAAAGTGAGTTTGTTTGTTTTGCATTCACGCCAGCATTCATTGATATGATAATTTTCGGTATAGTCATAGACTGGGCCTTAGAGAAGGGCATATGCTACTGTAGCCTTACTGTAACCTTAATGTATGTTAATTATATCTAATATTTTCCAAAAATGTTTTTTTTAAATGCCTTTCCATATTATGACAAAAATAAATATTACTCGTCAGATTTGACGTTGACATTGTCATGTACAAGTCAAAATTATTTTATTGCTTATATTATTTTATCATTTTAATTATTTAAATAAGTATATTTCACATTAACTCGTTTACAAAGTTATCTTTTTTCCAAACGCCCCTATTTACATAAGGAATCAATTCGAGTTTCTTAACTCGTCTGGCCTCTGAAATTTGCGTACATCTACCGAACTATCTCCTAAAACTCCTGTTCATACTTCTTCTTTTTATAATAACTCCTTCATTGTTCATGCTATCAAACTTTGGAATGCACTGCCTATTGCTTTAAGACAAGCTAAGTCAATACCAACTTTTAAAAATCACTACTAGTGTAACAACAAAACATATATTTATTTATGTATTCTACAAGTATAGATATTTAAGTATGTTTATCTATTTATCTATTATATTTTATATGTATTAGGTATTGAATTTTATGTATATTATCTATTTATTATGTAAATAAAATATAATTATGATTTATTGCCATACCTCCCTTCCACATCAATATAACACCAATAATGTTCTATAGCCCGGGTTGCCTGGAAGAGATCGCTCTGTAGCGATAAGGCCGCCAATTGTAAGTCAAGTACATATTGATTATGTAAATAAGTTTCATTGTTTTTGTAAAATTGGTTTACAATAAAGTGTTATCTATCTATCTATCTAAAATGTATATCGAACTACTTAAGCGTTTAATTGAGCTGCCAACCTACACTACTTTTTTAAAATTCATATTGCAGAACGTTTTCCGGGTCAACTAGTAATAAATAAACATTTTTAACTATTGAATACATATATATTTATGAATGCTTAATAGTATCGACAAGATGGCGGCACAGCAAATTGAAGAGCTGTTTTTTGTAGTCATCATCATCTCAGTGTTATTAATCTCGGTTGCAACCCAAACTTCTTCTTCGGTACCCGGGGTCCGCTTTCTGATTTTTTTAACTCTACTTCGCACGGTTTTCAGCATTCTTCGTAGTTAGTCCATTGGCACGCATATCAACGCCTACGACGTCAAGCCAACACTTTTTGGCTCTACCCCTCTGGTCGGGGCCCGGCGAAGTCGGCATGTTCAGACATGCGTTTCCCACCTAAGAAGCCGGTTGCCGCAACACGTGGCCATAGCAGCGGAGGCGACACATCTGCCATTTATCTATGATGTGACGGACATGAAGGCTGCAGAGAATGCGAGAGTTCCTAACGCGGTCCTTCTGCGTCAGTCCACACGTCCACCGCAGTTTATTCATCTCCGTGACACGCAGTTGTCTAACGATGGATGAAAAGGACAGGCCTAATATATGGTTTTATAGACCTTTCCTTCAATTTAACTGGCATCTTGAGGTGACAGCAGTTACCTCACGCCATTTGGTCCACGTGGCAGCAATGCGTGCTTTAATGTCGCAATCGATATTTATTATTGTTTGTGTATTTGTGCCTTAATCGGTAACAATATAAAAGAACTTATTTAATATATAATATCCGGATGACCGAGCTTTGCTCGGTATTTTTTTTTATAAATTGTGTTTTTTGGAAATTAACAATTGATTTTCTTAGTCTAACCTCAAAGCAAACACTCATTGACTTCGTGTTACTTAACAACGCCATCTGCTGGAATAGCTTTAGTGTTGTTGTGTCGTTAAAGCAATTTAAAAAAAATAGTATTATTATTCGCCGATAGATGTCAGGAAGAGTCATTTTTCAGTTTAATTTGGGACTACTCAAACGCCAGCTTTTGACATTTTCTAGAAATGATTCCTAGCTAGGTCGATTTATCGCCCCCGAAACCCCCCGTATACTAAATTTCATGAAAATTGTTGGAGCCGATTCCGAAATTCCAAATATATATATACAAGAATTGCTCGTTTAAAGATATAAGATATATATATATATATATATATATATATATATATATATATATATATATATATATATATATATATATATATATCTTGATCTATTTCTGTATTTGGTGCAGGGTTGCAGTCTAATTCCCCACGAGGACAAGTCGGGTTGGGGAATGTTTTGTTTCTGTTGTCTTTAAGTTTTTGTTTTGTAACAAGGAGAATCAACGCAACTTGGAAGAAATTCTGGGCACTAAGAGAAATCCTAAAAGAGAACTACAGCTTGCAGATGAAAAGGACAATATTTGACACATGCCTATTACCCTGCTTGTTATATGGTTGCCAAACCTGGATATTTACAAATAAAATAAAACAAAAAATCAAAAGCAGTCAAAGAGCAATGGAAAGGAGCATGTTGAAAATTAGAAGAATACAAAAAATTAAGAGCGTAAACATTCGTCAAAAAACCAAACTCACTGATGCTCTCAGGCACGCACTATCACTCAAATGGACATGGACATGAGTTATGGAAAAGGATGGAGGAGGCCTTTACCCAAACAGGGATCCAAATCTCATAAATAATACTAACATTAATTATAAGTAACCTTTTTAAATTTAATTAACTTACTAACAAACATTGTAATATAGGAATAAGCATCGAGAGATTTGGATTAAATGGCTTTATTATTATTATACCTCTTTATTTATTTTCTTTTCTAGTTATTTACATTTTTCAAAATAATTTACATTTCATTTTATAAAATACTTATTAATATTAAAAAAATAATTTATTTTATAAAACGATATTTACAAAGAAATTAAAAAATATAAAAACTGTCCGTCGCTGGGAGCGAGGCCTAGGGCCCAAGCTACCGGTGGTTAGGGCTCCAGAGACAGGAATCTCCTCACTATGCGTGCCGTGCTTAGGAGAACCGCCTTCTGTATCCGACCCTTCACCCATTTACCTAGCGAAAGCCTCTCTAGGTGTTTATCGAAGCTTTTCGCTATAAGCCCGTTCACTGACACCACTATCGGTACGATGCTCGTTGATTCCATGTGCCACATGGCGGCAACCTCGTGAGCGAGATCATTATTATATATATATATATATATATATATATATATATATATATATATATATATATATATATATATATATATATATATATGTTAGATAATAACATACAATACAACAATAGATAAATACTTCATGTTAGATAATTATAATGGACAGTCAGATTACATACAGGCATTTTAATTTTTCTATGCTCTTCTAGTTGACTGGTACACCGTTCGAATCCGTCGCCCGTATGCAGAGTAACCTCCGTATACACGACCTATCGGCTTACTCCAAGGAATATGACAAGATGTCTAATCTGGTTTTGCCCTTATTTTGGGCGGAATATGTAAGTAATATTTATATTTAGATATAAAAAAAATGGTAAATAAAAATGTACGTAACTCAAATCTGACCTATCAGATAGCTAAACGGACCCAGTATTTAATTTGTGGAAGGTTTTTTTAGGAAAATGTTTGTCAAATGCCGTAAAAACTAACTAAACTACCGGCACGCTATGATGGCCGTTTTGAAGTTTGTCCACTCACCAAACCTTCCACAAATTAAATAATGAAATTTCGTTCGAGATTAAACGTTATGAAGACGAATAAAAGATAACACTATACATTTTGAGATAACTCTGTATGGTAGAAATTCTGATAGATGTAATATACACATCAAAAGAACTGAAAGAACAAGGCCTTACTAATTGTGGAAGGATTTTCACGACGTCAAAAATATCACGATACGTGATTTAATTGTGAAGAAATTATAATTGCAACACCGAATCTCTATAATAAATTATATAATGTTAATAAACAATTAAACATGATAACTTTTATTAATTAAATATAAAAAAAAATTAAGTTGCTATTAAAGTGTAATTGATTTTCTTAGTGACAAATTTATTTAGTTATGTGCGGAATTGTGTATTGATAATTTTTAACGACTATTAAAAATTATTTAATTGTAATTTTATTATATAATTTTAATTCAATATTTGTACACCTCCTAAGGTACATGATGGTGGCATATGTAAACTTATTATTATTAAGTTCTTTGGCTACCAGTTTAACAGTATATATTTTCTTTTACAGAAGCAAGAAGGATTGCCAAAGAGGATTAAATACACCATTTATTTCATGGTAGTAATATTACCACCATTAACTATATTAGTTTTATTAATATTTTTATTAATTGCCTTCTATTTAATAACAAAAAATATTAATAATAGCAAATTTAAAAATGATAAATTAAAAACATTTTTGCATTTTAAAAGTAAAAAAGTTAGTAACACTTTAGCGAAAAATACAATATTCACATATGAAAAAGAAGCTTTTATAAAAAGCTAGATAATGTTTGTAGTCAATTTATGGGATAAGTAACTGTCCATGGCAGATGATTATTTTTTATTTTACGAATAGACCTTATGATGTTTTTTTTTATTTTTATACTACATTTATAATAATTTTCTTAAATTCTCCGTACAGGGGTGGATTAAGAATACTAACCTTACTTACCTGTGCTTATACTTAACCTGTACGGCCGGGGCGGCCTGCTATAAAAGACGATCAAACAACCCTAGAGCTACGCTAGTGATAGGGCCCCTAGCCCGTCGGGATGACAACCATCCTTGGTCTAAAGTGTGCCACCATGGTAAACTTGTGTTGTGTTCCGGCATTAGTGATCCAGATACCTGTAACCTCCGTTTTGCCTTATATTTGCGAGACATGGAAGGTCAACAAGGTAATCTCGCATCAACGTAAATAGTGGTCTTCGTAAATTTATCCGTGCAGGGGCGGACTAAGAATACCAACCTCTGCGGCTGGGGTCGGCCTCTCGTAACATGCGACAAAACAACCCTAGCTACGTGGTAGCAATTTTTTATGGCTGAGGAACAGCAGACGGGCTGACAGCCCACTGAATAGCATTACCGTCGCCTAAGGATCTTTGTGACGCTGGGGCCACAGCGAACACGCTGCTGTCCCGTAAGGGTACAGGCACCTGGGTCACTAATGCCGGAACACAACACAATTATTGTGGCGCCATATTTAAAACCAAAGACGGCCGCCATCCAGACGGGCTTGAGGCCCTACCACGTAGCTAGGGTGGGTTGTTTTGTCGCCTTTTACGACAGGCCGACTCCGGCCGCAGAGGTTAGTATTCTTTCTACGCCCCTGCACGGATAGAACTCGCAAATTTATACTCGTAACATTGACAATAAAACAAAACAACTCGTTTGTAAAATAACACTTGAGTAACAAGTGGCCAAAGATAATTTATAGAATACTAGCTGACCCGGCAAACGTTTTTCTGCCATTTAGATAATTAACGCCCCCGCAACCCCCCTTGGGGGTGGAATTTCATAAAATCCGTTCTTAGCTGACCTCTACTCGGTGAAAAGAATATTCCTACCAAATTTCAAGTCTTTAGCTCTAATGGTTCCAGAGATATTGTGATGAGTGACTATATACGTGGAAATCTCTTATACAGGATGACTTTGACAAACCCGTCCAAATTCACAAAGAATTATGAGAAACATGTATTTTAGTTTTATATCACATAGTACAAAAATGTTGAGTAATCAGCATGACAAAGTCATTCAAAGAACTCGCAATTTACGTAATACGGCGCGAGAGTGCAATGACCTCTCCATCTGACCTAGTAAAAGGCCGAGGACGGCGGCATTGAACCGGGCGAGCGAATACGCACTACTCATTTACGCGGGTGTGACAGAGACAGGTAATAACAGGTTAACGACGCTGTTTGCACCATATGATTATTCTGTACGATTGAATTAATGATCCTATATGAAATATTTTATGGTGAAAATTCAACATACAGTTTTTTTGCAAAAATGGGTTCCTTAAATGATGTTTAGTGCGTAAAAAAAATTTGGACGGGTTTGTCAAAGTCACCTGTATATATACCTCTCCAGTGCTGGATTAAGTAAGTGTGGGGCCTGTAGCAAATTCTATTTGGCCTTTGAGCTCTTGATCTGCTAGGGATTCTTAAGTAACTAAAGTGGAAAAAAAAAAACAATTCGATACTCAATACCTCAATCGTTTATTTGCCGTCTATGCGTTTTGTTCGTTTTTGTATATTAGATACTCAGGCTGAGATGATCTGGTTTAAATATACGGACGCCTCTTTTGCACGAGGCCAGTAGCAATTGCTACTCTTGCTACGTGGTTAATCCGGCACTGCTCCTCTCAGTTTTCAGCTCGCTATCCCCGTCCACTCTTGAAGGTTACGCAACCAAGAGTTCTTTCTCCGACCGACACGTCTCTTGCCCGCGTCTTTTCCTATCATGATTAATTGTAGCAGTTCGTACCTATCATGTCTCAATATGAATTTGCTTGTATGTATTTGCTCAATATGCTGTTGCTTACCTAGTGTTGTTGGTTACCTAGGACATGTGTCCTAGGTAACCTACAACACTAGGTAAGCAACTTTTCTGCGTTTGACGGTTTGCAAAAGTTCACGTTACTGCTTTACTCGTCGGAAAACCTAATACAACATACTAATATACATGTAAATACTGTATAATCCAAGCAGCCTTCACGTCCGTGACATTGCGCATAAATTGCAGGAGTGTCTCAAATGTCTGGCCATGCCGCCACCGCCGGGCCCCGGCTGGAGGGTTAGTCCCAAAAAGTGCTGGCTTGACGTCGTAGGGTTTGATATGCGTGCCAATGGACTGACACCAGAGATGCCAAAGATCGTGCGAAGAGGAGAAGAAAAAGTCGGAAAGCGGACCTCGGGCGCCAAAGCGAGAGTTTGGGCTGCAACCGGGATTCAACGCTAAGGTGATGATGATGTTTAATCCATACTTCAACCTACTGACGTTTTGATTGATAATCACAACATTGATGTTTAGGGGTTTAAAGGTAATTAAATGTGGAATGACAATATTAACTTTTTTTAAATTATGATTTTAAATATTATAAATGAATAGATTAGAAAACGGTGTATTGCTCAAATTAGTGTTAGAATAATTTTATAATCAATGATTGTTCCTATGTATTTCTAATTTGCTCAATACTTGCTTTAAGAGATTGTGTTAATAAATATTTATCAAAATGCATTACGTTCGCTTTTTTATTAAATTCTCTTGCCCATACAATACCTTGCATGCCTTGCCTTGTTATTTGTTTTTTTTTAATATCTAAATCTAGAAATTATTGTAAACAAAAACAGTGGCAGCAGAGAGCGGCCTCGAAAGGATGCTCTGGAAAACACCCACTTCCCACAAGTTGACTCGCAGAGATCGTACTAGTCGCTCCCTATTGTCTTTCGTTCGGACACATTCCATCAAGAAATGGTGGACATCATCAATTTTTCCACAGTTTGTGCAATAAGGAATATTGCTCCTGCCCACCAGGTGATAAAATTTATGTGTCCGGAGCACAATCAATCAACCTCACTTTTGGCAAATTGTTATTTGTTCAAATTAAGTTTTGCCGTTACTATTTTAAACAATGGATTCTGTTAGTTTTTATGTACAGTTCAAATATTAGAAGAATAAAATATAATGAATTGTAGTTGAGAATTAATGACATTTCGGGATATAAATAAATATGGTCGCACTCTGCTAATATATACCGTTTTTATCCGTGCAGAGGCGGACAGAATACTAACCTCTGTGACCGGGGTCGGCCTGTCGTAAAAGGCGACAAAACAACCCACCCTAGCTACGTGGTAGGGCCTCAAGCCCGTCTGGATGGCGACCACCTTTGGTCTTAAGTATGCCGCCATAATAACCTTGTGTTGTATTCCGGCATTAGTGACCCAAGTTCCTGTACCCTTATGGGACAGCAGCGTCTTCACAATGCCACTGGCGTTGCAAACACCTATAGGCGACGGTAACTGCTAAATTCTAAGCGGGCTGTCAGCCTGTCTGCTGTCCTACGCAATAAAAAAAAATACAATTCATTATTATACATGATTCGACATATTATATTACATAGATAAAAGTCGTTTTTATTGCTTCTACTGCATGTCTCCTTCTTCACCTTCTAACAGATCCTAAGACTGAATTGCAAACTGAATCCAACTAACGGCTTTAGCCACAATTCTCTCGCTATTATATGAATAACGCTGTCGCCACGCTTTAATCTATACAGTTTTTTCCTCACAGTCAGGTGGTCTTGTTATATCGAAAACGTATACCTAATCCACCAGTATTAGCCAATATTAATCATCATCATCCCAGCGTTATGTCCCGGTTGCAATCCAGACTTTCGTTTCGGTGCCCGGGGTCCGCTTTCCGACTTTTTCCACTCCACTTCGCGCGATCTTCAGCATCCCTGGTAATAAATCCATTGGCACGTATATCACCGTTTACGACGTCAAGCCAGCACTTTTTGGGTCTACCCCTCCTGCTCAGGCCCGGCGGAGGCGGTAATTATGGCCAGACATTTATTTCCCACGTAAGCATCCGGTTGCCATAAAACATGGCCGTACCAACGGAACCGACACTCCTGTAATTTATCTGCAATGTCACGTAGGTACATAAAGACTGCCGCGAATTTTTTTATTGCTGTAGGACAGCAGACAGGCTGACAGCCCGCTTAGAATTTAGCAGTTACCGTGGTCTATGGGTGTTTGCAACGTCAGTGGCATCGCGAACATAAAAACTACTGGCTTGACGTCGTAAAGGGTGATATGCGTGCCAATGGACTCACTACCAGGGATGCTGAAGATCGCGGGAAGTGGAGTAGAAAAAGTCGGAAAGCGGACCCCGGGCAACGAAACGAAAGTCTGGGTTGCAACCGGGACATAACGCTGGGATGATGATGATTAATATTGGCGAATCCTCCTACAGCAATAAAAAAACATACAGTTTTTTCCTTACCGTCAAGTGGTCTTGTTATATCGAAAACGTAGGTATGTCTAATCCTCAGCCCCAGGATTTACCAATATTAATGATTGTTCGTTAATATTTTGTTACATTAATGACAAAGATTTGCCAACTTCCAAGACTGAGTTAAACTATAGCTACCGTATAACAATATAAGAAACAGAAAAAAAGATTAGCTCTGAAAATAACTGTTTGATATACTATCCACGAAGCATCGCCCTCAACTGCATTACATTTTCGGAAGCGGCTTCGGACGACGACAATAATATCATGAAGGATATCTCATCGGCAGATAATAAATACGAGCGCTGCGTACATAAAACGATGGCGCGACCACATAAACACAGCGCGATGTCATAGCCAGGAATGACGGGATATCAACATGCCATTGTTTAAATTAGCTTAGCAATACGCTTAAATTATTGTAAACAAAAGACCTTTTGTCCCCGATGCCGAGAATGTAATAATAAACAATTCAATGAAATCTGAGACCCACTTAAGTGACGTTCGAAAACACAGTTTTTTGCTCACACACTTTTAACCGGCGTTGCACTATTATCGCCTTTCCGATTTTTTTTATTAAATTCGGAGTATTGCCAAGTTTTAGATATCACCCAGTTTTCTGGCAATGCTACACAACCTTTATGGTACACTAAAGGACAACTATTACATGCAGCAGTGACTGTCTGCTTGAGAAATTTGCCACATGCCGAGCACTTCGCTCTAGGTACCATTGTTTAAAGTAGATATTTATATCAATAACGTAGTTAATTAACTGTTTATTGATATGCATTTATTTTAAGACTTTATTACATAACATGTTTTATTTACCTACCCACAATTGAAAATATTTTCTTTGTTTACATCAGAAAACAGTATTTGGTTAAAAAAACAATATAACGTGTAAGTTAAACTTTGCAAACATGATTACGAATTATTTAACCACTACTGAACATAATAAAAAGACTGACTAAACTTTATAACTAGTTAATATTTTATACGACACGAAAACAAGCATCTAGTTACTGTACCAACGTCTATGACGTCACTTCATAAACAGTCCAATTTTCCCAAATAAATTCTAGAATCCTGGAACCGAATTCTATTGTGAACAAAACTCTCAAGAAGACCTCGGAAGAAGAAATATGCCTGAAGATCCAATAGCAAAACTATTGGAGACCAGGAAACCTCACAGACACGTGAGACAAAAGACAATTTACTAATAAGATTTTACGATTAACTCCCATAGAATAAGTTCAAAACATTTATTAATATTAGCTAACGTACAATTGAAATTGATTGGACTGGGGAAATCCCTGGAGAAGTACTTCCTACATTTGAGCTGCAATATTTAGTTTAGTTAATCAAGTTTATAAGTAAGTATATATTTTTATTTATAAATTACATACTAAGAGCATTATTTTTCAACAAGGTTTATTGGATTTAAAACACTAAACGAAAAAATTGTTGCTGGCAGGTGTGTGACAAATCTTTTATTTTTATGCGGTCACACTGTCCTCAATTAGTGCTTAATTGATTATGGAAAGGTCTTGTATCTGACTAATCAATAAATTAAAAAAATAAATTTGTAATTGACATTTACACTTTTACAATTTCATTTACCGTTTTTTTTGCTTTACTTTTAGTTATTAGTCTGTGCTTTACTTTTTAAGAAAACTGTCGCGGGTGTGCGTGTATGTTTTTCAGATTTTGAAACTTATTGGCATTTTAATAATAAAATTCCTGAAAATGCTTATAGTTAATATCCACTAGTAACACAAAAGGTTCGTATTAAAAATGCTTTCGAATAAGAAAGGCGACGAGTGGGTGTTATGTCCGTCGAAAACGTTTCCCGGCAAATACTTTTATTTTAATACACGGAGTGGTTTATCTGTTTGGTCACACGAAGTGGAGGTAAGTTACTCATAAAGCTAATTTACTCATAAATAAACGTAATTAATTTTAGAAAACTTGAAAGATAATTATTTACGTTATATTTCGTAGTTACAAAGCTATGGTTATTTTTTTAATTTTGTATACCAACAAAATTAGCTTATATTTTTTAATGAGAGATATTATGAATGTTGGACGTGTTCTAACATGTTATTAATCAGTTATTGGATTTTATTTACTACTATTAAACTCTGCTTACATTAGTTTATCATCTACCTAACAAAATATTATTGGTTAGGACAGTGATCCTCACTGTGCGCTGTGGATCCCCGAGGCGCCGCGGTACCGTCGTAGGGGCGCCGCAATATTCATTTAAACAATACACAACAAAAATTACATGTGAATTTAAAATTAGTGTACATTTTGCATCTAACCTAACCATATTGTGGTTGTCTTAATATGAATGTTGTAGAAACAGTTAAAATTAGATATTTTGTACTATCCCTCCCGGGGAAAATAGTATCTGTTTCCATTTTTCGCTACTAAATGGGTAATCGTTTTTAAAAAGGAAAATTTTATAATTTTTACAGTAAAATATTTAAGAAAAAAAATTAAGGGCGCCGCGCATAAAATCCGATTATTTAGGGAGCCTAAAACCGAAAAAGATTGTGAACCTCTGGTTTAGAAAATTATAACGCCATCTTGTGGTTCCAAACTGAAGCACGTGTCCAGTGTTACCAACTCTCAAAAATAGTTACCCCTAGAACTTGAGCTGGAAAATAATATTAAAAATATGGCAGAAGTTTTTGCCTAAATCTCGAAATGAATGTTTAAAATGTTTAAATTATATAATAATATATAAAATAATAATAAATATTTCCATTGTAATATTGGCATTATAAAAATAGTTGAATAAAGTTGGTATTGGTATTGGTTTTTAGTATATGGCTCCAATGCTTTTGGCACTGATTTTGCCAAGGTCCAGTAAGAGTTGTCAGGTGATGGAATAGCGGAAATAGGTAAATCGAATTTAGACAGTCTCCGGAAATATTTTCTGAGAATCTAAGGACAAGGCGGCATAAGTTAAACTGGTTACAAATATATATTATTTAAAGCAAGGAATTTGCATAAAATATTTATAGATTTAGGGTGAGATAGGGTGAGGAGGAAATTTAAATTAACCGGACGGGGAAATTCTTTGGGCAAAATACTATAGAGTGGAGTAGAAATCTTGGGGCAGTGAAAAAATATATGTTCGGTTGTTCCCTCATCTAAACCACATTCACAGATTGAATGGTCATGCACTCTAATTTTTGCGAGGAAAACGGGGGAGCAGAAGTGACCAAGCCTAAGGCGGATTATAGTTGAAGTTATTTTTTTGGGAAACCTTCTGTGATAGAAAAACCAGGGTTTAATGGGAATAAGAGGTTGCAGGGAGCCATAATGTCTACCAGTAGTGAGATAAGAATTTTGCCAATTGGAGTTCCAGGTGTCTAACATTTGAGGTTTGGCAAGTAAACGTAAGTCACGGGGAAAAATTTTACTATATTTGTTGCAACCCAAGTTGACAGCTTCCTTCGCACAACAGTCCACTACTTCATTTCCGTTGATACCGCAATGGCTTGGGATCCAAATAAGAATGACATCAAGACTAGAGCAATAACATTCATAGAGAGTTTGTTTTATTTTTAGAGTAATTTCAAAATTATCTCTTGAATGAAAAGGAAGTTTGAGAATGTCTTGAAGGCAGCTTAGGGAGTCACTTATAACAATAGCTTTATTAATATTATGGGATTGGATATAGAGAGCTGCCTCCAAAATGGCGATCGCTTCACCCGTAAACACAGACGAAGGGGGAGGAATTTTGTAATTTAAAATAATTTTGTATTTCGGGATCCACACAGCAGCACCGACAGGACCAGACTGAGATAATTTAGAAGCATCAGTATAAAATTGAAGGTAATCAGGCCACTGTTGTTGAATAGCGGATTGGAATTTGATATTTGCAGCAGGAGAGTCTTTACAGATTCCAAGGTCTAAAATAGTTTTAGGGCGGAATAGAAGACCATCGAAAGAAATTTCAAAAATAGGGTTTTTGTAATTTTGATGTATACTGGTGGAAAGACTGCTTAATTTTTTGAAAGAGGTAACAAGGGGGGGTAATGATTTGTGATTCCAATAACCAGACGAATTAGACAGTTGTGAAATTTGATCTAAAATATTTAATAAGGGATGATTTGAAGTAGCAACCACTTTGAAGAAGAATCGGTCGGCTAGAAATTGTCTACGTAGGGCAAGAGGAGGGTCTAGGCATTCAACTTGTAAGGCATTAATTGGGGATGATTTCATAGCACCAGTGATAATTCGTAAGCATTTTGACTGGATACGATCTAATTTAGAAAGAGCAGATTTGCTACATGGCTCTAGAATAAAACAGCCATAGTCAAAATGACTTCTCACAATAGCATTGTAGAGAAGCTTTTGACAATATGGATGGGAGCCCCATTTAATACCAGATAGAGCTCGAAGAATGTTGATGTTCTTTTCAACTTTTTGACAAATGTAGTTTAAATGGAAAACACCGGACAATTTAGAGTCAAGATAAACACCTAAAAATTTAACCTTATCTATAATAGGGATGGGGATATTGTTAACATGAATGTTGATATTAGGAATTACTTTTTTACGTGAGAAAACAACGACAGAACATTTAGAGACAGAAAGAGACAAGTCATGATCCGAGAGCCATGTATTTAAATAGTATAAGGCAGAATTTAAGCGGTTTGAAGAGTCAGTAAAGGAGTTAGAAGTAGCAAATAAAGCAATGTCATCAGCATACTGAAGAATTTTGCAAAAGCAATTAACTGTAGTATCCAATTCAGCCGTATAAATGTTATAAAGGATGGGACTAAGGACGGAACCTTGAGGAAGACCTTTCCAGACAAGCCGGGGAGGATAAACGTTACCTGAGACTCTTACAGCAATAGAACGTTCCATAAACATGTTATAGACAATATTGATAATTTTTGGAGGAATATGTAAATTTATGAGTTTTTGTCTCAGTATATTAAGATTGACATTATCATACGCCGAGGATATATCAAGGAAAACACCTAAAACATGTTGTTTTTTGGAAAATGCTTTGCGAATCTCAGATGTTAATATGCTTAGGCTATCTATAGTTCCGAGACCCCTCCTAAAACCCACTTGGCATTGGGGGAAAATATTTCTGTTTTCTATAATCCACTCCAAACGATTTTTAATTAAGTGTTCTAGGATTTTAGCCAAAACTGACGAGAGAGCAATGGGTCTGTAGGAATTAGAGTCACAAGGATCTTTACCTGGTTTTAAAATAGGGATGACTATCTGAGTTTTCCACGTCTTTGGGACAGAGCCTGAGATAAATATGTGGTTTAAGAGGTTAAGAAGAAAATGTTGAGAGTATTCTGAAGAATTATAAATAAATGAGTACGGTATGCCATCAATACCAGGAGCAGAGTCATGTAAATTATGAAGAGCGCAACATAATTCTGAAAAAGAAAAACGATCATTTAAGGGATCAGACAAGGCAGCAGGTGAAGATTGAACTGGCAATTGAAACTGAAAAGGAACAAAGGGAGGAGAAAGTTTAGAAATGAAGTCAGAAAGCCAAACAGAGAGATTATTAGAGTTTACATTATAATCTATTTGAGATTTCCGA
Source organism: Malacosoma neustria (assembly GCA_963693495.1). Lineage (NCBI taxonomy): Eukaryota > Metazoa > Arthropoda > Insecta > Lepidoptera > Lasiocampidae > Malacosoma > Malacosoma neustria. The sequence goes on along the minus strand of OY856399.1, from coordinate 5,693,117 downwards.
AATGCCTTTATTTTTTTCCACACAAAGGAAGCAGGAGCTCTAGGAGATAGGGATTCACAGAAAGTACGCCATCCTTGAGATTTCTTTTTTCGCAAAAGTCTTTTAGTTGCAGAAGAAACTTTCTGAAATTCTAGATAGGACTCCAAGGAAAGGGACCTAGAAAAATTTAATTCAGCTTCCTTTCGTTTTTTAACTATGACTGAACATTCGGAATCCCACCATGCAGGAGAAGGAATATGATTTCGGAAAGAATTTTTAATAGGGATGGATTCATCCGCAGCTGCTGTTAGAGAGGACGTGTATAGTTCATATAAAGATAAAAAGTTATCAAAATTAATGACAGGAAGAGAATTAAGGCGATTCTCAACTATGGAAGTAAATTTTGGCCAGTCTGCACGTTCTATTTTATATTTTAAAAGTGGAGAAAGGTATACCCTAGAAGGCCGTGAAGAGTCAGCAAGTGTACATACTATAGGAAGATGATCACTGCCAAGAGAAAAAGGAAGGACATTCCAAGTAAGTGAGATACCAATAGACGGGGAGGCCAAAGTAAGATCTGGGATACTTGGGTTTTGTAAAGGAGAGACTCTACGAGTGGGAGAACCATCATTGAGGACACAAAGATTTAATCTATCAAGTATATCAATAAAAAGAAAAGAGTTGGAATCACAAAAATGTGAACCCCACAAAGTATGGTGGATGTTAAAGTCCCCTAGGATATTAAAGGGGCCAGGGAGAGAAGATAAAAGAATTGAGAATTCTTGTATTAAGTGAGAATTTGGGTGCGGGATATAAACAGAAATATAAGAGATATTGTTCATACGAACAGCGACAATATTTAAACCAAAGGAATGTGGAGGAAGAGAAAGACGAGAGAATGATAAAGATCTTTTTACAAGGAGAGCACAACCTGCCCAGCCATCTTCCCTATCATCTCGAAGACAAGAGAAACCAGGAATCCTAAAAAGGAAACCAGGTCTCAGCCAAGTCTCCGAGATAGCAAATAGGGCAGGTTTGTATTTATTAGCAAGAAATATAAGTTCTTGTTTTTTGTTTTTAATGTTACGACTATTCCATTGAATTAGAACTGCCATCTTGTATTGATTGAGAGTGAAGTAAAGATGAGACCGAGGATAAAATTTGTTCTAGAACATTGTACGGTAAAAGTTCACTAAATCGAGAAACCATATTAACTAACAAGGTCGAAATTATTTCAGAAAGATTATCATTGGGGGTGGGGTTACATGATAAGTCTTTTAGAGCACAGCCATTGGGAAGCGACGAACTAGGAATGGAAATTATATCATTATGAGCCTGTTTGTCATATGATTTTCCCAGGGGAGCTTTTGGCTTTCTTTCAACAAAAACAGTCTTCTTGTATGATAATGATTTGGAATTGAGAGCTTGAGGATTTATTTCTGGAACGGGAGTTGAGTGAGGGAATGTATAGTTAGAAGAAGAACGATTCAAACCGACTTGTTTTTGAGAATTTGAGGCATTAACAATATCTGCATATGAAGTACGGACTAAGGGGAATCTACGGGCTGCCTCAAGGTAAGAAATATTTTCTTCAGACATCACTAACTTGATTGATTTTTGTCTGGAATACTCCGGACACTTAGGGTCAGAGGCGGTGTGTCGACCTGAGCAGTATAAACAAGATATGTTTTGTTCAGGAACGTTACATGCTATACCTTCATGTGGACCCGCACATCGGGAACACCGTGCATGTGATCTGCATTGGTCGCGGACGTGACCATACCTGCAACATTTAAGACATTGGATAACTGGAAGCGTATAGATATCCACAGGGAGAGAAACGTTGCAACAATATATATGTTTGGGTAAAGTTTGCCCAAGGAAAGTAAGGACAACGGTGCCAGTGGGTTCCCAAGAAGTTTTGCCTTCAGCTCTCTTTTTTTTATTGAGTCTCCTAGCTTTAATAACGACCGTAGGAACTGAACGACATTCAATCCAGGAGACAAAATCTTGTAAGGTCCAGTCTAATGGAATCTGTCGAACTACCCCCATCCGAGTAACCTGGAAACGAGGAATAGTAGCAGTTAAATTATTCTTAGGGAGGGCGTCATTTGTTAAGAATGAGTTGGCATCTAGATAAGTTTTGAAAATAATGGCAGCCTTATTTCTGCCAATATGTTTGATTTCATCAATACCTGATACCTTACTATTGTAAATCATTTGAGCAATTTTTAATGTACGCATATGAGTAGATGATGAAAAATCATTATCAGAGCGAGCAACATGAACCACGAAAGGGCCGCAGTCCGAGTCTGTGTATTTTAAATCAAAATTGGATTCGTAACCTGGTAGCGTGTACGTGTGCTGGACTGAGGCAGAAGGAGGAGCTTGTCTTTTTTCAGGGATAATTGATGAATCCGGAAGCGACGATATAGTACGTTTTACTGTTGGTTTTATAGAGGGGTTACCAATAACAAGGAGTTCATCCATAGTAACGTCCAAAGACTTTCCCCTGTCCGGAGGTATGTTATCGTCCGAGGACGACATTTGGGAAAATTTGTAAATAACTATTTAATAATTGGTTAAATCAATCACCACCAGTAAAAATAACTCAACACAAATCCTAGAAACTTAGAAAAATTAGGAAAAACTTCAAAAATTTTCCAAACACGCGTTGCCTACGATACCACACCTGACAAACTCCTTGAATAAAGTTGTAGGTAATAGAAGTGTTTCTCATATTTTTTATATGACTTGACATATGACATTTTCACTGTAATTGTAAAATTGCACATTACAAATCCACATATCAGTAATCAGGAACCATACTAGATGCCGCTAATCTGCTTTTGCTGAAATATAAATATGATAGGCTAGATTGCATTACTCCAGGCTCTATTTTTATATCATTATTTTTCTTTATCTATACAAATAAATAAAATTGGTCTGTTTGTAATATTAAAATAACCGCTTTTTACTAAATGCATATGGATGTAATACACGGTACATATACCAAAACAACATTTTTTTACAATTTTTGTCTGTCTGTTTGTTCCGGCTAATCTCTGAAATGGCTGCACCGATTTTGACGGGACTTTCACTGGCAGATAGCTGATGTAACAAGGAGTAACTTAGGCTATTTTTATTTTAGAAAAAAAAAATAGTTTTTGTTAAAAATTATAAGTTTCGGAAATTAAATAAACCAATTTAAGTTGACCTCAGATTTATATCATCAATCATATGAAATAGGGTTCAGCTTAGGCTGGACCTAGTAGGTTGAATTTCCAATTTAAGTTGACCTCATATATCCAAAAAATGCTGCCCAAAAACACTATTCCACGCGGACGGAGTCGCGGACACATCTAGTCAAAAATATATTAATAAGAATAGCAAAAATCCCTAAAATTACTCTTGAAAAATCCCACTGAATTTGTTTAAACACTAAAGCTGATGGGAAAACCCCTTAGTTGAGAACCATGAGCAGTGTTACCAAATCGAAATTTGCCTCGGAAGTAGATATGATTTCGAAAGTCGGTAGTTTTTTACCAATCTTACTTTGAAAAGTTTGTAGATCTACCATCACTTTTTAAATTTTGTAGGGAACTCACAATAATGTGATACTCATAATTATTATCTCTACTGTGTAACAAATATTTTATCTCTTATATAATACGGAAATAAAAAACCTGGCATGTTAAGTAAAATTACTATTGAGCATGATGGAGATATCAATAATAAGGTCCTTGATTTTTTATTTTATTGGTTTGTTCTTTTATACACGTAAGATAAATTAAATATATGTATACAGTTGCGTCTTTCTATTCTTTGTTATATTCAATGAACCTGTTGTGGAATAAGATAAACAAAATGTAAATTGATTTAAGAAAATTAATGTTAAAAATTTGCAGGACTAAGCCGTAATTAAGTATTTGGAAAGGGGCAAACTCAAAAACAACTGATAGATAAAGTGTTAAAATGGCTTAATAATAAGGAATTTCAAAATAAATAATAAATTGTAATTAAATTTGTGTCTTGAACTCACAAATATAATTTAAGTAACTAATAATAGTACATTAATAAATATATATATTTCAGAATAATTCCAATAAGAATCCATTTGAGACAAATGTATATCATGAACCTAAAGAACCTCCAATCAATTTTACGAACCAACAGAACGGTCCAACATTTAACACTAGTGGTTGCATCACTCCTGTATTAGCACCAATTGACCCAACATCTAACCCTGAGCCTGTAAGGCCAATGTGCAGTACACCAACACTTGGCCAAATACCAAGGCAAGAGTATTTCATATCTGTAAACGCATCACCAATACCTATGACGATAAGATTCAGGAATAACGAAGATGCAGGGTCTGTTAAGAATGATCCAAAAATAATGATCACATTGACTCCCTTAGGTAAGGAAATAAATGTAATAAATAGTAGTAATATGCACAATAACAAAACTGTTTTCAATGATGAGAAAATTGATAATGATGTTAGAGAAACATCTAATTCACCAACGTTACCAACATTTGAGATAAATATCCAAAGCCACAGCTCTGGCCTGTTACTCTCTTACAAGAATAATAATAGACAATGTAAGATAGTGTACAAACTTGTACGATTGGACGAAAGTCAAATGAACAGTGTCCATGATAGAAATGATGTACATGGAGATGAAATTGGAAAAATTCTAGAACATTCTATCATAAACATGCGGATTGTATCTGAATTGAATGAAAATGTGACTAATCCCATACCTATTGATAATGTTTTAAAGTTGAACCAGGTAGAAGAGGACAGTATGGAAAAGAATAAAAAAATTAATCACAAAGATAAACAAGTGGAATTTGGATTAGGTACAGAGAAAATTTCTAATCAAAGTAAAACAGAAGAAAACGATTCTATCCCAGTGTCCATTCCAGAGAAAATGTATATACCAGAAAAAGATTTTACTTTAAAGAAAGTGTTGCCAGGAAATGTTTCTGTTTCTGAAGAAAAATCAATTCCAGAAGTTGTTATTTTCCCTGAAAATGTCGCTAAGCCTTCAAAAGAGTTTAACGTAAAAGAAGTTCCTAATCGCAGTATAGCCGATATGAATGTTGGAACATCTATATTCAATCGCGATGAAAAAACACAAGATTTAAGAATATTATTAAATACAAAGAAGCTTTTAAAATCTCAGTCAGGCTATGAAAGTAAGTTATTATATTCTGACTAGATTTTATTTATTTAAATTATTTGACTGCAGACTTTTAGCATGTCTTATTATATATATTATATTATTGATAATGTTTATACATTTTTTTTATTGCTATGGAACAGGCTGACGGGCCACATAATGTAAGCAGTTACCGTCATCTATGGATGTTTGTGACGATAGAGGCACCACACTGTTCCATAGAGGACAGGAACCTGGGTCACTAATGCCGTAACACAACAAGGTTATTATGGCAGCAAGGGTATTATGGCAGCATACTTATAGACCAAGGGTGGTTGCCATTCAGATGGACTTGGAGTCCTGCCACATAGCTAGTGTGCTCTTGTCGCCTTTTATAACAGGCCGACCCTGGTCCCAGGGGTTAGTATTCTTACTCCGCCCCTGCACAGAAAAAAAACTCATATAATATAAACGAATAAATATTCTGGGAAAATACACAAAGCGCCATCTAGTCACAAAGTTCCATAGTCAGTATTCTTTCTCCGGCCCCTGCACGGATAAATTATAAAATGTTTTTTTTATTGCTGTAGAACAGCAGACAGGCTGCCGGCCCACTTAGAATTTAGCAGTTACCGTCGCCTATAGATGTTTGCAACAGCAGTGGTATCGCAAACACGCTGCTGTCCCATAAGGGTGCAGGAACTTGGGTCACTAATACAGGAACACAACACAAAGTTATTATGGCGGCATACTTAAGTCCAAAGGTGGTCGCCATCCAGACGGGCTTGGGGCCCTACCACGTCGATGTACACTGATTGTGGCGCCACCTTCATTTAACTCACTTCCCTTACACATACAGATAATTCTCCTTGCCTCTTACCATCCATAGATTTATAAATTTTAAGGGTTATTATATTTTTAGATGAAAATAAAATGCACAATTGCATTAAGAAGAAACGGGTTAGATTTGAAGAGGTGAATGACGCTGAAAAAGTATTAGAAAATAATGTAAGTACATATTTTACATGTGTTAAGCGTTTAAGGTATCTGGTAGCCCTGTGGCATTACCAGACCAATCTAGAGGTCCTGAGTTCGAATTCCGCGGTAGCTTTATTTTATTTTTTATTGCTCTAGGACATCAGACAGGTTAACGGCCCACTTAGAATTTACCAGTCACCGTCGCCTATGGGTGTTTGTAACGCCAGTGGCATTGCGAACACGCTGCTGTCCCATAAGGGTGCAGGAACTTGGGTCACTAATGCTGGAACACAACACACAAAGTTATTAGGGGCTGTCCATTAATCACGTGATGTTCATTTTTTGGAATTTTTTAACCCCCCCTCGCCCTTGGTGATACACGGTGAGGTTTAAGACTAAATCCCCCCCCCCTCCCTCCTATATCACGTGTATTATTAGGACCTACAAAGGATCTTAATTAGTATCATCTAATTTTATTATAGAAAATTAAAGACTATAAAAATAACGTTTAGAGGTAGACAGAAAGGTTGCAGGTTGTTTTTGACTGACATAAAAATAATGAAAGAAATGCGAAAAACTTTTTTATACTAATACATGAACAATGAACATAATTTAATGTACAGTATCCTCGGACCACTGATTAGCAAGACTTTCTTCAACACCAATAACTGGATAAGCATCTTGCAAGTCAGTTGTTGGCACAGTATTAAATTCGATTATGTACACGTTTGCCGACAAAATAAATACACGTGATATAATATTACACCCCCCCTCCCCTTTGTGATATTTCGTGATTTTTATGGACCCCTCTCCCTCCCCCCTTTCGAGCCTCACGTGATTAATGGACAGCCCCTTATGGCGGCATACTTAAGACCAATGGTGGTCGCCAACCGGACGGGCTTGGGGCCCTACGACGTAGCTAGGGTGGGTTGTTTTGTCGCCTTTTACGACAGGCTGACCCCGGCCGCAGAGGTCAGTATTCTTTCTCCGTCTCTGCACTGATAAAAAGCGTGCACCGGTGAGACAGTATGTTTTGTTATTTTAACATAACTATGTACCGATGTTAAAGGAAAACGTGAGGAAACCTGCATACAGAGATAACCGGTTTGTGTAACCCGCCAATCCGTCTTGGACAAGTGATTGCAGATGACTTGTTTATCCTGTCAGATCCCTTTTTATTTGCCCCGGGGAAACTGCTGGTAAACGGATCTCCGGGAGTAAGCCGACGCAGTTATGTGGGGTTCTCCACCCTGCTACTGCGACCACTCCACTGTCTAGCAAAGGATAGCCAGGATGGTCACAATGGCACATTCACTAAAAACCCCAGTCGCCACCGAGAGCGTTGGACATTACTCTGATACATCGCCACACAAACAGTTCCATGTAGAATAGCATTATTGCTATCCTATCAACCGAGTTTTTGTGGTTGGCCCGCCCACCTGGTGTTATTTCATTTCAAACCATTTTTAATTTCGCGCCAATTCCATAGCTAAACACGCCACTGTCAGGCAACAATTGTTTAATTTTCCTCTTGCGACCGGGGTTGGCCCGTCGTAAAAGGCGACAAAACAACCTACATGGTGGGGCTTAAAGCCCGTCTGGTTGGCAACCACCCTTGGTCTTAAGTATGCCGCACAATAATAACATTGTGTTGTGTTCCGGAATTAGTAACCCCGGTTCCTGTCCCCCTATGGGACAGCAGGGACGCTGTCAAATCAAAGTAACTGGCAAATATGGTCACTCGCCATTTTGCTGCATCGAAATTTTTCCTACACAGTGCTGGTTTTCAGTGTCAACCTCCGGCCGCCGTAAACGGTAGCCGTGGGCGTTCCCTAGGGGGAGGTTCCGTCGCGCGGGGGAGCGAACACGTCCCCCCTCAGTGACTGTGACTGATCACAGAAACAGAAAATTGTCTAGGAGTATGTACAACAGGTTTTTTTTAATTCATATATCTGGTCACACGACCTAGTGATATTCAGATGCAATCATGATGAAACGTTTTAGGAGAATGTATTCTTGCAGATGGATATGTCTCTTGCAAGGTGTGACTCTAAATCCAGTAATATTTGTTATGTATTGGTAGAAATAGATATCCTATTCAACCACTTGGACCTTGTTATGGACTATATCAAGAGAGGTAAGTATTTTTAGCATATATTTTATTGGAGTTTACTCCTTAAGAATCGATTTTCATATATAAGGCGCCCGGTATAAGAAAAATGTGAGAGTAAAATCTACTAATGAATGACCTCGTTACGTTTTTGGTGCGCGTGCACCAGAACACACTAAACAAAACAAAACGAAATGTAAAATGTATCTCTCAAGGCAAAAATTACTTTATTTGTTACAACTTAAGGTTGATTTAACATTAAATGTTGTTTAACATATGTCTTTTTATTTGTAAGTGACAAGAGTAATTTATTGCTTTGCTCATTTTATATGACGAATGATCGTAAGTATTAGATAATGTTTTAGAGATTTGTGACTTTATTACTAGGTGCCATAGTTGTAATTAGGTTGAACTTAAAACTGTTTTAAATTTTTTTTATATATGTATTTTCATTAATTTGTTAATTTACCCTTTCATATGGTATTAATCTTTTTTCAGTTAAATAAACTCTTTTTGCGTATGTTTAGACAATCGTACTTAAGTAGTAAACTCCAGTCGTGCGTCGGAGCTGACACACACAGTTTTTTTTTATTTTAGATAAGGGCCAAGTGTCTAAGATATAAGACTTGAAAATTTAATTGAAATATATCCAGCATTTTTGCCGTGATGCGCGCATAACTGCAAACCTCTTATAATTTTATTTATCTTATATCTTTAAACGAGCAATTCTTGTATATATATATTTGGAATCTCGGAATCGGCTCCAACAATTTTCATGAAATTTAGTATACGGGGGTTTCGGGGGCGATAAATCGATCTAGCTAGGAATCATTTCTAGAAAATGTCATTTTATTCGCTTTTTTTTATTGGAAGAAAAATAACAAAAAGGTGGCGTTTGAGTAGTCCCAAATTAAACTGAAAAATGACTCTTCCTGGCATCTATCGGCGAATAATAATACTATTTTTTTTAAATTGCTTTAACGACACAACAACATTAAAGCTATTCCAGCAGATGGCGTTGTTAAGTAAAACGAAGTCGGTGAGTGTTTGCTTTGAGGTTTGACTAAGAAAATCAATTGTTAATTTATAAAAAAAAAAATACCGAGCAAAGCTCGGTCATCCAGCTGGTACTACATTATACAGAGTATAGACTGACGGCCCCTTAAATAATAAGCAGTTACCATTGTCTATGAATTGCAACGCCAGGGGTGCCGCTAACACGCTACCAATTCCCCTAGGGCAGTCGTCGGCAACCTTGTCATCCGAAAGAGCCAAATATAGATAATGCGCAATTGAAATTTATTCAAAGAGCCATTTTTCTAACATATGCTTTGCTTTAGTAGGAGACATTATTAGGGAATTAATTATAGATAATAAGTATGACGGATGGCCAGTGTTAATATTGTTTTTAAAATGCGTGGCACCAGCAGGGCTGACGCCACTATCTTCGACAAAATCGTTGGTATTTATGGTGTGTGAAGCAAAACACAAACTTGGTTACTAGTAGGTAGTTTATTCATAATATCTCTCAGAGACGATTCGTATCTGCGGTTAGCACTTGATTGACTTGTGTACCGCCAGAGACCTTGTAACATAAATTCTGAGGTAAACAATATATGCTCGGAACTTTCCTTCACGACGTCCCTTGACTTCACAGCCGGCAATATCAAAGATGTACTCCGGGTTTGTTCCGGGGATTCCGTAACTAACCAAGATGATGTTGTCAACTATCCAACGGAATTCTTAAATTCGCTGGTTTGCCCGGATTACCACCTCTTAATTTGCAATGAAAAATCGCATCGGTAATAATTATGTTGTGGAATATAAACCAGCCAAGTTTTGGCAACGGCACCCGACTAGCAGTGAAAAATTAATGAACAACGTCATCGAAGCCACAAATTCTTTTTTTTTAAGTGAAAACTTCTTTAGCGGCGTAGTGCACTTTATTGTAATGAGTAAAAAATGTTAAACTCGCGTCAGGACACGTGACCTGATCGAAAATTCGTAAGACGGAATTTTGCTCGAGTAATATCAACCTAATTAATAATGACTTAAGGTTTATTTTATAACGTAAATTTTAAATGATTGCATTGCATTACTTATACATATCTATTCGAATTGCGAATTTATTACAATGAATTACAGTTGAGTTTTTGAAGTGAAAACTTCTTTAGGCACGTTGAGCACTTTTTGGGTGAACAATTTTTGGTTTGTAAAGAAGTGTTAGTGACCAATTTAAACTTTAATCCTTGATCATAAACACTTCTTTATAAAACGAAAATAATAATCTAATAGCTCGATACAATTCACAATGCATGTTTTTTTTATTAATAAATCGCAAGGGAAGTCGTTAAGTGTTTGTGGCATCAATCTTGAAAATTCATGTTTTACACATGTTTTACCACGCGAACATGTATTAAACTTCTTTTTATTTTCTAGATAAAGACCGGCGTCTGTTCATACCGCGTTGTATGTTTGAAATAATAACATCTACATCATTGGGTGACAGTTGTAGAAAAGAACACGCTGTAGCTGCTAGGGGACTATGCAAGCTGATTGAATCGCCATCGTCGTGTATCGTTGGTAAGAAATAAACATACTCGAACACAGCTCCACCTTTTCGTTTTGTTTGGTGGGAATCCCGTGCAATACGCCCCCCATACGGCCCCACAGGCGAAAACGGAGACGCACGTCGCTGGTGTCCCATCTAAAAATCACCCCAGTGTTCCTGATATGCCTGGTGCCCGGGAGAGAGGGATATCCTTTTGCCACCTAGTCCTAAACTAAGCAGCAGAGCGCTTATTATAGGTACAAGACAACTGATACGCTAATAAATACATATTAAACATAAACACCCAAACTCGGGACGGAAAATGAACCCCGACATATTCAAGTTTGACATCTATTTATGTGACAGTTGTTACCTTATGCATATTTTTACAAATATTAATTTAAATAAATACATTAGGGAATGTATGGCTTCCAAAATGTCACGCTTGGTCACAAGGAAGAGGGGGTGGGGCTTAGGGAAGGGAAAGTATAAAAAAAATCTGAAATACAAACCTTGTAATAGCACCGCGATTATCTAAAACGGCACGCGTTGCACAATAGCACATCTTCTGTCTCGCTCACACATCTGTTGATACATTCACATTCATTTATCTACTTTAGTTAGCATCTATTGACTATTTTTGTAAATTTAATAAACAGAATTTTCCCGAATAAAATATGGAATACTGGAGCTGACTTATTGAAACACCACCACCAAGAAGACGTCTGAGGAAAAACTCTACCTTAACAACAAAACTATTGGAGGCCAGGGATCCCTGCACCTCCAAAACCTCCTTAACACTGTAAGGAAAACCGAAGATGCCTTTGTTGTTTTGAAACTGGGAGTAATAGATTTGTAGCCTTTTAAGGCATAATAAGAAAATGTAAATTTTATTTACAGTTCACGACGTCGATTCAGTGGACCTGTCTTATAGAAACAATAATCCAAATATTATATGTTCGCTTTATCTACGAGAGCTAGGATATTCAGCTGTAAGTCTTTGTTGATACTAGCTGTTTTTTTTATTGCTGTAGAACATTAGACAGGCTGACGGCGCGCTTAGAATTTAGCAGTCACCATCGCCTATGGGTGTTTGCAACGCCAGTGGCATCGCGAACACGCTGCTATCCCATAAGGGTACAGGAACTTGCGTCATTAATGCTGGAACACAACAAAGTTATTATGGCGACATACTTAAGACCAAAGGTGGTCGCCATCCAGGCGGGCTTGGGGCCCTACCACGAGGCTTGGGTGGGTTGTTTTGTCGCCTTTTACGACAGGTCGATCCCGGCCGCAGAGGTCAGTATTCTTTCTCCGCCCCTGCACGGATAGAACACTGAAACGTTGTTCTGCAATATACCTAGTCAGGTCATAAATTCTGTCACATGTTTAATGTAAAATAATTGTAACAAGTTTATTCATTATGTAACCATTCATATACCAAAATGAACTTAACAAAACATAGATTCTTATGACATTAAAGTTTATTCAAAATGACCTCCGTGATTTTGAATACAAGCCTTCAATCTGCGCGGCCAGTCGTCTATCGCAGCACGAACGAGGTCCATGTCAATATCGGCGGCTGCCTTAATCAAGGATGTCTTGAGTGACTCCAAATTGGGATGAGGCTTTGAGCACGCCTTTTCCTCCAAGTGTTGCCATATCTTGTAATCTAACGGATTCAAATCTGGACTGGAGGAGGGCCAGTCTTCGTGCCGGATGAAGTCGATTTCACGCGCCGCCAGCCAGTCTTGTGTGCTCTTCGCTCTATGAGCTGGCACCGAATCTTGTTGGAATACCCAGTGCCTGTTATTGAACATGGTATGAGAAACAGGTTCCACAAAGTTCGTCAGGACTGTATTTTGATACACAACAGCATTCGTTTTTACACCTTTCTCACAAAAATGTACCTCTGTTAAGCCCCAATAAGAAACTCCCAACCATACCATGAGCGAGGATGGAAAATGACCTCGTTGGACACGCGGAATACGGTTGCTCGCTTCTTCACTACTGTGTGCGTATACCTTATCATTTTGTTTGTTGTAGCTCTCTTCTACGGTAAACATTTTTTCATTCGAAAAAAGAATTTCCCGATATTTTTTTCCCGCGTACCGCTTCAACAAAGAGCGGCATCTCTTCAGTCTCAGGTCCATTAGACGAGCATTCAAACGATGTCCTGTTTTTCTTCGATATGCCCGAAGCCCTAAGTCTTCATTTAACACCCTTTTCACCGTGGTTCTGCTTAACCCCATCTGAAGGGCCAACAGTTTCTGCTTACGTTTGGGATTTCTTTGAATTCGTGCCTTCACAGCTTTTATCACTGCTGGAGTCCTAACAGACCGAGGGCGACCACTTCTTGACCTGTCATCTACACTAGAGTCTTCATTGTATCGTTTGATGGTACGATAAAACGAATCTTTTGGTAATATTCAAATTTTTCAGTATGTTAAAAATTTGAATTGGCGCGTAACCGCAACGATGCAACGCAATAACTGCAACACGGTCTTCTTTAAGCGTCCACTCCATATTTAAAAATGAGTAAAATTCTAAAAGTTATACATTTTTATTTTCATGAACAATTCGAAATTCTAATTCAATAAACTTTTTTGTGGCCAGCATTCTAAAAGAAAAGTTTTTACTGTGTGACAATACTTATGACCTGACTAGGTATATAAAATAAAAAACAGAACTTAATCACGTTCGCCCCCTATTTCATCCCCTTCAAGTTACATTTTCGCGACAAAAAGTAGCATGTCATTCTCCAAGGTACAATCTATATCTATATCAAAATTCACCAAAATGGTTCAGCAGTTTAGACGTGAAAACTTAACAGACAGAATTACGTATGAATGTAAAATTAAAAAAAAATCTAACGAACAGGCTGACGGCCCACGTAATAGTAAACAGTTACCGTTGCCTTTGGATGTTTGCGACGCCAGGGACACCGTGAACACGCTGCTATCCACATAGGGGTTTAATAGACCTGTAAAAACCAATTTTAGCTACATTTTTTTGGAACCTGGGTCACTAATGGAGTGTCAGTCAGTCAGTGAAGCCCTGCCTGGGCCAGGTTTTTTGTTACCTTCTGCGGCAGGCCGACCCCAGCCGGGCCGGAGATGGGGCGCACCGTGTTCCATGCGCCTCTCTTACCTCTACGAATCCAAAGGGAGCCGGTGTAAATCACACATACCCCGACCGACACAAGAGAGGCCGGCCCGGCTCGCCAGGGTGGGAGGCGCATGCGAAAGCATATCCCTCCCTCCCGGGCTCCGGGCATAAGAGGAACACTGGGGTGGTTTCTAGTGGGTAATCCAGCGACGTGCGCCCCCTTTGTCAACTGTTGGGGGCGTCCCGTACGCATTGCACGGAATTCTCACACTATCCTGCCGCCAGCCCCCAGGCGGCGGGGTGTGCATTAAGCATTTTTCACTTTAAAAAAAGGCCCCAGCCGCAGGGGTATTTTTATTCCGCCCCCTGCACAGAGAAAAAGTTATATGAAATAAATTTGTTTTAGTTAATAATTTCAAATGATACAAATATTCAGAATCGTGCAAAAATGCATGAAATTCCATGTCTTTCATTGGAAAAGATTTCTGAGATAGTCTCATCTAAAAGTAGTTTGCAATTAAAAAAGCTAAACGCTAAAACGAATGAAGAGCTATTAAAAGAATGTCGGGAAGTTAATTCACATCTTACGTATGAAGAACAAAATGTTATGCAGTCGGACGTAGTCAGACATAGGTCTACAACGACTAATGTCAGGAAAAAAATCGTTTTAGACCCAACAAAAACTGATATTAATGTTAGTTTCAATAATGATGAAGTTGAAACAATTATTGCTGTTAATGGCAATAAAAGAGATGTTAATGATAAAAACGGAGGTGTATTTGATAATAATAAAAAATTGGATAAGAAATATTTACTTGATAGTAAAGATGTATTTGGTAAAAAAAAAGATTTTATTAATAAAAATTGTGTGACAAATAAAGAAATTGAGGACCGGAATGGAATGTTTGAAAACAATTATTTGATGAAGCAGAAAGGCATTTTAGATAATAAAAATGGAAATGATAACAATGATGATAATGTTGGTAATAAAGATTTAGTATATAAAGGATATATTTCTGATAATAATAGTAATATAATTAATAAATTTGATGAGACTGATAGAAAAAATGTTATGGATAAGAAAACGTTAGGTGTTAGTGGTCAGAATGTCATTAATAATAGTGAAAAAGAAAACATAACAGATAATAATAAAATAGTTTCTAAATACATTGCCTTAAGGAATACATTGGATTTTAATAAAAATCCCGAAGAAGAATATAATGCAACTGACCAAAATTTGGAATTCAATTTGAATTTCGAAAGCGTAACGGAATTCAATTTGAATAAAGAATCGGATAGTTTTAAAATTAGAAAGTGGTCGTTAAATGAACATTTGCAAGAGTTTGTTATCGATTATGGTGAAATCGATAAAAATATATCGATTAGAATCGATGAATTGATGTGCTATGTTACACAATATATGGAAGAAGTTCTGAAAATTGTTCTGAAGGTTAGTTCTAGCTTATTGTTTGATAGAATTGTTTTAT
Source organism: Malacosoma neustria (assembly GCA_963693495.1). Taxonomy (NCBI): domain Eukaryota; kingdom Metazoa; phylum Arthropoda; class Insecta; order Lepidoptera; family Lasiocampidae; genus Malacosoma; species Malacosoma neustria. The sequence goes on along the minus strand of OY856399.1, from coordinate 5,677,738 downwards.
ATCAACATCGTGTCGATGCTTGAAAGACAACGTTTACTAAGCGACATTGAGTGAATTTACCAAGAAAATGATGTGAAATTCAAATATTTAGAATTTTTTTTATTAAAACTCACCTAATTGTTGGATTTAAATGATTATTTATTTATTGCTGTAAGGCAGCAGACAGGCGGCCCGTTTAGAATTTAGCAGTTACCGTCGCCTATGGGCGTTTGTACGCCAGGAGCACTACAACACGCTGTCGCGTAGGGCAACTGGGATCTCGGTCACTAATCATCATCATCATCATTTCAGCCGGAAGACGCCCACTGCTGGACAAAGGCCTCCCCCAAAGATCTCCACAATGATCGGTCCTGCGCTGCCCTCATCCAACCTATTCCGGCGATCTTGACCAGATCATCGGTCCATCTTGTGGGGGGCCTACCAACACTGCGTCTTCCGGTACGCGGTCGCCATTCGAGGACTTTTCTGCCCCAACGGCCATCAGTCCTTCGGGCTATGTGCCCAGCCCACTGCCACTTCAGTTTTGCAATCATCCGGGCTATGTCGGTTACTTTGGTCACTAATGCCAAAACACAACTCAAGATTATGGCGACATGTTTAAAAACCTGTGCTGGTTGCCATCTCGACGGGCTGAAAACCCTACCAGCTAGCTTGGGTTATTATTCTGACTTTTAGACTGGAGGACTAGACTTTCTTGGAATGTTCATTCAATGTCGCTTAGTAAAGGTTGTGTGGAACACCCAGGCTTGAGATGGAAATCTCTAGGAGCACCGGTAACACGCAGCTGTCCCACATGGGTACAGGAACCTGAATCACTAATGCCGGAATACAACATAAGGTTATTATGGCGACATAGTTAAACCAAGGGTGGTTGCCATCCGGACGGGTTTGGGACCGTATAGGGTTGTTTTGTCGCCTTTTACGACATGCCGACCTCGGCCGCAGCCTCTGCACGGAGAACTTATGAACACCGTTTTCCTTTCGGAGGGACAGCAACCAGCCAGGCGAGAGGTGCGCGGGCATATGTTCCATTCAGTGAATATGCTTGTATATGTTGTAGAAGTGAAAGAGACTTACAGTTGAAACGCGTGTTTATTTTTACACTTTTACGCTTATTTAGTAATGGTAATAAATAACACTTGTATTACTTTAAGATTACAGGAATATGTACAACTCTTAATGCTTTTTACAATTTTACAACTGAACACAATAGTTTGCGAGTGTCAAAAAACGCAAAACTACCTTCCACTTTTCAATCTATTCAAATAAATAAAATTAGAGGGTCTGTTTGTAATATTAAAATAACCGCTTTTTACTAAGTGCATTAGGACGTATACACGGTACATATACCAAAACAACATTTTTGTCTGTCGGTCTGTCTGTCTGTTTGTTCCGGCTAATCTCTGAAATGGCTGCACCGATTTTGACGGGACTTTCACTGGCAGATAGCTGGTGTATCAAGGAGTAACTTAGGCTATTTTTATTTTAGATAAAAAAATTCTTCTTCTTCTTCAAGTGCCTCTCCAACTAGTGAAGGTTGGCTACCAACTTCTGGAAAGAGTTATAAAAAAATTAGCTTTTGTTAAAAATGATAAGTTTCGGAAATTTTATATACCAATTTAAGTTGACCTCAGATTTATATCATCGATCATATGAAATAGGGTTCAGCTTAGGCTGGACTTAGTAGGTTTAATTTCCAATTTAAATTGATCTCAAATATCCAAAAAATGCTGCCTAAAGTCACTATTCCATGCGGACGGAGTCGCGGGCACAGCTAGTTTAAAATATTACTCTTTGTACGATGTCTCTCACTCTTGAAATGTACACATAAATATTTAACACACAGTTACATTTTTTTCTAGTGCAGTAATTTAATCTTGTTGAGAATTTATGTTTTAAGTTTTACTAATTGTTTTTTTTTTTCAGGATATGAAACCGATGAGGGATATATCCCAAATAGGTAACTTAAAGGAATATTTGGAATGCATTCTAAAGAGTTATAAAGATAATTTCAAACTTCAAATGATAGCGGTGAAAATGTTAGAAATATTAAACAAAGTCGTGGTAAATGGTAAGTGATTTTTATAGCATATTGATAAAAACCAGCTTCGTTTGCAATGTGTTTTTATAGCTGTAATTCAGCAAACGCGCGAACCACCCAAATGATATGTTCACCGTTGCCTGTGAATGTTTGCAACACTTGGGTCGATTTGTCTTTTAAAAATATATAATCGTACCGGGATGGGAAAATCTTAGCTGGGATATTGCAAATCTAGAGACTACGCAACATGAACGCTCTTCAAAATACAACGCCACGCCACAGGGAGGAGAGCTGGGCTTAGTTTCTTCTCGTCCTATGATCAATATCCTCTAAAGCAGCGTTTCTCAACCTTTTTTATGTCGCGACCCACAAAAAAGCCAAAAAATTAAGTAAAAAGTCTCCCGACCCCTTACTATAAAATTATAATAATATTTTAATTGTTTATTCATACGTTTAATAACTAATTTTTATTTTATTACATCTCGATATTGTATCATTTGTAAAAAAAATTGTTCGCATTGGTATTGGGTCTGGCTAGGCGATGAGTTAGCGAAGGGAAATGAATATTAAATTAGTTTTCAACAGACTGCGACCCCCTTTAATAACAAACGCGACCCCCGTAGGGGTTGCGACCCACCGGTTGACAAACTAGGCTCTAAAGGCAAGTCTGCTCTTTTTCGAGCTACAAAAAGCTTGAAAAACTTTTTAGAACTTTAAAATTCTTGTTATAATTATTATTACTATTTCATGTCAGATTACGTTGATCCAATTTTACATTGCAATTTCAAAGATAAAAATTATAATTCTATATGTCAAAATACAATTTTTGTTAATAAATATTATAAATAAAAATGTTAGTTCATAAATAAGTATATGCAATATACATAGAGCATTCTGAAAGTAATGCGCATGATTTTATTGTGACGCGACTATCCATCGCAGCGCACTCAGATTGGTCTAATAATGTGGTGGGGGATTTGTCCTTCCAAACGTGCCTGGTCTGGTTCACTACGAGCAGTAGGAGAGGTAGGACGTGTCTTCGTGCACTCTTTTTTCGATCGAGTCACGGCGTGATGGAGTGTTCGCCGGAATAGCAGTACGCGATAAAGTTTTGTGTGCGGCTTGGGAAGTATGCGACGGAAACTCATTACATGCTTCAAAAAGCCTTTAAGGAGGAATGCATTTCGAGATCTCAGTGTGGAAGGTGGCACAAGGCCTTCAAGGAGGGTCGGGAGATGGTCACCGACGAGCCTCGTTCTGGACGCCAACAACAGCCCGGGCCGATGAAAACGTCCAGCATGTGCGTGAAGTTTTGTAGTCAGACCGTCGGTTAAACATTCAGGCAATCGCTAACACCCTGAAGTTGTCAAAATGTGTGGTACATGGAATTGTGACGCAGGATTTGCATGTGCGAAGCTTGTGCCGAAGATGTTGACGGAGGAGCAAAAAGAAGTTCGAGTTTATTTTTTACCTGAAGGTGCTCAAGCGACTGAAACGCTGCTGAAACTCAGGCCTGACATGAAAGACGCCTTCAAGCGCTTCACCACGACAATGCACCGAGCCACACGGCCTTCATCTTCACCAACTACCTCACCCAAAACAAGACCCATTGGTGCCCCGGCCTCCCTATAGCCCTGACTTGGCGCCGTGTGACTTTTTTTTGTGCCCTCGACTGAAAAGAGAGCTGAATGGAAAGCACTGGAAGTCTGTGGAGAACATCCAAGCTCATGGTACAAGGTCCCTGAGAGGCATTCCTGTTGAGGAGTTCCAGGGTATCTTTCAGGCGTGGCAAAATCGTCTGATTCGTCAGTTTTATCCATAGGATCAATAAATCTATTATTCCCAGAAAATGCGCGTTACTTTCAGAACGCACCGCGTGCTGTTACGCGGTCCTCCTCAACGAGTCGATATAAGAAAGCGTCGGGTGGATGAAAGCCTGACCCACTGTCGCCAAAACTATGGAAGAGGCCCACCCCGAGACAAAGGGTGGGCCGGCGCCAGGCCGGACCACGAGATCGGCAGGTCACATATCCGTGGACCCGGGCGTAGACGATAGGAGAACAGCGGGGTTTTTAGTGGGTAGTCGGATGGCCGGATCTTTCCCGGAGTCCCACATATCCCTCGGTCCCCCCGGGCTGGGGGAACCCGTCAAATGAGGGTTTTCCCCGAGCATAAAAAAAAGATCTATTAAGTATGTTAATTTTTATTGAGATATTATAAAAATAAAGAAATAGTTATCAATAAAATTTTCATAATTACACGTTAGAAACTGTTTTATAGAATAGAATAATGTACGTATATATTAATGAATTAAATAACTTTTTTAAACTTGTTTTGGGATTATTGTCTAATTCCTAGTTTCTCAACCTGTGGGTCGCGACCCCTAGGCAGGGTCGCGTTTGTTGACATGGAAACATACAAACTATAGAAAAGATTCGTTTATTAAAGTAATGAATTTTAGTGTCGTGTTATAAAATTAAATATTACGAGAACGATGTAATAAATAACAACATGAAAAAAATAAACTTCTAGGTTACTTTATTAAAATGATTAATCATAAACATTAATTAATGCGATGTTTGGCATTGTTTCTCACATAAAAGTATATTCTATACATGGATCATCATTGCAAACACTCATAAGTAAATTATTTTCGAGTGAATTACTTGTGATTTTAAGTGAGTGAGTCGGTTCCGTCTTATTTGATTTAAAACTGAATAATTTATTATTAATTGAGTGTAAAAAGGTGTAAAAAATACAAATGGCAGTGTGTGTATACTCTGACGAGTGTAACTTCAGTGGACCCACGCGAAATAAGGACGAGTAACGAGAATTGCGAGTACCCTTAATATTCATTTCCCTTCGCTAGCTCTTCGCCTAGCCAGGCCCAATAACATATATTATAATATCGAGACGTAATAAAATATAAATTAGTTATTAAACGTATGAATAAACAATTAAAATATTATTATAATTTTAATAGTACGGGGTCGGGAGACTTTTTACTTAACTTTTTGTCTTGTGGGTCGCGACATAAATAAGGTTGAGAAACGCTGGTCTAATTGATTGTGGATTTTTGTTTTGTGAGGATTTCTCCAACTGATGTTCTTCGTATATGTTTATTTTATTTATATAAAAAATATGGCTGGACTGGCTGATGGTCCACTTAAAATAGTAAGCAGTTAACGTCGCCTATGGATGTTTGCGAAGCCAGAGGCACTGCGAACACGCTGCTGTCTCATAGGACATGAACAATAATCGTGGTCACTGCTGCGGTAACACAACACAATGTCACACACGTCATAATAATGACGGCATACTTATATACCAAGAGTGGTTGCCGTCAAGACGGGCCCAACCACGTAGCTCGGATTGTATTAGACCATATTATCAATGATTTCTTGTGTCATCCAATCTATTGCCAACTTAAGAAAAGGAATTACATTTTTTTAGGAAAAACTAAACCAATGCTATGTAATGACTTTAAAACCATAATGGGGTGTTCCATACTACTCGTAGAACAATTAAAGGTAAGAATTACATACACACACACACAATTTTTTTATTGCTGTAAAAAAGTAAACGCACTGATATTGTAAATACTGTATATGAAATTTTACCCGTGCAGGGGCGGAGAAAAAATACTAACCTCTGCGGCCGGGGTCGGCCTGTCGTAAAAGGCGACAAAACAACCCACGTCGTCCGGATGGCGACCACCTTTGGTCTTAAGTATGCCGCCATAATAACTTTGTGTTCTGTTCCGGCACTAGTGACCCAAGTTCCTGTACCCCCATGGGACAGCAGCATGTTCGCGATGCTACTGGCGTTGCAAACACTCATAGACGTCGGTGACTGCTAAATTCTAAGCGGGCCGTCAGCCTGTCTGCTGTTCTACAGAAAAAAAACTGATAGTAGTGATAGGTCCACTTGATAGTGAGCAGTTACCGTCGTTTATGGATGTGGCAACAATTCCAGAAGTTGGTAGTCAACCTTCACTAGTTGGAGAGGCACTTGAAGAAGAAGAATGGATGTTTGCGACGCTAGGAGCACCGCGAACACGCTGCCGTTGGGTAGGAAAGTCCATTTGAGGATTTGAGGTTAATTGTCGGGATTTTTTTCTTTTTGTTTTATTAATTTATTATTCCTTTTTACGTGCGTACATAAGTACATACACGTTTTTTTTTTTTTTTGCAGGTAATACATCCTGATAATTCCAATTTGGTCGATACAGAGGTAGTTCTAAAAAATATTTTAAATAAATTACTCGATGAAGACATCTCTATAACATCTCCAAATAGAAGTCTAGTGAATGTTCCAGAACCAGTTAGAACGATTTGTAAGTTGTTTGTAAAAAAAAATATCGTATATATGTACATCACATAGTATGCTTATTATTAATGCCTGTTCATTATATTGCCACGTACCAAATAACGAGATCATCGTGATATAATTCGCCTTGGACAATTGTGGTGGTTATACTGTCCGTTCCATTTAGGGGGAGGCTCGAGGCCTACAATAACAACACACACCCGTATGTAAAGATGAATAGACACGCGCGCACACAGGCAGACAAATAGACAAAGGTGCGCGCGCGCTCTCTCACACACACACACACACTCATATCTCACACACACACACACTCATATCTCTCACACACATCACTCACTCACACAAACACATTTCACTCATACTACACACATTCCTTGTTTTCCAATTACAGCACTAGAGCGCATTATTTTATATCTTTAAACGAGCAATTCTTGTGTGTATATATATATATATATATATATATATATATATATATATATATATATATATATATATATATATATATATATATATATATATATATATATATTTAGTATACGGGGGTTAGTATAGTATACGAGTATATTTGGGACAATTTAAAAAGAGCTGTATATGCGAGAAACCCTTTGCCCACGACAGTGGCAGCACTAAGAACAGCACTTTCAGAAGAATGGGACAATATTCCGCAAGATCTTTTAATAACCCTAATAAAATCTATGCGGAACCGATTAGAATCCGTAATAAGGGCACGTGGAGGTAATACACCTTATTAAAACATAAATAAACCCTTGCATAAAGTTTGTGTCTATTGTTAAAACCAATTTTTTTAATTAAACCAATTTTCCTTAAATTTCTGTTTTTTCTTCAAAAAAGTCTTAAGGTCCTTTCCAGTACACAAACTTAAACTTAAGGATATGACCCTACGCTGTTTTAAAGTTCACGAACCAATCTAGAGGTTTCAATTTAAATCTGTATAGAAAGTTTGCATACTTATTAAAAAAAAAAAACATTTCAAAGTAATCCTGAACTTTGATGCAGTTTATGAGTCCGTCAGTTTAGTTTCATTCTGAAATGTTAGTTTAAAAATATCATACAAAGCACCGTGGGGTGACTTTTAGAAGTGACATTAACTTTCTCGTCAGTAGTTTTATCCTTATGTTAAAAATTATTATTAAAAATGGTCGAAGTAATAAACAAGCAATACTTTCGTCGCCTTTTTCGACTTCCAAGTATTCCAATAAACATAATAATAAATAATGTTTGTTTTCAGTTATGAAAGAGCCGTATTATGTGCATAAGTATGTCGAAAAACACTTCGTTCAAGATGGAACACTTGAAGAGCCTCTTCACGGACATTTCACTGATTCTGTGAGTATTATTATATCCCCGCCACGTTTTAGGTGTTGGAATTAATTCTTAGCGTTTTTTTTTTTTTAATGAAAGAAATATTTATTGTCAATGGAAAAAATACACTAAAGAAAGTATTGCCCATCGCTTTCTACTACTTTTGACCATCTTTCGGGCGGGGCACGAATACCGTGTCGGAAGAACGCCTCGTCTTTTGATGCAAATCCACGAATCGACCCATTTTTAAACACTTCGCAAGAAGTTAACTTCTGCTCAGACAGACTATGAGCCAACGAACGAAACAAATGATAATCTTAAGGATCGATATCTGAAGAATACGGCGGGTGCGGTAGGACTTCTCATTTAACTGTTTTTAGGTACGTTTGTACGTGTTTTGCGACGTGCTGACGAGCATTGTCCTGCAGCAAAATGACTGTCTTGTTTTTCGTAGTATTCCGGCCGTTTTTCTTTCATCGCACGATTCAATCGCATCAATTGCAGTCGGTAGCAATCCGCAGTTATGGTTTCCTTCGGTTTCAGCAGATCATAATAAAACAAACATCCCCCTAACCCACAGCAGGAGTTTAGGCCTATGGATATTTGGCTTTGCCACTGATGTTGATGGTTGGGCGGGCTTAACCCATTCGGATCCATTTTTCATCACCAGTGACAATTCGATGCAAAAGACCTTTTCTTTCCTCCCGTCGAAGCAGCAGTTCACATGTCAAAAGACACCTCTCAATGTCCTTTGGTTTCAATTCATATGGGACCAAATGTCCTTTTTTCTGGATTATGCCTAAAGTTTTGAGACGTTTTCCTACCGTTGATAAGTCATATTCCAATGATATAGACAATTCTTGAAATGTTTGAGATGAGTCTTCATTGAGCAATGCTTCCAACTCTCTATCATCAAATTTTTTCAGCTGGCCGATCGCTCCTTGTCTTTCAACTCGAAATCACCAGCTTTGAAATGTGCAAACCACTTCCGACATGTTTTCCCAGCTAGCTCAGCTAGAGCATGGTCTTTGGCGATTTTTAAATTAAATTTCGAAATTCAATTTGGATTTTACTAGGTGGTAGGGCCTCAAGCCCGCCTAGATGGCAACCAATCCTGGTCTATAATTATGCCGCCATAATAACCTTACGTTTCGGCATTAGTGACCCAGATTCCAGTAACTATATGCAGACAGCAGCGAGTTCGCGGTGCTCCAGCTCCACAAACAAACATAGGCGACGGCTGCTTATTATTAAATGGGCTGTCTACTGTTTAACAACAATAAATAGATCGGTTTTTAATTTTTTTTAGTTCGGCCATGATGTGCCTAATGTATTTAGAACTATTGGCAAAAACTTAAATTCATTAAGATTAAATAGGAAAAACATAATTTCTGAAACTGCAGATAAAATTAATTCAGATAAAAACAGAGTATCTATAATATCCGATAGTAAACTAACATATGAAAATTCAAATAATGTTTATAGTTCAGAAAATAAACAAATTAATAATTCCTATGATTTAAACAATGATAACACTTTTGGTACTATAAGTAATGGTCCAAATATTGTAAGAAAATTATTTCATACATATGATTCTGAGAAATACTGCAAAGTGAATAAACATGTGAATAGTTTTGAACACCAATCGTTAAATGATTCATTAAATAATGTAATGATTGAAAAATCATTAAACGGTAAAATGATTGATAAACGATTAAATGATTCGGCGTTTAATGATGCAATGATGAGTAATGAGGATATACAAAAGAAACAAGTTTCTTCAACACTGAATAATAGATATTCGGATGAAATGCCAAAGCACAATACGCTGAAAATGTATATCCATGAATTTCAACTGGGACTTACTTCTGTGCGCACTTTTGTGTAAGTATTTTTTTAAATTATTATATAACTGTTTTTTTTTTACTTTAATTATTTATTATATAACTAGGGCGGGGGTCGGCAACACGCGGCTCTGACACCTTGGCTACGGTTTGAGGGGCTCTGGATAGAGTCCCTGCTAATTTACAGGAGAAATACCCTTTTCACTCCAACTAAACTGTTACCATATAAATACAACATGTTGCAATTTACACAGCAGTTCGTATATTTGATAACTCAAATAATTACAAGAATTATAACACTTATTTAGTAGAAATATATGACTGAACGTTACACAAACAAAGCCTCTGATAAACCAATAATATTTTAGAATCGGTGGTTCGAGGTAATATCTTTTACTGACAATTGGCGTTGTTGCTTTTTTGTTTTATTCTTGTCACAAATTATCTCTATGCCAAAATGTCGTGCCTTCTGGATCTCGCATCATAAAAAGAGGTGCGTTATTAAACGCCACACCACCCCCCTACGGAGAAGGAGAAACCGCAGAAAAAGAGAAAAATAATCATAGGTCGAAAGGTTTGGCGAAGTGGACTCTGCGACCTGACCGGGTGGTATACTGAGGTGTATGCGCAGGAGCAGCAGTTAAAGGTGCCGAAGGCACGAGTGGACATGAAGGGACATCAGTAGCATCCGGTTGCACTGTTTGGGGCACAGAAAGCCGCGGTGCTGGTGCCGGAACAAGATGTGCTAAAGAATGTTCGACGAAGACTGGCTTAATTCTGTCGACACTGACCATCACCTGTTTCTCTTTGATTTCTATCAACAACGTTTTTCCGTCCTCGGCTCTAGATATAACTCTATGAGGACCGGAGTAAGGTGGTTGCATTGAACGTCTAACCGAATCATCCCTGAGCATGACATGAGAGGCGGTGGAAAGATTTTTGAATATGAAAGGTGATGGTTTAGTATGTGAGGAAGCCGGAGTGGGACGCAATTTGGACATATGATGTCTTAACTTTACGACGAAATCTGTCGGCTCCTCGAAGCTAGATGGTCCGGGAGATACTAACAGTTCCCCTGGAAGCGTTAACGGTTCTCCGTAGAGCAATTCCGCTACTGTCGCTTGTAGATCTTCTTTAAAAGCAGAACGCATTCCTAATAAAACCAAAGGTAATGCATTCAGCCACGAACCATCGTAGCACATCAAAGAGGCCTTTAATTGTCTATGCATGCGCTCTACGAGCCCATTAGCGCAAGGATGGTAACTAGTAGTGCGTATACGTTTAGTACCACATAAATTAGTAAGGCGTTTGAAAAGGTCCGACTCGAACTGTCGTCCCTGGTCGGTTGTGATGACAGCAGGAACTCCGAATCGAGCAATCCAGCCGGAGACAAAGGTGTTCGCCACTTCTTCTGCTGTTATTCCATTCATAGGCCAAACTTCGGGCCACCGAGTGTAGCGATCTACAGCAGTCAGGCAGTATTGGAAGCCAGAACAAGATGGAAGAGAGCCAATGATGTCAACATGGACATGCTTGAGCCGAGATGTAGGACTGGAGATGTGTCCGAGTGGAGATTTTATATGCCGCGTCACCTTACTTCGCTGGCAAGCAACGCAGGTTTGACACCAATAACGGCAATCTTTGGCAATGCCAGGCCACACGAAACGGTCTGAGATCAATCGAATGGTTGATCTAGTACCAGGATGACTAAGATTATGTAACTGACCAAAAATCTTCTTTCGCATAGGTTCCGGTACAAATGGTCGTGGTCGTCCAGTGGACATGTCGCAGACCAATGTAGTGTTTGTGCCGGGAACTAAGACGTTCTCTAGTTTCAGAGAAGAATTCGCATCGTTACGATACTTTTTCAATTCGTCGTCGAGTTTTTGGCAAGAAGAGAGAGCAGAATGGTCAGTTTCAAAACTAACAGCTTCGATGCGGGACATTGCGTCCGCCACCGTATTATCCACCCCTTTAATATGGACAATGTCCGTGGTAAACTGCGAGATAAAGGACAGTTGATTTAACTGTACCGGTGGAAGCTTCTCGCGACGTTGCGAGAACGCGTAAACCAATGGTTTATGGTCCGTATAAATCGTTACGTGCTGTGCGGCTAGGAAATGTCGATAATGCTGTACACTCTCGTATACTGCTAAAAGCTCACGGTAGTATGCTGGCCACTGACACTGACGGGGATTCAGCTTTTTACTAAAGAAACCCAAGGGTTGCCAAGCATCACCAACTTTCTGCTGAAGGCAGGCGCCAACGTGAGAACTGGAAGCGTCGGTGAAAAGCCCTAGTTCAGCGTTTGGCAAAGGGTGTGCTAGCAGAGCTGCAGATGACAAGCTATCTTTACAGGCATTAAAACATTCCTCGAGCTCAGGTGTCCAATTGACCGGTGTAAGACCTTTACCTTTGGCGGTCACGATCGCGTTGACTAGCGGTGCTTGTAACTTGGCCGCATTGGGCAAAAATCGGCGATAGTAATTAACCATCCCAATGAAACGGCGGAGTCCTTGTACGGTCTTTGGTAGAGGAAAATCTTTGAGAACCTGAATGCGTTCTGATGGTGGTTGTGTTCCGTCAGCAGATATACTGTTTCCGAGAAAGGTAACCTTAGGAACACCAAACACGCATTTTGCGGGGTTGATAACAATTCCGTAATCTTCAAATCGCTTGAAAAGAGTACGGAGGTGTACAGCATGTTGGCGAGCATCACGGGAGTACACTAATATGTCATCAACGTACGCAAAGCAGAAGTCGAGACCTTGGACAACTTCGTCTATAAATCTTTGAAACGTTTGGCCTGCGTTGCGCAAACCAAAAGTCATGTAATTAAATTCATAAAGTCCGAAGGGTGTTATGATGGCAGTTTTACAAATATCCTCAGGCGCAACAGGAATTTGCTGGTATGCCTTAACGAGGTCGATTGTACTAAATATACTACAACCGGATATGTTGTGGCCAACATCACCAATATGGCGGACAGGGTACCTGTCGGGTATTGTACGCGAATTCAACGCACGATAATCGCCGCAGGGTCGCCAAGTGCCGTCGCGTTTAGGGACCATATGAAGTGGGGAAGACCACGAACTTTTTGAAGGTCTGGCTGTCCCGCACTGTACCATATCATCAAAAACCTGTTTAGCCTCTTGAAGCTTTTGAGGCGCCAGACGTCTAGGACGACAAGAGACTGGGGCGCCCTCAGTGGTCAGAATATGATGAACTGTACTATGCTTCGGCTCGCGAAGAAGTCCCGGTGGCTTCGTAATGGACGGAAATTCCGCAAGAAGTGCACTAAATTGGGATGATGGAGCACAGACAACTTTGACGCTGGTCTGATCTAAAACAGCAACGGCAGAAACGCATGACAAACCGGTACTGCTATCGACGAGTCTCTTACTGGCGCAATCCGGCAACAGCCGATAGTGCGCCAGAAAGTCGGAGCCGATGATGGCGGTGTTGACGTCAGCAATAATAAATTGCCACTGAAATGTGCGACGTAGCCCTAAATTAAGCGTCATTTTTATGTGGCCAAAAGTGCGTATCTCACTACCATTGGCAGCCGCCAATGTATAGTTTGAACGTTTCGGCTTATTTGCTAACCATTGATAAGGGTAACAGGAGAGGTCAGAGCCTGTGTCTATTAAAAAACGGCGCTTGGTTGTGCTTTCGGTGACAAATAATCGGCGACTCTCCTTTAAACAGTCAGACGTCGCCATCATTGACTGCTTTTGTAGTTTTCCGAAGGTGATGGCGGCGTCCAGGTACATGGTTGAATACACTTAATAGCTTTGGTTTTAAATTTCCTATGGTAAAAACACATTTTAGGTTTACCAGGTGTTGGTGAGCGTCGTCGCTGATTTGAGAAATCCCGGGTCCTATTTCTACCGCGTTCAGCAATAAGTATAGCAAGCTGACGCGTGACCTCATCCAGGCGCCGTATTATACCTTCTAACCAAGAAGATGAAACGGCAGACGTGCTCGCTGAGAAAACAGCTGATGAATGAGGTGCGGCCATACCAGGCGAAACTTCCAGAATTCTGTCCGCTAACTCAGCTACTTTGTTTATCTCCATCACTAAACTTTAATATTTACAATTATATAAAAAAAAAATTTTGGTAAAAGATATTAACACAAACTGAGGCAAAGCGAGACGGTAAAACAATGTGATAAAATTATAGTAACAAGAAATAAGAAATTAGGTATTCTAATACAAATGTGATGAATGTGATTCACGTAAATAAGACTTAAAATTGTAATTATTTTAAAAAACACTTCACCGAGTTAATCAGAAAACCCAAAAAAAAGGTTCTATGTTGTGGGATGCTGCACCAACCCCACGGCTTGTACTCGATTACGTCTGCATGCTGCACCAACTGTATATGGCTTGCACTCGATCATGCCTGGATGCTGCACCAGGTGTATGTAGCTTGTACTCGATCACGTCGGAATGCTGCACCAGGTGTATGGCAATCGTACTCGATCACGTCGGGGTCACCAATTGAGGGGCTCTGGATAGAGTCCCTGCTAATTTACAGGAGAAATACCCTTTTCACTCCAACTAAATTGTTACCATATAAATACAACATGTTGCAATTTACACAGCAGTTCGTATATTTGATAACTCAAATAATTACAAGAATTATAACACTTATTTAGTAGAAATATATGACTGAACGTTACACAAACAAAGCCTCTGATAAACCAATAATATTTTAGAATCGGTGGTTCGAGGTAATATCTTTTACTGACAATTGGCGTTGTTGCTTTTTTGTTTTATTCTTGTCACAAATTATCTCTATGCCAAAATGTCGTGCCTTCTGGATCTCGCATCATAAAAAGAGGTGCGTTATTAAACGCCACAGGTTCTTTCGCGAAATGTTTAATCCAGGCCTGGAGTATTACTTATTTATTATCTTTAATTATTTCCGTAATAATGTCTCCTACTAAAGCCATATGTTAAAAAAGGGCTCTTTGAATAAATTTCAATAGCGTTTTATCTATATTTGGCTCTTGGGTGACACGGTGGTCGACCACTGCACTAGGGTGGGTCATTTGTTTTGAAAGACAATTTTTTTTTCACTCCCACAGCAAAATATCATTCTATATGCTGAAAAAAAGAACATATCCACAGCGGAGCTCTTAATTTTAAAGTAACTTTTTTCATATTTGAAGATTTTCCATCTAAAATACACATAGATGGATAACACTTGTACAATTAATTTTACCAGCTGGATGACCGAGCTTCGCTCGGTATTTTTTTTTTTATAAATTGTGTTTTTTGGAAATTAACAATTGATTTTTTTAGTCTAACCTCAAAGCAAACACTCATTGACTTCGTGTTACTTAACAACGCCATCTGCTGGATTAGCTTTAGTGTTGTTGTGTCGTTAAAGCAATTTAAAAAAAATAGTATTATTATTCGCCGATAGATGTCAGGAAGAGTCATTTTTCAGTTTAAATTGAGACTACTCAAACGCCACCTTTTTGTTATTTTTATTCCAATAAAAAAAAGCGAATAAAATGACATTTTCTAGAAATTATTCCTAGCTAGATCGATTTATCGCCCCGGAAACCCCCCGTATACTAAATTTCATGAAAATTGTTGGAGCCGATTCCGAGATTCCAAATATATATATGTATATACAAGAATTGCTCGTTTAAAGATATATTAATATAAAGATATATTAATTGACTTGTAATTGTACATTGTACTATATAAGTAATTTTTATTGAAATCATATAGTTAATAACATTGCACTATGGGCGGTCTTATCGCTAAGAGCGGTCTATTCCAGACAGCCCAGAACAGGAAACAAATCTTAATATATATAAATTACGTGTCACGTTGTTTGTCGCTTTTTAATAAAATTTTGCACACTGCAATTTTATCCAACATGAAAGATAGGATAGCTTATAAATCAATTTATAATCGCAGTATTATTTTACTGCGAAAGATTTATTTATTATTTGACAAAGAGTCGTAATTATCTGTTAGTTCGATAAGACTCTAACAGATGGCGGTATAAGGTAATTAGTTGACTGGATTGAGTATGTATCCAATAGATGAGGCTGTTTTTTAAAATTTGTATGGCCGAACAACGCCTGCCAGGCGTCTGCTGAACAATGTGTGACGTCACATCAGGGGAGGGGGTTCTGAAAATATGGCAACCTGTGACAAGGACGGGAGGAGGGGTTAAAAAGTCCTAAAATTCGTGTGACGTAATTTATGGATGGCCCCCTAGATAATGGTTGATTTGTTGAAACTACCTCGCCGGTGTAAGGTACGGTTTCGTCGTAATAGGGACTCGCCAAGCGTTACACATACCGGTTATCTCGGCATTGGTTTTCCTTTACCGTCGATATCTTTTTTTTTATTCCTGTAGGACAGCCGACAGGCTAACGGCGCGCTTAGAATTTAGCAGTTACCGTCGCTTATGGGTGTTTGCTACGCGCTGTCGCATAAAGGTACAGGAACTTGGACCACTAATGCCGGAACACAACACAAAGTTATTATGGCGGCATACTTAAGACCAAAGGTGGTCGCCATCCAGACGGGCAATTATTCTATAGCCTATATTTCCTAGCCTAATTTTATGCACATTAGGCTAGAAAAACTGTCCAAGCGGGAAGCTATGTAACCTCTAGATTGGTCTCCTATACACTAAGCCAGTGTTGCCAAGGTCTTGGCGAAGACTCCCCGTTTCTATATTAATTATATTTGCAGTGGCAACATTCTCCGTGATCATCTTAACGGGAATAATATAAAAAATATGAACGTTGATTTGAAATTTAAGACTTCACAATGCGCAGAACTTCTCTCGGATATGATTGGCGATTTGCAGAGGTAAGATTTTTATTTATTAATTTTTTTAGACTTTGAATTTAGCAGTTACCGCCCCAGTATGGGTGTTTGCAACGTCAGTGCCATCGCGAACACGCTTCTGTCCCATAAGGGTACAGGAACTTGGAAAATCTGCATTGTATCCCAAACTACCCTCTTTTGTTGAAATTTTTTTTGAGGTGGTAATACTTGTGACCTGCCGCTTGGGGATTCGTGGTAAGGTAGCGTGGGACTGCCGGTCAATTCCCCCGCGCCCCGACTAAGGGGACGCACGTCGCTGGTATGCTCACTTACCCCGCCGCCTTATGCTGCCGTAAGCTGGATAGCTTCCCTCGCAAATGGCTGATATCAGTAAAACTTGGTTATATCCGTGTAAGCGGTTGAATGCGTGACGTGGATACGCCATAAAGTCATGTCAATGAGGTCGATAACTGCTGACGATAATATATATGATGCAAATGACTCTGGGCGGAATTTTTGTTTGTTATTTATTATTATTATTGCTGATGAACAGAAGAAAGGCTGAAGGCCCAGTTAATAGTAAGCAGTTACCGTCACCTATGGATGTTTGCAACACCAGGAGCGCTTACACGCTGCTGTCCCATAGGAGGGGGTACAGGAACCTGAGACGCTAGTGCCGAACCACGACACAATCCTATGATTGCAATCCAGACAGGCTTGAGGTGTTACCACGTAGCTACGCCTTGCAGTAGCTGGCCTATGGGACTCCACCAAGCCAAAAACCAACCATACAAAATTCGATGGAAATGAGGACCTGGATCGGATAACACATATGATATCCGATAAAATGCAAACCAGGTTTATATTTGAAAGGCTTTTCAGGGTCCAAATTCCAACAAGATTGGAATGGACAAAGGGACCAGATCCACCGGAACATAATAGTCTGGTATGGTACACTGATGGATCCAAAATGGAATCAGGTACAGGGGCGGGAGTATACGCGAAAGACTACAAATGTAGTAAAAGCTTGGGAAAAATGGCAAGTGTATTCCAGGCTGAAACATATGCCATTATAACCTGTGCTCAGGAGAACATAGATAGAGGCACCAGAGGCAAATCTATATATATTCTCAGTGACAGTCAAGCTGCAATCAAGGCCATCGCCTCCTTCAAAGTTGACTCCAGACTTGTCCTGGATGCCATCCAAACCTTGAATGGACTTGGAAGGCATAACAGGGTAAGATTAATGTGGGTCCCGGGACACGAGGGAGTACATGGCAATGAAATGGCAGATGAACTGGCAAGAGAGGGCTCAACTAATGATTTTATGGGTCCGGAACCATGTGTAGGCATTCCGACTAGCCTCGTGAAGGCCACATTCAGGGATTTTGCAGACCGCAGTCAACAACAACACTGGCTGACTAGAATCGGTCTGGAACACTCCAAAAAATTTTTGGGATCCACGTACAAAGCACGAGGATCCATCTGGAACATGAGCAGGGGGCAAATACGCTACTTGCTTGGAGCCTTTACTGGGCACTTTGGAACCAACAACATGCTCATGAAAATGGGTCTAACCGCGACACCCATGTGCAGGTTGTGTGGGGAACATACAGAACGCATGGAACACCTACTGTGTACATGTGATGCATTGGCCAGGAGGCGAATGAATCTTTTGGGGGTAGGATATCCAACACCGGAAGACTACAGGCTCCTATCTCCATACCTCATTGTTAGGCTCATGAAGCAGATCTTCAAGGAGATTGGAGAGGAGTGATTGCTATCTAGGGGAACACAAAAGATCCCATTGGGTCGAAGTGTCCGAGATATTTCTCGGCCCCAAAATAAGATAAGATACCACGTAGCTAGGGTTGTTATGCTTTTACGACAGACGACAGAGGTTAGTATTCGTACTCAGCCCCTGCGCGGGGAAGTTGCGTCTAAATAGTAGTTCGCACAAAGTAATGGACGCCATGTTGTGACGTCATATTACATGAAACAATTTTTATTTGTGGTGGTTATGTAAATTTTTTTTTCTTGAATAATTACAGAATAATTGATAGGGAATCGAACGAAGGATATGCTGACAACTTACTTAATATTGCGAAAGAGAGGAAAGACGATTTGTTATTAAAAACAATTTCTACTTATATGTGAGTGATTTCATTTTATGTTCATATTGTATTTTGAGGGTAGATGTAAGGATTATTATCTCGTATGGGGGAAGGGGGGGGGGGGGTGTTGGAAAAGTGTCCAGCTATACGGTATAAAACCCGCCAGTATGGTGCTAGTAGATCTGCAGTTGTGCATCACGGCAAAGCTACTTTCTGGATAGATTTCAATTGAATTTTCTTAGGTGTATTACTAAAAAAAAATTTATTGCTGTAATACAGCAGACAGGCTGACGGCCCACTTACAATTTAGCAGTTACCATCGCCTACGGGTGTTTGCAACGCCAGTGGCAGCGCTAACACTCTGCTGTCCCATAAGGGTACAGGAACTTTGGTCACTAATGCCGCCGGAACACAACACAAAGTTATTATTGCGCCATACCTAAGACCAAAGGTGGTCGCCATCCAGACGGACTTGGGGCCCTACCACGTAGCTAATAAAGTTTTACGAATGTATGTTTTCTTGCCGCGGAGAAGTGGGGCAAGCGGCATAGCGCGCATTCGTACTAAATCTTCTCAATATTTTTTCGCTTTACTTTTTTTCTGTTATTCGACCAGCGAAGCGGGCGGGTACGGGTTGTGATTAAATAAATAAATATATTAGAACAAATCACACTGCGTCTTCTGCACCCAAAATGAAAAGCATGGCACTTGCGTTATGGGTACTAGACAACTAATATACTTTTTTCAACAACAAGGCTCTCAAATGCTTCCAAACTGATACAAAAAAAAAAACCCTGAAAATTTTAGATCTTAATATTAATTCTAATATAGTCTACATTTCAACCAAAGTTACTAATGGATACTTTATGGTTTATAACGCACTTTGATACGCTCGCGGATATCGCGGGTTTGGTTCCCGTATCGCCTCTTTATGTATTTATTTACAAAAGAAATATATGTAGAATATGTCAGTTATATCAGTTGTCTAGTATCCATAACACGAGTGCTATGCTACTTTGGAACTAGATATGCTGAGTATATTTAATAATACGTGTATTTTAGGAAGCTAGTCGGCGAATGCCACCACCAGGCGGTCGTGCTGCGCAACACGGTATCATATATCTTGAACATCACCAGAAATGAATATGACAGTATCATTATATAATATATATATATATATATATATATATATATATATATATATATATATATATATATATATATATATATATATATATATATATATATATATATATATATATATATATATATATATATATATATATATATATAATAATGATGTGTTCTGCAAAGTCGTAATACATTATTTTATTGTATCATCAATAGTTTTCGCAGCGCACGCGATTTAAATAATATTTTAGGTAATTTTTTTACACCTTGGGTTACATTATTGAAGTTTTATTAAGGATCCCTAATTTTTTTGAAAATATAATATAGCCTATGTCACCCGGGAATAGTGTAGCTTCCCAACAGTGAAAGAATTTTTTAAATCGGGTCAGTAGTTTCGGAGCCTATTCAATGCAAACAAACAATCAAATCTTTCCTCTTTATAATAGTAGTATAGATTAAATAAAATCGTTCTTGGGACCGAACCCGTAAACTTTAAGATGATTTCCTAGTGCAATAACACTTGGATAGCATGTAAATAAAAAAAAAACATTAAATGTTATTATTAATTTTTTATATAAATAAAAAAAAATTACCACGCTTTATTAACTTCGTCTGCATGTATCTATGTAACGGAATTTTCTCAACATAAGAATAAAATTACTGACGAGAAAATTAATGTCACTGTTCAAAGAACGTGGGGTGCTTTGTACGATATTTTTAAACTAGTACGAGCACCCCACGCTTTTGAAACAGTGATATTAATGTCCTCGTTAGTAATTTTATTCTTAGGTTAATAAATGTTTAATTAATTAAAAATTAATAATTATAAGTAAAACAAGATACTTCTAACTCGCAATACATGCGTGTATTTTCTATTTTATTTATACATATTGTTATTTAAGAAATAATCGTATGTAACGTAATAAACATTTGGTTAAGCTTAACATATGGTCGTTGTCAAACCAATATCTGTTATATGCAAAAAGCTAAAGTTTGAAATATTTAGTGAAAACATTCTCGTTTAAAATTTTATAAGAAACAATTTCTTTTAAAGTGAGTTTATATATCAGAGTTTCGATGGGAAACTAATAAAGTAACGCCGCGACAGTCATTGAGAAGCGAAAATGCGAAAAGAACGTCATGTAACAAGGAAAATGCTAGAAATGAGATCGGATTGATGCAAAATGACTATCCGTGCAGGGGCGGAGAAAGAAAACTAACCCCTGCGGCCGGGCCTCAAGCCCGTCTGGATGGCGACCACCTTTGGTCATAAGTATGCCGCCATAATAACCTTGTGTTGTGTTCCGGCACTAGTGACCCAAGTTGCTGTACCCTTATGGGACAGCAGCGTGTTCGCGATGCCACTGGTGTTGCAAACACCCATAGACGATGGTAACTGCTAAATTCTAAGCGGGCCGTCAGTCTGTCTGCTGTCCTACAGCGATAAAAAAAATGAGGGGTAGACCAAAGAAAATATAGATGATGGATGGATTGTGTGAAAGATGATATGGCAAAAAAGTGCGAATGTTTAGATCACGACCTATTGAGGAGAGTGGTAAGAGAGAAAAAACATGATGTGCCTATAGTTTAGGATGAGGGCAGGAAGAAAAAGGTGGGGAAAATAGTCAAATGTTAATGAGAAAATAAAACTTGGGAATATTTTATTACCTAGTTGTTTTTTTTTTTTTTCAATAAAAAAATGTTACGTTAGGGCGCCTTCAAATTAGCCGCAAAGTGTCGCGCTGCAGCAGCGCTGCGGCCGCGCTGCTTTCTAAATCCATATAAATCAAAAACGCGCGACTGCAGCGCTGCAGCCGCGCTGCGGCTACGCATCAGTTCTAGTGAAGTGAATCGATTACGATATTCAACACCGGTATGTACTGATTACTTTGAAAATAAACCGGTTTTCTTTAGGGTTTTTTTAAAACCAAAATACACTACTTTAATATAATCACAAGAATGTTGTTTATATTTTTTAAAATAATCGCATTAATTGTACATAAGAAATAATCATCACAGACAGAATATGTAACCAAAATATTCTATTTTTATTTTGCATCTGTTGCTAATAAATCATAATTCTGATTTACAAAATTTATAATTGATTTAGATTTCACTTTAGGCATTTTTCGCAAAAAATATGACGAGAAAAAACATAACACTAAGAGCAGTGTTTCTTCGTCTGAGTCCATCGTGTATACAACACTATGATACTCGAACCAAGCGACAGCAGCGCGACACTGCGGCTAATTTGAAGGCGCCCTAACGCGTTGTTCTAACAAATCTAATAAACTTTTATTTAATAAATTTAATTTTAAGTGAAAATTCTAAGAAGCCTTTAAAAGTGATAGAATAAAAGAAACAATTATTACTTTCGATTTTTCTTTTTGTGTCTAATAATTAAAATATATTTTGTAATTTTTCAAAGAATATAATCCACAGACGAATGTTTGATTTTGCCAATGATAAACAAAGAACACAGTCCATACAGCCTTGTCAGAAATGCCCTTTACAAAAAAATTTTTTTCGTGGGCTCTTGATCAACCATAGGTCCTACAGCCATCGTTTTTAGCCACTCCCTATGAATGGGATGACCACTTCATTCATTGTAGACGCGGTCTTCCAGTTGCCGGAACCACATGTCAATGCAATTTGTATTGCCAGGTTGTACACACAATTTACTATAAACATTAATATGTTCATTTCAATAAATATATTTTAAAATGAATTGGTTTTTTTTGCCTTTTTTTTAAATTTGTATCTTGTATAGCTACTTAGGTAATCTATCACACTCGGCGATTTATAAGTCGCGGATTTGATTCTGTGCACAGCTTTCTTTCGCTTATTATATTAGATCCCGTGACAGGTGTTCAGTGAGTTCAAATTTGGTTTATAGGAACTGCATGGTGTACATTCCCAGTCGGCGGTCATTGCTACCTTGGGTTTTCATCATGATTAAGAAGCGTAAGGCTCTAAACCTTCAACGAGAAAACCTCAATCAAATCTGTAAAAGCCTCGTTCTTCAGCACAAAGCAGTGCAAGTAGGGAAATAATCCCAAAGTAGGGATAGCAACTGGTGTACTAATTACTTTTGTAAACATAGACAAACTCCTACTCTAGACGGGAATCGAACCTGTGAACTCCGCAGACGTTCCGACGTACTATCATGTCATCCATAGGAACAGTTTGTTTTTTAAATAATTCTTGAAATTCTTTAGATCCGAACGAGTGGCACACGGATACAAGTGGGCAGCACGGCCAGGTAGTAGGGCTGCAAGCCCGTCTGAATAACAACGACTCTGGGTCCTAAAAAGACGGCCATATTAACCTTGTGTTTCAGCAGTTACTCAAGTTCCAATTCCTATACACGGACGGCGTATTAGCGGTGCCCCTAGCGTCGCAAACATCCGTTGGAGACGGTAACCGACTACTGATATTTTCCAAACCAATTCGGCCGTGGCAGCCACCATCATTTATTTTACTATTGTAAAATGTAACGAAAATACTGTAATGAGACATTTCTCACATTCCATTGACATATTTTACCAAAAAAAAGTTCATATGTTAGTAGGGCATTATAAGTGTTAAGGCCGTCAATCTGCTGACCCACAAACACTTTTGTTTCACATGGACCTGAGAATTCTTTAGTTAATATGCTAAAATCGTATATAAAACAAAAAATTATTAAATACATTTTATTTTATATAACATTACATCAATATTACACAATAAAATTCTATAATCGAGGAAGAAATTGCTAAAGGAATCTGTATTTAAATAATTAAAATTTTTAAATGTAGTTTCCAATAAGAGCATATTTTTGTGTATCAGAATTTTCTTGTCTTCCCAAAGTAAGAACTAAAATTTAACCAACCGCAGCTAAAAGAAGCTGGGCAACATCCTCCCTTGGGGACCGAGAAGCCAACTGCATCGTCACCCCTCCGGGAGTTGCAGCTAGCCTCGCCCTTACCAACACCGGAGCTCCTCCCCTGAAGATGCCCCCGCCTCGTATCTCCTTAACCGCCTCCCCACTAATCGCTGTTTTGGGTAAACCAAGATGCTCGCAGACAGCTTTGGCAGCGTCGTTTATATCGTTCTGTGACAGGACAAAGGTGTCGCTCGCTTCGGGGGCGTTCGCAGCCCTCTCCCAGGTCTGCTCCCAATCATCAGAGCCAGCCCTGGCTCGGATCTGATCGGAGCAGCCCATTTCGAACTCTTCTAACGGATACGAATCGGCGTACCCTTCACCGAGGTCGGGAGTTCCCGTAGTGGGGTCGCAGTCCCGCACTACGAACTCCAAGGTGGCCACAAACGTGCCCAAACTGTCTAAAAACGCACTTGGATATTCCACTACCACAAAAACGCTCGCCGGTTTATCGTGGAACAATTGCTTGATTGCCAGTTCTGTTTTAATCTCGTATTCTGGTGGGCACTCCAGTTTCACATGCACCTCTTCCAAGATCTGATCGCTCAGCGTGTTAATGCACTCAAACTGGAGGACAACGTGTCTCGCATATATGTGTTTCAATAACTTCACACGGTATTCCGTTTCAGCTTCTGTGAGACTGATCGGTGGATTTGTTTTGAACACTGGCCCGAGACGTTCTATACCCGGTATCTTTGATAATTGCTCGGAGTATATCTCTTCAATGGACATTTGTACTGGTTTCTTTACCTCGATTTCCACTATTGCCTCTTTGCTCTCCTTTTGCTCCTCTTCAGCAGGTACTGTCATTATGTTAAATTCTTCATCTGGATGCATGTTCAGATGGTCTCGTAGAGCTCTCTCTAGTAGTATCGGGTTAGGTTTCGGCACGTTAACAATGTAATCACTAATCAATTGCTCATCACCGGTATCTAATATGGCGCTGTAGTATATAGCTCTATCACGCACTTCATCCTCTTCATCCAACTGACACCTGGCCAAAAGCACGCGGATGTTAGGAAGCAGCTCCGGACGCTGTGCCCCGAATTGTGCCACCGCTGACACAGCCGCGGCCCGCACCGGCCCCGACTCCAGAATAACTCTGTTATATATAAACCTGATATATCTCGAAGGTTGTCTAGATTTGGGACCCTCCCGCCCTAACAGATGCAAGATACGAACCGCCAACGCTGTATGCTCGCAGTCTTCAATAAACTCACAAAGATGCGCCAGCCCCGTCTCCTTGGCGTCGGGGTTCTCTTCGACGAGCGCGATTATTGCATCAGCAATAGCCGCTTTGTACTCCAGTCCGCCTTCGTCGCGCAACATCCCCGCTAGGAAGGCGGCCAATGACTGATGCTTCCTCGGGAACTTGGTGCAGAGACGCCTGATCGCACGCACCACTACAATTTTGAACTCGTCAGAGATCTCAGATACGAAGCTGGATATCTGCTTCATCAGGCGATCTACGGAGCTCTCGGCGCCCGTGGCGAGGAGGGTAGTTACAGCCAACGTGGCGACTGATCTGTTTGAATCTGATATGAGATTTTCCAAATCCAATGCGCATGCTGCGACGGATGTTGGGTGCTTTGCTGTGAGACGGGCGAGCGTTCTCGCGCCCGCCAGACGTAGGGACGCTTTAGACGAGCCGCAAAACAGCTGAAGTACTGACACCGCAGGAGCCAAATCTCTTGCAGTCTTACGCAGATTCACAATAGCATGTGCTGCTTCATATATGACCATTTCAGATTTGTGTCTGAGACAGCATTCTATAAACTCTATGTACTGGGCTGAAGCTTCAGAATCGTCGTCTTCAACCAGTTGAGCTGCTAGACGAATGGTTAAGCAAAGTGCATATGGAGGCTTCGTTCGAGAGGTTATTAATCGCTTAACCAGCTTGACTGTTGAGAGCTTGTCGTTCCTTCTGGAGCTGGCAACCACTCCCAATGCATGATATGAGACCATTGCATTGTCTGAGCTAATTGCTTCCTGCAATAACAAAACACAATATTTTTAATATAATTGTAATTATTAAATCATACTGTTAATGGCAGAGTAGTCACCCCCTGTTAAGCTGGGGTAAAGAGTTTCGCCTCAACACCCTATCCTCCCCTGCACAAGGGCTAGATGACCCAGCAGCATGCCTATTCGCAAGCAGGCAGAATTTCTTTGATGAAACAAGCGACTACATATTTAAAAAATACTTCCTCTAGAACGTTTTGTCCATGCTAGCCAGACAAATATATGTAATCACTTAGGGTTATTAAACTAAACTACCATCAGAGCTCAGTTAATAAAAAAAATTACATATATTTTATTAAGGCCAAACTAATTCAAATGTATTTATAAAATCTCTAGTAATAAAATAATATTAAAAAACTCTTTGACTTGGGAAGAAAAACATGCCTGCAGAAATTGTATGAGCAGGAGGATTATGTGGCAAGGACATTCACTATTCATCCATCTACATGATTCTTACAAAACTTGGTTTAAAATAAAACTATTGAAAATAAAACATAACAGCTCTCAACACATCTGCTCATAGTCTAGCTGACTGATTGCAAGATAAAGACTTATAAATAAAAAAAAAGATAAAACTATTGAAAAGACTAAAGGAAGACAATCCAGGATTTATTGAAATTCGCAGCATAAATTAGAATAAATATACTTTTTTTGGCAGGTGAAAAGGCCTGAAATTAACATGGCATAACAGGGTTATATCTTTGAGTCCGGTTGTTTATATATATCATTGGCTTAATTATCACAATGTGTAACTCCATTTGGATAAATTTTACAAGAGCAAGTAAAAATTTTTTTGCTATTAATGGGAATTATTTTACTCATAACACCATCACTCAACAAATTAGCCACATTCTTGTAGAACATACGAAGTAATCCAATACATAGGCTTCTACTCTTTCTTTCTTTTCCAATAGAAAACACTCCACTAGCCATCTAGTTAAATTTAAGTCTTATTTTGATATTTTTTTTATTGTTGTAAGACAGCAGACAGGCTGTCATCCCACTTAGTACTGAGCAGTTACCGTCGCCTATAGGTGTTTGCAACGCCATTGGCATCACAAACATGCAGCTGTCCCATAAGGGTACAGGAACTTGGGTCACTAATGCTAGAATACAACTCAGTTATTATGGTGGCATACTCAAGACCAAAGGTGGTCGAGATCCAGACGGGCTTGGGGCCCTACCACTTAGCTTAGGGTGGGTTGTTTTGTTGGCTATTACTACAGGCCGACCCAGGCTACAGAGGTCAGTATTCTTACTTCGATATATATATTTAAAAGCTTATCCAAAGAAGCATGACTTTTATCTAAATTACAAACAATATATTAGATATTTATAGGTTGTAATATTAAAACTGACCTGTGCCTCATTGGCCCATCGCCTCACTAAATCCGGTGCTGTCGATGACAGGTGCATAGCAGACACAAGCGCTGCGGAACTTACAGCTGGATTCTTATCAACAATAGCCTGTTTCATGTACCTCTCAATAGCCTGCAGCATTGTACTATCAGTAATACTACAAAGGGCTCGAATAGCCGCAGCCCTATAAAGGTCCTCCTTCCCTGTCATGTCTTTAGTTAGTGACGATGTCACGATAATCACGTCCTGAGCGAGAGTTGACAGCTCCTTAATACACAAATATACCATACGACGTAGCATAACATCTTTATTCTGAAACAGTTTTGTAGTTGCGAAAAATGCATCCGTCGCCTCCTGTGTCGTCAATTTCTCCCCTTGATTCAGTAAATAGAGAATCTTCGTCAATATAAGAGAACATTTTCGAGGATTAACAGGCGTTTGATTAAAGTAACGAGCCTCTTGTAAAACGATGGTTTTGTCCAAATTTTGGTATGGATTACCGCCGCTGTCTTCTTCTTCTTTCTTATCACGTTTGCCAGAGCTCATTTTGAGCCTTCTTTTGGGTATAATTAGGAAATTACAAGGAGCCGACGAATACAGTTTACAATCTTACACGTCACTTAGTTATGGTATGTTGTATTGTACTGTCAATGTCAAAATTGTCAATGTAGTATTGGTTTTTAGCTTTTTAAAATCGAATTTAGACGGTCTCCGAAATATTTTCTGAGAACCTAAAAGATTAAGTGGCATAAGTTAAACTGGAAAATATATATTATTAAAGCAAAAAACTTACAGAGAATATTTATAGATTTGGGGTAACACATATTGGGTGAGGAGGACATTTTGGATTAACCGGGCGGGGAAATTCATTGAGCAAAATACTATAGACACGCTAAACGGACGCGCGAGAGTTGGCCGATGTGCTCTCCAGGCGGAGGGTGGAGGGTGGCCGTGGTGTCCCTGTACAAGACTCGGTGAAAGGCTAGCAAATCTGGGATAATTGGGAATGGCTACAAACTGATCTACACATGTGCACCTGGTGGGGAGAATGGGGTTGCCATAGTGTTCTCGGGGGAGTTCCAGAACGACATTTTGGAAATGAAATGTCATAGCGATCGGCTTATGGTCGTTAGGATGCTAATCTAAGTGATAGTTACCCACTTAATAAGTGCCTATGCGCCACAGGCTGGTTGTGATATGTATGTATGATGTCATGTGGGTGATGAATGTGAGGAATTTGAGCGTGTTCACGGTGGATTTGGGTACGGTAGCCACAACGCGGAAGGGGAGGACATCCTCAATACTTGTGCGGCTGCAGACCTTGCCATCGTGAACACATATAAGTTCCATGTTGCGAAACTGATCTTTCGAGATGTTTGTACTGCGTGAGTCGGGGCTAACGTCGTTAGACGTGCCCGCCTATGACACGGTAGCCCTTGTCCACTTCTCACAAGAGGCGGGCGAAACTCTTGCGCGCCGTTATTCGCCGGCGCCCCTATATGATCTCGTATTCGCTTTCTGTCCATAAATTGATTTGGCTGGTGTTGGCTTTTACGGGGGCGACTGCCGTCTGACCCCCCAACCCGAAAAGAAAAGCCGTCGTCAGGGCCTCCTCCGTTATGCAGCAGGGTCCACCGACTTGCAGGTGAGGTTGGCTTGGCCCCAGATGTTGGTAGGGCCCCCTACACCCCTAAAATATACTGAATTATAAAAAATATATTGCCTGTATTTTTTTAAAGTATAATTTACCGGTCATGATCATGAAGTCTATTGAACTATTTTTATTTTTAGTTACAAAACTTGTGGCACTACTTTGGCATAGTCAAAGTGTAAGGCCTGGTGATATTGGTAAATAACTTAGGTTACTTAACTTTTCATCAGTACTATGTATAGATTGATAACGTGTAATAATTAAAATCTACATATTTTGTCTATCTGATAGAATGTTTAAAAATAAAAGTTAGTTCAGTTCAGTTCTTAAGGTGCTCCAATGCCTTTTATACATAAGTTGAACTATCTTTAGAATAAATTGCAGCTGTCTTTTTACTCTGATACTGGCAAAATCAATGCCTGAAGCATTGGGGACCATTAATAAAAAACTACATAGGAAAACAAATTTTAGCTGTATCGATTTACTGAGCGAGCAGAGCAACGCAGTTCAACACACGCGCTGTGCATGACTGAGAGGGGGTGGTGAATTTCATCCATGATCTGCACTGAACTGATTTGTTTCTACAATAAGCTGAAAGATTGTTACATGTTTACCAAACGTATGATGTCGTTAGGCCATTTTTAGAAATAAGATATATTATTTGCTTTTAACATGTTGTGTTACAAGTTCACAATAGGTACAATAATCACACTTTTTTTTTTAAATTATACATGGAGATTTTGCAACAACAAGTAGACATGTTCTGCCACAAACAGCATGCAAAATAATTGAAATATTTAACTACTGCTCCCCTATAGTAAAGAGTAAAAATAAAATTCAAATTCAATAAGCTTGATATTACAAATATCAAATTTCAATACCTATAAATTAATGAAAATACATGTCATCAAGTCATGATGATAAGTCAAAAAATAAAATTAGTATAACTATTTTTAAATAATATTAACGTTAAACATTAAATTAAATATTAAAAGCCATTTTATTTATTCTTATCCTCAAGGGAGAAATTATGATGTGCGCCAGAATAGAATAGGCCTCTCGTGCTTGTAAAATATCGAACATAAAAATAACAACTCCAGCTACGAGGTAAAGCCCTAGCCTATCTTTTTTTTTTTTATTGCTGTAGCACAGCAGACAGGCTGACGGCCCGCTTAGAATTTAGCAGTTACCATCGCCTATGGATGTTTGCAACACCAGTGGCATCCAACACCAGTGGAACACGCTGCTGTCCCATAAAGGTACTGGAACTTAGGTCACCAGTGCCGGAACACAACACAAGGTTATTATGGCGGCATACTTAAGACTAAAGGTGGTCGCCATCCAGACGGGCTTGAAGCCCTACCACGTAGCTAGGGTGGGTTGTTTAGTCGCCTTTTACGACAGGCCGACCCCGGCCGCAGAGGTTAGTATTCTTTCTCCGCCCCTGCACGGATAAGATCTATCTGGATGGTAACCACCCTTGTTCATATGCCTTGCCTCACCCTTGCGTCGTGTTCCGGCATTAGTGTCCCAGGTTTCTTTATCCCTATGGGACAGTAGCGAGTTCGCGGTAGTATCGCAAACATCCATTGGCAACGGTAACTGCTTACCATTAAATGTGCCGTCAGCCTTTACGCAATAAAAATCTCACGTTGGTAAATACAGCAGCGGGAACTGTTCGAAATAACCAACCTAGACCAGAAATAGGACTCCCTCATAACTTCCGTAGACATA
This sequence comes from Malacosoma neustria, assembly GCA_963693495.1. NCBI lineage: Eukaryota > Metazoa > Arthropoda > Insecta > Lepidoptera > Lasiocampidae > Malacosoma > Malacosoma neustria. Next base: position 5,647,457 of record OY856399.1, on the reverse strand, counting down.
AACGGCAACAATCCACTCTTTTCGCTAGTACAGAAAGGGGACATCCATTAATTACGTGAGCTATTTTTCGATCAGGTTAGACCCCCCCCCCCCTTTAGGTGAGATTTGCCTGGACCCCCCCTCCCCTTAAATGAGATTGGTGCTAAAATATTTTAAACTATTTTACTATTCGGGAAAATAATAAACCGTTCAGGTATACTAGTTTATTTATTTAAATTAAATAAAATTCAAAGTAAAAAAACAGATAAAAACATATTTTTTAATATCTGTAATATTTTATATTTTTGAATGTGACGTGAGATTTTCGATTATCCCCCCCTCGGTTTAAATGAGATTTGGTGAAATTTCATTCGACCCCCCCCCCCATTCTAAGGTCACGTAATTAATGGATGTCTCCAAAGAGCACTGGACCGAAGGCAGTCAACCCAGTAAGGACCAGGATTTATCGAAGGGGCCCGTGCCTTAATTCACCCTGTATACTTCGGTGAGCGACAGCATATTTTCTGCCTCGCTCATTCATTATTTACCTCCCTCAATGCCGGATTAAGCACGTAGCAAGAGTAGCAATTGCTACGGGCCCCGCATATTGAAACCCACTCATCTCTGCCTAAGTATCTACTGTACGATTAATCACTCACAACATTGTAACCTATAGATGGCAAATGTATTTAGGTATTAAGTATTGAATTTTTATTTATATCACTTTTTAACTAAGAAACCACAGTAGACCAAAGGCCCTTCAAAAGAATTTGCTACGGGCCCCGCGCTAGCTTAATCCGTCACTGACCTCAATATCATAGCTTCTATTTATACATCTGATTTATAAATATACAGGGTGACTTTGACAAACCCGTCCAAATTCACACAGAAGAATCTTTAGTAAAAGTTATGAGAAACGTATTTTAGTTTAGTATCGCATAGTACAAAAATGTTGAGTAATCAGCATCACAGTCATTCAAAGAACTCGCAATTTACATAATACGGTGCGAGTGTCAGTGACCTCTCCATCGGTGCAGCAAAAAACTGGCAATGACCTAGTAAGCGGGCGAGGACGGCGGTCATTGCACCGGGCGAGCGAATACGCACTACTCATTTACGCGGGAGAGACAGAGACAGGTTAACGTACGGCGTTTGCACTATATGACTTCTGTACGATTGAATTAATGATCATATTTTCCGTGGAATGAAATATTTTTTGACATACAATTTTTTTGCAAAAATGGGTTCCTTAAATGATGTTTAGTGCGTAAAAAAAATTTGGACGGGTTTGTCAGTCGCCCTGTATACAGCGCAAGCTTCGGTTTGAACCTTAAAATATTAGATAAATATATAGATTACTGTATTTTTTTTGTTGCTGTCGAATAGCGGACAGGCTGACGGCCCACTTAATGGGCCTGTGAATGTTTCCGACGCCAGGGGCATCTCTAACACGCAGTGTCCACATAACGGAATTGTAAGTCACTAATGCCGGAACACAACACACGATTATTATGGCGGCATACTTAAAAATTACGGGCGACTGCCATCCTGACTCCAAGGGTTGTCTAGTCGCCTTTTAATCACCCACAAGCAGGGGTTAGTATACTTACTCCGCCTCTATGCGTAGAAAAATCGACGAAAAAAACCTGTGTATTTATGGACAATGGTCTTATCGCCAAATAAAACAGCATTTGGGGGTACGTAACGATATATTGAATACAATGTATTAATAACATTTGAGTAAAGATATGACATCAATTGCGCTTTCATCGCATTAAGAGCTATAAATAATTAAAATTAAAAATTAATTACAGTTAATAATGGAATTATAATAGAATGTATTTAATTATTACAATTATTGTAATTATGAATTGCATTATTACCCTCTAATCTTGTAATTAAAATTTTGTATTGTGATTCGGATTTGAAATCTTAAATTTAAGAATATTTAAATTAAAAATAATTAATTAAAAAATAACATATAAATGCAAAGCGTTAAAACGTAAGAAAATAAGATACTTGTTATATGGTCATATACATAACAAGCAAGTGATAGAAGGAAGAAGAAAGTACATGGATACAGGAGTAGAGGTAGACCAAAGAAAAGATGGATTGCGTAAAAGATGATTTGGCAAAAAGGGTGTGAATGTTGAACGGCTAGGAGAGGAGAATGGAAGGGAACATGTTATGCCGACCCCATATAAGGGATATGGCCAGGAATAAGATGAATAAAAAGTAAATAAATAAAAAGTATACACTAAAAAAAAAATTAAAATTGATTATTTGTATAATTTGGCAAGATTGGCAGCGTGAATAATCCAAGTTTTTATTATAATATTGGTAATCACAATGCAATGATCATAATTACATTTAATTTAATAATGCAATAATAGTCATTAAAATAAACAAAAGTAATCATACATTAATTGTATTATAATTAAATGCAATTGAATAATAATCGGCACAAAATCATACCGCATTGGATAAACCCAATACCCAGCATCTTGCGCTTATATTAAGGATAATATACAATAGGGTCGGGTAATATGCGGAGAATAGAACCTGTAACTTTAAAGTTGAGAGGGTCGGAGACAAATCGCAAACCAGGGGTTAATAAGATAAATTAATAATTATATTCAAACTTTCATTTTTAAAACGTGTAAAAATTAAAATTGAAGAATAGAAAAATAAATGCGCCATGTTGTAAAAAAATTTGAAATAATTTCTAAATTCATCTGTGATTTTGACACCGAAACAATTTTAACAGAATTAATATTAATAATACAATACATTTGTTGGTACGAGTATAGAATAAGGGTCCTGCTCCTAAAGCTGTGACCGCGAGTCTCTGAGGCGGTTACTATGGTAGATGCATCATCGGCGTACATAATCGTTTCTCCTGCTGAATCTTCTGGCTAGATATTCATCAACAGAGAATAAAATAGTGTCCACTGGAGAGCCTTGTGCTACACTCATCCATATCAAGATAAAGAATGACATCTTGAATAGAACTTTGAATCAAAATAGTTACAATTAAATATTGTATTATAATTATTAATATCAAACAAATGATCATATTTTTGATAGATGATACTTTTTAAATACTAGAGATCTGCTCGAAGGACCAAAACCGGTTGAATATTTTATAGGCTCAACAATCCCCTAAACTCGAGCCGCTCCCTAAAGTGGACAGTAGGTTACATTGTGACTCCAAAATTCTGGTGAAATTGTAGGAACAGGTCTAAAGACTAAGGCTTTTATTCCGATATCACTGTGGAAAGTTTTCGATTCGAGACATGCAGCAACTGCGTGTCACGGAGATGAATATGCTGCGGTAGTTGTGTGGAGCGACGCGAAAGGACCGCATTACAAACAAAATATGTATAAATGCAGCAAGTGTTAGCTTGGCTGAAGATTTACCTAACGATATCATCATTTGACGTCAGTACGTATTATTATACAATAGCATGCAGTACTTATAATGTTCACCGCCTTGGACAAGGATGGCAGGTGAACTGTCTATTCCTCTAGGTAGAGCTTCGAGGTTAAAAGAAAGTGACCTATTATTGTAAAAAATAATACAAATTAAATTTCCTACGACAGTTTGTTTGAAATCATTAAAATTTACACTTTTGGCATTTTCATATAATTTTAAATTTAGCACCAAATTTTGGCTAAATTTTTTATTCTTTTCCAATTTAAAATAACTATTTTTATCGATACGTCAGCTGCGCTGTGTATCGGCAAAGAGGAAGCATGAAAGAATTGTAAATTATTAACTTCTGTGTTGTTCTTTTTAAAACGCTATCTTGGTTTTTGAGTCTAGCTAAATTCCACTTTTATTCATTCTATTGGTAAAAGCCCGACCACCATCTTGGACTCTCCCGGGTCTTCTTCAGAAAATTGGCGAAGATAGTAAGTAACCTGGACTTGCATTTTTTATGCCGACAAAAACTCAGGAGGTCACCCGAGATACGTGGCTCAAAATAATAATACTAATTAATTATCATATCAGTAATTCTGAGTGATATTCCAAGAATTTTTTTTAATTAATAGTATCTAGAGAAAACAAAATTTGCCGTCAGTTTTACTGCGTACAAAATTTTTTTTATTATAAATGAAAAATACGAACAAATAAATAAATTCGCTCCAGGGGAATGTGTTGTAAAATAATAGTCGTGTCAAATGGGCCAAACAAGCCCAAACACGACAACAGATATGATTGAAAAGACAGTATATGATGGTGAGACACGGTCTTCTGGAATTATCAAGTTTAATCTTTCAAGAACGCAAGAGACTAACGCGTTAGCTTTCGAATACTGAAAAAAGGCAGCTTAAGATCTTTATATTGCTTACGTATTCTTTCATACTTCATCTAATTTACGCATTTTATAAATTAAGAAATTCGTTCCTCATTGTATGAGATCTAAGAGAACAGTCTAACAATAAATAGTAAAAAAAAGTCAATTTGATTAAATATTTTTGAATTTTAATAGTGATTTTATTTTTGGTCCTTCTTTGGTATTGGATGGAATATACTGTACGAGTGTGAAAAATAAGAAACATGTACAATAAATCCAGATCGAAGTTACTTGGATTTAAATATTAAAAATGCATTAACCACTCCACCAACGTTCATTAAAATGCATATAAAACCACTATTAACGTTCAAAAATTAAACTAAACAATACAATAATCACAAATTAATAAAGCTTCTATCAAATAATAGGTAATTATTAAATACTAAATTATAATAACCACTTTTAGGGCGATAATTAAGTATTAAAAGTAAAATAATTAAAAAACAATTATATGGCATCATAATCACAGATGTCTTTGAAAACGAATCGATAGGAATCATTTCAATAATAATAATAAAAAAATAAATCACAGGTCCACAGATCATTAGACTTAAAACTAACGGAAATATATAAACGTATGTAAAATCATATTGTGTATGCACAGAGTTGCAAAATTCTATCCATAGATTATGATAACTTATTCTAAAATTAAAACGTCGAAATTTAAAAATAATACTGGTCACCAGCTGCCGTGTAAGAGAAAGCTTACAACTAAAAGTAATAAATAAATTTAATAATAAACATTTACGAATCAAATCGATTGGAAAAAAATCAGTACCGAAAAAAAGCGGAAAAATCAATTTAATAAAAACATTTTTATACGCATAATTAATATGCGATGATTCTCGCGCATCTACAACACTAACACTGACACATAGAGACGCACGCCCGTCTTTATATACGTACATACAAGTCATAATTGCATCTGTCAAATGTATGCGAAATGTCAATAATTTAGACAACAAACAGAGATACGCCACGCTCTGTAATGTCGTTGATGACTGACGTGTAAATACGTTCGACAAAGTCACTACAGCGCGTCGCGGTTTGAACACTGTAAACATTTTAAAATATTCAATTGGAATTCGACGCATCCAATTAATATGTCCTATATATATTATATATACTATATTTAAAAAATGAACGTATGTTTTATTTGAGCTCGTCTTAACGAAGTCTTTAATGGAATGTACACTAGTCGACACTATTCGCTTGTTCAATGAATTGACACACAATAATGGCATCACAGGAAAAAACACCCAATTAATAAAATTGCAGTAAATTAAACAAAATATTAAAATAATTTCCGTGTGAGTTAAAATTAAATTTTGACTGTTTAAATTGGAAATTTCGCCTGATTTTATGTAACATATATCGTACGAGAGTATGCAAGTCGATAAATTGTTCAAAATAACATATAAACGAACACTGTGATATTTCACATTCGAATGTATACTTAATGTAAAGTGTTTAAAAACCACTAAAAAAGTGCACACGACTGGAAAACGAGAAGATTCACAATCCTCTGTATCAAAAATCATTTTTTTATATGGAAATTTATAAAAAATGTACTCGATTAATTCCAAAATTGTCAAAAAAGTTTCCACTACGTTTTTATTAGCATCGGTATCGTTAAAAGTCAAGTTTGTAAACTTTAAGGAATGTAATTCACTTACACCGATCGTTTTCATCACATCAAAGACTGTCATATTTCGCTTATTCAAAACAAATTTATCATTGATTTGACTGGATGATATGCGAAACGTATAAACTGTAGTAACTTGAACACACTTTATTGTAGAGACTTTGAAAGATTTTGGTTGTGCAATGATTAAGTAGTTGAAAATATACTTAGTTGATTGTGCATTACTTAACGATTCGATATAGGCTTTTGGATCCTTAGCGACTTGTATAAAAACAAACTTAACTATAATGACTTGTACAAATACCGATAGATCAGTCGTAGCCAGTACATAACTATAATACTCGATGGCTTGTATGTATTTTAATGGATACGTAATGAGTTGTATGCAAGTTGACGAATCTTTAGTAACTAGTACGTATTTTGACATAAGCGTGACGATTTGTACGCATGTTGAGATATGCGTAATGATTTTTACGCATGTTGACTTATGCGTAATGATTTGTACGCATGTTGACATGCGCGTAATGATTGGTACGCATGTTGAGATATGCGTAATGATTTGTACGCATGTTGACAAGCGCGTAATGATTGGTACGCATGTTGAGATATGCGTAATGATTTGTACACATGTTAACATAAGCGTAATGATTGGTACGCATGTTGAGATATGCGTAATGATTTGTACGCATATTGACACACGCGTAATGATTGGTACGCACGTTGAGATATGCGTAATGATTTGTACGCATGTTGACACACGCGTAATGATTGGTACGCATGTTGAGATATGCGTAATGATTTGTACGCATGTTGACATACGCATAATGATTGGTACGCATGTTGAGATATGCGTAATGATTTGTACGCATGTAGATATATGCGTAATGATTTGTACGCATGTTGACATACGCGTAATGTAAATTTGTACGCATTTTGAAATATGCATAAAGGCGTGTACGCATATTGACAGATGTATGACTTGTACGTTATATAAATATCCACTAACATAGACACATATTCTAATAGACGAGAGGAACGAGAGGTACGGGCGTGCGGAAAGAGAGACAAAATTTAAATAGGACACATAGGGGATGGGTGCTAATACCGCTTTTTCACCGTACTGATGGGCGTATAATGGTTAAGGGGAGTGCTGCTTCTTGGGCTTCTTTAAGTTTTCTTCGTCGGCCCCAGCCTTCGGTACCTGTGGTTACAGTCAAACATACGTTCTGTCCAACGGTATTATATAAAACTCAGTTCCTAATATCACAGCTGTCTAACTATGCCGCCCCCACCCGAAAGGAGTGGAAGGCCCAAAAAGTGTTGACGTCGTAAATAATAAGCATCCCAATAGACCCATTACCAGGGATACTGAACTGAAGGCCGCGCAAAGTGATAAAGAAAAAGTCGGAAAGCGGCTAAAGGTCGGAGTCGCTAAAATGATGATGATTTTTAATATCACGAGTTTGTAACATTAAATAGCCAATCTCCCATTGCAGGTTGATAAAAACCAAGTAACTTTCATGGATTACGACAATCCCCACGGTACAAAAGCGTAGTACTTCAAATGGAGAACTATATTCGGTTACATATATTATATCCGGTTACGTATATTATATCCGGTTACACTTAAAGTTCCGTTTGAAAACTTCGAGTGTAACCGGATATAAATCGAACAAAACACTTACCTCTGTGTACCTCTCGCCCTTGAGCGACACTATCTTGTTGTCGCGATAGCGTACCATCTTCTTCGGTTCCATCTTCGGGGCCAGCGGCTTATGCTCCTTGGTTTCAGAGTTCTTATCCACGTAGGAATAGCTAGAATTGATGGGGAATATAGATATCATACTAGCTGATCACGCCCGCTTAGCTGGGCGAATAACAGACAAAGAAAAATTTAAAAAAAAATTCAAAGGGTCGATGGAGCCTATAACCATCTACGAAATTCCCATCCCGATATGTTTAGTACTTTTGTTGTAATGGTGCGTCAAAGGTAACCCATTTTACTTATATATGCATAGATAACCACCCTGCTTGGTTAAAATCTTCGACTACCTGCACGCGTATTGCTTCGATGTTGGCAAGTGAGCGGCGGCGGCGGTTCGAAGCATAAGCGGCGAGCGATTTTATTTATTTACAATTATCATTTTTTCAAAATTCAAATATTATAATAATTTAATTATGTACAATAATTGGATACTGCATATAAATACTACCACATCCATGTCGGTATAAGATTAGTACCATGTACTGATGACTACAGAACAAATTTGTATCATGTGTTGTTATGTTTGTGTCATGTTATAAAGAATGTATTTTTTTTAAACCGAATCTGTTAAAAATATGTTTTACCTATTAACCTTATGCTGTTTTCCCGTGATCTCCGCGGGGAACTCAAATGTATGAAAATCTGTTCATCCCTCTATACATTTACCTACATCTTTAATAAAATCAATTCAATTATAATTTATTAAAAAAAACATTTGATAAACATCTAAAATTGGTTTTTTCAGCTACTTCTCATAGTAAAAATATTTTAGAAATATATGTATGTATTTAATTTTTAATTTACCTATTTTTGCAGCGATTTGGATCAACAAGTTGAGTAGTTAGCTGGTTAAACTTTTTATTAATACATTTGGGGTTGTACCAAGGAAAGCAATATTCAAATAATTCAACGTTTCCAAAACAAAGAGCTCAGGGGTATTGCCAATGCACCCTGGTATATTAGAAATGACGACCTCCATCGGGACCTTAAAGCGGAACTCGTTGCCAACGTTATTAAAAAGTACGCCGAAGCTCATGAACAAAGGCTTCATCACCATGTGAACGTCGAGGCCATCCAACTCCTCGATACCACGGACACAGTGAGAAGACTAAAAAGGAAAGTTTGAGTTAGTTTAGTGCAGTGCTAGTGTAATGTAGTGAATTAGGCACTACTACAAAGAACACAAGAACAAAGTGACTTCCCCTTAATAGAGACATTAAGAAAAGTGTTAATGGACACATTCTTAGTAAAGTCTATTTAGCAAATTAAGTTAAATTTATATTACTAATTAGTCTAAGTAAATAAGGCTAGATTGTAATTTCAAATGAGTTACCAAAAGGCAGATCATTTTCAGGAAAAAAAAACTAATACATTTATTTTAGATGACACTAATAATATTGTATAGTTAACGTAACAGTTTACATTTACGTTAAATTTTGTATAAAAATTCAACAGCATTTTCGTAACAAAAAATCGGAAGCACGAACTCTCGACGAGCGATTAGTATATTTATACCTAGTCAAGTCATAAGTATTGTCACACAGTAAAAACTTTTCTTTTAGAATGCTGGCCACAAAAAAGTTTATTGAATTCGAATCTCGAATTGTTCATGAAAATAAAAATGTATACTTTTAGAATTTTACTCATTTTTTAAATATGGAGTGGACGCTTAAAGAAGACCGTGTTGCAGTTATTGCGTTGCATCGTTGCGGTTACGCGCCAATTCAAATTTTTAACATACTGAAAAATTTGAATATAACCAAAAGATTCATTTATCGTACCATCAAACGATACAATGAAGACTCTAGTGTAGATGACAGGTCAAGAAGTGGTCGCCCTCGGTCTGTTAGGACTCCAGCAGGGATAAAAGCTGTGAAGGCACGAATTCAAAGAAATCCCAAACGTAAGCAGAAACTGTTGGCCCTTCAGATGGGGTTAAGCAGAACCACGGTGAAAAGGGTGTTAAATGAAGACTTAGGGCTTCAGGCATATCGAAGAAAAACAGGACATCGTTTGAATGCTCGTCTAATGGACCTGAGACTGAAGAGATGCCGCGCTTTGTTGAAGCGGTACGCGGGAAAAAAATATCGGGAAATTCTTTTTTCGGATGAAAAAATGTTTACCGTAGAAGAGAGCTACAACAAACAAAATGATAAGGTGTACGCACACAGTAGTGAAGAAGCGAGCAACCGTATTCCGCGTGTCCAACGAGGTCATTTTCCATCCTCGCTCATGGTATGGTTGGGAGTTTCTTATTGGGGCTTAACAGAGGTACATTTTTGTGAGAAAGGTGTAAAAACGAATGCTGTTGTGTATCAAAATACAGTCCTGACGAACCTTGGGAACCTGTTTCTCATACCATGTTCAATAACAGGCACTGGGTATTCCAACAAGATTCGGCGCCAGCTCATAGAGCGAAGAGCACACAAGACTGGCTGGCGGCGCGTGAAATCGACTTCATCCGGCACGAAGACTGGCCCTCCTCCAGTCCAAATTTGAATCCGTTAGATTACAAGATATGGCAACACTTGGAGGAAAAGGCGTGTTCAAAGCCTCATCCCAATTTGGAGTCACTCAAGACATCCTTGATTAAGGCAGCCGCCGATATTGACATGGACCTCGTTCGTGCTGCGATAGAGGACTGGCCGCTCAGATTGAAGGCTTGTATTCAAAATCACGGAGGTCATTTTGAATAAACTTTAATGTCATAAGAATCTATGTTTTGTTAAGTTCATTTTGGTATATAAATGGTTACATAATGAATAAACTTGTTACAATTATTTTACATTAAACATGTGACAGAATTTATGACCTGACTAGGTATATTGTGAAATATACGCTTAGGTCTATCAGAATTGAACGATGAACAATTTGTTTACTCACTTAAATATCAAACCAGTAATAAATAGTGTCATTAATAAATGTATTTATTTCTTAGAGAATATATAATAATAAACTCCAGAATCGAGGTGAACACTTCAGTGTTAACCAACACCGTTATTATATTGTATAAAAAATTGTTCAATCGTCAGAAAATTCTCCTTCCTGCCCTTATCCCATATTATACAGGTGACTTTGACAAACCCGTCCAAATTTTTTTAGCACTAAACATCATTTAAGGAACCCATTTTTGCAAAAAAAAAAAATTGTATGTAAAATTTTCAAAATAAAATATTTCATTCCAAGGAAAATATGATCACTAATTCAATCGTACAGAATAGTCATATGGTGCAAACTCCGTACGTTAACCTGTTATTACCTGTCTCTGTCACTCCCGCGTAAATGAGTAGTGCGTATTCGCTCGCCCGGTGCAATGACCGCCGTCCTCGCCGGCTTACTAGGTCATTGCCAGTTTTTTTCTGTACCGATGGAGAGGTCATTGACACTCTCGCGCCGTATTATGTAAATTGCGAGTTGGACTTTGAATGACTTTGTGATGCTGATTACTCAACATTTTTGTACTATGCGATACTAAACTAAAATACACGTTTCTCATAATTTTCACTAAAGATTCTTCGGTGTGAATTTGGACGGGTTTGTCAAAGTCACCCTGCATATGTGGTCAGCACAATATGTAATCTCCTTCCACTGGATTAGTTCATTCACAAACACATGATAAACGGTATTTTCATTTGTTACTGAATCGAGAGCGCAGACTACGTGGAAACGTTATTCTCTCAAGTGGATTTTTTTATTGTTTATTTAATAAGTGATTATTCATTTAAGAATTGGAAAAACAAAGAAACCAGTTGTGACGGGTCGCATCGCCGCTAGAGCCGCGTCACAGAGCTAGCGCACATGTCGAAAAATAATGAACGGCGAACGTTACGTCCCCCCTTGTCGCACTCAGCAAGAACCCCCCCCCCTCCCTTTATGCGAACGTATTTTATGAACGGCCCCTTAGTCATCATCTCAACATTCACACCCTTGTTCCGCCATATCATCTACACAATCCATCCATTTTTGTTCTAGCCCTCAGTTTGAATTTTTTTATTGCTGTAAGACAGCAGACAGGCTGACGACCCGCTTAGAATTTAGCAGTTACCGTCGCCTATGATGCTTGCGACGCTAGAGGCACCGCGAACACACTGCTGTCGAGATACAGGAACTTGAATCACTAATGCCAGAACACAACACAAGGTTATTATGGCGGCATACTTAAGATCAAAGTTGGTCGCCATCCAGACGGGCTTGGGCCTTACCACGTTGCTAGGGTGGGTTGTTTCGTCACCCTTTACGACGGGCCGACCCCGGCCGCAGAGGTTAGTATTCTTCCCCCCCCCCCCCCCTTTACGGGTAAAAATTGACTGATTGGCGCTAAAATATTTTGAACCTCACCGAGCTATGATCCGGCTTTTCAGCTCGTCGTCATCACACAGCTGCTGCTTGACAGTAGAGTGCAGAGTAACTGGCGACAGCGCCTGGCCCTGTTCCCTGCGGTGCAACAAAAGAGCGGCGGCGCGCTCCACGTCCCCACGAGCGATGGAGATGCAGTGTTTGATCTATTAAAAATTTGTGTTTGGAATCTAGAATTCTTTTTTATTGCTAAGAAACATCAGATAGGCAGGCGGCCCTATCAATAGTAATCAGTTACCATCGCTTACAAACGTTTGCAACGTCAGGGGCAACCGTAAACAGGCTACCGTCTCATAGGAGTACAGGAGCCTGGGTCACTAATGCCGGAACACAACACAACATTATTATTGTGCGACATACTCATAGACCAAAGATGATTTCCACCTAGATGGGTTTCGGGCCTTACCACCTAGCTTTGGTTAATTTAGTCGCCTAAACAGGCCGAGCCCAGCCGCAGAGGTTAGTATTCGCACTCCGCCCCTGCACAGAGAAAATCCGGCTAGAAGGACCAATTTAATTAAGTTAAAAAAAAATAACAAATTTAAACGTCCCTGGTTATTCTGGATGATTGACAATATATTATTATAAATAAAATTACTTCATGAGATATAATGGCGATCATGTGAATGGTAATAAAATTAATACTAAAATGACGAAAGTTCATTCCTATTTCCTCGAGCCTCTTCTTTCTTGTATGAAACGTTCATGTTAGGTACTCTCCGGATTCGGAGCTTCCAGTTGAGGTTTTCAAAAAAGTTATAAAATCCCGTCGCAATCGACGCGTTTGGCAATGCAAAATACCTGCTACAAAAAATAAAAGTGAATAAACAGGAAAGCATACCTCCATAGTAGAAGAGTTCGGAAACATCTCATGTAAAACGTTACACTCGGCAGCGTACTCCTCTTCTTTAAAAACACGAACTGTTTCATGGGCATGGGCTTCAGAACTCTCAGAGGTCGATGGAGAGCTGAAAAAAAAATAAGTATTACACTCTCTTATATACTTGCAATTTTCTTTTTGGAGTTTACTCCTTAGGAATCGATTTTCATATATAAGGCGCCCGGTATGAGAAAAATGTGACAGTAAAATCTATTAATGAATGACCTCGTTACGTTTTTGGTGCGCAAGGCAAAAATTACTTTATTTGTTACAACTTAAGGTTGATTTCACATTAAATGTTGTTTAGCATATGTCTTTTCATTTGTTGATTGTAAGTATTAGATAATGTTTTGGAGATTTGTGACTTTATTACTAGGTGCCATAGTTGTAATTAGGTTAAACTTAAAATTGTTTTAAAACTTTTTTTATATATGTATATTATTTTCATTAATTTGTTAATTTACCCTTTCATATGGTATTAATCTTTTTTCAGTTAAATAAACTCTTTGCGTATGTTTAGACAATCGTACTTAAGTAGTATTTTTATAGCTTTGGTACAGCAGACAGGCTAACGGTCCACTGTTAAATAGTCACCGTCTGCGGGTAGTCTGTCCAAATTTATACATTATCCATGTAAATTGAATTCTATTAACAGTAGTGTTTGACTTTATTTTCCTACATTTTAACTGAAAAATATTCTTAATGAAATTTAAAAAAAAAACAGCTATATTTATGAAAATACACACCGATTGTTCTTGGTAACAGGAGGCAGCATCCCGTTCAAAGACTGCCTAGTCAAGGAGATCTTGTCGCTTGCAGGGGAGGCGTCTGAGAACAGCATTAAACCACTTTCAAGTAGTTCACTACAATTTAGTTGATAAAGACTTAGCCACGGCCTTCGCACGTCTGAACGAAACACTTGCCGTTTGGATGTTTTTTTTTTTAATATACTGGAACAACTCACACAACGCTATCTAGTATTATACATAAACACCCAGAGACCCGCGAGACGTGCTGACTTCAGCACTTGCCTTAGCCCTTACGCCACGGAGGTCGTCAAATATGTATATTAAACTATTTATTTTACAAAGAAAAAGTATATAAGTAGTATATCAGTTGTCTAGTATCTATAACACAATAGCTCTGCTGCTTACTTTAGAATTAGATGACATTTTGATATATCACAGTATATTTAATGGTAAATGCTTTCCATATCCTACCACATAGGGTTGCCTGGAAGAAATTGCTCTAAGCGATAAGGCCACCCATTGTTCAGTAGCTTGTAAGTTTATTTCATTTTCTTGTATATATATTTAAGGTGAACAATAAAGAGTTTTCATTCATTCATTCATTCATTCACATCCTCCTGTGTCGTTGTGCTAGGAGAAGCATAAGATAGAATGTTGACATGTTCTTCTGGAAGGAAATCTGTGAAGAACGCAGCTAAGAGAGAGAGAGAGAGAGCGTTTAAACGCTCTTTAGATTAATCTCCCCCCTCTCATGGAACATGTGTCAGTGGCAACTGTTAATTCAACTTCAGGCTATCATAGTCCACGTCGTCAGCCGTTCGTTATCCACAGCCGAACGTAGGCCTCTCAAGTTTTTCTCATTCAGCCCCGACCGGCAGGCAACCTTGCGCAGGTCATCGCTCCATCGGACTGGGGGACATCACACACTACGTTTGCCTAGATGCGGTCTTCTCTGCAGGACACGATTGTCCTGCAACAAATGTGTTTAGCCCATTGCCACTTCAGCATATATATTTTGCGAGCTACATCGGTAACTTTGATTCTCCTACAGATTTCCTTTATTTCTGATATTGTCCATAAGAGCTACCTAACAAAGCTCGCTCCATAGCCAGATGTATTGAAATTTGTGAACTAGTCTCGCCTGCAGTGTCCACGTCTCGACTCCATAGGTCATTACTGGTAGGACGGACTGCTCGTAGACTCGTCTCCAATCACATTTAACCCTGCTTTTACCAAGTCACTTACAGCATAACCTCATGAGTTCATATGTGATGCAATATTTAAATCTATCTCACAAACTAAAAAAAGTTCCTACAAGTTTATGCACATTATATATACGTTGATAACCCCTTAACCGGTGACATGCGAGTGTCACACGCGTTGTGCGTGTTGCGAGTTCTTAGAATTCACCACGCCCCCTCACTTGTCGCGATTTCGCGTCAGATTGTCAGTAGTTATTCCTAATTTTTATTTCTTTCTACATAAAATTTTTAGTAGTGTTAATTTTATTATTTTTCTTGTATAAAATTGATAAATATGAATCTATTTCGATCGAGGAATGTATTTTTTGTATTTTATTAAAACAACTTTTTTAACATTTTTTTCTGTTCTTTATAGCAGTCTAAATTTATCATGTCACGAGTTAAGGGATGACCTTGAACTAGGTTAACTCGTAAATGTAACAGGATAGTAATTACCACGGCTAGGGGGCGCCTCGAAGTCCTCTCGTCTAGACAATTTAGCTTCGAGCTGCAGAACCCAGTTGCACACCTGGCCTGCGTCAATGCGCGCAAACTCCGGTATGTAAGCCGACATCATTTCAATGAATCCTAGAATTATAATGTTTTCTTGTATCTGTCTGTCTATATGGTCAACGGTAGATGAACAAATGTTTTCTAATGGCGCGTTTGGAAAAAAAATTTGAGTAAAATTTGTACGATGCGCGCGAACACCGACATGATTAAGTTAGCTGATAACTGTCTCATAAGTTTCCGTGAAAACTCGTAACTAAATTCACAGTTGTTTCTCAAATATTCATAAATATAGATACATGTATGTGTGTGATTTTATATTATATTAGATGTGCCCGCGACTCCGTCCGCATGTAATAGTGACTTTGGGCAGCATTTTTTTGGATATATCTTATGGTTTATGTTGGATTACAAACCCTATAAACCCTAAAATATAAATAAATGAAATATACAAACTGCGTTCGAGCCTACAGCCTAAGCTGAACCCTATTTCATATGATTGATGATATAAATCCGAGGTCAACTTAAATTGGATTAAAAAAAATCCGAATCTGATCACTTTTAACTAAAACCATTTTTTTTTTCTAAAATAAAAGTAGACTAAGTTACTCCTTGTTATATCAGCTATCTGCCAGTGAAAGACCCGTCAAAATCGGTCCAGCCGTTTCAGAGATTAGCCGGAACAAACAGACAGACAAACAAAAATTGTAAAAAATGTTGTTTTGGTATATGTACCGTGCATCCAAATGCACTTAGTAAAAAGCGGTTATTTTAATATTACAAACAGACCCTCCAATTTTATTTATTTGTATAGATGTATAGATATGGTGGTGAATGATGGGTCATTCTAAAATTTCGTGATTAAAGTGACTTTTATCTAAAAAAAGAACTTTTTATGTACATTTATCCGTGCAAGGACGGAGAAGGAATACTAACCTCTGCGGCCGGGGTCGGCCTGTCGTAAAAAGCGACAAAACAACCCACCCTAGCCGTAGCTAGGGTAGTACTACATATGGTAGGGTCCTAGCTACGTGGTAGGCTCTCAGCCCGTCTAGATGGCGACCACCTTTGGTCTTAATTATGCCGCCATAATAACCTTGTGTTGTGTTCCGTAATTAGTGACCCAAGTTAATGTACCCTTGTGGGAGAGCAGCGTTTGCGAAGCCACTGGCGTTGCAAACATCCATATGCGACGGTAATTGCTAAATTCTAAGTGGGCCGTCAGCCTGTCTGTTGTCCTACAAAAATAAAAACTTTTTAAGAAAAAAATTAAACCGTCGAAAAAACTGAAAAGCAAAAAATAATAAACCTTCTTTTTATTAACCTTAATAGCAACGCCAGTAGCATCGCGAACACGCTGCTGTCCCATAAGGGTACGGGAACTCGGTCACTAATGCCGGAACACAACACAAGGTTATTATGACGGCATACTTAAGACCAAAGGTGGTCGCCATCCACACGGGCTTGAGGCCCTACCACGTAGCTAGGGTGCGTTGTTTTGTCGCCTTTTACAACAGGCCGACCCTGGCCGCAGAGATTAGTATTCTTTCTCCGCCCCTGCACAGATAATTATATAATTAGTCTTCACCTCAATATTCACACCCTTTTTCACCATATCATCTATCTTTTCTTTGGTCTACCCTCCTTTTGACGCTCATTTCTAGCATTTGACGATATCCGTGGCGTAACGGCTTCTTACTTCGGTACGGTTGCGGATGTTACGGGTTTGATTCCCGTCTCACGTTTGCGTGTTTATGTATAATATGCATTTATTTACGAAAGACGTCCATATGCGACGGTGACCACCTGCCAGGGTGGGCCGTCTGCCTGCCTACTGAACTTTAGTCATAAAAAAAGTATATAGGTAGTATCAGTTGTCTAGTACCCATAGCACAAATGTTATAATAGTCCCAGTATACATATTTACATTTTCCTTATTACATGTCATTCTTCTCTTAGCCATTATATATTTGTATGTTATATACTTTTGTATTAATCAATGTATTATTCAAGATTGTTTAAAAAAATTGAATTATTCAAATCTGACACTAAAAGACATTATCAATTCAAAACTGTCAGTCTAATCAATCTATACAAATAAATAAAATTGGAGTGTCTGTTTGCAATATTAAAATAACCGCTTTTTACTAAGTGCATTCGGATGTATACAAGGTACATATACCAAAACAACATTTTATACAATTTTTGTCTGTCTGTATGTATGTTTGTTCCGGCTAATCTCTGAAATGGCTGGACCGATTTTGACGGGACTTTCACTGGCAGATAGCTCATGTAACAAGGAACATTGGCTACTTTAAATTTTAGTAAAAAATAGTTTTAGTTAGAAATGATCAATTTCGGATTTTTTAATCCAATTTAAGTTGACCTCAGATTTATATCATCAATCATATGAAATAGGGTTTATCTTAAGGCTGGACTTTGTAGATTTAATTTCCAATTTAAGTTGATCTCAGATTTACATCATCAATTATATGAAATAGGGTTTAGCTTAGGCTGGACTTTGTAAGTTCGAACGTACGTATTCCAGAGGCGCATGGCGTAACAGTTGCATTCGATAAAACACTGACGGCGCATATTTCATTTATTTATATTTTAGGGTTTATATGGTTTGTAATCCAAAATAAACCCTAAGATATATCCAAAAAATGCTGCCCAAAGTCACTATTCCACGCGGACGGAGTCGCGGGCACAACTAGTCTATACTAATATTATAAACACGAAAGCAACTCTGTCTGTTACGTTTTCACGTCCAAACCGTTTCGCAAACAATGTTTGGCATAGATAGATTGGAGGTCATAGGCTACTTTTTGTCGCGAAAAATACCTTGAAAGGGTTGAAATAGGAGTTAATATAAAATGAAGGGTTGTAATTCTAAAGGGTCTAAGTGCCAAAAAAATAAAATCGATATTATTACAAAAATACGATCTATATACCAAGCCTAATAATATTCAAATGGATCCAAATGCATATCTCTTTTAATTTTTCTCTCATACACAGATTAAGTTGTGGCGCGGTCTAAGTACCAACGCACTTTCGCACAACCTTTTTGTGTTATATCTCTAAAACATAAAATTGGCACTTAGATCCTTTTGAGTTACAACCCTTCAAATGTAAATAAACAAAGCGCGTGTTACAATTTTAGTAGCAACGCTCTCAAGCGGTATCATTATACTATCAAATCTTCAACAACAGATGAGAATTCAGTCTCATACAAAATGTTTTTTTATTAATATAATGGCAAAACAATGTTGGCCGGGTCAGTTTAGTACTAATTTAAGAATAAACGGCACCGCGACCTGGCCGGGGTGTGGCCTTGCGCGCGCAGGGGTCAGCGCGGCAAAGGGACACCGAAGTGCGGGGAAGGAAGGCGTACAAATCTATAATATGATCGCGCAGCCGGCTTCCTAGACAGCGAATTCAACCGGTATTGATTATTTTGAAAAAATATACATTCACTCTACGTTTTTTTTTTACTACTGTAGGGAAGGAATACAGGCTGACGGCCCACTTAGTAGTTAGCAGTTACCGTCGCCTACGGATATTTGCAACGACAAGTGGTACTGGAACCTGGACACTTATGCCGGAAACACAGCATAAGGTTATTATGGCGGCATATTTAAAAACTCTACAAACTAGATTGGGTTGTTTAGTCGCCTTTTACCAGGCCGACTCCGGCCGCAGAAGTCGGTATTCTTTCTGCGCCTCTGCACGGATGAATAATGTTGTCTAAGTAAGCGAAGTCGGGACGGGCCGCTATATAAATAGCAGACCGGACAGATATTGCCCTGTACACAAGTCCGAAAATTCCAAACTTACGCGGTCCAATCAAGTTCATTCACCATGGCGTTTAAAAAATGTGTATAATATGGCCTTTTAAAAATATTGAATTTGATATAAAAATATATTATATATTCCGATATCTAACATAATATCGATAATCCAAGATTAAAAATATCGACGATATTTATCGATTATTTATATTATAAAATTATCGATTTTTTTGCCCTTCTCTATCGACTATTACTGTGTTATAGAGAAATAAAGATGGTAGGTACCCAACCTACTTATAATATCAGCCGTCTGCCTGTGAAAACCCTCTAAAAACGATCCAACTATTTCAAAGACAAAAGATGTCAACATTAAATGAATAATATATTAGAGAATATTGCCAGACCTATTAGGAATTGCAAATTTCAAACAATCGCGTTGCTCTAGTAGACCATCCGTAGTATATAAGATCCCCCCCCCCCTTCAGTTCTAATTTTCAAGTTCTAAAACAATTGCGGTATCATAATCATATTTTTTTAATGCCTCATATTTGTCTTTATTAATACAGCGCTTGTCGCGTGACGCCAAGTGCGTGCATACCTTTAGTTACAAGTAATAACTAAACGCCTTATTTGAATACAGCTCGAAATAGGCCGAGATTTCCTGTAGAGGGTCAGTTCGAATTTGTGGGTGGAGCTCTGTCAACATAGTCTGCTTTACCGACAAAATTATTCGCCATTACCTCTAGCGCCATCTATGAAGTACATACGTATATAAGTACTGTTTTACCGACAGAAATGCGCAATACAACTAAACCAATATTAGTATTTCTTTGTTTATGAAATAAACATAAAAAAGATGATCCCATTTCGCTATACATACCCTGGTTTACAATGAACAATATAATCTGAAATTTATCATAAAGAAACACAAAGACTGTCAATAAAAGAGCTTGTAACTGACTACACTCAAAAGGGGACTTCTATATCCCCAATTAATTTTCTGAAAGTATAAATATTGCATTATCTATACAAATATATGAAATGAAAGTGAAAAAATGTACATTTTGCATGATAATCTATGAAAAAATGTATGTAGAAACCTTTTGTCATTGAAAGAAATGGATCAATACTAGTTTTTACTGGCTGATATTCTAAGCAGTGGCTACATGTTCCTCTTTAAAACACTATGATTTTTTTCCCCTAGCAGGAACAGACATACATCCAACACAACCATCTAAGATCAGTGGTTTACACAAACAGGCCACCTCTGTATGCAGATTTCCTTGCAATATCTTACTTCACTATTGATACATGGTAATTATGCATATTAGGG
The DNA here is from genome assembly GCA_963693495.1 of Malacosoma neustria. Lineage (NCBI taxonomy): Eukaryota > Metazoa > Arthropoda > Insecta > Lepidoptera > Lasiocampidae > Malacosoma > Malacosoma neustria. The sequence goes on along the minus strand of OY856399.1, from coordinate 5,626,847 downwards.
GAGAAAAACTGACTAAGTGGTATGAACCGGATACTTCTAGTTTGGTCTCCATATGAGTCTCCATACCACTGAGTACACTGTACTTTTGAACTAATATGATCAAATTATGAATAGTCTGTCCTTCTCCAAGGTCTGACTTATGTTCGTTCGTATTCTTTGTATCTCATTATGTTTATAGGTGCCTGGTGTCTCAGTGATATTACACTCATTTACCAAGCTAGAGGTCTCGGGTTTGCATCCCGAGGTATACACAGCTTAAACAGTTTTTCTTACCTAATGTGCATATTTTAATTATCATGTACAGAGGTGACGAGACCTACATACAATCACCTTTATGTGTAATCCACCAATCCTTAGAAAAGCGTAACCGATATGCTGTCCGTGTCGAGAGAGAGACCAGATCTCCACAACGGGACTATGAACTGCTATGGTAATATTTTTAATTCATCCAAACTGTTGTTACTTACCAAGATACTAACAACCATGTTTTAATATGTAACAATACAGTTACAAGACAGCCTTTGTGTGAGCCAGGAAACAGAGCGTGAAAAATTCATAAAATAATAAAATATGGTGGCTTAGACTTACCTTCAACGTCGAAGCAAGGGTCTTGGGAAGCTTCTTCTAAAATGGATATCACGTACGAGAGCACAATATCGTCAATCGCTTCAAGGTTTGCGGTTGGGATGTTTTTCATAATAAATTGAAATAAACTCTTCTTTACCAACGATTCCTTTCGCGATATAACACCCATTATGCTTTCTTAAGTATACGATCAAAGCAAATAGAATGAAATTGCAAATTAATTTGCTATTTCCAAAATACGCTTTACGGCTGGATAAACACGGTGAAAACGCGATAGAACTCTTTCAAGTTATCTTATTTATTACGTTCTTACTCAGCAGCTCCGATACAAGGATTAAAGAGGTCACCGAATAATTGCCGGATTTTTCCCGAGAATATCTGGAGACGAGCTCAGAAAATCAATACAGCGAAGTTTTAGTCCTCTAAATGGCGTTTTATTATGATTTGCTACAAAAGCAGTCTGCAGAGTGATTTAAATTGCAAATAAATTTGACCGGATTTTAAATTTATATATCTAATACATAATACAAATTCCGGCATCCTATATTTCATAATTTTGAGTTGATTTCAAAAATGATATATTTTGTTTTTGGTAAAATAACATCTGCGAACTGTGATAAATTTTAAAAATCTGTACGAAAATGACAGTCAACTTTGACAATTTGAAAACTTTTGAGCGGGAATTCTACGCCAGCATTTTTTTCCTTGTGCTTTTCAATTTACTGTTATCTCTAAAATGGCTGCACCGATTTTTACGGGACTTTCACTGGCAGATAGCTTATGTAACAAGAAGTACCATAGGCTATTTTTATTTTAGAAAAAAAAAATAGTTTTTGTTATAAATGATAAGTTTCGAAAATTTATATTCCAATTTAAGTTGACCTCAGATTTATATCAACAATCATATGAAATAGGGTTCAGCTTAGCCTGGATATTGTAGGTTTTATTTCTAACTAGCTGTGCCCCCGACTCCGTCCGCGTGGAATAGTAACTTTGGGCAGAATTTTTTGGATATATCTAATGGTTTATTTTGGATTACAAACCAGTGACCAAGATTCCTCTATGCAGATTGCAGCATGTTATCGGTGCCCCTGGACTTCGCAGACTTCATCATCATTTCAGCCGGAAGACGCCCATGTCCTCGCCCAAAGATCTCCACAACGATCGGTCCTGAGCTGTCCTCATCCAACCTATTCCGGCGATTTTGACCAGATCGCAGACTTGATAGGTGACAATTACAGCTTATTATTAAGTGGGCCGTGAACCTATTTGCTGCTGCAAAGTATTAAAAAAAATAGGGATCGATTAATGTTGACATCTAATTTGTTATAATTTTAAATGTTGGTATAGGTTGGATGGTACATCACTAGTCTAGTAAGTTACGTTACGTATGTGTGTATATTAATTGTTTGTATTACGTATCATGTTTTTATCAAAAAAGTGATGTTTATGAACTCTCATTGGATTATTCGAAGTAATTTTCAGTGGTAAATAAAAGATTTTATCTTATCACCAGGTTTTTGTTTGATAAAAACTTTTTTTTGATTATTTTAGAAAGGTTATAAGTCTACTCAACGGTCGTGATTAAACGAGTTCATGTTTCGATATTTTCTTTTAAAAATCTAATGTTTAGACATTTTAGTAATATTTTGACGTAAAATATACGTATGAAACTATATTTTTAAGTAGTTAATGGTTAATTTTATCGTATATTTAAGTAATAATAGAGATTTTAAATGTTCAATGGAAATGTCAAAAGTTTACTTTTTTACTATTTGATTGACCTAAATGCTTTTCTATTGGGGCGCAGCCTTAGGCCCGCTAACTGTAAAACTCATAACTACATACAACACTTAGCATAGTTTACCACTCACTTTTATTGTATTATTTATATTTACTAGTAAAGTAACTAACTATTTTTATCTTATTTATTATATTTTTCTACTAAATATGAGTACAATATTATATGAAAGAATAATATTTTTTTAATTTGTCACTACCATTTCAATTTTACATAAAAAAATATCAAATAAATTTAAGAAATTGAACTTTATTGATGGTAGTTTTTTAGTCTGCCCCTTTCCAAGTACCGGCTTAGTCGCGCACGCATTTACTCCTAGTACCGGTCATTATGTTGTCCTTTTTCCTTTTGTTTCAAAGGAATGTAATTTTATTGATATTTACACTTTATTTTGCATTTATTTTATATAAAAGGGCCTTCCCCAAGCAGATTCTACTAGTTCTTAGACTTGGTCTGGGTATCGGATTCACCTGAGTTCGAATCCTGACTCATTGACATTTTTTTTTAAATTGAAGTTACATTTTTCAAGGTTTCACTTGTGAAACATAAATAAAAGTCTAATAAATAAAATTTAAAAATATTAATTGAAATCTTTCCAGTAGTTTTATTACTATCATTTTATTTATATAGAGTTTTCTTAATTGCTGTAGGACAGCAGACAGGCTGAGGACCCTCTTAGAATTTACCAGTTACCGTCGCCTATGGGTGTTTACAACACCAGTGGCATCGCGAACACGCTGCTGTCCCATAAGGGTGCAGGAGCTTGGGTCACTAATGCCAGAACACAACACAAGGTTATTATGGCGGCATACTTAAGAACAACAGTTTTCTTCATCCAGAGGGCTTGAGGTCCTACTACATAGCTAGGGTGGGTTGTTTTGTCGCCTTTTACAACAGGCCGACCCCGGCCGCAGAGGTCAGTATTCTTTCCCTGCTCCTGCCCGGATAGAAAGTTTTAAAGCTTCAGATTATCATTACATCATTATTAATGAGGCTGTTAGCATGTTTACTTTTCCACAGCAATAATAAAATCATGTTCAAAGTTTCTGTTACATAGGATAGGCACATACTAACATACATGTGAAGCTAATAAAATCATATTAAAAAAAGCTAAATACTGTCTTATTGTCCATTAGCTAGTAGAAAGAGCAAACTTTGTATAATATTATCCTTGCAACAAATTAAGTTTATTATTTTAGAATGCTACTGGTCTAATTATCATTATTGCTGGCGAGTGTTTTTTTAGTTCATTACACTATTATATTATGGTTGTCAGGAAGAGGTTGTTTTGAGCTATAAACCACCTATTGTTTAGCATGGTTTATTTAGTTTTACTTTCCTCTTTTAGATGATAGATATAAAATGAGGAGCGTCAGAACAAAAACCGATAAATCACATTTTGACATTTTCTTTTTTTATGATGCCAATTGGTTGTTCTCGTACATATCTTGCTCTATGGTTAATGTAATCTGGTCAAAAACTGATAAATCTGCTCTAAATCCGTCTGCGAAATACCCGGATCTAAACATAAACCGATATTTACGTCAATCGTACTAAGTAACGATGGCGATCGGAAAACAAATGTCTGGCCATGCCGCCTTCGCTGGGCCCCGGCAGGAAGGGCAGACCCAAAAAGTGCTAGTTTGACGTAAAGGGTGATATGCGTCATAGTGAGCCCATTGGCACTCACTTCGTGGAGTAGAAAAAGTCTGTAAGCAGACCCCGGGTACCGAAACGGAAGTTTGGGTTGCAACCTGGATACTACGCTTAGATGATGATGATGACTTGTCAGAAAAATATAACGTATTGTTTTGTGATTATCGGCTTTCAAAGCGTAACATAATGTTTAAATGTTTTTAAATTATCGTTGTTCTGCACAAGTAATGATGATGGAAGATATAGGTAATCCTGTTGTAGCAGACATTAATCAAGGAGCTAAAAAAAAACGAAGAGCAAGCGCAGAACTGCTTTGGAACCACTAATCTGGCTTTAGAAACACTGATGCACGTTCAGCCGCATTTTATCAAGCCCTCATATTCCTACTAGCATTTGATCAAATACCGATATATCCTATAGTGTTTTATCAAAAACCGATATATCAAGTTGGTTTGGTCAATAACCGATAAATCCATTTTTTTTTATAACAACAGGTACCACAGTCACGAATGCAGAATTTAGGTTTCCAAACAGTGATGCTAACACCAATAAATTGATAGATTTTGTTTAACTCTAAATTAGAAAACCATGAACTAGGCCATATTTTTACATTTTCCCACAAAAAACATAAATGTCATTTATCGGTTTTTGTTCTGACTCTCCTCAATTATTAAGCAATAACAAGTTATCTATTGGCACTATGTTAATATTATAGACAAATTAAAAGTAACAGAATAGTATGGCCATGTAATGCAAAGGGAAGAATGCCATATAATTAGGAAAACGATAGAAATAGGAGTGGATGGATACAGAAGTAGAGCAAAGAAAGGGAGGATGGATTGCATAAAAGGTGATATCGCATGCTTAATCATAAACTGACCTAACTCAAAAAACCTGTTTTTTGGGAAATCGCAAAAAACTTTGTCATTTACTACTTATCCCATATATTGACTTATAACTAAATAGCGGTAACTCAGTGTGGACAAGAGATATCGAAATAAATCTTAGTTTGGCCGATAGAGGGCGTCGATACAATGCTGCCCGTTATATTATCTCACTTTAGACCTAAATCGTAATTGGTCAGTTTATGATTAAGCATGCGATATGGCGAAAAGTGTGTGAATGTTGAGATGACGGCTAACAGAGGAGAGTGGAAGGAAAGAACATGTTGTGCAAACCCCACATAATGTGGGATAAGGGTAGGAATAAAGACTACTACATTAAATAATTAAAATAGTTTTCGATGGGATATGCAGATCAGATAATATTTTTGAAAAGATCCATGTGCTTGTTGGCAGCGAGTTGTTTTGGGAATTGTAAAATCTCTTTCTTGTTTGTGCTAGATTCATGTTCTATATTCTGCTTACGTATATATGTTAATAGAAACTGCAGAATAAATTAAAACCTATTGAAGCTTGATAGCGATAAAAGTTCTATACTAGTTATTATTTTAGGCTAAAGCTACACTGCCTATCTTATTCCTTCCCTTATCCCATATTATGTCTTCATGTTTTCTCTTTCGTCCACTCTATTAGTGGTGATCTCAATTTACCAACATTATATCATTGTTAACATAGTCTTTTCTTTGCTCTACATCTATTTTGTTTGTCGACTATCATTTCTGGTATTTTCTTTGTCATTTGACAGTCTTCGCAGGCAAGCACTGCTCTGTTACTTCAGGGGAGGCATCATGCCCTGGGCGCTACTCACAAAGGGGCGCCAAATGGTCTGCAAAATAAAAAATTGCTGGATAATTTTTTATTATAATTGATTTCTGGAAAATATATTTTAAATTTAGTGCCAGTGTAATATTATAATAAATGTTAATTCGGATTATAAAGGAAAAACAGGAACACTAATAGTCTAAAAGTGTAATAATATATTCATAATAGAAATGGCACTTCTTTTCTAATTTCGTTTTTCTTTGAACGAATTCTAGATGATCAATATACATTTCAAAATCTAGTCTTGTTTTCAACTACATTTTTTGTCTCAAATTTAAAGTCTAGAGCCTATGACTTTATTTATTTTACTTTATTTATTTATTAATTTGTGGGTATATTTTAAATATAATATTATATGGTTTTCGAATAGGGGGCCTAAAAATGTGGTGTGCCCCGAGCGCGAGATAAGCCCGCTACGCCACTGGCATGAACCAGTGCAGCCAGATCGTGCGTAAATTGAACCGCCCACTGTTCGCGAGTGCGCCTCGCGCAACGCAAGCGATCAACCGGGTATGTTGAGATTCTAGAAGCATAAGCGACCAACCGCGTGATCAACTTTCGCCTTCCCGACACGCAAGATTGGTCGCTTGTGCGTTGCGCGACTTAAGTGGGGGTTCATTTTACGTACGATCTGGCTGCACTGGCTGGAATCTAGCCGTGGGATGCTATAGTCCGTTATTATTTTATATATTATATGTGTAAAATATTTATTATTTACAGAATGGTTCACCTGAATGTTAAGAAGAGAAAAATGTCCCGCCATGAGAAAGGAAAGAGTGGCTTTGTGAGTACTACAGTTTCTATTTTATAATAATTATATCAATGTTCATATCGATGCCTAACAGCCAAAAAGGGATAAGCGACATTTTTGGGATTTACAATTTTTGTCTGTCTGTCTGTTTGTTCCGGCTAATCTCTGAAATGGCTGCACCGATTTTGACGGAACTTTCACTGGCAAATAGCTGATGTAACAAGGAGTAACTTAGGCTACTTTCATTTTAGAAAAAAAAAAAATAGTTTTAGATAAAAATGATCAGTTTCGGAAATTTAAAAGACCAATTTAACTTGACCTCCGATTTATATCATCAACCATATGAAATAGGGTTTAGCTTAGGCTGGACCATGTAGGTTGTTATTCAATTTAAGTGGACCTCAGATTTATATAATTAATCATATGAAATAGGGTTTAGCTTAGGCTGGTTTTGTAACACAGGTACTCGTCGGTACAGGTACTTGTCGAACACAGGTACTCCGGAAGCGCATGGCGTAACAGTTGCATTCGATAACACTGACTGCATAGGTATTTCATTTATATTTTAGGGTGTATAGGATTTGTAATCCAAAATAAACCAGAAGATATACCCAAAAAATTCTGCCCAAAGTCACTATTCCACGCGGACGGAGTCGCGGGCACAGCTAGTATAACTTAAAATCACTTCTTAAGAACGTTCATGTTGTGTACTCAGTATTTGGAATGAGCTTCTGGCTGAGGTTTTCTCGGCGCGGTACGATATGGGCTTCTTCAATAAAGGCGTTATAAAATTTCTTCAAGGCCAGCAGCGCGTTTGGTAATGTCTCTGGTGTTGCAAACGTCCATAGGCGACGGTGACCATCTGCCAGGGTGGGACCGTTTGCCTGTCCGCTGAACTCTAGCTATATAAAACAAAAAACAATTGATTTAACTATGTAGGGAAGTAATGTATAGCCATGCCGCTTCTGCCAGGCCTCGGCCGGAGGTGTAGACCCAGAAAGTGTTGGATTCACGTCATAAAAAGTGATATGCGTGCCAATGGACTCACTAGGGATTCTGAAGGCCGTGCGAAGTTGAGAAGAAAAAGCCGAAAAGCGAACCGCGGACTTGGAAGCGAAAGTTTGGGTTACAACCGGGATTTAACGCTATTGCTTTTGTAAATGAATACTCTGTCGGCACGGCAATGGAACCCGCGGGCGTTTCGACGCGCGAAAGCCATGGCGCTACGCTGGTTGTTTTATATGTACCTATATGTCTAAATTTTATAATAGGCGTGACAAAAAGCCATGCACGGCGTAAAAAATTATATCACGTGACATCTAGTGTAAAGATGCCGTTAGGTAGGGTAAGCAAAAAAATTATATCAATAAATAAAACATATTCCTGTTGATTATTGTCTTAATTTAATTATTTTCTGTAGGTATATCTTCATTATTATCCTAGTGTTAATCCCGGTTGCAGTCCAAAGTTCTACTTCAATGACCGGGGTCATCCGACTCTTCAATCCTTCACAAAGATTTCGTATCCCTGATCCCATTGCCAGCATATCTTTTACACTATCAATGAATAATAAATATACCGTGATAATTCACGCAGCGCCATCTAGTCCCAAAGGTAGGCAATAGAACGTTTGTGTTATGGGTACTAGACAACTGATATATATTTTATATGCCTTTTTAACACGCTTTTATTGGTTTCACCTGTATGTTTGTTTGTAAACGACTCCTTTGAACTCGATTTTGATCCACTTTAAATGGTCATATTTATTTTTAAGTAAATACATTATAGGTACATTAACAACCAGATTTGAGACGCGAATCGTGAGACGTTCTAAAATACATTTACTCATAAAGCCACAGAGATCGTCTCTTAATAAAGGATTATTGTTTATTTCTATACTCGGACGGAGAAAAAATTGCCGACCACTTCATCGCCTTTAACGACAGGCCGCGGGCGACCTGTCGTAAAAAACGACTAAACAACCCTAGCGAGGGCCAAAGCCCGTCCGGAAGCAACCAACCCTGGTCATTAAATACGCCGCCGTAATAACTTTTCGTTGTGTTCCGGGTTCATTCATAAGTGAACCAGGTTCCAGTTCCTAGGCGTCGCAATCCGTAGGCGCTGTTCTGCAATAATTTTTGAAGTGATAACTTCTTATGGGAGGGTAAACCGCTTCGTTACGTAACGCGTTACGGCGTCAGTCTGTCTGGCTTCCCTTTCTCTCACGCATACGGCAGCGGTAGGCAGGCTCCTCCTCTCTCACTCTAACCTATAGCGCTAGATCTATTCGAATTGCGACTTTATACTTACTCGAAATACAGTTGAGTTTTTTTGTCTTTATAAAGAATCTACATTAGGGAATAATTTAATTTAATTTAATATAATTTTGAAACAGTTTTTAGAAAAATTGGAAAATCGTAAACTTTAGTTATTTTAGAATTATTTTGTTTTTATTATTAATAAATAACCTTTCCTTACATTATCATATTTTTTATCTAATCTGCTATCTGTACTCTTTATATCGCTGTATACATTTACTATTATGTACACAAGCCAAGCCTTATCGTGACAAATAAATTATCTCCAAGATTTTTCAGTTTTCAATCGTCCATAGTGCAGTGAACGTGAGTGAATACATGAATTATTGAAAAAAAAATTGTTAGTTTTCTAGTGAATACAGTTTATATAATTTCGCCATCGGCCAGGTGTTCCTATTCACTATCTGGAGCCTCTACTCTCGTGCATGCGAAGGTTCTCCAGAACGTTTATTCTGCGCACAGTGATGATGTGAATAGCTTCTATTTTTTTTTATTGCTGTAGGACAGCAGACAGGCTGACGGCCCGCTTAAAATTAAACAGTTACCGTCGCCTATGGGTGTTTGCAACACCAGTGGCATCGCGAAAACGCTGCTGTCCCATAAGGGTACAGGAACTTGTGTCACTAATGTCGGAACACAACACAAAGTTATACACATCAAAAAAGTCTAAGCAACATGCATGATATTACAAATTTACCATTTATACTAATTAATTTCTAAGTCTTTACTCACTCAAAGTGCATAGGTATGTAAACTTTTTTGTTATTGATGACATACTGGCTGGTTGTAAAAAAAATTCGATTATGTTTTGTTTTTTTCATAAAATGAAAGGGAATTTGTTTGAATTTAAGTGCGTTTTTATTGCTACGTTTAGTCTTGATTTTATAATTTTACCAACCATTTAAATAAAGTTAACGACAAAATTGAATTGTTAGATATTCTTTACGTCATGGAGCGACGTCGTTTGACGGCAAATGAAATTCAAATTGCTGTAGGGATGTTGCAAGCGGGAAGTAATCAATTTCAGGTATCTCGGCATTTTGGCATTCATAGAAGTGTTATTTGTCGTCTTTGGCAGCGCTACAGTAATACAAGGGAACCCGCTGAACAGCATCCAGGCCGTAAAAGGAGTACAACCGCTCGGCAGGACCAGTATATACAACTGACTGAAAGACTCCAGCCGATGTTAACCGCTCGAGAGATAAGTTTGAGGCTACAAAATTCAAGTGGTGTTGATGTAAGTCCCCAAACTGTGCGAAATCGACTGCACGAGTACGGGCTACGAGCTCGACGCCCAATTAGGTGCCCACTGATACGTCACGGGAATCGCGCTCGTCGAAATGAATGGTGTAACGCAGAACATGGACCCAGGAACAATGGGATAAAATTATGTTTTCCGATGAGTCGCGATTCGGGTTTAGGCCTGATACAAGAAGGGTGCGAGTGTACCGTCGGGAAATACTGAAAGGCTCAGGTGCATTCAGGAAATTCATCCATACAGCGGCTCATCCACCATCCTAAAATTTAAATTAGTACATGTTGCTTAGACTTTTTTGATGTGTGTATTATGGCGGCATACTTAAGGCCAAAGGTGGTCGCCATCCCGACGGGCTTGAGGCCCTACCACGTAGCTAGGGTGGCTTGTTTTGTCGCCTTTGACGACAGGCCGACCCCGGCCGCAGAGGTTAGTATTCTTTCTCCGCCCCTGCACGGATAAAAAGATAAGGTCTAGCTGAGGTTTCTCTACCACTTTCAAAAAGGGTATCGTAAAATTTCTTTGCGGACAGCGGCGAATTAGGTTAGGGCCCCTGCCGTCGCAGACATCAATAGGCAACGGTAACTGCTTATTATTAAGTGGGTCTTCAGCCTGTCTGCTGTTCGTTTTACCAAACATAAAAAAAAACTATTCATCATTAGGGTGAAATTAACTCAATAAAAATACGCCATGCCATGCGAATATTATACTTTGGGGATCTGATCATCTGAGATGCTAGATGCTAGTTTAGTAGACAGACGCTTGCAACACCGGGCGGATTGCCAACGCTTTGCCTCAATGAAATTTAATAATGGTTATTGGTAACTGCATATTACGCAGTACGCTGCGGAAAACCTTCCGCCGGAAAATTCCATATAGGAAAGAGCAGGTTGCAAGAAAGAAAAAAAACAGTATTTAAACACGCTGTCTTGAAACTGCTTAGAATGATTTGTTTTAATAATACCAAGCGTATCGGAAAGCGGCTGACGAGGGACTAGAGCGATACGTAAACTATAGGTAGGTATATATAGACGCTCACAACTTCGCATCTTAACACGTGGGAGTTTCTAAAAAAAACAAAGAATATTCTTCGTCTTTTATTTAAATATGGTTTCAATGCTTGGAAGCGATGAATTCGCCAATGTTGCGGTATCGATAAAAAATGACAGATGTGAAAGTTAAAATACTTTTCATGGAAAAAAAAATTTAGTACACAACTAGCTGACACCCGCGACTTCGTTCTCTTGATATGTTAACAAAGTTTTCGTCATGGGGCAGAGGTAGAAGAGACTTCCCCTCTCCTACGCATGCACGCTATATCACTTTGCCCACTTCTCCGCGGCAAAAAAATACACTGAAATACGTTTCTTTTTAAAATTTTAATAACCTTATATTAAATGAAGATATAGCAATATTTTTTTAAGTGAAAAGTTCTTGAAACGGAAAAATGTCACAGTATTTTTTTTTGCTCCAGTAATACCAACCTTATTAATAACTAGCTGTGCCCGCGACTCCGTCCGCGTGGAATAGTGACTTTGGGCAGCATTTTTTGGACAAATCTTATAGTTTAATTTGGATTACAAACCCTATAAACCCTAAAATGTAAATAAACGAAATATGCAAACAGTCAGTGTTATCGAATGCAACTGTTACGCCATGCGCCTCCGGAATATGTGCGTTCGAACCTACAAAGTCCATCCTAAGCTAAACTCTATTTAATATGATTCATGATATATATCTCAGGTCAATTTAAACGGGTTCGATTCCCGTCTCGCGTCTGGGTGTTTATGTATAATATGTATTTGTTTAAAAAAAAGTATATAAGTAGTATATCAGTTGTCTAGATATCCATAACACAAGTGCTATGCTACCTAGTATGAGACTAGATGACGCTGTGTGAAATGTCACAAAATATTTATTATTACATTAAAACTTAAATATATAACCAATGCCGCAATCCTGACAAACGAGGCTGGCCACTCAACATTTCGCTGCGTCGCATTTGTTCCGACACAGCGCTGGTTTTCAGTGCCAACTCCCAGTTTTACTATATTGAAACGACCCAAAAGCAATAACAAGCAATAAGTACAAGGCATGGATGATACTGCAGCTAAATAATAATAAATAATTTACAAGAGTGTCGGCTCCGTTGGTACGGCCACGTTTTACGGCAACCGGATGCTTACGTGGGAAACAAATGTCTGGCCATGCCACCTCCGCCGGGCCCCGGCAGGAGGGGTAGACCCAAAAAGTGCTGGCTTGACGTCGTAAAGGGTGATATGCGTGCCAATGGGCTCACTACCAGGAATGCTGAAGACCGTGCGAAATGGAGTAGAACAAGTCGGAAAGCGGACCCCGGGAGCCGAAGCGAGAGTTTGGGCTGCAACCGGGATTCGAAGCTAAGATGATGATGATGATGAATGATACTGCAGATATTAGGATATCGACGAGCTTTAGAAAATTATTATTACCTCAATAATAATATTAGAAGAAAGAAAACCATGGACTAACAATGAGTAGCATACACTACACAAATAAAACATTCTTTTCTCCAACAATGGGCACGGATAACTTGATCGCATTATCAATATATAATTTAATCGTGTCTAATAAACCAGTCGTGATAACAACACAAGGTCGCATGCCTCAGTAAATACAGCACGCTTATACCAAGATAGTAATTATTGTTATGAGGTAGCGAGTGTACGAAAATTGGGGCTGAAAAAATAACTAGTGGACGAAATTCTACCATCCATACCAATATTATAAACGTGAAAGTAACTCTGTCTGTCTGTTACATTTTCACGCCTAAACCGCTAAATCAATTTTGATAAATTTCGATATAGAAATAGATTGGACCTCAGCGAAGAACATGGGCTACTTTTTTTAAATTTATATGGCAGGACAACGTTTGCCGGGTCAGCTGGTTTTAATATGTGTAAACTTATAACCTACAAACGTGGGCTAGCGAATTACTTAAAACAATTACATGCGCTCATGACGCCTGCGGAGCGTGGAGTGGAGTGACGCCACGGGCTTTCCGGACGCCACCGAGGCGAGCCGAACGTTATCGGCGAGGACGAAGGCGACGATTTTAGCCGAGGCTTTACGATAGCGCGCGAGCGACCACGGCGATGCGATTCAGCGGATCCGCGCGCTATATCCTCCCCCTCTAACCCAGGCGTTACGTCCCCGGAGCCGGGTTAGGCTTGCGAGGCCTCCCTCGCTTGCGCTTTTCTCGGACAGGCAGTCGAATGGGTCCAATGAACGGTGTTAACAACGAAACATGGTACCGGCCCATCGGGCTACCGTCACCAATACGCTCTAAGACATACGTTGTGGCCCCGACCACTTCCTGGATCCGGTATGGGCCGTCGCGACGAGGGATAAACTTTGGTGTCTGTCCCTTACTCGTGTCGTTGGAGCTCTGGGTCTTTAATAACACCAGATCACCTACCTTGTAGTCCGGCGCCGGCCTACGGTGCTCGTCGGCGTATTTCTTGTGGGCTGTCTGGGTCTTCTCGTGCACGTCTCGTGCATCGAGCAAAACGGTCGATAGCTTCCTAAAGAATGGTGTTATCGACGCGACGACATTATCATTGTCGAGGATAGCCCGCATGTCGGGCAACACATCAGCGGGTGCGCGCATCTCGCGCCCGAAATTTAGGTAAGCAGGCGAATGACCCGTACTGGCTGTAACTACGGAATTCATGGCGAACCGTATCGCGGGGAGGTGGACATCCCAAGTGTCGTGCTCCTTGCCTACCAGAATGGCGAGTTGCGGCTTGAGGTCGCGGTTCTTGCGCTCGACGGGGTTCGACTCCGGGTGGTAGAATGACGTTAGCGCTTGTTTGATGCCCATAACGTGACACGTCTGCTGCATCACCTCGCTGACAAACTGCACGCCGTTGTCGCTGATCAGTCTCCTGGGTACCCCATAGCGCAGGTATACCTCGTTCACTAAAGTCTTGGCGCAATCCTCGCTGGTAGCTGATGAAAGAGGGAACAACTCCACCCACCTGGTGCAGGTATCTTCCAGGATGAGGATCCACTTGTTGCCAGAGGGTGTCTCTGGCAGCGGCCCAAATAAATCTACCGCAAGCACCTCGAATCGGCGCGACGTAGCCGGCACCTGCAGCAGGCCGGCAGGCTTTCGTGTGTCCGCCTTATACCTCTGGCAGGCCACGCAGTTCCTCACGTACTGGGTGACATAGGCTCTTATTCCTGGCCAATAGTACTTACCTATGATACGCTGCAACGTTCGCTCTACGCCGAAATGACCAGCTGTAGGGGCGTCGTGGTACTCGGCTAGCACGTCTTCGCGCTCGTGTTCCGGCACCACCAGGCTCGCGTCATCGTCATCTTCATTTTCAGGGCCATAACGGTACAACACGCCGTCGGCCATGACGTATCCTTTGTCAGCCCATGCCCTCCCCCTAAACGGATCGTCGGATTCTATGGCTTCAACGATTTTACGTACCTCAGGGTCCTTGAGCTGGTTTTCCCGGACATCCTTGGGGCTGCGCGATGGCAGGTCGACTATTGCGAAACACAGGTCACAATCGGCATCGGCTGCACATGCAGGGCGTGACAGGGTATCTGCAATTACATTTGCCTTACCTGGGGTATATTCTATCTTCAAATTGTACTCCTGTAAGGCGAGCGCCCATCGGGCCAATCGCCCACTCGGTGACTTCAGACTCATGAGCCACCTGAGCGGCTGGTGATCAGACTTCACTATTACTTCTGCTCCGTCAATGTACCCTCGAAACTTTGAGACTGCCCACACGACGGCTAGGCCCTCGCGCTCCGTCGTGTTATAGTTCCTCTCGGCAGCGGTAAGGAGACGGCTGGCATATTCGACAGGCCGCTCGTCGACTCCCTCCCCCTGCAGCAGAGCCGCTCCGAGAGCGTACCCGCTGCTGTCGGTCCTCAAGACGAAAGGTTTCCTATCATCAGCTTGGCGGAGGATTGGCGCTGTAACTAAGAGGGATTTAATGGTCTCGAACGCACTCTGCTGGTCGGGGCCCCAATTCCAGGTGCTCCCTTTTCTCAGCAAAGACGTTAAAGGTGCGCTGATTTCGGCATAACTGGGTATGAAGCGTCTGAACCAACTCGAGGTTTGCAGAAAGCACTTCAGATGTTTCACGTTCTGTGGAGGCAACATATTAACAATAGCCGATGTCTTATCCGGATCTACCTGGATACCTCCCGGCACGATGACATGGCCGAGGAATTTGACGGACTCCCTTGCGAAGCAGCTCTTCTCCCGATTTACTCGCAGGTTGAACATGCTAAGACGATTGAAAACGGCCTCTAGGTCCGAGAGATGTCTCTCGAACGAGCCCTCGGACAGCACTAATAGATCGTCTAGGTATGCTACCAAGGTGATGCCTGGTAGATTGGACTTGAACCGGTCGATCAGTCTCTGGAACGTGGCACCAGAATTACGAAGTCCCATGGGCATGCGCTTGAACCTGAATGTGCCTAAAGGGGTTGTGAAGGAGGTGAGGTCCCTACTGTCGGGATCGACGCTCACCTGAAAGTATCCGGATCGCAAGTCCAACGTTGTCATGTACTTGGAGGTCTTTGCGGCGTGGAGAACGTCCTCGATCCTGGGGAGTGGGTAGCGGTCAGGCTCCGTAACGGCGTTTAGCTTACGGTAGTCAACGCAGAACCTGAAGCTCTCATCTTTCTTCTTCACCAGGACGACGTTAGCGGCCCACGGGGACTCGCACTCCTCGATAACGTCGGCAGCGAGCAGTTTCTGCAGCTCTTTCTCCAAGGCCTCCTTCTTCGACGGCGACAATCTGTAGGGTGGCGAAGCAAGGGGTTCTTGGTTATCACTTACCTTAATCTTATGAGACGCGAAATCCGTGGGAGGCCCCTCAGTAGCAAACTGGTCCGCTTTCCCGCGTAAGAATGCGTTCAGCGCGTCCCGCTGCTCTGGCGATAACGTGGTCGCTTCGTCACTACGTAAGGACACGTCGGAAACCTCCACTTGCATCAGGTCCGGACTTGTCACGACGGGTTGCACGAAGTGAAATACCTGACCGGTGTTATCTGAAAAATACCATGATTCCTGGGCCATGTCCATTATGACCCCGGCCTCGGCGATGAACTCGCGACCTAATAGTGTTCGGGTATTCTCTCCGGGGAACACCACGAACTCGGTGGTTACCTTTCTACCTTCCAATTCCACCGGCACCGTCGCTGCGAGGACCGTCTTCAGCTGGCGGGAGCCGTCCGCAAGCCCGATGGTGCGTTCCGTCTCCTGGAATACGGTTCCCTCCGCTCGTAGTATTCCATACAACGTGGAACCGGCAATACTGCAAGACGCCCCTGTGTCGAGTATCGCGACACCTATCCTATTCGCAATAACGACTGATACCGTGGGTTGTGACGGCGCGGGTGCGGGACGTACGCGTGCGGTTTCGTCGTCGACCACAATATTAAAATCGACGGATCTGGGAGGCACGTTTTTGCCGCTACATTTGTCACACTTCGACCTAACAACGCCTGGTTGGCCGCATCCGTAACAACGTATCGGGTTAGGCCCGGTATTAGTGTTTTCGTCGTCGGAAATAGCGGTGACAGATTGCGGTTTATGAACTTTACTTTGTAGATTACGGCATTCTGCTACACCGTGGCCGTAAAACTTACAAAATGAACAACGAACGCGCCTATCACGTTTCGGATTTTCTTTCGAGTTCAAAGTGAGTTTTGCACCGGTAGTACCGCTCGGACCCGTAGTAGTGCCGCGCTCAGATGGTTCGTGTTCGAATATTCGCGACGCGCGTACGTGCGACTGAAACGATTCGCGAGTGGTCGCCTTTGTCAACGCCGACCCGTCCGGGCTCGCTGAGTAGGTGCACGCATTTAATTCGCGAATCGAGTCTTCGATAGCCCTCGCTTTCTCTACGAAACTATCCATATCACTGATATTATCTCTAGGTAGCCGTTTTCTAACGCGGCGATGCAACAGTCCGTAAATCATATCGATTTGCATGCACACTGGTATTGCGTAAGGCAATTTTACAATTAGAGAACGCACTTGACACATGAACACTTCCGCTCGTTCCGAGTCTTTTTGTTCCGTGGCGAAGATTTCACGTAGCACTTTGTAGGCCGGCTGCGGCGCTCCATACATGGCGCGCAGGCGTGCCACGGCGTCCGTCCAGGTGGTAGCGCCGGCGCGCGCGCCACGCCACCACACGGCCGCGTCGCCCTCCAGCAGCATGGGTAGACCACGTAGCGCGTGTTCGTCGCTCACCTGTGCGCATTCCTTGAATACCTGCACTGCGTCGATGAACGCCTCCAGCACCTCGGCGTCGCGCGAGCTACCGTTGAACCTCGCGGTGCACTTGGAGAAGTTACCTCCAGTGCCCGCGGATGGGTACTCGCTGAGCGTGCGGGCGTCGGGCGTTGGCGTCGAAGCTGGCGAGTTCCAGGCGCCATTGAATGGGAGCGATCGTAGGGTTTCCACCAGGGTGCGGTTAGTCTCCGCTTGCATCCTGGCGAAGGACTCCATCACACCGGCGAGGAAGTTCTCGGTGTTAACACTCGTATAGGTGCCCGCGGCGTCTCGAGGCGGGGCGGCGTTAGCGGCGGCAGGGGCGCCCGGGGCACGTGGCTCCGGCGCGCATCCGCTGCGGGTGTGTTCGCTTTCATCTGTACTCGTCCCGTCAATTACTTGTGTATTTCGTGTATTCCTCGGCATTGTGGGTTGATTCTCATTCGAAAATAGGTTCGAGGCCACTAGTTGGGCAGCCAGTGTAAACTTATAACCTACAAACGTGGGCTAGCGAATTACTTAAAACAATTACATGCGCTCATGACGCCTGCGGAGCGTGGAGTGGAGTGACGCCACGGGCTTTCCGGACGCCATCGAGGCGAGCCGAACGTTATCGGCGAGGACGAAGGCGACGATTTTAGCCGAGGCTTTACGATAGCGCGCGAGCGACCACGGCGATGCGATTCAGCGGATCCGCGCGCTATATATGTAATTATTCTGTGAGTGTGTATGTGACTGAAATCCTCCTAAACAGTTGGACTAATTTTGATGAGATTATTTGTGTGAGTTCAAGTGGATTTGAAATTTGTTTGAATTCTCAATTCGGTCCATTACAAAAAAAAAATATTTATATGACAGAAAAACTTTTCCAGGTCAGTTAGTAATTCGTGTAATACTATAGACAAATGTTTTTTTTTTATTATTTTAGTAGACAGTGGACAAACTGACGGCCCACTTAGAATTTAGCATTTATCGTCGTCTATGGGTGTTTGCAACGCCAGTGGCAACGCGAAAACGTTGCTGTCCCGTAAGGGTATGCTGATGATATGCCGAAGTGTGAAAAACAGAGTGAATGCAGGATGGATGAAATGGCGACAGGAACAATTTGTGATCTACAAGTGCCCTTTAGACTTAAAGGTAAAATTTACAAAGACTGCTGGCCCACAAAGGGGAAAGATGAAAGGTTATTGCTTGCAGCAGATATGCGAATGTTGAGATGGATGAGCGGAGTTACAAAAATGGATAAAATTAGAAATGAGTATATTAGGGGAAGTTTGAAAGTAAAGTGATTGAGAAGCTGAAAAGTAATAGGTTAGCCTGGTATGGCCATGTAATGCGAAGAGAGGAGCGTCACGTAACAAGGGGGATGCTAGAAATGAGAGTGGATGGATACAAGAGGAGAGGTAAAGCAAAGAAAAGATGGATGGATTACGTAAAAGATGATATGATGAAAAAGGCTGTAAATGACAGTGTATGTAATTTTTTTGATAAAACTTTTTTAAATATAATTTTTATATAATATATATTATATTTTATGTATAATATGTATTTATGTACAAAACAAAAGTAGGTATATCAGTTGTCTAGTATCCATAATAGCTCAGCTGCGTACTTTGGGACTAGATGGCGCTGATTGTAACTAGGAATATCCTGTTATAGTAATGACTAAATTGAATGTGACTTGTTGCATGCAATCATCGAATTACGAGTAAATGAAACTACAACGACGTTATTCACAACTGCATTCACTGTGATGAAATGATTTATTAGTTAAGGCTGGAATTAAATATGCAACGACTACCGAGAAAAGTCACCTTTTAAATTTACATATAGTAAAATTGTATTTTAATAACTACCAAATACTAGAGGCGTGCGAATAGTATTCGAAATTTGAATTATTTGAATTATTATTTGAATTATATATTATATGTACCTAGTCAGGTCATAAATTCTGTCACATGTTTAATGTAAAATAATTGTAACAAGTTTATTCATTATGTAACCATTCATATACCAAAATGAACTTAACAAAACACAGATTCTTATGACATTAAAGTTTATTCAAAATGACCTCCGTGAGTTTGAATACAGGCCTTCAATCTGCGCGGCCAGTCGTCTATCGCAGCACGAACGAGGTCCATGTCAATATCGGCGGCTGCCTTAATCAAGGATGTCTTGAGTGACTCCAAATTGGGATGAGGCTTTGAGCACGCCTTTTCCTCCAAGTGTTGCCATATCTTGTAATCTAACGGATTCAAATCTGGACTGGAGGAGGGCCAGTCTTCGTGCCGGATGAAGTCGATTTCACGCGCCGCCAGCCAGTCTTATGTGCTCTTCGCTCTATGAGCTGGCGCCGAATCTTGTTGGAATACCCAGTGCCTGTTATTGAACATGGTATGAGAAACAGGTTCCACAAGGTTCGTCAGGACTGTATTTTGATACACAACAGCATTCGTTTTTACACCTTTCTCACAAAAATGTACCTCTGTTAAGCCCCAATAAGAAACTCCCAACCATACCATGAGCGAGGATGGAAAATGACCTCGTTGGACACGCGGAATACGGTTGCTCGCTTCTTCACTACTGTGTGCGTACACCTTATCATTTTGTTTGTTGTAGCTCTCTTCTACGGTAAACATTTTTTCATCCGAAAAAAGAATTTCCCGATATTTTTTTCTCGCGTACCGCTTCAACAAAGCGCGGCATCTCTTCAGTCTCAGGTCCATTAGACGAGCATTCAAACGATGTCCTGTTTTTCTTCGATATGCCCGAAGCCCTAGTCTTCATTTAACACCCTTTTCACCGTGGTTCTGCTTAACCCCATCTGAAGGGCCAACAGTTTCTGCTTACGTTTGGGATTTCTTTGAATTCGTGCCTTCACAGCTTTTATCACTGCTGGAGTCCTAACAGACCGAGGGCGACCACTTCTTGACCTGTCATCTACACTAGAGTCTTCATTGTATCGTTTGATGGTACTCGTTTATCGTATCTTTTGGTTATATTCAAATTTTTCAGTATGTTAAAAATTTGAATTGGCGCGTAACCGCAACGATGCAACGCAATAACTGCAACACGGTCTTCTTTAAGCGTCCACTCCATATTTAAAAATGAGTAAAATTCTAAAAGTATACATTTTTATTTTCATGAACAATTGGAAATTCGAATGCAATAAACTTTTTTGTGGCCAGCATTCTAAAAGAAAAGTTTTTACTGTGTGACAATACTTATGACCTGACTAAGTATATACATAACATAATTGCTGCCTACTAATAGTGAAGGAAAACATTGTAATGAAGCTTACACACCACATGTATCTTATGGTCACCTGTGTCTTTATAGTATATCTTCCCATACAAATGGCCACCAAAGGAAGGAACGGGGAAAATATGCTACCACTGCGTGTTTTTATCTCTAATATATAAAATTCTCGTGTCGCGGTGTTTGTTACCAAACTCCTCCGAAAAGGCTTGGCTGATTTATATGAAATTTTGTGTGCATAAATATAGGGTACATCTGAGAATCGGCCAACATCTACTTTTCATACCCCTAAATGATAAGGGTGACCCACCCCTAAATTTTTTTTAATTTTTTTGGCTCATTTTTTATTTTTATTTTATTATGATTTAGCATTGAAAAATACACAACTTCAAATTTTCACCCTTCTACGATCAACCCCTATTTTTAATCGTGATTTTTATATTATTCTGTTCCATCCACAGATCCGCAATATGGTTGCAAGATGACAATCGAATATAATAATTGTAGTATGATAAATAGTTTATAATTACAATTTACTTTAAATGAACTTTTTATTTCTTAGGCACTTGGCCGATATCTAAAAAGCATTATTGCGATATCTTCATTTAATTTAAAGTTTAAAGAAACAACGATTTTATAGAAGTGGGGTAAGCGGTGTTGCGCGCATGCGTACGTAAACTTTTTTCGATTTATTTTTTTCGGTTATTCGATCTGCGAAGCGAGCGAGAACGGCCAGTCATTCTATATAAATAAAATGATAGAGGTCAGCATCACGGTAAAACTACTGGATGGATTTCAATTAAATATTCTAATTTATTTTTAGATACTTAGCTCTTATTTAAAAAATATATATATTGCGGATATCTTCATTTAATATAAAGTTAATCAATTTTTAAGAAATAAAGATTTTTATAAGCACTACGTGTTCCGTGATGTGGAGTGTTTTCTTGCTGCGGAGAAGTGGAGCAAGCGGTGTAGTGCGCATGCCTACGAAAACTTCTCATATTTTTTCGATTTGTTTTTTTTCTGTTATTTGACCAGCGAAGCGGGTGGAAACGACTAGTTACAGAATCTATAACATCTATACAAATAAATAAAATTAGAGTGTCTGTTTGTGATATCAAAATAACTGCTTTTTACTAAGTGCATTCGGACGTATACACGGTACATATACCAAAACAACATTTTTTTTAAATTTTTGTCTGTCTGTCTGTCTGTTTGTTTCGGCTAATCTCTTAAATGGCTGCACCGATTTGGACGGGACTTTCACTGGCAGATAGCTAATGTAACAAGGAGTAACTTGGCTATTTTTATTTTAGAAAAAATAATCTTTTTGTTAAAAATTATGTGTAGGAAATTTTATATTCCAATTTATGTTGACCTCACATATCCAAAAAATGCTGCCCAAACTAACTATTCCACGCGGACGGAGTCGCGGACACAGCTAGTAATTAATATAGTTAATATGGAGTAAAATAATGAATGTAGAGTAACATTTCGATAGTGAAATAAAAATATTAAGCAGCTCATAGAGAAGCCACGAAGCATGTATATGCGGGCACAGTGCACACACAAACAAGGGGGGAGGGCATAATCGTACCGTCGCCCGTTTGCCGTGACGGCAAACCGTCCGATTTTACTGCAAATGCGTGCCAATAGAGGTTTCACGTCAAAAATAGGTCACGTAGTATTTTCCCTTATAGTCTACTAGCTGACCCGGCAAACGTTGTTCTGCCATATAAATAATAAAATGTCAAAAAATTAAAAAAAATTTTTTGGGGGTGGGTCACCCCTAACATTTAGGGGGATGAAAAATAGATGTTGGCCGATTCTCATAGATACCGGATAAGCACAAAAAATCACTAACTCAATTTAGTTATCTGCCTACTGCCTACCCCCTAAGAACGATGGCGTGATTATTTATAGCCTATGACCATTTCTAGGTTATCATCTATCACCATACCAAATTTCATCAAAATCCGTTCAGCCGTTTAGGCGTGAAAGAGGAACAGACAGACAGACAGACAGAGTTACTTTCGCATTTATAATATTAGTATGGATTATAACATGATTTGAAGCAATCAAACAGCTTTTAAACGCGCCACAGCCTTATAATAGATACATGTATTGTCAAAACAAATCCTGTATTGTAGATATTCATTACGCAATTATCAAATAATATTTGTAAACACAGTCGTATGTACTACTTAGTGTTATATCTATTATTCTAGTATTCCTTTTGGTACTATAGACAAAAGTAGTGTTGTGAATTTGTTACGAAATCCGTAAAAAAATTGAAATTTCTCTCCGAGCAGAGAAGGAGTAAGAATACTAAACTAACCCCCGTGGCCTGGGTAGTGCCCCAAGCCCGCCTGGATAGCGACCACTCTTGGTCTATAAGTAAGACATAATAACCTTGTGTTGTGTTGTAGTGACCTAGGTTCCTGTACCCCTATGGGACAGCAGCGTGTTCGTGATGCACCTAGCGTCGCAAACATCCATAGGCGACGGTAACTGCTCATTGTTAAGTGGACCGTCAGCCTGTCTGCTGTTCATCAGCAATAAAAAAAGAATACTAACCCCTGAGTTAGCATAAAACTTAGCTAGGTAATTGGACTCCTCTAATATCTAAATCTGGCAAATCTGCGGGCAAGAGACCTCGTGACCGCAGTCCGATGTGCTGGCCCTACCAAACACGAACGGCCCTTGACACTACGGTCTTCAATGCGTTACGCGTTTCCGAGAACAGGGTAAGATGGCGAAGTATTATCCAGAGAAAGATAATGGGAGTGCATAGATGGTCACGAGTCTCATATATGAGAAATGCGACTCGAGGGGTCCGTGTTCCAGTTCCCCTACGCGGAAGACAACGTGTTAGCAGTGCCCCTGGCGCATCATTCATAAACGACGGTAACTGCTTACTATTAATTGGGCCGTCGGCCTGTCTCCTGTTCCACAGCAATAAAAAACAGCTGACCGATCGAAGAACCCGGAGTTCGGAAAAGCTAATGTAGGAATTAAGGAATATAGTTATCTTATTTCGGGGCCGAGAGTTATCTCGGACACCTCGACCCAATGGGATCTTTTGTGTTCCCCTAGATAGCAGTCACTCCTCTCCAATCTCATTGAAGATTTGCTTCATGAGAAGGAATATAGTTAGGGGACATCCATTAATTACGTGAGCTATTTTTTCGATCAGTTTAGACCCCCCCCCCCCCAGGTGAGATTTAGGGAGATTTGCCTGGACCCCCCCTCCCCTTACGTGAGATTGGCGCAAAAAATATTTTAAACTAAAATTTATTAAATTATTCGGGAAAATAATAAACCGTTCAGGTATACTATAATTAGAGAATACAATCCCGGGATTCCGAATCCCGGGACCCCGGGATCCCGACCGTTTTCTGACCCCGAAAATCCTGGGACTGTACTTGGCTAATCTCGGGATTTTCGGGTTTGCCACAAACAGGTCTAATTTGCACTACGTTGTCCGTTGCGAGTTGATAATGACCTTGCGTAGATTATATTATTAGCATTTATTACATATCGACAAAAACAAACCTTTGATACGCGTACATGACATGGGCCATAGAAAATGACGAGGGCAAGCTGTTCGTGACCCAAGTTCCTGTACCCTTATGGCCGTCAGCCTGTCTGCTGTCCTACAGCAATAAAAATAGAAAAGCATCGCGCTTTATGAGTCTTTACCCAACATTACAAAAACATTAAAACTAAAGAAGACAGATATGAAACAAAGAAGTTACTAAAAGAGGCACTGTATTGTCAATAGGATGTCACAAAAATACAATACGATCTATGATAAAACTTATGGCGTTTGCGGTTGTCGGTTATATGACGGGCACACAGCCTGCCGTTTTGGCACTCGGTTAACGATTGTTGTTGCGGGCGATTTCGAATGAGCTCCGCCAGACAGCAGAAGGTGGCCCTGCGCCCGTGCAAATATGATGGCGAGCGGTTTGAACCGATGCACGCCACACCTTGATGAGTTAACATTTGAGCTGCATGCCAGGGGTAGAGTTCTATAAGCTACTTGGGTCCGGGGCTTAAGGTGTTGGTAGCTCTACTACCTAGCGCAAGTTTGAGCTATTTTTGTTTAGATATCGTTCTGTGTTTTGTTATTGTGATTGAAGATGGCGCAATCCAGTTCTTCATAAATGTTTGCAACATGCACTTATCAAATAAAAACAATGATATCGTATTATCTCTTACATTGGTCGCGTTTTATTAGTTTTTTTCTATTGAATCAAGTGTAATGACGCGTGTGAATGAAGTGTGCAATAAAAAACAGTGAACGTTTCTGGGGATCGGGTCCAGTTGTGAAAGAAGAACTACTAGAAATATATTACCAATTGAAGAAACGCTTCGATCTAGAATCTGTCATTTTCACTCTGATTATCTCGCTATTTGCGCACAATATTCTAGAGTCAACTGTGATTTTGAAGTGACTCATGGTGAACTATTTAATAGTAGACCCACCGTACAGCACTATAATTTCTCCAGGGCTCCAAGCCCATCTGGATGGCAACCACCCTCGGTCTTAAGTGTGCCACCGTAATAACCTTGTGTTCCGGCATTAATCACCCAGGTTCCTATACTGTAACTGCTTACTGTTAAGTTGGCCATCAGCCTTTCTACTGTTCCTCAGCAATAAAAAAAAACATCTAAGATCTTTTGGCTTAGCGTTCTTCTGTGACGGATCATCATCACTGCATCCGCATTTACGCTTCTTATTTTTTTAGAACAGTGACATTAATTTTCTCGTCAGTAATTTGATTCTTTTTAGTTTGATTAATTATAAAAAGCGTGTATTAGTTTTTTAAACTATAATTTATTTGTGGTCAATTCCCAATCGGTAATTATTAATTTAACGCCATCTTCTGGCAGTGTTGATTGAACGTCAGATGATTGATTAAACGTCAGATGGCGTTTCGGCAGAATTTTGAATATTTTTTGATTGTTCAAAGTGGGTAAAAATCGAGTCCGATAATTCCGTTACATACAGGTCAAGTTAATATAGCTTGTAAAAAAAAATAGCAAAAACGTCAACGTCACGCGGTGTTCCCAGGCGGTCACCCATCCAAGTATTGATTGCGCCCAACGCTGCTTAACTTCGGTGATCGGACGAGAACCGGTCCGAAAATTCATTAAACCGGAGGATCCTGCTAAGGATAATGGTACAAACTATACAAACTATTGCATTGTCACCGGTCCTTGATAAGTATGCCAAATTTCGAGTTAATCTGACATTTTGAAGGAGTTCAAAATCATATTCAATGTTTCCATTACATAGGCACATACTAACATAGATAGCTAGATAGATAACTCTTTATTGTATACTTAATTTATCTACAAACATAGAAGTTCTTACAACTAATACACAATAGGCGGCCTTATCGCTTATAGCGATCTCTTCCAGGCAACCTTTTAAATAAAAATTTAATTTATTTTTATAAGAAGTCTGGTGATGTAGGTTTAGTGCTTTGAGTTGAGTATCCATGCTTATTATTTACTTCTTCATATACATAATTTGTATTATATACTAACATACATACGAAGCTAATAAAAGCGTGTTAATTACTTATAAATTATAGTGCATTAGTACAAATTGTCGATGAATGATTCTATGACTATACCAAAGTGAAAGATAAAGTGATTAAGTGAACATTCAATTATGAGTGAGAAGAAGTATAACAGTCTGCCCAGGCTGAAGAGGAAGGAGACATGGCGACGGAAGGGGGTAAGTGGATTCGTCATCGACCTCCGTAATTTATTAGTATGATCGTTTTCATCGTAGCGTTCAATCTCGGTTGCAATGCAAACTTCCGCTTCGATGCCCGGTGTTCGCTTTCCGAATTTTTTTTTATTGCTGTAGGGCAGCATACAGGCTGACGGCCCGCTTAGAATTTATCAGTCACTAATGCCGGAACACAACACAAGGTTATTATGGCGACATACTTAAGACCACAGGTGGTCGCCATCCAGACGGGCTTGGGGCCCTACCACGTAGCTAGGGTGGGTTGTTTTGTCGCCTTTTACGACAGGCCGACCCCAGCCGCAGAGGTTAGTATTCTTTCTCCGCCCTTGCACCAATAACATTGTTTGTATTTCGGCGTAAGTGAACCAGATTCCAGTACCCCTGAACGGACCGCAGCGTGTTCGCGGTGACGGTAACCGCTTACTATTAGGAGGGTCATCAGCGTGACTGCTGTCCCTGGACAATAAAAAAAAAAATACAGTTTACCGCAAAACGTGGCCATACCAGCGTAGGCGACACTTCTACAATTTATTTGCTACTAGCTGACCCGGCAAACGTTGTTCTGCCATAAAAATAATAAAATGTCAAAAAATAAAAAATAAAATTTAGGGGTGGACTACCCCTAACATTTAGGGGGATGAAAAATAGATGTTGGCCGATTCTCATAGATACCGGATAAGCACAAAAAATCACTAACTCAATTTAGTTATCTGCCTACTGCCTACCCCCTAAGAACGATGGCGTGATTATTTATAGCCTATGACCATTTCTAGGTTATCATCTATCACCATACCAAATTTCATCAAAATCCGTTCAGCCGTTTAGGCGTGAAAGAGGAACAGACAGACAGATAGACAGAGTTACTTTCGCATTTATAATATTAGTATGGATGTCACAGACATGAAGGCTAGAATAATATATTTAAATATATAATAGAGAACGTAAACGATCTTTGGATCATCTGAATGTGCGAGAAGTTGACACTGACCTACAATGAATTCGTGCTATGATCTCATTGATTCGTCATCACTGAGCTTCCATAATAAGTTATGATCATTATAAATATTAATGTTGCATGTTGTATGTTCATCATCAATATGATCGAAGTTTCATGTCTGTAGACATGAATATTTTTTTTTTTTTTTTTTTTTATTGCTGTAGAACAGCAGACAGGCTGACGGCCCGCTTAGGATTTAGCAGTTACCGTCGTCTATAGGTGTATGCAACGCCAGTGGCATCGCGAACACGCTGCTGTCCCATAAGGGTACAGGAACTTGGGTCACTAATGCCGGAACACAACACAAGGTTATTATGGCGGCATACTTAAGACCAAAGGTGGTCGCCATCCAGACGGGCTTGAGGCCCTACCACGTAGCTAGGGTGGGTTGTTTTGTCGCCTTTTACGACAGGCCGAATATGCACGGGTGTGCGATCTGTAGAGTTCAGGCCATGTACTCGGTCTTCGCCACATTGAGTTTCAGATCGCTGTTCTCAAGCGATTCGATCCACGCCTACACTCGTCGCACCAACCTACCCATGTCCGCTTTTGCCAGCGCGACATCGTCAGTATGCGTGACAAAGTGTTATCTATCTATATACTACTTATACACTTTTGTAAATACATATTATACACAAACAGATTCGGTACGAGAGTCAAATCTGTAACCCCCGCATGCGCTTCGACGCGCGAAAGCCTCGACATTGTCGTCATTTCATCACATTTATTTGTCGACCTTCATGGCTCAACGATTGCTCTACGTTTATATCGTTTTCATAATTCAAGCGCTCTGCGGCATAATCCATACTAATCCATACTAATATTATAAATGCGAAAGTAACTCTGTCTGTCTGTCTGTCTGTCTGTCTGTCTGTCTGTCTGTTCCTCTTTCACGCCTAAACGGCTGAACGGATTTTGATGAAATTTGGTATGGTGATAGATGATAACCTAGAAATGGTCATAGGCTATAAATAATCACGCCATCGTTCTTAGGGGGTAGGCAGTAGGCAGATAACTAAATTGAGTTAGTGATTTTTTGTGCTTATCCGGTATCTATGAGAATCGGCCAACATCTATTTTTCATCCCCCTAAATGTTAGGGGTGACCCACCCCCAAAAAATTTTTTTTAATTTTTTGACATTTTATTATTTATATGGCAGAACAACGTTTGCCGGGTCAGCTAGTTTAGAAATAGATGGCGCTGTATTTTTTATTTTAATTAGTAATTACATATTGCTAAGTTAAATTATAAATCTTAAAATTATTTAAAATATGGTGATGCCCTTTTTTCATTACAAAGTCCGCTAAGTTAGCCATTGCTTCTTTTTCTTTGGGAGAAGGAAATGTCTGACGCACACGCCATCGCGTGGGATCGGGTGGCCGGTTAGTGTGTGACTTCTCTACGTCCTGCGTCCCCTTCTCTAGGCTGGGGGGTGCACGTCGCTGGTATACCCACTAAAACCACCCCGGTGTTCCTTCACACTAGTCAGGCCGCTGTCAAGTTCAGTAGTCAAGCCACTGTACTTGTGTCGGCAATTAAAAAATAACTAATTATTATTATCATAGCATATTAAACCATAACCTTGAGTTGATTGTGATAATGACGTTCGCGCATGATTAAAGGCTTGGTGGATTGTTATAGCGGTGACGTCACACATGTCAAACGCGCGACTCCCGCGCAGATTCCATATGAACAAATGTTTAGACAGACGGTATGTATACTATACATAATACAGGTTTTTTTTTTATTACCGAACAGACAGGTTGAAGGCCCACATAATAGCAAGCAGTCACCGTCGCCTATAGATATTTTTGACGCCAACAGCACCGCTAACACGCTGATTTCAATAACACAAGGGTATTATGGCGGCATAGTTATAGACTAGATTGCAATCCAGACGGGCCCGTGGCCCTATCACGTAGCAAGGGTTGTTTTGTCGCCTCTAACGACAGGTCGACCCCGGCAGCAGGGTTTAGTATTCTCACTCTGCCTCAGCACGGTTCATAGTTTTCAAGATATGATTTTTTTCTCGTAGTCTTCAACCGTCTATTGGCCACTGCTGGCCGTAGGCCCCAAGTTCGCGTGACAAATCCCGATCCCTTGTTTTACCCATCCAGCCCAGACCGGCAACCTTTCGCAGTCATCGGTCCATCGGACTGGGGGCGTTCTACGCTATGTTTGCCGAGACGCGGTCTTCACTTCACGACTCGTTAGCTCCAACGTATTTTTAAGTGATAACTTCTTATGGGAGGGTAAACCGCTTCGTTACGTAACGTGTTACGGCGCCAGTCTGTCTAGCTTCCCTTTCTCTCACGCATACGGCAGCGGTAGGCAGGCTCCTCCTCTCACTCTAACCCACAGCGCTAGATCTATTCGAATTGCGACTTTATTACATTGAAATACAATTCAGTTTTTTTTTCTTTATAAAGAATCTACATTAGGGAATAATTTTTTTAATTTAATATAATTTTGAAGCAGTTTTTGGAAAGATTGGAAATTCGTAAACTTTTCCTTACATTATCATATTAATATACATAAAATTTAAGTAATAATCTAAGCTTTTCTCAAGTTAAACAATTTCAATATTAAATAGCTCAACTTAGATTAGTTTAAGTTATCACTTCTGTCGGGCGTCCTGAAACGCACAGGTTTTGTTCTGCTGACAACAGATAGAACTTAATTTCAATTCCTACATTCTCTTCATAAATTCTCAATGACTTAGGAATTGTGTCTTATGTGAACCAATGTTGGTAATATCACCATTTTGCTCCAAGTCCGTCTGGATCGCAACCGGGCTGATGGACCACCCAGTAGTAAATGGTCACGCTTAAAAACTTTTGCAACTCCCGAGGTATTGCTAACGCTTTGCCTTTGGGTTACTAGTGTCGGTATACAACGAGTGGTTGTGATGGTGACATACTTAAGAGACCAGGTAGTTTTATCCGTGCAGGGGCGGAGAAAGAATACTAACCTCTGCGGCCGGGGTCGGCCTGTCGTAAAAGCCGACAAAACAACCCACCCTAGCTACGTGGTAGGGCCTCAAGCCCGTCTGGATGGCGACCACCTTCGGTCTTAAGTATGCCGCCATAATAACCTTGTGTTGTGTTCCGGCATTAGTGACCCAAGTTCCTGTACCCTTATGGGACAGCAGCGTGTTCGCGATGCCACTGGCGTTGCAAACACCCATAGGCGACGGTAACTGCTAAATTCTAAGCGGGCCGTCAGCCTGTCTGCTGTTCTACAGCAATAAAAAAAAAAGTTGCTTTGAGGTTAGAGTAAGAAAATCAATTGTTAATTTCCAAAAATTAAAAATACCGATTTAATATCGGTCATCCGGATATTAAAATTTATACTAGAACAATGAACCTAAAACTAAAAATCTTAAA
This sequence comes from Malacosoma neustria, assembly GCA_963693495.1. Lineage (NCBI taxonomy): Eukaryota > Metazoa > Arthropoda > Insecta > Lepidoptera > Lasiocampidae > Malacosoma > Malacosoma neustria. The sequence continues at coordinate 5,596,048 of OY856399.1, read as the reverse complement.
AAATATAATAAAATAACTAAAATACATTATTAAAAGTAGTCGCTTTAGGCAAGGTTCCGAGGATACTGGCAGCGTTCCCCCTTTGAATAGCTAGACTAATTCTTTGCTCGAGGTAGCTGCCAGCTCTTCGGTCTCCTGTGATGTCGACTAACCTCTTTGCTATTTCTTTAAAAAGTGTCTTTGTATGTGTGATTGATTGTGTATGGGAGTAATGATGTTATATTAATGACTAGCTGACCCGGCAAACGTTGTTCTGCCATATAAATAATAAAATGTCAAAAAATTAAAAAAAAATTTTTGGGGGTGGGTCACCCCTAACATTTAGGGGGATGAAAAATAGATGTTGGCCGATTCTCATAGATACCGGATAAGCACAAAAAATCACTAACTCAATTTAGTTATCTGCCTACTGCCTACCCCCTAAGAACGATGGCGTGATTATTTATAGCCTATGACCATTTCTAGGTTATCATCTATCACCATACCAAATTTCATCAAAATCCGTTCAGCCGTTTAGGCGTGAAAGAGGAACAGACAGACAGACAGACAGAGTTACTTTCGCATTTATAATATTAGTATGGATTCAATATACTGCTCGGTTTCATCATAAGTTTTGGTAAACGGGAAAATACACACTTTCTCTCTCAGTTCAGGCAAAATTGCCGCCATGATAACCCATTGATGTTTTCCGACATAGTTAACCCAGGTTCCAGTTATTGGTGGTGTACCTGCCGTTGCATAGATGTATAAGCGACGGTAACTTACTATTGAATGAGCCGTTAGCCTGTTAAGAAAAACATGTAAACAAAACCACGCTTTTTACATAGTATGTCGTTTGCCATAATGATGGCATGCGAATACCGAATACCACTCTACTTAGTAAACATATAATGAGCTAAGATATTAGACGTATCGATGTTATTTCCATGTATGTGAATTATTGTTTACCTTCGAACGTTAGCTATAAAGAAGCCATTTTTATTCTGTTATTTTTTTTTTAATTATTAATACAAAAATTTATGAGTTTAAAATAATCAATTAAAATGTATTTTCGAAGTGGGTGTTATAATTAATTTGTGGAAAAATATGATTGTGTTTTAGTGAATTTAATTTGGAGGAAAATATACAATAATGTTTGCGGTAAGGTTTCCATGTATTTATAAATACTGGAATAGTTCACACAGCGCCAACATCATCATCATTCCAGCGTTATGTCCCGATTGCAACCCAAACTTTCGTTTCGGTGCCCGGGGTCCGCTTTCCGACTTTTTCTGCTCCACTTCGCGCGATCTTCAGCATTCCTGGTAGTGAGTTATAGTTCACACAGCGCCATTTAGTCCTAAAATAAGTAGCATTTGTGATATGGATACTAGATAACAAATATTTATCCGTGCAGGAGCGGGGAAAGTGTACTGACCTCTGCGGTTGCGCCAAGCCCGTTTGGATGACGACCACCTTTGGTCTTTGTGTTCCGGCACTAGTGACCCATGTTCCCGTACCCTTTGGGACAGCAGCGTGTTCTCAATGCCACTGGCGTTGCAAGCACCCATAGGTGACGGTAACTGCTAAATTCTAAATGGGCCGTCAGCTTGTCTGCTATCTTACATCAATAAAAAAAATATGCTACATAGATACTTTTGTAGATAAATATACACATCAAAAAAGTCTAAGCAACATGCATGATATTACAAATTTACCATTTATACTAATTAATTTCTAAGTCTTTACTCACTCAAAGTGCGTAGGTATGTAAACTTTTTTGTTATTGATGACATACTGGATGGTTGTAAAAAAAATTTCGATTATGTTTTGTTTTTTTTCATAAAATTAAATGAAAGGGAATTTGTTTGAATTTAAGTGCGTTTTTATTGCTACGTTTAGTCTTGATTTTATAATTTTACCAACCATTTAAATAAAGCGACAAAATTGAATTGTTATTATTTGTTAGATGTATATAATATTACATTATACTTATATATAACTTACATACATTATATTCACATACAATCATTGTTTCAGTTAATATGTATATGTATCTATATTTTTCTTTCCCTTCTTCTTTCATTAATATTTTATTTTAAATTTTTTTTTACTACTATATCTCATTTAACTACTATATATTATTTAATTATTAATATAATGGTAATTATTATATATTAGTACTTATGTTAAAAATACTGGCCCACTGAGATACAGTATTCACTAGTTCAGGGGCCAGTGTGATTTTCTCTAAGTCAAATTACTTGTTGTACATGAACTGCTGTGATATGTATCTTTTATATTTAAAATTTGTATGTCATGTATAAATAATTAAATAAATAAATTCTTTACGTCATGGAGCGACGTCATTTGACGGCAAATGAAATGCAAAGAGCTGTAGGGATGTTGCAAGCGGGAAGTAATCAATCTCAAGTATCTCGGCATTTTGGCATTCATAGAAGTGTTATTTGTCGTCTTTGGCAGCGCTACAATAATACAAGGGAACCCGCTGAACAGCATCCAGGCCGTAAAAGGAGTACAACCACTCGGCAAGACCGGTACATACAACTGACTGCAAGACGACAGCCGATGTTAGCCTCTCGAGAGATAAGTTTGAGGCTACAAAATTCAAGTGGTGTTGATGTAAGTCCCCAAACTGTGCGAAATCGACTGCATGAGTACGGCCTATGAGCTTGACGCCCAATTAGGTGCCCACCGATACGTCACGGGAATCGCGCTCATCGAAATGAATGGTGTAACGCAGAACATGGACCCAGAATCAATGGGATAAAATTATGTTATTAAAAGAACTTATAAAGACAACAGCTGTTAGTTTTACATCATAGGACCCTAAAAATATTATTTTAGAAATAAAATACCTACAACGTTATAATGTGAAAAACCATCCTAAAATTTAAATTAGTACATGCTGCTTAGACTTTTTTGATGTGTGTACTTACATATTGCAACACACAGACGCTAGCCGGTACTTCAGCGGTCGTCGAAAATATACATAAAGATGGTCACAGCGTGGTCTCGGCTATAAATAGGAATAAGTACGTTTTCAAGTAATTAAAAATTATATAGGGACGGAGTATAAAATATGTGAGGTTTTCGTACGAATAATTGTTTCTAAAAACTTTAAATTACTATTTCTTAAAGAAATAAGACTTGGAAAATTTAATTGAAATCTATCCAGTAGTTTTGCCGTGATGCGCGCACAACTGCAGTTCCCTTCCTGTACCATTATGGGACAGCAGCGTGTTCGCGACTTAGAGTATACATAAGGAAGCTTGCTTTATGTATACTCTAAGGTTCGCGATGCCACTGGCGTTGCAAACACCTATAAGATTCTAGATGATGAATGTGTGTAATATTATGAATCATTATCGGTGTGTAAAAATAACAATGACGCGATATTCGACATTTAATTCAACTTGACTGTGTTCTTAAGTTACGTCACATGTTTGTTATGTAAATATAAGTGTTTGAGGTCCCATCAAAACTAAATACCAAAGACTGATTTAGCGGTTGGTACGGATGATTAAGATTTATGATGTAAATAGTTTTATCTGGTCTGGGTGTCTGTTTTTATGTTACAAAAGCCTTGAGATATATATGTAAATATTTATCCGTGCAGGGGCGGAGGAAGAATACTAACCTCTGCGGCCGAGGTCGGCCTGTCGTAAAAGGCGACAAAACAATCCATCGTAACTACGTGGTAGGGCCTCAAGCCCGTCGGGATGGCGACCACTTTTGGTCTTAAGTATGCCGCCATAATAACCTTGTGTTGTGTTCCCGCGTTAGTGACCCAAGTTCCTGTACCTTTATGGGACAGCAGCGTGTTCGCGATGCCACTGGCGTTGCAAACACTCATAGGCGACGGTAACTGCTTACTATAAAGTGGACCGTCAACTTGTCTGATGTTCCACAGTAATAAAAAAAACGATAATACTCCGAATTATGTGGTTCTTGGAAACGATCCAAACTCGAATACAGTGATGATATAATGAGTACCATCAGCTTATTCTCACGATAAACAAACGTCTCAATGTGTGTTAACGAGTTTATGTTCACTATTGGGCAATAAAGGTTAAGGATCCGTACCCTAATGGACGGCAGCGTGTTAGCGGTGCCCCCTCTTCTGTTATAAGGCAGAAAATGCTTAATGCACACCCCTTCGCAAGCTCCCAGGCGGCGGCTCGTGTGGGAATCCTGTTCTGCCTGGTGTCATAATAACTTTGTGTTGTATTCCGGCATTAGTGACCCAAGTTCCTGTACCCTTATGGGAGAGCAGCGTGTTCGCGATGCCACCGGCGTTGCAAACACCCATAGGCGACGGTAACTGCAAAATTCTAAGCGGGCCGTCAGCCTGTCTGGTGTCCTAGAGCAATAAAAAAAGTAAGGTATTTCAGAAAATGTGAATTGTTGTGTACGCGTCCTAATGCTCATTATTTTGGCAGTATTTTAAATACACACCTCATATACACTCATTTCTATTTTCGAGTACACGCCAACGCTTGATCAGTGCGTTTCAGTATTCTCGATATTGTTGAGCGGTATAGTTATGTGTATTCATTCATGTTTAAATTTAAATTATTATCAAAATTTAATGCGGCTTGAGATATCAGTTTAGGCTTAGTGAGAGTGATTTTCTTTTCCGTGATGCGGAAATGCTTGTAAACTCCCCCGTTTGGGGGGGGGGGGAGGGGTCGTGTGGCGTGAGATTTCGGTGCGCATACCTAACATTTGCCAAGGGGATGGATATCGCTGGTATACTAAGACCACCCCAGTGTTCCTCTACTGCCCGAAGTGTAGGCGGAGGGATATGCTTAAAGTGTCTTCGGAAGCCACCCGTGACTTGGCTGTTTTTTCTCAGCAACTAAGCATTATCATCCATTGCCAGTGATTTTTGATTCCTATAACTCATAATCTTATTGTGTATCTTTTTATTTTTTAGTAAATTTTAATTACTATAAATAGTATACACATTTAATAAAAAAATACTTAAGTACGATTGTCTAAATATACGCAAAAAGAGTTTATTTCACTAAAAAAAGATTCATACCATATGAAAGGGTAAATTAACAAATTAATGAAAATAATATACATATATAAAAACTATTATTGTGTTGATTATATAAAAATAAAAAAAATCGTTTCTTATGGAGTAAACTTCAAATATTATACCAATAAGACTACACAAGGTCGTTCGAGCGTGCGTCGCGCGTCATCTTGATACAAAAAGTTTTAAAACAGTTTTAAGTTCAACCTAATTACAAATATGGCACCTAGTAATAAAGTCACAAATCTCCAAAACATTATCTAATACTTACGATCATTCGTCATATAAAATGAGCAAAGCAATAAATTATGTACTCTTGTCACTTACAAATGAAAAGACATATGTTTTACAACATTTCATGTGAAATCAACCTTAAGTTGTAACAAATAAAGTAATTTTTGCCTTGCGCACCAAAAACGTAACGAGTTCATTCATTAGTAGATTTTACTCTCACATTTTTTCTCATACCGGGCGCCTTATATATGAAAATCGATTCTTAAGGATTAAACTCCAAAAAAATAACGCTTCTGGCTGGAAACGTATTTTAGAGGATATAGGTTGGAGTCGATCCGCTAATTATTATTAGTTGTTGAGAAGGTGCAGTTGGACGCGGAGTCTCGTCGGGCCGCTGGCAACGTTGTCAATAAACTCCGCCGATGTGGATTACCCCTAATGAAACACACTTCATTATACTCGTATATCTTGTATATTGAATATTATTTATAAAAATCACAAGGATGGACACATTATAAACTGACAAATTGTGAGATGTTGACGACGCGTAGTCTCGAGCCAGAATTGGCGGGCGAATTGAGTCGTCTTTTTGTTTAATTTGGAATTTTGAATATAATTTCGAAATCTCGTCGGCCATGACTATATGGAGTAAAAAAGTATTTGTTAAACAACCCAAAAAGAAAAAAAGAAAATTTTAAATTATTGTCCAATAATTTAAAAGTATTTGTTAAATATTTGTTGTCCTTTACGATGTCAAGCCAAGGATATAATACCGCTCATGTCCTGGTCCGGCGAAGGTGCCATGACTAGCAATTTACCAAACAAATTGCGCACATTGTGTCACGGACGTGAAGGCTGCCACACACCCACCGCATTATATTCATCTCCATAATACGTAATGCCTGCTTGTGTTGCTACTGCACCTCATCCCTCTTTATGGTCCAGCATTACGATCCATACAATACGACAGGTTTATTACAGACTTTTAAATTTTGCATTTGAGTTCGGGTACTAATTTAATTACTATTTTTGAAGTGAAAACTTCTTTAGCGGCATTGTGCACTTTTTTGTGATGAGTAAAAAATGTTAAACTCGCGTCAGGTCATGTGACCTAATCGAAAATTCGTAAGACGTAAGAAGGGAATTTTGCTCCGAATATTTCCGAGTCCCGTCGCCATTTCGTCCATCTCGCATTCATTCTTTTTTCCACTTTATCTATGAATATATTATTTTTCAAAAGCATATCTCTAAGCCTACGTTTCTGATGCAATTGTGATTGAGAATCCGTTTCGTAGCTTTAGAGCATTCTAGAATATAATCTTTAAACAGTAATTAGGTACATTCACAGAGGCAGTTATTTTAACCAGTGATTATAAACCATTCATTCAAATGATTTTGACAGTTGATTAAATGCTGAAAATATTAATGATGGACAGTATTAAGGTCGTGGGTGATTTCGTTAAGGAGAAATCTCCTTTCTCGGTAAGTTCAAACAGGCCCAAGTAATAATACTGATCCCTGCGGCCGGGGGCGGCCTGTCGTCAGGCGACAAAACAACCCTAGGTGGTACCGGTACCGCATCTGGTTTTTTTTGTTTATTGCTGTAGGACAGCAGACAGGCTTACGGCGCGCTTGGATTTTAGCAGTTACTGTCGCCTATGGGTGTTTGCAACGCCAGTGGCATCGCGAAAAGGGTACAGGAACTTGGGTCACTAATGCCGGAATACAACACAACATAAGGTTATTATGGCGATATACTTAAGACCAAAGGTGGTCGCCATCCAGACGGGCTTAGCGTCCTACCACGTAGCTAGGGTGGGTTGTTTTGTCGCCTTTTACGACAGGCCGATCCCGGCCGCAGAGGTCAGTATTTTTTCTACGCTCCTGCGCGCATAGTTTTTGAATAACCTTGTGTTGTGTTGTGTTTCGGCATCACTGAACCGGGTTCCAGGATGGCAGCGTGTTAGCGATGATGGCGTCGCAAACATTTATAGATCACTCAGATGTTACAGCAATAAAAAATATATATATGATATGTCGTAAATCGAATCCGTGTATAGGAAGGTGATGGTCCTTTGTACGCCGTATAAGGATGCCACAATGGTACAATGGCAGACAGTTGACCTGGTTAGCACGACTGTGTTGTAATTTGTTGTCGTCATTCACTTGCGCTTGAAGCAGGGGTAAATCTAAAAAGTGATATGTATGATGCATGATATGAGGGTCCATGAAGTGGTAGATGAAGAATGCCAGGATAAAATCAAATGGAAGAAAAAGACATATTGTGTCGACCCCAAATGATGACTTGATTATGCTAAAAGATTTATGCTTTTAACTTGTTTGACGAATTTCGTGATATCACGGCTTTCATGTTGGAACGCCTGCGGGATCATTGGTTCTATTCTCGATCCGTAGTTTTAATATGTATTTATGTACAATATTTTTTTAATTTATGTATTATAAGTAGTCTATCAGCTCTCTAGTACCCATTTTTATTTCGCTGTCATTCTATCGTCTAGGCGACAGCGATACTATTATACTATATATATTATATATATAATATTATCTATACATCTATACAAATAAATAAAATTGGAGGGTCTGTTTGTAATATTAAAATAACCGCTTTTTACTAAGTGCATTCGGACGTATACACGGTACATATACTAAAACAGCATTTTTTACAATTTTTGTCTGTCTGTTTGTTCCGGCTAATCTCTGAAATGGCTGCACTGATTTTGACGGGAGTTTCACTGGCAGACAACTGATGTACCAAGGAGTAACTTAGGCTATTTTTATTTTAGAAAAAAAAATAGTTATTGTTAAAAATGATAAGTTTCGGAAATTTAATAATCCAATTTAAGTTCACCTCAGATTTATATCACCAATCATATGAAATAGGGTTCAGCTTAAGCTGGACTAATAGGTTGAATTTCCAATTTAATTTGACCTCATATATCCAAAAAATGCTGCCCAAAGTCACTATTCCACGCGGACGGAGTCGCGGGCACAGCCAGTTTATATAATATATTCTAAAGTAATTTATTTCCGAACTAGAACTTTGGCTACGTGGTAGGGTCCCAAGCCCTTCTGAATGGCAAGCACCTATGGTTTTAAGTATGCCGCCATAGTATCTTATCTTATTTTTGGGGCCGAGAAACATCTCGGACACTTCGACCCAATGGGATCTTTTGTGTTCCCCTAGATAGCAATCACTCCTCTCCAATCTCATTGAAAATTTGCCTCATGAGCCTAACAATGAGGTATTGAGATAGGAGCCTATAGTCTTCCGGTGTTGGATATCCTACCCCCAAAAGATTCATTCGCCTCCTGGCCAATGCATCACATGTACACAGTAGGTGTTCCATGCGTTTTGTATGTTCCCCACACAACCTGCACATGGGTGTCGCGGTTAGACCCATCTTCATGAGCATGTTGTTGGTTCCAAAGTGCCCAGTAAAGGCTCCAAGCAAGTAGCGTATTTGCCCCCTGCTCATGTTCCAGATGGATCCTCGTGCTTTGTACGTGGATCCCAAAAATTTTTTGGAGTGTTCCAGACCGATTCTAGTCAGCCAGTGTTGTTGTTGACTGCGGTCTGCAAAATCCCTGAATGTGGCTTTCACGAGGCTAGTCGGAATACCTACACATGGTTCCGGACCCATAAAATCATTAGTTGAGCCCTCTCTTGCCAGTTCATCTGCCATTTCATTGCCATGAACTCCCTCGTGTCCCGGGACCCACATTAATCGTACCCTGTTATGTCTTCCAAGCCCATTCAAGGTTTGAATGGCATCCAGGACAAGTCTGGAGTCAACTTTGAAGGAGGCGATGGCCTTGATTGCAGCTTGACTGTCACTGAGAATATATATAGATTTGCCTCTGGTGCCTCTATCTATGTTCTCCTGAGCACAGGTTATTATGGCATATGTTTCAGCCTGGAATACACTTGCCATTTTTCCCAAGCTTTTACTACATTTGCAAGTAAGCATGGATACTCAACTCAAAGCCCTACACCTACATCACCAGACTCCTTATAAAAATAAATTAAATTTTTTATTTAAAAGGTTGCCTGGAAGAGATCGCTTTAAGCGATAAGGCCGCCTATTGTGTATTAGTTGTAAGAACTTCTATGTTTGTAGATAAATTGAGTATACAATAAAGAGTTATCTATCTATCTATCTACATTTGTAGTCTTTCGCGTATACTCCCGCCCCTGTACCTGATTCCATTTTGGATCCATCAGTGTACCATACCAGACTATTATGTTCTGGTGGATCTGGTCCCTTTGTCCATTCCAAATGCCGCCATAATAACCTTGTGTTGTGTTCTGGCATTAGTGACCCAGGTTCCTGTACCATCGCAGTATATCGCGTCGCCAACCTTCATGCGTGTCTGTTCTTCTTCAGCAATAAAAAAAACTTAATTGTTTTTAAAGGGAATATATTCCGCCGATTGATTATAAAATTATACAAATATACCTAATTATTTAATTAATTTATTGAAAAACCCTGTCACACAGGTCGTTTTTGTTTCCTACGTAATGAATGTTGTAATTGACGATTGTTGTTTCCCACAGCTGGACACATGGTTCGGGCGTCCGAAGAAGACGGGCGGGGGCGTCGAGCGCGGCTACGACACGGTGCCGCGTGGCGCGGAGCCCCGCGCAGAGGATGACGAGCCCTCCGCTAACGCGGAGTACACGAGCAAGATAGATGCGCTGGACGATGAGCAGCTCAAGCGAAGGTTCGAGGAGATGCTGGTTGGTCTATGGCGTTTGTTATATTGTTATGGCAATCTGATCATTTTTTGTTATGATTATATTTATCCGTGCAGGCAGAGGCGGAGAAAGAATACTAACCTCTGCGGCCGGAGTCGGCCTGTCGTGAAAGGTGACAAAACAACCCACCCTAGCTACGTGGTAGGGCCTCAGGCCCGTCTGGATGGCGACCACCTTTGGTATTAAGTATGCCGCCATAATAACTTAAAAGCATTTTAAAAATTGCATGAGAGAATCTCTACGTGACAGTTCTGAAGGGTTAAATTTTTAATGTTACGTACAATTTTCCAATTTAACAATGTTACGTAACGCGTAGTTCAAAGACCCCTTGCCGCCCCTGTAACGCATCGTAACGTTTTAAAGACCCCCCTCCCCCTCCCCCTCCCCCTCCCCCCAAATTCGTTACGTAACACTAGAACAATACAGCAATAGATACAAAATATATATATTAGATGTTGTAAAAGGAAATCCATTATTTGTCCAATAGATGGCTTTAGACGCCCAAATCGGCGTGGACCTGTCGCTCCCGGCCCTGGTTCTGTTCATGGTCGGGGGCGATCCTGGATGGACGGCCGTCGCCTCCTTCTGCGAGGCAGTCATGTCCGCAAAGGAGGCAGCGGAGCGGGAGCGGGAGTCGACCACCACACTCCCCTCCCACCAACGCAGGCCACGTCGGCGGCGCCGGAGGGCAAGTAACGACCTCCAGCCGCCGTAAAAAGCGGCCGCGGGCGGCCCCTCGGGGGAGGACCCGCCGCCCGCACTATTGCCGCGAGGGTGAGGGCTGCGTGCTGTTCCGCGCCCCCCCTCAACTCCTGGAGTTATTACAGGAGAGCGCCGGGGGGACGAAACCCTGACCCCCTGGCGCCAACACTTTAGAAGGGGCCCGCCTTAAGACAAAGGGCGGGCCGGCGTCGGCCCGGGCCACGAGATCGGCAGGCCATATATCCGTGGGCCCGGGCGTAGGCGATAGGAGAACAGCGGAGTTTCTTAGTGGGTAGTCGGAAAAATCCCGGAGTCCCACATATCCCTCGGTCCCCCCGGGCCGGGGGAATCCGTCAAGAGAGGTTTTTCCCCGAGACCAAAAAAAAAAGGTGGCGTTAGATAGAAAAGATTTCGTTCTACATACAGAAGTAATCAATAGGGCTACTACAGTAGAAGTCATCTTTGATAATAATAATCTTTAACCAAATGTATTTTTTTATCTTCCAGTCCGATATGAATCTCAGTGAAGAGAAGAAGCTTCCGTTAAGGAATTATTCGAGAGATCAGAAGAAGAAGATGCTCGTCGCGTATAAATTTGTAAATGCACAGGTGAGTTTTTAACAAATTTTTTTTTTGGAAAAAACTCATTTTTGAGCCGCTTAGAATTTAGCAGTTACCGTCGCCTATGGTTGTTTGCGACGCTAGAGGCACCGCGAACACGCTGCTGTCCGCATAGGGGAACTGGAACATGCGTCATTAATGCCGGAACACAACACAAGGTTTATTATGGCGGCATACTTAAGACCAAAGGTGGTCGCCATCTAGACGGGCTTGAGACCCTACCACGTAGCTAGGGTGGGTTGTTTTGTCGCCTTTTACGACAGGCCGATCCCGGCCGCAGAGGTTAGTATTCTTTCTCCGGCCCTGCACGGATAGAAAGAAAATACCACCAATAAGCAACATTTGTGGCTGTTACAAGGAGAAGAAGGGGCAACAAAATACCAGTCCCTAATTTTTTTATATATTATAATAATAATTTTATTTAAATTGATCAATACATATCATGGGTTATTAAATACTTAAATTTAATGTTAGTAAAATCGTCCAAATTTCCTTACAATTTTTGTGTGCGTCAAACAACACATATTAATGTCATTATTATTCCAATATCATAACCATTATAAGCTATAGCTCAAAATACGCACGAAAAAAAATAGTTTCCTGAAGAAATCGGGATGCTCTACATTATAGTTTTTTTTATTACTGCGAAGCAGGAGGCAGGCCTATGATCCACTTCACATAAAGCAGTTTCCGTCGCCTATGGTTGTTTGCGACGCTAGAGGCACCGCGAACACGCTGCTGTGCGCATAGGGGAACTGGAACATGCGTCATTAATGCTGGAACACAACACAAGGTTATTATGGCGGCATACTTATAGAACAAGGGTGGTTGCCATGCAGATAGACTTGGGGCTCTATCACCTTACTAGGTTTGTTTTGTCACCCTTTGTGACAGTCGCAGAAGTCACTATTAATACGCCTAATCTAACATACATAAATAAAATGACAGAGATCTGCAGTTGTGCGCGTATCACAACAAAGCTACTAAGATAGATTTCAATAAAGTTTTCTAAGTTTTATTTCTTTTTTTTTTGGAAAAACTCATTTTTGAGCCGCTTAGAATTTAGCAGTTACCGTCGCCTATGGTTGTTTGCGACGCTAGAGGCACCGCGAACACGCTGCTGTCCGCATAGGGGAACTGGAACATGCGTCATTAATGCCGGAACACAACACAAGGTTTATTATGGCGGCATACTTAAGACCAAAGGTGGTCGCCATCTAGACGGGCTTGAGACCCTACCACGTAGCTAGGGTGGGTTGTTTTGTCGCCTTTTACGACAGGCCAACCCCGGCCGCAGAGGTTAGTATTCTTTCTCCGGCCCTGCACGGATAGAAAGAAAATACCACCAATAAGCAACATTTGTGGCTGTTACAAGGAGAAGAAGGGGCAACAAAATACCAGTCCCTAATTTTTTTATATATTATAATAATAATTTTATTTAAATTGATCAATACATATCATGGGTTATTAAATACTTAAATTTAATGTTAGTAAAATCGTCCAAATTTCCTCACAATTTTTGTGTGTGTCAAACAACACATATTTTTAAAATTTAAAATTTTTTCATTTTATGGCACACCAACAGTACACACATTATTAAGTCACATTACAATAAATCACTTAATATAAAAGTTCTGATGTGTGGACCCATTATAGGAGTGCACAGCATTTACAATACAAATGTCGTCAATAGAGTAATAATTTAATTAATGTCGATAACATACATAGTCACAATTATTATTTCAAGTATTAACACAGTCAAACATGAATCAATTTGGTATTATCAAGATTAATAAAATTAATAAAAACAAAACAAAAAGAGTGTAAAAAGAATCAAGGCAATGAAATAAATTAAAATACAAAATATAAGCGGAAACATTAACCAGCATAACAATCATTTTACAGTCGCAACTGAGCTCAACACTTTACCCCTAAACCAATCATAAGATTTGTGAAAGATATCGAGATCTTCGAAATTAGAGTTAAGACGATTGTAAGTATTGCACATTCTTGTGATAGGGCAGCTGAGGCCTAAGTTGGTTTTAACCGGGGGGATGTAAAAGATTTTCGTTATAGCATGCCGTGGAATCAGACGAGGCACGTTTATTTTTATGTTTTGGACAAGATTTGTACACTTTATGCTATTGTTGAGAAGCTTATGCAAAAAACAAACATCAAACATCATGCGGCGTTTGCTAAGCGTCTGCATTCTAAAATATGACAACCGCATAAAGTAGGGACAACGATGTGAGATTCCAGACGAGACATATGCTAAGTGTTTTGTAAAGGATCTTTGAATTTTTTCCACTCTTTGAGAATGGACACTATAGAATGGACTCCAGATACATGCACAATATTCTAAATGGCAACGTACTAAAGTGTTATATAATATAATTTTAGTGAGTGGTTGTTTGAAATCTTTCGTATTTCTTATTAAAAATCCCAACATCTTTGCTGCTTTCTGCACAATAGAGTCAATATGAAGATTAAACGTAAGACAGCTGTCAAACAGAATACCTAAATCCTTTATCGAGTTAGTGGTATGTACTTTAGAGTTATCAAGTACATAAGCAAAATTTGTGGGTCGTTTCTTTTTGGTAAACTTGATGTGGTAGCATTTTGAAATGTTTAGTTTCATGTGGTTATCTATACACCATTTCTCAACTCTTCCTAAATCTTCTTGCAATAGTGCAGAATCTGCAGCACAATGTACAGTTTTGTATATTTTCATATCATCAGCAAACAGTAGAACCTGAGAGTGAATAATTTTAGAAACGACATCATTGATGAAGATAGAAAATAGCACAGGGCCAAGATGAGAACCCTGCGGTACACCGGATGAAGCGATGTATGGCTGCGATTCGCTACCATTAACGACCACAATTTGAAGTCTTTTTGCTAAATATGACCGGAACCAGTGCAGAAGTGAACCATGCACACCGAAATGCCCTAATTTCTGTAATAAGATGTTGTGATTTACCTTGTCAAAGGCGCTGGAAAAATCTGTGTAAATAGCATCGACCTCGTAACCCTGGTCAAGCTGTCTAGTAAGATAGGAAGTATAGTCAACTAAATTGGTTTGTGTTGAGCATCCGGGACGAAAACCATGTTGATGTGGTGACAGCATGGGTTCAACATGTCTTGTTAAAAATGGGACGACAAGAGACTCAAACAATTTTGAGAAACAGGACAATATTGCAATGGGACGATAATTCCTAACGTTTTTCAAGTCATTCTTTTTATGAAGCGGAATGATGCGCGTCCTTTTCCATTCCTCTGGGAAACATCCGTCGCGCAGTGAACGATTAAAAATCATACACAATGGCAAGGCAATGTAATATCCACATCGCTTCACAAAAACAGCAGGAATACAATCAGGACCAGCACCCTTGAAAATGTCCAAATATTTAATTTTATTGTAAACCTCCGATTCAGTGAAACGTAGTGTAGATATGAATCCGCTGTTCGGCATTAAGTTAGGGTAGGATGAATCAAGTGTGCCTTCCGAATTACTGTAAGTCGAAGAGAACTGATTTGCAAAGAGATTAGCTATTGCGGGACTAGTGTTTGCAGTTTTAGTATCGTCATGCATTTCGGTAGGTATATTTGAATTATTGTTCTTTTTATCTTTTATGTATCTCCAAAATGCTTTAGGATTTTTCCTAATACCAGTTTCTATGCTCTGTTTGTATTGCAACAGGCAGGTCTGGTATATCTTGTGACAGTGACTGCGCAGAACATTAAATGCAAGTAAGTCCCTGGGGTTTCTGTACTTCTGATATTTTAACCTCAGCCTATCTTTTTCATGGAGACGCTTTATGAGAGCATGACTAAACCATGGTGGAAATCTAGATTTAGTAATCTTGCGCTTGGGAACACAGTCACTTATTATTTGGTTCAATGTAGTGTAAAGTGCTGAGACCATCTGATTGACATCATATGAGGTTGAAAAGATTTCATTCCAATCTATCGATTTGAGTTGGGAGTTAATGTCATTATAATTGGCTTTAAAGTAGTTGTACACATTACTATTCTTTGATTTCATAAACTGGAAAGGCTCGATAAACGAAAATGTAATCAACAGGTTAGGATGTTTCATATCCAATTTACTTATCGGATCCGGAGAGTTAACAACTAATAAGCTAAGCACATTACTGAAAACTAGGTCCAATGTCCTCTCATCACTATTTAAAACACAGTTAAACTGAAACAGATTATTAAGCGACATGAAATCAACAATTGAATGACCCAGTGCATTGTTATAATTAGAAGGCAAGGTATAAGTATTGTTATGACTTTTTGACCATTTGATGAAATTTAAGTTAAAGTCACCCAACAAAACCACGTCGTCCACTTCATACGTCACCTTATCAATACTATCCAAATATTCATTGAGGCGTTCCAATCTAAGAGGCGGAGGTAGGTAAACAGCGCTGATAGCTATTTTTTTAATAGTGTTGTTCATACTTAAGCTGACAATGACCCACAAGTCCTCGCAGCTAGTTTCCCAAGATTCGAGTCTATAAGAAGGTAGGTCGCGAGAAATAGCTACCATCACACCACCACCATCTTTTTTGGATCCACCTTTACAGTCACGATCTCTTCGATAAACACTATATCTAGAGTCAATAAATTCATTACTATTAATACTTGAATTTAGCCATGTCTCTGTAAATACTATAATATGATAATTTGATAGCAAAATGTTTTTATAAATTTCATTTGTTTTAGTTCTAATTCCGCGTACATTCTGGTAGTAAATATTTAAATGATTGAATTTTAAAAAATAACAACCAAATCGTTGATCAATTCAACCAAAATATGTTGAGAATCAGCATTAATTAATCATTCTTAAGCTGTCTAGGTTTCGTATGAATATAGCCTGGTGGGTTTCATCTTTTCTAACATAGATTCTACCATTACGAACCCATACAAATTTATAATTCAGTTCCTTGCATTTAATTCGTGTGGCTGCGTGGATACGCTTATTTTCAAGAGTAAGATGCTCAGCTACGAAGACGGCTTTGCGAGAACCACCTATACCCAGATGGTGGGAGTTAAGTTTGTTAGTAGTGTTCTTCTTGTTAAACTTAGCAACAGCGGCCAGAACAGAATCACGACTACGTTGACTACGGAGCCTGACGATCACAGTACGGGGTTTATCATTATCTCTTGACGCTTTCGCTACTCTAGTAATATGGATCATCTCATTGTCATCAATTTGATAGTCAATAGTTTTCGTAAGCTGCATAAATACACTGTTTAAGTTCTCAGAACGATTTTCAGGAATTCCATTAATTTCAAGGTTGTTTTCTCTCATCTGTTGCTCTGTTGTGCTCAAACGGGATGAAACCTCCTTTAACATAGTACGCAGGGATTCATTATCAGATTCAAGCTTGGATATAGTGTCGACTTTATCTTCTAATTTATTTTTTAATTCTTCATATTTGTCGTTAAAGAAATTTAATGAATCCTTTATGGCCTGTAGCTCCTGAGTCACTTCTTTACGTACTATTTCAGAAACTTCTTCTTTGAATAAACGTCTTATATCGTCCAAGGTGATATGAGAATCCATGCTAGGCGCCATCTGTTGCTGAGGTTGGGGTTTAGTTATCGCGATAACGCTGGTTGTTGCAACACACGGTCTGTCGTTAATATTGTCAGTGGGCGAGTTAGGACGCGTCGGTCGTACAGGCGTATTGGTATTGTCTCCTTTGGGTAGCTTGTTAAGACATTCAGGACACTGCCAGTTACGTTTTAGATCAGCGTTCATGCGACCAAAGCGCCTCTCACTCAGATTAATGCAAATCAAGTCATACTTCGCTTTGCACAAAAAACACTTAAGAAATTCTTTGCCTATAATTGTATTATTGCATCCTCCACATTTGTTAATAGTCGGCATTGTTGATTAAAAAACAAATATATTTTAATCAGAGCACGCCGTGACTCGAACCATACCATTATGCGTCACATACACAATTAACTTATGTGTAGTTACCTTCAAAAGTTAAAATTAGAGAATAACTAAGTATGTTTATTTATATAAATATTGCTTATGTGATTATGTTTTTACAATGTTATAGTAACTTTAATGAGCCCTAGAATGATTTAAGTCTATGGATAAAGGATACTTTAAGAAATAAAGGGTATATTAATATCATTATTATTCCAATATCATAACCATTATAAGCTATAGCTCAAAATACGCACGAAAAAAAATAGTTTCCTGAAGAAATCGGGATGCTCTACATTATAGTTTTTTTTATTACTGCGAAGCAGGAGGCAGGCCTATGATCCACTTCACATAAAGCAGTTTCCGTCGCCTATGGTTGTTTGCGACGCTAGAGGCACCGCGAACACGCTGCTGTGCGCATAGGGGAACTGGAACATGCGTCATTAATGCTGGAACACAACACAAGGTTATTATGGCGGCATACTTATAGAACAAGGGTGGTTGCCATGCAGATAGACTTGGGGCTCTATCACCTTACTAGGTTTGTTTTGTCACCCTTTGTGACAGTCGCAGAAGTCACTATTAATACGCCTAATCTAACATACATAAATAAAATGACAGAGATCTGCAGTTGTGCGCGCATCACAACAAAGCTACTAGGATAGATTTCAATAAAATTTTCTAAGTTTTATTTCTTAAACACTTGGCCCCATTTAAAAAAAAAAGCGATATCTTGATTAAATATAAAGTTATTAAAGTTTTAAGAAACAACGATTCTTATAAGCACTATGTGTGTTTTCTTGCCGCGGAAATATGGGGCAAGCGGTGTAGCGTACGAATACTCTAATAATATATTAGGCCTTTACCTATGAAATTGCCGTTTTGTATGAGAAAATGTAAACGAATTTTTTTCATGTACTTTTTATTTGTATTAATCGAAGTAATCACCCATGCAATCAATGCATCTTTGCCAACGCAGTGACAGTTTATTGATGCCTTTCGTAAATAAATCAGCTGGACGGGAGGCAACAAATTCTTCAAAGGCATTTTGTACTGCCTCTCGGGCATTGAATTTTTTTTTCCCGCCAAGAAGTTGTCCAAATTCTGGAAAAAGTAGTAGTCTGTAGGCGCAAGATCTGGTGAGTAGGGCGGATGACGGAGAACTTCCAACCCCAGTTCTTGCAACTTGGAGACCGTCTGATGTGCAGTATGAGGTCGCGCGTTGTCGTGCAGGAGCAGCGGAGATGAGCGATTGACCAATGCTGGTTGGAGATGTGCCAGCTTCTCCATCATTGTGTTCAGTTCTTCACAGTACACATCTGCAGTAATGCTCACCGCGTTTGGTAAGAAGCTGTGATGAATCACACCGGCGCTAGACCACCAAACAGTGACCATCACTTTTCTAGGAGTAAGTTTTCGGTTAGGGCATTGTTTAGGTGCTGAACCAGGATCCAAACAACTTGCTGAGCGCTTGCGGTTATCAAACAGAATCCATTTTTCATCGCAGGTAACAATGCGGTTCAAAATTCCTTCATTTGTGTGTCTGTTGAGCAGTGCAAGGCACGTCTCGACGCGTATTTCGCGCTGGTGATCATTGAGTTCGTGGGGCACCCATTTATCAAGCCTTTTTACCTTGCCCATTTGACGCAAATAGACCGATATTGTTTTAACGCTAACGTCGAAAGCTACTGCTAATTCAGCCGTAGATTGTGTATCATCAGCTTCCACAATCGCCTTTAATTCGTCATTGTCGACCAAAGTCTTCGGACGACCGCGAGGTTAATTTTTCAGGTCGAAATTCCCAGAACGGAAGCGAGCAAACCAATAACAGGTGGTGCGTTGGTATGTAGTGTTAGCTCCGTAAACGTCGTTGATGTTGCGTGCCGCTTGTGCCGCGTTGCTGCCACGACGGTACTCATATTCCATAATTACTCGAATTTTTAACGTATCCATGATGACGAAAAATATTGAAATGCGATGAAAATGTAACACTAATCAATAAACAAATGACTACTTTTGGAAAAAGAATTACATGTTTTTAAAATAAAATTAATTTGAAATGGCCAGTACTGCAGAACGGCAATTTCATAGGTAAAGACCTACTATCAAGCAACGTGGACGAAGTCGCAGATATCAGCTAGTAAAAAATATTTTTAATTCCAGGAAGGTAGATCAAAATTTGAAAAGCCCGCTGACTACGTCGCCTACCTCAACCAGCCGGAATTATCGGTGGGGAAGCTCCATGGGTGTTTGGAGAATTTGAGGATATCGCTCACAAACAATCCCCTCTCATGGATCGAAGAGTTTGGCACTAAAGGGATTGAGAGTTTGCTAACCACCCTCAACTTGTGCTATACAAAGTAAGTTTTATTCATTTACATTATGATTGATAAATTTATTTTTTAAATCTTCTATATAAATAAAATGATTGAGGTCTGCATTTGCGCGCATCACGGCAAAACTACTGGATACATTTGAATAATTTTTTTCAAGTTGTATTTCATATACACTTGGCCCTTATCTAAAAAAGAAATTATTGCGATATCTTCATTTAATATAAAGTTATTAAAATTTTAAGAAACAACGATTTCATAAGTACTACGTGTTCTTGCCGTGGAGGAGTGTGGCAAGCGGTGTAGCGCGCATGCGTAGGAGAGTAGAAGACTCTTCTACCGCTGCCTCATGACGAACACTTTGTTAATATATCAAGCAACGCGGACTAAATAATAAAAGGTTAGATACAAAATGCGGTTCTGCTCCCTCGAGCTCTAACCTCAGGTAGCTTTGGTCCTTTACCTCGCTGCCTTGCTGCGACTGTAGTTTTATGTAATTTCTAAAAATAGATTAATCAATATTGACTGATAAAATGCGGTAATATGTATTTGGACCTTTTGACCTCTGCAAGGGGCCTTCTCACTCGGATCCGAATGTTTTAATGTGATAAAAGACGTGATATACATGATGTTTCGACTCGAAAGCGAGATATATGCGTAACTCCATTTGTACAAAAATTATTTTACTATGCACGGAAATTATTTTACTCATAACAAATTAGCCATATTTTTCTAGAACATACGAAGTAATCCAGTTTAGTATGATATATGTAATGTTTGTAATATTATTCTACATTCAAAATGATATAATGAAACAGATATCCTATCCTATATCTTTAAACGAGCAATTCTTGTATATATTGGAATCTCGGAATCGGCCCCAACAATTTCCATGAAATTTAGTATACGGGGGGTTTCGGGGGCGATAAATCGATCTAGCTAGGAATCATTTCTAGAAAATGTCAAAAGGTGGCGTTTGAGTAGTCCCAATTTAAACTGAAAAATGACTCTTCCTGACATCTATCGGCGAATAATAATACTATTTTTTTTAAATTGCTTTAACGACACAACACTAAAGCTATTCCAGCAGATGGCGTTGTTAAGTAACAAGAAGTCAATGAGTGTTTGCTTTGAGGTTAGACTAAGAAAATCAATTGTTAATTTCCAAAAAACATTTTTTTTTATAAATTATAAAAAAAAAATACCGAGCAAAGCTCGGTCATCCGGATATTTAAAAATAATATAAGTATTTATATTACTTAACATTACATAAGATATATTGTTGGTATATAAAATCATTAAAAGCAAAAAAATATGTGGTTTTTAAGAAGAAACGTGGGTGAACTATGATTATTATAAAGGTTGGCACTGAAAAACGGCGCCATGTTTCCTAACATGGCATAATGCTGAGGGCTGACCTTATTGGTTGGAGAAGCGACAGGCATTTACAATACATTAATGTTTTATAATTTATTTTTCATCTTATATGTTTGTTCTTCTTGACCAATAAAATATTTTTCTTTCTTTCTTTTCTTTCAATAGATAGGCTTCAAAATACTCCATTAGCCATCTAGTTAAATTTAAAAGTCTTATTTCGATATTTTGTGGAGTTACGCATTCTGATAATTAAGTCGACGATACCTATCTAACTTCTTCACTTTTACATTCCGTCCCAATAATCGCATCTCTATCGTTGCTGCAGTTCTTTTGTATATTCTTTGTTTTCATGCTATCAGCGGTAGTGGATTCTACCGGTAAGTAAATTCTGAGGGATAAGGGAATTATTGTTTTTTTTTATTGCTGTAGGACCGCAGACAGGCTGGCAGCGCGCTTAGAAATTAACAGTTACGGTCGCATATGGGTGTTTTTTTATAGCTAGAGTTCAGCAGACAGGCAGACGGCCCACCCTGGCAGGTGGTGACCGTCGCCTATGAACGTTTGCAGCACCAGAGGCATTACCAACGCACTGCCGGCCTTGAAGAAATTTTATAACGCCTTTTTGAAGAACCCCATATCGTACCGCGCTGAGTAAACCTGAGCCGGAAGCTTATTCCAGATCCTGAGAGTACGAAACATGAACGTTCTAGAGAACCTTTTCGTACAAGAAACTGGTTGTTGCAACGCCATGCGCCTGTCGCATCGCGAACACGCTGTTGTCCCATAAGGGTACAGGAACTTGGATCACTAATGCCGGAACCCAACACAAAGTTATTAGGGCGGCATACTTAAGACCAAAGGTGGTCGCCATCCAGACGGGCTTGGGGCCCTACCACGTAGCTCTAGGGTGGGTTGTTTTGTCACCTTATATGGTAATACCAAACAAACAATAAAAAAACTAAATACGTATTGAAGATCAGAAAAATACTTAAAAAAAAATTATGTTTAATTTTTTCAGTGATTCTCGATACGACAGAGTGCAATACGAGTGTATACGATGCTTGTCGGCGATCCTCAACAACACCGTCGGTATACGCACCATGTTCGAATGTAGGGAGGCCCTACCCGTGCTGGCGAGGAGTTTGGACAGTAGGAAGCCGCATTGCGCCTTGGAGGCCGCTAAGGTGAGTCAACGGTGTTCAAATGTAGTCACACTCGACTCCTTAGAAGTCCCGAAATAAAATGCATCGTGAATGTCAAAATATTTACGATGCATTTTAGACAGTTTTTTTAACCGATGAAAAAAAACGGAGGAGGTTATCAATTCGACGCGTATATATTTTTTTCTTTTTTTTTATGTATAACCACGCATAACTTTTTACAGAGTTGTCCGATTTTTGTCGTTTATAAACTAGTCGATACGGAAAACGTTCGCCCGTATAAATGAAAAAAAAAACTTGAGAGGTGTCAAGGGACACCCGGATGGAACGAAGTTCCTTTCGATTAATTAGTGAAGGAATTGTAATAAAATTTTATTTTTTTAAGTTATAATAATATTTTTTTTATTATTAACAAATATAATGTAATATAAACTTAATCAGTAACTAACTTAACTCCATCAGCAATATCCGGAACTTGTGCAGAAACACTGTCAGCATTCATTATTATTATTATTTATTATGTACAAAAAACCTGTATACACTCAACAAAAATAATCGTCGCGACACAACACTGTTCAATGCGAAATAGAAATGAAAATATCTGGCTTGCCTTCTATAAGAGAGAGAGAGAGAGAGACAGACAGAGAAACATGCGCACGCCGCATAGCTTACTGTAGCAAAATGTGTCGTTACAACTTTTCGTGAGAATTTTTTCCGTCTAGCCCCCTTTCACAACGCGTGATAAGGAACTTCGTTCCAAAAAAAATGCAAATATTTTTTTTATTTCCGTCCTAAAATTTCCGTAATTCGTATATTTCCGTCATGCGCAGGGAAGTATGCCACATAACAAGGAATATGGTAGAAATGAGGGATGGATACAGGAAGGAAATGTAGAACAAATAAATCCTTCTACTACCAATCCCTATTATTTAATAGCGATATTCAACTCTCAGTGGTCGAAAAATCTAGATATTATAGAAATATTTTATATGACAAAACAACGTTTGCTGGGTTACCTAGTATGTCAGAGAGGAGCAGTTATTAGAGAGACGCGATACCTTGCAGTGGGCAAAGAAATTCGCACTGACCTTGATTCCCCCCCATCCCGGTTCGGTTAAGGTCCGCTCGCGGAGGAACTGTTGCGCGGCACCAGCTAAATTCACGCACACTGAACACAAAATTTTTTAGCACGGCCAATGAGAGTTTTACTTTAGACCTAAATCGTAATCGGTCAGTTTATGATTAAGCATGCGATGTGTATTTATTCTGCAAATAAAGATAATTTAATTTACCTTCTTCTTCTATGTTGACAGGTGTTAGCAGCGATATGTCTGATTCCGAACGGTCACGAGAAGGTTCTAGAAGCTATAACGATGGCGGGAGAGTCGAGCAGGAGGCCTAGGCTGCTGCCAATCGTGGAAGGACTGGAGGCGAAGGCGCCTGAAAGCTTAAAAGTAAGGAATTCGTCCTCTTTTTAGTTATTGAAGTGGTTCTTTAACGCCATTGTGTTTTGAAAAATCAATGAAACGTAAGTAAAAGCGACACCAAAAGAAGACTATCTTTGTCTCTTTATTTGGGTTTTCGTAGCTTTTATTATACGCTAATATATGAAATGTTATTTTGCATTAAAGTCCTTTATATAAATAAAATTGTGCGCGCATCACGGCAAAACTACTGGATAGATTACAATAAAATTTTCTAAGTTTTATTTCTTAAACACATGGTTCTTATATAAAAAATAATTAAACCGCATTTCCTTTGTCGATTTTTGGTTGAGAAAGAAGAGTTTTTTTTTAATGCTGTAGGACAATAGACAGGCTGACGGCCCGCTTAGAATTTAGCAGTTACCGTCGCCTATGGGTGTTTCCAACGCCAGTGGCATCGCGAACACGCTGCTGTCCCATAAGAGTACAAGAACTAGGGTCACTAATGCCGGAACACAATACAAGGATATTATGGCGGCATACTTAAGACCAAAGGTGGTTGCCACCCAGACGGACTTGAGGCCCTACCACGTACCTAGAGTGGGTTGTTTTGTCGCTTTTTACGACAGGCCGACCCCGGACGCAGAGGTTAGTATCCTTTCTCCGCCCCTGCACGGATAAAATGGGTTGAGAAATTGGAGTGAGCCCATCCTTATCCCAAAGACAATCAATTCATTTTTTATTTTTCAGAATGGATGTATGCAATTGATGAACGCTATTATTACGGAGCCTGAAGAGTTAGAGTTCAGAATGCATCTGCGCAGCGAATTCATGAGGACAGGACTCTACGATCTAATTGGTGAGTTCTACCTATAGCTTGATCGTAGCCAAGTGCTGTTTTATGTCATTCATGCCTTGTACCTACAGATATTTTTTCTTTCTCAAGCCCGTCTGGATGGGGACCACCTTTGGTCTTAAGTATGCCGCCATAATAACCTTGCGTTGTGTTCCGGCATTAGTGACCCAAGTTCCTGTACCCTTATGGGACAGCAGCGTGTTCGCGATGCCACTGGTGTTGTAAACACCCATAAACGACGGTAACTGCTAAATTCTAAGCGGGCCGTCAGCCTGTCTGCTGGCCCACAGCAATAAAAACATATTAAAAAAAATGCCGCCATAACAACTTTGTGTTGGGATTTGGTGTAAGTGACCAATTTTCAGTACCACTTCGCGAATAGCTGGCCGTCAGCCTGTCTGCGCTGTCCTACAGTAATAGAAAAAAAAAACAAATCCTGCTTTGAAAAGTTGATTTTTACGTTTTCTAAGGACCTCACAGTAATATGAACTCATAATAAAAGACAATGCCCATCTGTGCCCCAGAAATGCCCAGATAAAGTATATTACAAGATTGCTCTAATAAATAAAAACTAGAATTATGTCGTTAATTTTAAATCCTAAGAAGCACTGGATAAAAAAAAAATAAGACGTTCTCGTTGACATTGCAGTACGTATCATCGTTTCAATCATTAATTCATGCTTTGTTTATTACGGTCTGGAATCACGTCCAAATAACTGACATGTTTATCTGATGACATACAGATAAGTATATAAGAGAACACTGATCAGGCTTAGGGCGTGGCGTTTAATAACGCACCTCTTTTTATGATGCGAGATCCAGAAGGCACGACATTTTGGCATAGAGACAATTTGTGACAAGAAGCAATAAAACAAAAAGCAACAACGCCAATTGTCAGTAAAAGATATTACCTCGAACCACCGATTCTAAAATATTATTGATTTATCAGAGGCTTTGTTTGTGTAGGCGTCCAGTTACATATTTCTATAAATAATTCTTGTAATTATTTGAGTTATCAAATATACGAACG
The DNA here is from genome assembly GCA_963693495.1 of Malacosoma neustria. NCBI lineage: Eukaryota > Metazoa > Arthropoda > Insecta > Lepidoptera > Lasiocampidae > Malacosoma > Malacosoma neustria. The sequence goes on along the minus strand of OY856399.1, from coordinate 5,570,537 downwards.
GCTATAAATTGCAACGTGTTCTATTTATATGGTAACAGTTTAGTTGGAGTGAAAAGGGTATTTCTCCTGTAAATTAGCAGGGACTCTATCCAGAGCCCCTCAAGCTTATGTGATGATCATGAAGTTCCTAGTGAAAAACTAATAGCAATGCTGTCTGTAAACGATAAAACGTATAAAAAACCAGTAGGAAGTTATCATGTTTAATGTCCAATATCTTTTGAACCGGTGCTTTATATGACATTAAATCTAGATATCATATAAATACTGTTAAAAAAGTTATCATATGATATAGAGTTGCAATTCGGGCATTGCATGGCATTGCTGACTTTCAGCCCCCTACTAATATGGGCGTGGTCCTTTTTACCTCTATTGTAAGGAGCCCAATGTAAAAAAAAAAATTCTAATCTCCAAAATAAAAACAGAATATATCAATAATACGGTCTTTGATTTTTATTGGCTAGCTTTTTAACGCGCTTTCATTAAATGAGGAGTCGATATTTACCCACTTTGAACGATCAAAAAAATTCTACATTTTACACACTTAACAAAACCTGATGACAATCAATACACACATTTGATAATTTTGTTCCGTATTCCTTATCAGTATCATCAGGATTAACGCTTTCATTTCCTTCTGCCGGAAGATGGCGTTAAATTAATAAAAACATTTACCAATTGGGAATCGAGAACATATAAATTATAGTTTTTACAGTTATGTTAATCGAAGTAAAAATTAAAAATTAAATTATAGTTTGGAGGATTAACCGGACCTCCTATAGGTAGATTCTCTAAGCGAGAGATTTAATCAAACACGGATATTTCACTGGCTCACTATTTTTAATCATGGTGTGTATCATGATATTGTGTGATACTTTATTAAATATTACCAAAACTATTTAATTATATAAAATAATTTAGTGACAGACTCCGAATAATATTCTTACATTTTTGTCTTGACATAACATAACTCTCGAAAATATCTAAAAAGTATACATATAACTAGAAAGAAGAATATATATGAAACTATACAATTATTCGATTTTAGCAGTGTAAGAAATCAGGTGGCGAGTGAGGCGCCACAATAGTTTAAAAAACTAAAAAACACGCTCAACAGATAAGAGCGTATTTTTTAGTTTAACTATAAAGTTATATTTAGGGTTGCCTGGAAGAAATTGCTCTAAGCGATAAGGCCACCCATTGTTCAGTAGCTTGTAAGTTTATTTCATTTTCTTGTATATATATTTAAGGTGAACAATAAAGAGTTTTCATTCATTCATTCATTCATTCAAAGTTAAACATTTAACTATAAAGTTAATCAAAGTAAAAGTTAAAAATAATTGTGAACTTCTTCCTGCCGTCTTACCAAACTATGTGAGGTATATGAGTGGCACATGTCTTGTCATTCCACTCCTCTATTATTATTATTTTTTTTTTATTGCGTAGGACAGCAGACAGGCTGACAGCCCGCTTAGAATTTAGCAGTTACCGTCGCCTATAGGTGTTTGCAACGCCAGTGGCATCGCAATCACGCTGCTGTCCCATAAGGGTACAGGAACTTGGGTCACTAATGCCCGAACACAACACAAGGTTATTATGGCGGCATACTTAAGACCAAAGGTGGTCGCCATCCAGACGGGCTTGAGGCCCTACCACGTAGCTAGGTTGGGTTGTTTTGTCGCCTTTTACGACAGGCCGACCCCGGCCACAGGGGTTAGTATTCTTTCTCCGCCCCTGTACGGATTAGCCGTCATCTGAGCATTCACACCTTTTTTAACCATATCATCTTTTACACAATCCATCCATCTTTTCTTTGCTCTCGCATTAATTTTTAGGCAGATTGTTTATATAGCGAGTATATTGCATTGCGTGGTGACCACGATATTACGTATTTTTGTTACCTATATTTATTAAATACAAAACTACATTCATTTCTTAATTATAGACGACTTAAGGCGGGGAGCGGAGGGTGCTCGTCTCATCCAAATGAACGTCTTTGACTCCCACGCAGCTGCAGATCAGGAGGAGTTTCTCGCTAAATTCGACGATGTCAGGTAATAATAACAACACCGGCATACAAAAAAATAAAGTTTTTACATTTGACACCACCGACATATATTTCGACCGGCGGAATCGCGCGGCGTTGTGCACTTTTTTGTGATGGGTAAAAAATGTTAAACTCGCGTCAGGTCACGTGTCCTGATCGAAAATTCGTAAGATTCGTACGACGGAGTTTTGCTCCAGTAATACCAACCTTATTAATAATGACTTAAGGTTTATTTTATAATGTAACTTTTAAATGATTGCATTGCATTACTTATATATATCTATTTGAATTGCGATTTTATTACAATGAAATACAGTTGAGTTTTTGAAGTGAAAACTTCTTAAGGCGCATTGAGCCCTTTTTGGGTGAACAATTTTTGGTTTGTAAAAAAGTGTTAATGACCCATTTAAACTTTAATGCTTGATCATAAACTCTTCTTTAAAAACGGAAAATATAATCTAATAGCTCGACGATACAATTCACAAGTTATTTAGTTTTCACTTCTATCGGCAGTCCCCAAAGACTGCCCCGCATGTTTTTTTTTTATATTAATGCATATTGTACATAAACACCCAGACCCAGGATGGGAATTGAAACCGTATTATAAGGACCCATTTTTTTTCCAGGGTTGACTTCCACGACATTAACGAGTGCTTCGAATTGGTGAAGAACCTGGTGATGGACACTCCAGCGGAGCCGTATTTACTCTCAATATTGCAACATCTCATGTTCATAAGGGATGATGAATTAATACGGTGAGTACATTTTTAATCATAATATATACGTACTCTTGTGGATTATCCTCAAGAGAAATAAGGCCTACCAAGGGTCAAGTGCGGGCTGATTTTTAATACAAAAAGTAACTATAACCCGTGCGCGATAAGTTGAGCTTCGCCTGGAATGCAACCCTCCGTCCGCTACCCCTGTAACTTCCCCTCAAGCTCCCGTTTTGTACTGTAAGCAACGCAGCAGAGACAAAGTCGCGGGTGAAAACTTGTTGTGATATTTTTTATGCACAGTACAACCATGCGTCTGTGGCGTCACCGCCCCCAGGTCTCAAGTTATTGCGCATGGGTAGTACATACAAGGTGACTTTGACAAACCCGTCCAAATTTTTTTTACGCACTAAACATCATTTAAGGAACCCATTTTTGCAAAAAAATTGTATGTAAGATTTTCAAAATAAAATATTTCATATATGATCATTAATTCAATCATACAGAATAGTCCTATGGTGCAACCTTCGTACGTTAACCTGTTATTACCTGTCTCTGTCTCTCCCGCGTAAATGAGTAGTGCGTATTCGCTCGCCCGGTGCAATGCCGCCGTCCTCGGCCGTTACTAGGTCAGATGGAGAGGTCATTGACACTAGCGCCGTATTATGTAAATTGCGAGTTCTTTAAATGACTTTGTGATGCTGATTACTCAACATTTTTGTACTATGTGATACAAAACTAAAATACATGTTTCTCATAAATTTGAATAAAGATTCTTCTGTGTGAATTTGGACGGGTTTGTCAAAGTCACCCTGTATATATATATATATATATATATATATATATATATATATATATATATATATATATATATATATATATATATATATATATATATATATATATATTTTAATTGCTGTGAAACAGCAGACTAGCTGATGGCTCATTTATGTTTGTGACGCTAGTAGCAAGCGTAGAGACACTGGTACCTGGCTCACTAATGCTGGAACACAACGCAAGGTTATTATGGTGGCATACTTATAGACCAAAGGTGTTTGCCATACAGACGGGCTCTACCACATAGCTAGGGTTGTTTTGTTGCCTTTTACGACAGGCCGTCCCCGGCCGCAGAAGTTAGTATTCTTACTCCGGCCCTGCACGAAGAAATATGTGTGCGGGCGTGTGTGATTGCGTGCGTGCATGTGTGTGCGCGCGTGAGCGTGCATGCGTACGTGCATGTATGTTTTATTAATAGATTAATGAAATGAAAGCTCTCTGTTATTCACCGGCTAAATCGATGTATAATTAAAACCAGAGTAAGTTACAGTGGTACAATGGATAGTAATTTGAAATATACAATTAATCAAAAGTACGAAGGGAGAATGACGCAGCGGCGTCACTGTAGCCGCCACTGTGCATCTCATGTCTCCTACTGAAGCTTTAGAGAATAGATAAATAGATACAGCAAAGTTTCTGTTGAAAAAGGCCGAACAATATTATAGCTTCTTCTTATTCGTGGTCTTCATTACTGAAGGTCGTGCCTGTCTTGAAACGCTTTGACGGAATCGGTGACGAGCTGCTTCCACGCCACTCTGTCTTCGACTTTCTTCAGGGCAGCGGACGTAATAAGCCCCGTTATCAATTTGATCAGACCAACGGGTAGGTGATCGCCCACGTAATTTTTTGCCATCTACTTTCCCAACAACAATCAATTTTGCAAATTTATCTGGACTTGTTAACATGTTATAACTACTAAAAGTAAATTGTTTCGTTTCTTTTCAGACCGGCATATTACAAATTGGTAGAGGAATGTGTAACGCAAATAGTTTTACACAAAAATGGCTACGATCCGGACTTCCGGTTGACGCAGCGGTTCAACATTGACGTGCAGCCCCTCATCGATGGATTGATTGGTGAGTCGTGTCTCGTTATGTCGTCGATGTTCATGTACATAATACAATGTATCCGTGCATATCAGTTGCACTCGCCAGTGGCTCTTGACAGAAACATCGCGACAGTGACAGTAACATCTTGAAATTTACAGCATCATCTTGACAGTGACAATAACATCTTGATAATGACAGCGATAGTAACATGTTTCGATCCGTGCAGGGGCGGAGAAAGAATACTAACCCCTGTGGCCGGGGTCGGCCTGTCGTAAAAGACGACAAAACCACCCACCCTAGCTACGTGGTAGGACCTCAAAACCCATCTGGATGGCGACCACCTTTGGTCTTATGCCGCCATAATAACCTTGTGTTATGTTCCGGCATTTAGTGACCCAAGTTCCTGTACCCTTATGGGACAACAGCGTGTTCGCGATGCCGCTGGCGTTGCAAACACCCATAGGCGACGATAACTGCTAAATCTAAGCGGACCCTCAGCCTGTCTGCTGTCCTACAGCATTAAAAAAAGTTGATAACGATAGGAACAATGACATCTTGATAATGACAGTAACATCGTGATAGTTGATTACAAATCCATAGATTGCTACACTCCCCGAAAGGTGTAACGAATTTGGGGGAGATTTAAATACAACAGTATGCGATTTACTGAAAACTTTTTTTGTGTGTGAAGAATGTGGACTTGATCGTTAGCTTTGTCTATGAATGTATGTATAATAATATAAGACAATAATAACGTGCTGCTGATCTAAATATTGAGAGAGAAAAATCGAGGATAGGGGAAGTACTGGCGCAGTTGTCACGTCCGTAACATCGGCAATAAACTGTAGTAGTAAGTTAAGGAGGGTTGAGGTAAGGAGGATCATCGTACGCAGGCCACGTCGGCAGCGCCGGAGGGCAAGTAACGACCTCCGGCCGCCGTAGAAAGCGCCCCTCGGGGGAGGACCCGCCGCCCGCACTATTGCCGCGAGGGTGAGAGCTGCGTGCTGTTCCGCGGCCCCCCTCAACTCCTAGAGTTGTTACAGGAGAGCGCCGGGGGGACGAAACCCTGACCCCCTGGCGCCAACACTTTAGAAGGGGCCCGCTTTAAGATAAAGGGCGGGCCGGCGCCGGCCCGGGCCACGAGATCGGCAGGCCATATATCGGCAGGCCATATGTCCAGCTGTATATAATGCGAAATGAGAAAATCTGTAAGAGAACTAAAGTAACAGATATAGCTCGCAAAATATGCAAGCTGAAGTGGCAATGGCTCGGTCACATTCATCGTAGGACCGGCGGAGCAAACGTGTCCTGGAGTGGAGACCGCATCTGAAACGCAGCGTGGGACAAAAAGAAGCAAGGGGCCGGGAGTTGTGGCGCAAACCTAGGGAGGACTATGATTAGCTGATGATAATATTGTTGTGTGATGAGCGCTAAGCCCAATAATGGGGCATTTTTGTATTATTATTGTATTTACTATTTCAGAGAAATCGAGAGCTGAGGAAGAGAAGAAAGTGGAGGAGTTAAAGAGTAAACTAGAAGCGGCCATAGCCGCGAGGCAGGAGGCCGAGGCGCGAGCGGCGCACCTCGAGGAAAGGATCAAGGGTGGTGCGGCGGGGGGGCCTGCGGGCGTCACGCAGGGGAGCATCGCCGCTATTGCCAAGGTAAGATAATTTACTAGTTACGTGTATAGGATCTGGGCTAGTGTATAGGGGGCTGGATTCGGCTTTGTCCAGATGAGAAAAAAGAAAATTTAAATCAAGAATATAAGAAGAAAAAGAAGGGGGGGGGGGTTCACACATTTTTACAGACATAACTGATGAACACGCGTGATATGTCACTTATATATCTACTGTACCAGCGTGATAACGCCTATGAGGTCACTGGCTGGATGTCAGTACCGAGTCTGAATGTTTATAAGTAGTTTCATCAGTTGTCTAGTACCCAAAATACAAGCGCTCTGCTGTATGCTTTGGGACTAGATGGCGCTAGTATTTTATCTAGTATTTTTTGTATAAAGGGTTTTTTTTATTGTTAAGGAAGCAGACGGGTTAACAGCTCACTTAATAGTAATCAGTTACCGTCGCCTATGGATATTTGTGACGCTAGGGGTACCATTAACACGCTGGCGTCCGTGTGGGGGAAATGGAACCTGGGCCACTTATGCCGGACAACACAAGAATACTATAGCGGCGTATTTAGTGGCCAGGGTTAGTTACCATCCACGTGGCCTTGGAGCCCTACCACTCAGCAAAAGGATTTAAAGGAAGAATTTTAAGAGCGTGGCTTGATTTTTCAGGCCATCGGCAGCCCTGGAGGTCCGGCGCCACCTCCACCACCACCAATGCCTGGAGGTAATTATATGATATTTGTCTTTTAATCCCGAAATGGCTTAACACGTTTCCACTTGTTTTTCTATTCTCTTCGTTCCTGTGGTACAAGGCTCTTTAAAACTGATCATAAAACTATTATTGTGGTGGTATGGCGGTGAATAGACCTCGGAACATTTAAGAAAACATTTTTGGATTCATATTAAAAATATATGATTTTTTTATCGCTGTAGGACAGCAGACAGGCTGACGGCCCGCTTAGAATTTAGTAGTTACTGTCGCCTATGGGTGTTTGCAACGTCAGTTGTATCGCGAACACGCTGCTGTCGTATAAGGGTACAGGAACTTAAAGGTGAGGACTCTGACATATGTATATATGCCAGATATTCAACTGGATTAATTTACGTGTTCGAGATTGGAGTCCGCCATGTTGTTTTTTTCACTAATCAGTGCGCACACCCGGCGCAGGCGCAGTCTTAAGAGGAACTGATTGACAGTATGCCTCACATATATGTTTAATTACTATATTACACCATATATATATATATATATATATATATATATATATATATATATATATATATATATATATATATATATATATATATATATATATATATATATATATATATATATATATATATGGTGTAATATATATCTAAAGTTTCTTATATATGTTTTATATACGTTTATATTTCCTGGGTAAAATGTCCTTTAGCTGGTGAACAATAAAGTTTCATTCATTCATTGCTAATATTTCTTTTGTACAAAGTAGAAGCATGAAAGATTATACCTTAAAAAAGTGCACTAGTTCCGCGCAATGACAGTATTAGGTCATGGAACTCAAGCTCCGAAGTGTGAATAAACCCCGCCCAAGCGGGAGGCGTATATCCTATGCCCGCCCACGTCGGGCGGCAATGGGACACTGCGGTGGTTATAGTGGATATACCAGTGATGTGCGTCTTAGTCGAAATGTCCCACGCCGCGAGAGCCCCTAACCGGTGGGGTGAATAGAAAAGGGGTAGCCTAGGGAAGCCTAGACCACACAGACTAGACATATTAAGCCTTTACAAAGTGATACGCCTTTACGATGAACTTATCCGTACAGGGGAGGAGAAATAATACTAACCTCTGCGGCCGCAGTCGGCCTGTCGTAAAAGGCGACAAAAACACCCACTCTACAATCTTTTACTCTACAATTGTTACAATCTTTTCATGCCTTAATATATCCATCTCGCAATCGCATGTACTAAAGCATGTATATCTGTCTCTGTCACTCTCGGGTTGGCTGTTCAGGGGGACCAGCGCCGCCGCCTCCACCGCCTATGCCTCAAGGTTAGTTCAATCTAATACTAACAATACGCCTTAGCTTTGGTCCGGTTTAACGGTTTAAGTATTTAATTTTTTATTTTTAATATTTTTGTAACAAAAATAATGAACTTATATACAGGGTGACTTTGACAAACCCGTCCAAATTCACACAGAAGAATCTTTAGTAAAAGTTATGAGAAACATGTATTTTAGTTTTGTATCACATAGTACAAAAATGTTGAGTAATCAGCATCACAAAGTCATTCAAAGAACTCGCAATTTACATAATATGGCGCTAGAGTGTCAATGCCCTCTCCATCTGACCTAGTAACGGCCGAGGACGGCGGCATTGCACCGGGCGAGCGAATACGCACTACTCATTTACGCGGGAGAGACAGAGACAGGTAATAACAGGTTAACGTACGAAGGTTGCACCATAGGACTATTCTGTACGATTGAATTAATGACCATATATGAAATATTTTATTTTGAAAATTTTACATACAACTTTTTTTTTTGCAAAAACGAGTTCCTTAAATGACGTTTAGTGCGTAAAAAAAATTTGGACGGGTTTGTCAAAGTCACCCTGTATACATATTGTTATTTATTTTTGGTATAATTTTTTGTTTGTTTGTTTTTTTAAATAATTTTTATTGATACTTGCATGTTGCTTTTGGAATGATTGGAATGTTCTAGATTTTATTGAGACAGCATGTTGGATAGTATGTCGCACTCTGTTGATGATTGCATTATTTATTGTAACATGTAAATAAATATACCGTGACAATTGCCAAGGCGCTCTCTAGTCCTAAAATATCAGAACACTTGTGTTACGGGTACTTCTCAAAAATGGAGTTAGCAAAAAAAAAATTGTTTTGTTTTGCTATCTCTATAAAGCTCATAATCTTTATCCGTGCAGGGGCGGAGAAAGAATACTGACTCTGCGGCCGGCGTAGGTAGGTAGGGCCGCAAGCCCGTCTGGATGGCGACCATCTTTGGTCTTAAGTATGCCGCCATAGTAACCTTGTGTTGTGTTCCGGCATTAGTGACTCAAATTCCTGTACTCTTATGGGACAGCAGCGTTGCCGCGATGCCACTGGCGTTGCAAACACCCTGAGCAATAAAGTAAATATATACATGAACACACAGACTTCTTCTATAATACAGATGCTTTGTTATTTTGGGACTAGATATATATATCGACTAGATATAATATTGCACTGAACGCATGTTTATTCGCACAATATATAAGTCGATACCCTTTTGTAGGTAATGGGCCCTTACCCCCTCCACCGCCCCCGATGCCAGGCTCAGGTTTGTATTTATTCAAATTATAATAGTATATTTTATGTTTTTTTTTTTTTTTTTTTTTATTGCGTAGGACAGCAGACAGGCTGACAGCCCGCTTAGAATTTAGCAGTTACCGTCGCCTATGGGTGTTTGCAACGCCAGTGGCATCGCGAACACGCTGCTGTCCCATAAGGGTACAGGAACTTGGGTCACTAATGTCGGAACACAACACAAGGTTATTATGGCGGCATACTTAAGACCAAAGGTGGTCGCCATCCAGACGGGCTTGAGGCCCTACCACGTAGCTAGGGTGGGTTGTTTTGTCGCCTTTTACGACAGGCCAACCCCGGCCACAGAGGTTAGTATTCTTTCTCCGCCCCTGCACGGATAAAAACGGATAAAACGGATGTATGCATATATCCTTTAATACGGCCCTAAAACGTAACTGGGGCTGGAGCGGCACAAGCAGGAACTGCGTGTCGCTGGGATGTATATGCTGCGGTGGATGTGTGGAGTGACGTGGAAGTACCGCATTAGGAACTCCCGCATGCTCGGCAGCCTTCATGTTCGTTGCGGATAAATTGCAGCAGTGTCTAGCCACACCGCGTCCACCGGGCTCCGGCAGGAAGGGTAGACCCCAAAAGCGCTGGCTTGATGTAAAGGATGATATGCGTGTCAATGGACTCACTACCAGGAATTCCGAACACCTTGCAAAGTGGATCAAAGTGAAAAGATGGAAAGCGAATCCTGGGCACCTAAGCGAACGTTTCAGTCTAAGATGATAATGATGACACTGTGAAAATTGACAATATAATCAATTATTTAGTTAGTAACCATAACACAAGCTCTGATACTGATTACTTCAAAGATGGCGCTATGTGAAGTGTCAGTTATTTTATTAGTTTGAAAAAATCACAATAACAGGGATAATTGAAGCTCATGATGATGTTCGGTGTCCAATTTGTCCACAGCTGGTGGTGGGCCGCCGCCCCCTCCTCCTCCCCCGATGCCCGGCGGTGGGGGCGCTCCCCCGCCGCCTCCATTACCTGGAATGGGGGGCCCTCCACCGCCCCCCATGCCGGGAATGGGAGGACCAAGGCCTCCCCCTCCGCCTGGAGGTTTCATGGCTCCTAGGATGGTGAGTATAATCTATATATATAAAAATCTTGTGTCACGCTGTATGTTGCCAATAAACTCCAAAACTACTGAACCGATTTCAATCAAATTTCACATGTACCCGTATTTTGGTCTAACTTATTGGATAGGATAGTTATCATCTCAATTATTCGCTTATGTCGTGAATGTAAACGAATAAAATGTATCAATTAATTGTTTCTTAAGCAAGTGTTTATTTACTGTTTAGTTTTATGAAGTTCTCATAGATGGCGGTGTACGTTGATTCATCGATAAAATTCTTCAATATTGTTTGACATTTAGGTTGCAAATACACCCAATAGATGGCGATGTTCGATTTTACCGGAAGGGTTTTATTTCCTCAGGGGCGATTAGAGAAATAAAATATGGCGGTACGAAGTTCGCCGGGTCAGCTAGTATCTTATATGTTTTAGTAATGACGTAAAAGAATTGGACGCAACCGGGGTTAAATCATTTAGTAGAAAAAGAAAATTTTTGAATATTTGGCATCAGAGATATTAGACGTCTAGATGTCAGGGCTCCAAGCGCTAGATAGCAACCACCCTTAGTCTCTAAGTATGCCCCCATAATAACTTTATGTTGTGTTCCATATGTGACCCAGATTTCTGTGACACCTGGTGTCGCAAAAATCCATTGGCAACGGTAACTGTTTACTGTTAAGTGGGACTTCAGCCTGTCTGCTACTGTTCCATAGCAATAAAAAAAAAACAATTGTCCATAATAAATCATTTTCTGTGATCGCTTGTTAGTGAAAGAAAAAACAATCTTACAATGTTATTGGTGCAGGGGCGGAGAAAGAATACTAACCTCTGCGGCCGGGGTGGGCCTGACGTTAAAGGCGACAGAACAACCCTAGCTACGTGTTAAGGCCCCAAGCCCGATGGGATGGCAACCACCCTTGGTCTAAAGTATGCCACCATAATAACCTTGTGTTGTTTTGCGTCATAAGAGACCCACGTTCCTGTACTCCTATGTGACAGCAGCGTGTTGGCGTGGCCCCTAACGTCGCAAACATCCATAGGCGATGATAACTGATTATTATTAAGTGGGCCGTCAGCCTGTCCTGCTGCTGTACTTCAGCAATAAAAAAATATCGAGGAGTTCGTTATATTAAGTTTAGACTGTATATATGAATAAATGTTATTATATTTTGTAGCCTCAACCGGACATATTACCACATGGATTGAAGCCCAAGAAGAAATGGGAGGTGGAGGGGCCCTTAAAGAGGGCCAACTGGAAGACCATCGGTCCCCAGAAGATGTCGGAGAAGGCCTTCTGGATTAAGGTACGGATAATCCAAACTACTGAAAAGGAAGACTGAAGGAAGGGTAATAATGAAATGAAGTGAGAAAATTGGACTCTACCGAAAATAACTTTAAACTCTTCTCCGTGCAGGGGTGGAGTAAGAGTACCAACCTCTGCCGCCGGGGTCGGCCTGTCGACAAAACAATCCTAGGTAATAGAGCCCCGAACCCATTTGTATGGCAACCACTCTTGGTCTGTGAGTATGCCGCAATAATAACCTTGCATTATAGATAAGTGACCCAAATTTTAGTCCCCTTTATTTTGACGCATGTTAGTGATTTTTTTTATTGCTGTAGGACAGCAGAAAGGCTGACGGCCCGCTTAGAATTTGGCAGTTACCGTCGCCTATGGTTGTTTGCAACACCAGTGGCATCGCGAATACAACACAATATTATAATACTAATGCCGGAACACAACACAAGGTTATTATGGCGGCATACTCAAGACCAAAGGACGCCATCTAAACGGGTTTTGAGGCCCTATTACGTAGCTAGGGTTTTGTCGCCTTTTACGACAGACCGAACCCGGCCGCAGAGGTCAGTATTCTTTCCCCGCCCCGCACGGATAAATATTATTATTAATATATATAAAATTTTTGAAAGTATGTTTATTTTTATATTTGTATTTAAGGTGCAAGAAGACAAATTGGCCTCTCCCGATATACTGAGCGGACTCGCGATGAAGTTCTCCAGTAAACCAGTCGCGAAGAAGAACGAAGATTCCGTAGACAGGTGAGTATTTACATCAGGTGTAAATTAACAAATACAAGATACCTGGTAGCTCAGAACTATGTAGAGTATTGTAGAGGCATTCGAATCCTACAGTGATGGATATACCGGTCACGGACCAATTAGAGAGACGTGATACCTTGCAGTGGGCAAAGAAATTCGCACTGACCTTGATTCCACCCCTCCCCGGTTCGGTTCAGGTCGCGGAGGAACTGTTGCACGGCACCAGCTAAAGTCACAACACTGAACACACAGTTAATTATGGCACGGCCAATGAGAGTGGAGTAAATGAAGGGAGGTCGAATGTCGACCGTCCCGCGCGTTTACGAGCTCACGCGATACTACTTATATTATTTTCGTCGCACCCTCGCTTTTACCATTTTCCTCAACAAAATTGAGGGTAGGTAACAAAAATCAGGTGGCGGGATTTCAAATACCCTTTATGCAAGAGTCGAATTGAGATTATCGGTATATGTAACCCGTCAATACGCCTTGGACAAGCGTGGCGAGTAAACCGTCCGTTCTCTTTAGGGGGAGGCCCATGCCTAGCTGTGGGGGGGGGGGGGATATAGGCTGTTATTATTTATATACAAATAGCGTCATCTAGTATCAAAGGGAGTATACACATAGCGCTTGCGCTTATGTGTTACGCTATGGAAGTTGTCATAGGGAATATATTATTATGTCATCATATCGAAACCAAAGAACGTTCCAGACTATTGCCCATCCATAGCCATTGTGTTGGTGACGCGACTGGTGGGCGTGGCATGTTATCTATACATCTATACATATAAATAAAATTGGAGGGTCTGTTTGTAATATTAAAATAATCGCTTTTTACACGCTTTATTACTAAGTGCATTAGGACGTATACACGGTACATATACGAAAACTACTTTTTTTACAATTTTTGTCCGTCCGTCTGTCTGGTTGTTTCGGCTAACCTCTGAAATGGCTGCACCGATTTTGACGGGACTTTCACTGGCAGATAGCTGATGTATCAAGGAGTAACTTAGGTTATTTTTATTTTAGAAAAAATAAATAGTTTTTGTTAAAAATTATAAGTTTCGGAAATTTTATATTCCACTTTAAGTTGACCTCAGATTTATATCATCAATCATATGAAATAGGGTTCAGCTTAGGCTGGAATTTGTAGGTTCGAACGTACCTATTCCGGAGGCGCATGGCGTAACAGTTGCATTCGATAATACTGACTGTTTGCATATTTATATTTTAGGGTTTATAGGGTTTGTAATCCAAAATAAACCATAAGATATATCCAAAAAATTCTGCCCAAAGTCACTATTCCACGCGGACGGAGTCGCGGGCACAGCTAGTTCTAAATAAATGGCGAGGGAGGACGGGAGCTGTCGTTCGTAGAGGCGACAAGTGGGATAGGCAGAGTAGCTACCTCGCCCCCGCGCGTAGGTCACGCAGTCGACTCGGATCCGTGATACGGGCTGCTCCTCATGACCCCTCCATCGGTTTCCTGTGGTTACATCTTATTGAAGTTTTACCTTTGCACGTTTGGGAAAAATAAGGGAATTTTTTACAATGCGCGCGCATGCTGACACGATGGAGTTAGCTAATAAGTGTCCCTCAAGTTTTCGTGAAAACTTGTAACTATATTCAAAGTAGTTTCTCAAATATTCATAAAATTACAAAACGTGTCATATCCGTGGAGTTTAACAAAAACTTCATAAATATACATGTGTGTGTGTGTGTGTGATTTAAAATTATATATGGTGGTTAATGATAGGCCATTGTAAAAATTCGTATTAAAAGTGATTTTTATCATTAAAAAAACTTATTTATTGATGTGAAACATCTATAGCCGCACGTAAAATGGATTTCTGGCGTGGCGACGCATGACACATACCGCGCTATATGATGGTAATTATTGAAAATTATATACATGCAAGTTTCAACTTTATTCCTTAATACATAAGGTTTATTTTCGCCTTGCGGATGTTTTCAACTTATGTAATAAATAAATATTGAATTTTGATGATTTGATTGTATGCTCTACGGCCTTCAAAATAAAGCACAATATTTACTTGGTGTTTTTTATTATTTGTTAGAAATTGAAATGAAACTATATTTTTAACTTAACGATCGCGAAGATAACGTGATTGGTTGATTTTTTAAACGTAATATAATATATTGTTTGGTAATTGATATTTCGGCGTGTCAGTGCATATTTTCTATTGTTTTTATCGTTATCACATTATTTAGTTCCTATCACAATCTGTTCTTTTCTGCATAATGTTTCACATCTGCCAGGCGTCCCGTGACGGCTCATTTAGTTTTTTTAAATTTATCATTCATTTCTTTTAGAAATAAAGAGTTGTGGCGTACGGGATGAAATCTTTAGCTATTTTTGTTTTGATACGTCAAAGAACTTTTTACGTGCGTACATAATTACACACACACGTGTTTTTTTTTCATTGTTTTATTTCTATTACATACTGAGTCAAACGTCACTGTATTAATTACAGGGTGCATACATTGAAGAAAGTGAAAGATCTCAAAGTGCTAGATAGTAAAGCGGCGCAGAACATATCAATATTGCTGGGGGGCTCCTTGAAGCACATGTCATACGAGCATATAAGAACGTGTATACTGAGATGTGATACGACCATACTATCTGGGAACATTCTGGATTTATTGATACAGGTAATTTGTTCTTGTAATTAATTAAATGTATTGGACATGTTAAAGAAACGTGGTAGGCCCCAAGCATGTCTGGATGGCAACCAACTTTATGGCATTAATGACCCAGGTTCCTGTACTCCTCTGGGAAAGCAACGCGGTGCCCCGCCATACGACGACTCCATATCTATACAAATAAATAAAATTGGAGGGTCTGTTTGTAATATTAAAATAACCGCCTTTTACTAAGTGCATTTGGATGTATACACGGTACATATACCAAAACAACATTTTTTACAATTTTTGTCTGTCTGTCTGTCTGTTTGTTCTGGCTAATCTCTGAAACAACTGGACCGATTTTGACGGGACTTTAACTGGCAGATAGCTGATGTAACAAGGAGTAACTTAGGCTACTTTTATTTCAGAAAAAAAAAATGGTTTTAGTTAAAAGTGATCAGTTTCGGATTTTTTATCCAATTTAAGTTGACCTCAGATTTATATCATCAATCATATAAAACAGGGTTCAGCTTAGGCTGGACTTTGTAGGTTCGAACGCGGTTTGTATATTTCATTTATTTATATATTAGGGCTTATAGGGTTTGTAATCCAAAATAAACCATAAGATATATGCAAAAAAATTGTATGTATTTTCACCATAAAATATTTCATATAGGATAATAAATCAATCGTACAGAATAAGCATATGGTGCAAACAGCGAACGTTAACCTGTTATTACCTGTCTCTGTCACACCCGCCTAAATGAGTAGTGCGTATTTTCTCGCCCGGTGCAATGCCGCCGTCCTCGGCCTTTTACTAGGTCAGATGGCGAGGTCATTGACACTCTAGCGCCGTATTATGTAAATTGCGAGTTCTTTGAATGACTTTGTGATGCTGATTACTCAACATTTTTGTACTATGTGATACAAAACTAAAATACATGTTTCTCATAACTTTTACCAGATTCTTCGGTGTGAATTTGGACGGGTTTGTCAAAGTCAACCTGTATATTAACATACCGTCAAAATATTGTCTCCGAAATTATAACTTTCAATATTTCATTTGAGTTCCTATAGACGTTTACAAAATTAGGAACGTTGTCAACTTGATGTCTGTCGGCTTTCGTGATTTGAAAATAAAAAGAGGGAGAAAATATGGGTCAGGATTCGTTTAACAGAGGGGGGAGTTGTATCCAGCTTGTATTGATTTCTCTCCGTCTTCCGTTTCCAGTACTTACCGCCAGCGGATCAGTTGAAGAAGTTGGCTGAACTCAAGTGTAAAAGTGAAGAACTGACTGAGGCCGAACAATTCGCGGCCACCGTCGCCGACATCAAAAGGCTGGTGCCGCGTTTGAGGAGTTTGGCCTTCAGGGAGCACTACAAGGAGATCATATCCGAAGTTAAACCTGTGAGTATATCTAACTTGCTGATCCGGCAAACGTTGTTCTACCATATATATTAAAAAAAAACATGCGTGCAGTTCACACGTGATAGAAGTGAACCCTTGAAAAGTGTAAAACTTCAATATAACACCGCACAAAGAAAAGAGCACAAATATAGGAAACACTTTATAATGTGATTGTCAGACGGTCTTGGACCCCTACCATGTAGTTAGGGTTGTTAGTCGCCATTCAGTGACACGTCAACCCCGGCCGCAGGGGTTAGTATTCTTACTCCTCCCCTGCACGGAGAGAATTTTCTTCTCGATCACTGACACTCTCGCGAACTATATTAATAAATCCACTACCTTGATAAACTAACGAGTGATATAGAATTTCAAGTTGCGGGTAGTTGCAAATATTTAATTTAAAAATCTTTTTTTAGCACCGTTGTGATTTGAAAATTCGATGAAACGAAAAAGCGATATCAAAAAGAGACAAACATATTCATAAATAGGACTTAGTCTGCGAGAGAATGGGATAGAATACAAGTGCAGTGTCTTTCGGCACTAACTACTACGAAGTCGAACACAGTAAAAGTCTATATAATTTAGATTTCTTTTTTTTATTATTACTGTAGGACAGCAGACAGGCTGACGGCCCGCTTAGGATTTAGCAGTTACCGTCGCCTATAGGTGTGCAACGCCGGTGGCATCGCGAACACGCTGCTGTCCCATAAGGGTACAGGAACTTGGGTCACTAATGCCGAAACACAACACAAGGTTATTATGGCGGCATACTTAAGACCAAAGGTGGTCGCCATCCAGACGGGCTTGGGGCCCTACCACGTAGCTAGGTTGGGTTGTTTTGTCGCCTTTTACGACAGGCCGACCCTGGCCACAGAGGCTAGTATTCTTTCTCCGCCCCTGTACGGATATAATAGAATGGTATATTCACGTATATTTTACAGTCAGGCTTATCATATCAGGCAGTAGCGAGAATTGCGCGGTGGAGTGACGTGCTCGATTGGCACCACCGCTCGCGACCGAGCGAACGCGTTTTTATTAACCGACGAAAAAACGGAGGAGGTTATCAATTCGTCGCGTATATTTTTTGTTTTTTTTTTTTATGTATGACCACGCATAACATTTTACAGAGTAAAATAAAATAAATATATTAAATTTGGAAAAAAATCCAACCCTAAGGGTACGAAAACAGAGAATGATTGATTGTTCTCACTCACTGATTATATCTATGACTAGCATAACTTTCGACAGAATTGTTTAATTTAAGCATGTAGTAATAAATTATAGCCACATAAAATTATGAAATAAAAACTTTTTAACCAAAAATTTAACCTCCGAAAAAACTGAAAAGTAAAAAAATATTAAACCGTCTTTTTATTAACCTTAATAATTAGTTGTTTAACTAATGTAAGTATACCAAGTAATTTTGAGTCGGCGTCAAACAAGCAGATTAATTAATTACGTAAAGCGTGATGCGCGGCGGTGGCGCAGCGTGACACGCCCCTTCGCTGGAATATGCCGCGAGTTTACGAAGTTAATGTCAGCGAGACAGCAACCCGAACTCTGGCACACATGTGAGGGAACTGGCGCCGACACAAAATTGTTTAGGTAAACTTACATTAGTCAAAGAACTTAATTATTAAGATTAATAAAAATACGGTTTACTATTTTTTGCTTTTCAGTTTTTTCGGCGGTTTAATTTTTGGTTATTGGAACGAAGTTCCTTATCGCGCGTTGTGAAAGGGGGCTAGACGGAAAAAGTTCTCACGAAAAGTTGTAATGACACTTTTTGCTATAGTAAGCTATGCGGCGTGCGCATGTTTCTCTGTCTGTCTCTCTCTCTCACTCTCTCTCTTATAGAAAGCAAGCCAGATATTTTCATTTCTATTTCGCATTGAACAGTGTGGTGTCGCGACGATTATTTTTGTTGAGTGTATACAGGTTTTTTGTACATAATAAATAATAAAAAATAATAATAATGAATCCTGACAGTGTTTCTGCACAAGTTCCGGATATTGCTGATGGAGTTAGCTTAGTTACTGATTAAGTTTATATTACATTATATTTGTTAATAATAAAAAAATTGTATTATAACTTAAAAAAAAAATTATTACAATCCCTTCACTAATTAATCGAAAGGAACTTCGTTCCACCCGGGTGTCCCTTGACACCTCTCAAGTTTTTATTTTATAATTTTTTAAGACTCCGCCTATGGTCTATGCGGGTGAGGGGTGCGAGCGGCAGGGACACGCCGCCACGGCGCGCGCACCGGCTGCGACACGTCCCTGCACAAGTATACAGTGTTTCCTGTAATGTTCGTCTCTTTGTTCGGGATTTCTTAGCTTTTATACATTAACATATGAAATTTAATCTAATTTTCTGAAGTTTCATTTCTGGCGTGTGTGAATCTATCTAATATATAAAATTCTCGTGTCACAGTTTTCGTTGCCATACTCCTCTGAAACGGCTTGACCGATTTTGATGAAATTTTTTGTGCTTATCCGGTATCTATGAGAATCGGCCAACATCTATTTTTCATCCCCCTAAATGTTAGGGGTGACCCACCCCCCATTTTTTTTTTTTAATTTTTTGACATTTTATTATTTATATGGCAGAACAACGTTTGCCGGGTCAGCTAGTATATGTATGTATTATTATGAGAAATAAATGTTAATATACCCGTAATTATAGGACATAGTATCGGGAACTGCTGCGTGCGAAGAAGTGAAATCGAGTGGTAAATTCGCGAAGATTCTGGAGCTTCTTCTCCTATTGGGCAATTACATGAACACCGGATCCAACAACGCGGGCGCTTACGGATTCGAAATAAGCTTTTTGACCAAGGTAAGGCTTTCCGGCACTTGGTAGCTCAGTGGAGACCAAACTAGGGGTCTCTGTTTCAAATCCCACGGAAGCCTCTATCTCGCCTAATGTGCTTTTTTATAGCATAATTTCCATGTACCGATTATTTAGGCCGTTGATATTTTTAAACTTATACTCGTAGTACGTTTTCATGCGAGAACGCCTTATATGACGTCTCTCTCACACCTGTACGTCCTATGACACTATCATGATACCCATTTCTCACCAAGAGATGGCGTGCTGTCGTGACGTAGGTTTCAGTCTTTCTACCACCGCACTGCATATAAAATAATACATATACACATTTTATATTTACGACCTCTGTGACGTAAGTTGTCTAGTACCCATAACACAAGGGCTATGCTACTTAGTTTGTGACTAGATGGCGCTGTGTGAATTGTCACAAAATATTTATTTATTAATACAGAACTTGTTTGAAGAATTTGTTTGTTTGCGCTGTATATCTTATATATAAAATTCTCGTGTCACAATGTTCGTTCCCATACTCCTCCGAAACGGCTTGACCGATTCTCATGAAATTTTGTGAATATATTGAGTAAGTCTGAGAATCGGCCAACATCTATTTTTCATACCCCTTAGTGATAAGGTCACTATTCCACGCGGACGGAGTCGCGCGCACAGTTAGTTTATTTTATAAATATTTCTTTTTTAGTTAACAGCGACAAAAGACCTGGAGAATAAACAAACGCTACTGCATTATCTAGTTGAAACGATTGAAAATAAATTTCCCGACATATTGAGCTTCGCGGAAGAGATGCCACATGTTGACAGGTGAGTTACTTTTTGGTAGGGAATGTGCCTCCTCCCCGAGTTGTAGGGGGAGTCGTAAAAAAGTTTTTCTCCGTACAGCGGCGGAGTAAGAATACTATAGCTCGGACGCCGAGCAGGAAGAATTTCGTACGTTGACCTGTTATTATCTGTCTCTGTCACTCCCGCGTAAATATAATGAGGCCTCGCTCGCACAGAGCAATGACCGCCGTCCGTCATTGCAGGTCAACGTACGAAATTCTTCCTGCTCGGCGTCCGTAGTTTAATCGGGGTCGGCTTCTTATAAAAGGCGACAAGCAACCCTAGCTGCGTGATAGGGCGGGAAGTGCGTCTGGATGCCACCTTTGGCCTTAAATATGCCGCCATAATAACCTTGTGTTGTGTTCCGGCATTAATGATCCAAGTTTCTGTACTCTTATGGGTCAGAAGCGTGTTTGCGGTGCCTGTAAAATCGCAAACAAATATAGGTGACGGTAACTGTTTACAGTCAAGTGGGCTGCGTCTGTGTGTCTTTTTTTATTGCTATAGCACAGCTGACAGGCTGACGGCCCACTTAGAATTTAACAGTTACCGTCGCCTATGGGTGTTTGCAACGCCAGTGGAATGCCAAGAAAATTATTATACGTAGTATATCAGTTTTCTAGTATCCATAACACAATTGCAATGTTACTTTGGGGCTAGATGTCGCTGTGTGAATTGTAACCGGTATATTTATATTCATGCCTTAACCGTTGATGTGTCCGCTTAAAAGGATGGTGACTTTTTTTCTTTACAGAGCAGCAAGAGTTTCCATGGAGAATCTCCAGAAATCGTTGAAGAAGATGGAGAACGATATCAGGGCCCTGGAGACAGATTTGAACAATTCCAGGGTACAGCAGTCGCCCGACGATCTCTTCCATGAGACAATGAGCGTATCCTTTTCACAATTTACATGTTTACCGTAAGGGAGTCCTTCGAGGGAGGCTTTTGACCTTCTTGATTAAAATTAAAAAAATGTGTGTGTGTGTGTGTATGTGTACTTATGTACGCACGTATCCGTGCAGGGGCGGAGAAAGAATACTAACCTCTGTGGCCGGGGTCGGCCTGTCGTAAAAGGCGACAAAACAACCCACCTTACCTACGTGGTAGGGCCTCGAGCCCGTCTGGATGGCGACCACCTTTGGTCTTAAGTATGCCGCCATAATAACCTTGTGTTGTGTTCCGGCATTAGTGACCCAAGTTCCTGTACCCTTATGGGACAGCAGCGTGTTCGCGATGCCACTGGTGTTGCTAACACCTATAGGCGACGGTAACTGCTAAATTCTAAGCGGGCTGTCAGCCTGCCTGCTGTCCTACGCAATAAAAAAAAACGTAAGAAGGTATACTTTTTTGGCGTAACAAAACGAAATTAGCTAAAGATTTCATCCCGTATGCCACAATTCTTTGTTTATAAAAGGAATGAATGATAAATTAAAAAAAAAACATTATGCAGAAAAGAACAGATTGTGATAGGTACTAAATATGTCTTAATGGTTAAAAACTACTACTTGTAAATTAATAGCGACATCTATGATTCACTAGCAATACTAATTAAACAAATATTCAAACGAACTTCTATGGTTTTAAATACGTGAACGTAATTGTTCTTGTACACCCTAGATGGCAGTATTTATATTCAGAAATGTAAATTATTTTTTAAACATTATTTTGTAATAATATGCAGAAAAGAACAGATTGTGATAGGAACTAAATATGTCATAATGATAAAATAAAATATTACGATTTCTTTCCAGATAACGATGACTATTTATTGAATAAATATTTATATCATTAAATACAAATAACGCCGGATCGAGTGGGAGAGAATCGCACAACGCACAGTCGATTGCGCCGCCACACCGTACACACTACTGCATAAAGACTGTATACAGGATGACTTTGACAAACCCGTCCAAATTTTTTTTACGCACTAAACATCATTTAAGGAACCCATTTTTGCAAAAAAAAATGTATGTTGAATTTTCACCATAAAATATTTCTAATAGGATCATTAATTCAATCGTACAGAATAATCATATGGTGCAAACAGCGTCGTTAACCTGTTATTACCTGTCTCTGTCACACCCGCGTAAATGAGTAGTGCGTATTCGCTCGCCCGGTTCAATGCCGCCGTCCTCGGCCTTTTACTAGGTCAGATGGAGAGGTCATTGCACTCTCGCGCCGTATTACGTAAATTGCGAGTTCTTTGAATGACTTTGTGATGCTGATTACTCAACATTTTTGTACTATGTGTTACAAAACTAAAATACATGTTTCTCATAACTTTTACTAAAGATTCTTCTGTGTGAATTTGGACGGGTTTGTCAAAGTCACCCTGTATATATACCATCATATAGCGGTATGCGGCTTGCGTCGCCACGCCAGAAATCGGTTTTACGTGCGGCTATAGATGTTTCACATCAACAAATGCAATAAAAAAAGTTTTTTTAAAAGTAAAGTCACGTCTATCACGATTTTTTACAAAGGCCTATCATTCACCACTGTATATCATTTAAAATCACACACACATACACTAAAAACTAGTTACGAGTTTTCACGGAAACTTGAGAGACAGTTATCTGGCGGCGACGTAGTGTGAGAATCTCGTGCAATGCGTCCGTACCCAACAAACCAACACACCCACTAAAAACCAACCCAGCGTTCCTCGTCTGCCCGGTGCTCGGGAGGGAGGTATAAGCTTTACGTGTACGCCTCCCGCCCGGGCGGGGCTCCTGGAGCCTAACATTCTGTTACGCTACATATATGGTGCTATGTTATCAAAAAAGCAAAATTTTCCCTAACTACCCACCCAAATAGGACTTCGCGAAGGAAGCACGTGAGCAATGTGACCTCCTGCACTCGATGTTCAGAAAGATGGAAGCTCTGTACACGGAACTGGCCGAATATTACGTGTTCGATCCCCAGAAGTATACCCTGGAGGAGTTCTTCTCGGATATAAAGACGTTCAAGGATTCGTTCACTGTGAGTATACGTGTTCATTGAATATTTTTTAAACTACCCTCAGTACCGAGTGGAACAGCATCGGCTGACGGTCCACTTCATAGTAAGTTACCGTCGCCTATGGATATTTGGGACGTTAGGGGTTAATGGAACCTGGTTCACCAATGTCTGGAACACCACACTGCGGTTGCCATCCAGACGGGCTTGGAGCCCTACCACGTAGAAATATCAAAGACTATTTTTTTAATTCATCATCATCATCACCCCAGCATTGTATCCCGGTTGCAACCTAAACTTCCGCTTCGGTGCCCGGGGTCCGCTTACCGACTTTTCCTACTCTACTTTGCACAGTCTTCAGCATCGCTGGTAGTGAGCCCGTTGACTTTTTTTTTAAATTATTTATTTATGATGTAAAATGAATGAACGCATCGCACACAGACCGCCCACCAAGAGAACGTAGTAGCAAGAGAGACGGAGGAGCGGGCGCGGAGGGCGCGGGAGGCGCGCGCCACTGCTGAGAGGGAGCGGAGGGACCGCCAGCACCGGTATAAGCAGTTCGTTGATATGGAACGAGCTCAAGATGGTGTCATGGATAGGTGAGAAAGCCTTCTGTACCTTGGAATAAGGTTCAGTTTTCGCTAACAGATGCTTATATTTAGGGTGCACTAAATAACCTTGAGGTATTGAACTAAGAAAATAATTTAGAAAGGGTAACTTTAATTTTCTTTTTTGCAAGAAAGCTGTTTTTTTTTTTGTTGTACCAGAAGAAGTTGAGGATCGTGGAAATAAAAGTCTGGAATAAGAAATATTAAATGAATTTAAAAAACTTTATAAATATGTATTTTTTTTTGGAGGTATAAGGGTTCCTGACCAATAAGTTTGTTGTTGAGGCAGAGTTCTTCTTCGAAGAGCTTCTTGGTAGTAAGTTCCAGGATTCCATGATTTATTTGGGAGAAATGGGCTGGTTATGCAAATGCAGATACGGTATACGGTTTATATCCGTGGTCGGCTTTTCGTAAAAGGTGACAAAACAACCCACCCTAGCTACCTTTGGTCTTAAGTATACCGCCACAATAACCTTGTGTTGTGTTCCGGCATCAGTGACCCAAGTTCCTGTACCCTTATGGGACAGCAGCGTGCTCGCGATGCCACTGGTTGCAAACACCCATAGGCGATGGTAACTGCTAAATTCTAAGCGGGTCGTCTGCCTGTCTGCTGACCTACAGCAATAAAGATAAATAGTATGTTACTAATAGGGAATAGATGGCGTTGTGTGGACTGTCACAATATATTTATTTCTTTTTATTTCAGTTTGATGGAAGCTTTACAGAGTGGCTCGGCGTTCAGCAGGGAGCGGCCGCGGAAGAAAGCCAACCCACGGGTGGCCGGAGGTAATTATATTTCTTCCGGTTTCATCACACATGCCAGTATATATTCAATTTAAACAATCGCCCCTGTGAAGAGCGAACATAGCAAAATCTATCCCATCATTAATTCATCATCATTTGCTGTGGTGATTATCAACAGCAGTATAAAGGTTGGACTGATTGTCATGACCACTGTTTTCATCGTGTCGGTTCATCTGGGATTAATCATAATATCGAGTGACGACCTCGGTGGCGTAACGGATAACGCACGTCGGTATGCTCGCAGTGGTCACGGGTTCGATTCCCGTCTCGCGTCTGGGTGTTTATGTATAATATGTATTTATTTACAAAAAATAAAGTATATAAGTAGTATATCAGTTGTCTAGGGCCCATAACACAAGTGCTACTTAGTTTGGGACTAGATGACGCTGTGTGAATTGTTACAAAATATTATTATTATATTATTCTTCGAGCATTATTATTGACATTTATTATCACACGCCCGGCATTCATATTCATGTTCTCATTGCTTACAATCATGTCACCGTCGAATGTATGTCATTCATCAATCGCCATCTCAATTTATTAAACAAAAAATGCAAATATAGTTTTACAATTATATTTATATGGGATGGTTATTAAAAAAGTTTTGCTCGAATTTTAAAAGCTCCCATTCTTGATAATATAAGGACAATAATTTAAAAACAATTAAGTATAATGAAACAAGGTGATATCCATTTTCTTATTTATATAACCGCACTTTAACTTATGTGCATTAAGTTCAACTGTGTGATAAAATTAAATAGCAGTTGAATATTTAATTGAAAATATATTTTTACTTATAAATAAATATAATACTGTAAAGGAAGGCTGATGTTCCATTGTTTATTAGAAAAAAAAAACAACTGGCATACAAAATTTTAATTTAATTGTTCTATATTTAGTTCTACATTAGAAATGATATAAGCTATCTTGTAAAAATACATTTTCATGTAATGATCTTCAGGTAGTCAGTCAATCACCATAATAATTGATCATGTGATTGATCAATCAATCAAACCTATGATTGATCAATCTATTATCATCATAAAAGTATTGTAAATTTTGCACGCACGCACACAGACATTCAATCGCAAATATTTGAGGAATTGGATAGTGACGACGGGCTAGTACATGCTATATTACATCGGCTAGAAGGTACGTCACATGTAAAATAGTGCGTCTATGGATGTTCATCTAATGTATTGTAAAAGTGTTGTCCCTTATTGACCTCTTATGATAGCCCACAGGTAGATGCTTTCTGATTTTTAGGGAATGCCTGTATATATATCTAGTATTAACATCCAAGAGGTCGCATCGCTCTACTACATGCATACTCGTACATGCATAGCCCCCAGCAAAGTTCTCTTTATTTTATTTATTTCATATATTTTGGCTTCATTAGTATTAAACCTGTATTGAAAATGTCGATTCATTAATTTTGAATAGTCATATATTGTAATTATAGCAGACTACACATAATCATCATCATGATTCACTATCGACCATTATTTGATCGGTATTGTAAGATTGACCAAAATCATATGATTGATTGCTAACTATCATATGATTTGTTGTCATTTCATATATATGTATATTGAAAATTGTTCTGTTTCATGAATACCAATCTTACACATTTCATTAACATCACAGAAAAACCAATGTTATATGATTGATTAATATTTCGTATGATTGATCGGTATTGTATTATGATTGATCGATATTTGAGTATGATTGATCGATATTTCGGTATGATTGATCGATATTTCGGTATGTTTGATCGATATTTCGGTATGATTGATCGATATTTCGGTATGTTTGATCGATATTTCGGTATGATTGATCGGAATTTCGGTATGGGTTCGGTAGGTTCATTGCTATATGATTTATTTAGATAATGATTGTTTTTATTGCTTTATGACTAGTTGACAATAATTTACGTATTACCACACCAGACACGGCGCTGTCGATGCGATGCGGGGGCCTCGTGCGACGTCACAAAGCTGGCTCGCCTACTCTCGAAATTTACAGACAAGTTGTTTGGATCGATGTTGTGGGCTTTTGATGTTTACTAATTCTAACATATATTGATAGTCATTAACGACTCACTAATGAGTCCTTACCTGGCGGGATAAAACAATATACTCAGTATTCTAGGGTGGATTAACGAGTTTTATTTTTTACTGCGGTAGGGCAGCATACAGGCTGACGGCCTGCTTAGACTTTAGCTGTTACCGTCGCCTATAGATGTTTGCAATCAATGGCATCGCGAACACGCTGCCGTCCCATAAGGGTATAGAGACTTGGGTCACTAATGCCGGAACACAGCACAAAGTTATTATGACGGCATACTTAAGACCAAAGGTGGTCGCCATCCAGGTGGATTGTTTTATCGCCTTTTACGACAGGCCGACCCGCCCCTGCACGGATAAAATTGTTTTCTTTTAGCCAATTTCTACTAATAAATACGATAATTATTGTTAATATAGTGTGTGTGTGTGTGCCAGAAATAACTTTATAGCTTCCTAGGACGATTGGTTATTCGTAAAAAATAGAAATATTTTACAAGGAGTCATTAGATCAGACCCTATCGTATTTTGTATTACAATACCATCCCGTTTTGCTTGTTTTTTCGCCTTATTATTCCCTGTCATTTCTTCTTGTTATGACCCCCATTTTAGGCTTATTCCTCTCTTTTCTATCTTTTATTGTAGCACTTAATTTATGATTTCACCATAATACATATTATGTGAAGTGTTTTTTTTTTAAATCGCTTTTGTCCTTTTTGTAGCTGAACGAAGAGCGCAGTTGAGCCGTTCCAGATCCCGGTCCGGTCTCACGGGACCGATCGCGACGCGGGAACTGACAAAGTGAGTCATTCTCATTCGTTCATTCACTACATGTATACTGGATGGATGTCTTTCCTTTTATGGCTGTAGTATATCAAATAGATATCAATGAGGCACCTGTCCCGCGTTCGAATCCCACTATGGTATGCAATGTTGAAGGGATTTTTTTCGCCTCATATGTATACTAGCAGATCACGGCCCGCTCCGCTGGGCGATTAACAGGCAAATTAAAATCTAAAAAAAATAATTAAAAAGTACCCTATGTTACTTCTAATACATCCAAGAATATGTATACAGAGTTTCATGATGATCGGTTAAGTAGTTTTCGCGTGAAAGCGTAACAAACAAACTTACACTTTTATAATATAATGTTTATACCATAATTGCATCGTGATGAAACCTGCATATACCAAGATGTGTAACCCGCCAATCCGTCCTGGACAAGCGCGGCGGGTATGTATTCCCCTAGGGGGAGGCCGGAGCCCAGCAGTGGGGCACCATGGGTGGTTATTATAGTACATATATAAGAATTAAAAAATTAGAGCGATACTACGATACAAGCAAGAATTGCGTGTCACGGAGATGAATATGCTGCGGTGGATGTGTGGAGTGACGCGGAAGGACCGCGTTAGAAGCTCCCGCAGTCGCGGCAGTCTTCATGTCCGTGACATTGCGGATAAATTCCAGCAGTGTCGGCTCCGTTGGTACGGCCACGTTTTACGGCAACCGGATGCTTACGTGGGAAACAAATGTCTGGCCATGCCGCCTCCGCCGGGCCCCGGCAGGAGGGGTAGACCCAAAAAGTGCTGGCTTGACGTCGTAAAGGGTGATATGCGTGCCAATGGGCTCACTACCAGGGCTGCTGAAGACCGTGCGAAGTGGAGTAGAAAAAGTCGGAAAGCGGACCCCGGGCACCGAAACGAAAGTTTGGGTTGCAACCGGGACATAACGCTGGGATGATGATGATATATAAGAATTAAAAAAAAACTAACGAATGCAGTTTGTGTAACGAATGCAGCAAATTAAGTTGTACTAACAGTCCCAAATAAAAAATTATTTCCTTCTGTTTATTTAGATGAATATGTATAAAAAAATCTTTTTTTTTTTCTATTTATTTGGATGAATGTCTTAAAAAAACTTTATTTCTTCGCCGATTTTTCCTTTTTTTTTGTAAATTTAGATTTTAAGCAGTTTTTATTTTATTATTTGGTGAACAATAAAAAGTATTCTATTTCTATTCTATTTGTATTTATTTGAATGAATATGTCCGAAATTGTTTTTTTTCTATTGGACGAATAAATCTAAAAAAATCATATATCTTTCTTTGTATTTATTTGGATGAATATATCCGCTAAAAGAAAATATTTCTATTTATTTTAATACATACATACATATATAATCACACCTCTTTCCCGTAGGGGTAGACAGAGACCACTTCTTTCCACTTGCTTATTTTAATGATGAACATATGCGAAAAAAATATTTGTTTGTATTTAATTGAATATTATTTAATATTTCAGTGAACTGCTCGGCAACGCGTGATAGGCCCCATGCTCATAGCGAAGTGATATTACTTGTAAAATATATTAATAAACCGATTAGTGCCTGAATATTTTTAAATATTGCAACACACGCTGTTTATATGCATCTGTCATATAAAGGGGTGAAAGCCTAATTGTTTTTTTTTTAGCGACATTTTATAAATTTCGCCAGAGAGCAACCTCCTTTTCTGCAATAGTATTGCAGAAAAAGTCGCGCTGATTCCGAAATTTCGTCATCGTCGTTTAAAACTATTAACATTTCACCCCTCGATATATATTCCGATTCGAATTTTTTTATGTGCTCTAATGAACGCCGCACTCAGAGTTCTATGTAAGTGGGGGGTGGCGTGGGGGGGGGGACCACATTCTCTCTCCGTCTACCGTAGGACGTTGGTGAAAAGCAATTGCAGGTGGTGACAAAGTAAACTTTGTATAATAAATTCCATTTATATCCATGTATAAAGCAAGGAACCGGGATTTGTGGCGCAATCTTGGGGTGGCCTACGCCTCGAAGACGATAAATACATATATAGTCGCAATTAATACAGCGCCATCTAGCCCCCAAAATAGGTTGCAGTTATGCAAGTGTTAACTTGTGTTATGGGTATTAGACAATATTATCAATATAAACAAATAGACGCGGGAATCGAAGCCGCGACTTCCGCAGGCAGTCCAACGCGCGTCAGCCGTTACGCCACGGAGGTTGTCAATTATAAAAGTAGTATTCAAGTTGTCTAGTAGCTATAACACAAGCGTTATACTTTGTACTTTGAGATTAGGTGGCGCTATTTCAATTGTACCAGCATATTTTTTGAAGAGAAAACTTCTTTAGCGGCGTTGTGCACTTTTTGTGATGGGTAAAAAATGTTAAACTCGCGTCAGGTGTCACGTGTCCTGATCGTAAGACGCGAGACGGAGTTTTGCTCCTGTAATACCAACCTTATTAATAATGACTTAAGGTTTATTTTATAATGTAACTTTTAAATGATTGCATTGCATTACTTAGATATACATATCTATTCGAATTGCGACTTTATTACAATGAAATACAGTTGAGTTTTTTTGTATACTATACGCACGTCTTGTTTTATAATATTTGTCAATGTTTAAGTAAAAAAAAAACTCGAAAGTTCAATATCTACAGCCTGGTCTGTGAATTCGATTTCCATGTTGGATAAATTATTTGTTTAATCTTTGAACGTGTCTGTTTTTTTTTTTATATTTTCAATAGTTTTTAATAAAAGAGACAACTCTGAGTGCGGCTTTAAAGCCTTTTTTAATATTGTTATTACATAAGGTGCCTAAAATATTTTTAATTAAGACGCATTCCAAACTCTGGACAGTCGTTTGGATAGCACAATCTTGGTCCAAATTTATATCATCGAAACGATGAGAAATATACACCGGTGATGAAAATCTATCTATCTTTTTATCCGTGCGGGCCGGCCTGTCGCAAAAGGTGACAAAACAACCCTAGCTACGTCTGGATGTCAACCGCACTTGGTCGATAAGCTCACCGCCATAATAACCTTGTGTTGTGTTACAGTATTAGTGACCCAAATTCCTGTACCCTTATGGGACAGCAGCGTGTTCGCGATGCCACTGGCGTTGCAAACACCCATAGGCGACGGTAACTGTTAAATTCTAAGTGGGCCGTCAGCCTGTCTGCTGTCCTACAGCAATAAAAAAAACTTCATAGAACTATACTATCGCTCTTGGATTAATTCATATATTTTACGCAAGCCTTCCAAATCTATACCAAGCATGCACCGGTCTTCTTCTCGCATCAGGTTTACCAGTTTCCATCTCTTTAATATTACATTATCCGTGTAGGGGCGGAGAAAGAGTACTGACCTCTGCGGCCTGTCGTAAAAGGCGACGAAACAACCTTGGTCAATAAGTATACCGCCATAATAACCTTGTGTTGTGTTCCGGTATTAATGACCCAGGTTCCTGTAACCCGTATGTGACTGCACCTGTGCACGATAACTGTCTAAGTGTCTACTATTAAAAAGGTCGTCAGCCTGTCTGCTGTTCTTCAGCAACAAATAAAAAAATACGCTCTAAATGGAAGGGATACCAAGCCGCTGACGGGGAACGCGGCAATTCAATATGGCGGCCCACCTTCTGGACCGTCGTCGTATTACGTCAAAATATAGATGTATGGAAAAGAGAAATAACGAGAATGGATCATCTCATATGGGTCTCCCCCAGTTCAATGTAAAGTGTATAGTGTAAAAGTTTTGTAATAGTTCTTGAAAGACCTTTAAATAAATTAAAGTGGGTCAAAATCGCTCCCAAAGGAGTCGGTTATAAACATACAAACAAACAAACACAGGTGAAGCTAATATAAAGCGTGTAAAAACGTCGTTTTTACACGCGCGGAGCCGATAGGCTCCTTAATTTTTTAAACGATTATTTTTGTTAAAAAAATGGCGTGACATTTTCATTCAATAATAGTAAAAAAAAATTAGGCTGCCGGTGTACTTAATAGTAACCGTCGCCTATGAATGTTTGCGACGCTAGGGGTAATGTTGCTGTTCCATGGGGGTACAAAATGTCACTAATGCCGGAACACAACATCAGGTTATTATCGCGGTATACTAGCGTGGTTGCTCCAGACGTAGCTAGGGTTGTTTTATCTGCACGCAGAAAACGTTTGACGTTTTCCTCTAAAATTTATACATTTTGACACTTGTAACGCAAACATGATTATCCCTAGCCTCCGTATATTAAAGCTAGAATGATTAGAATTTTTAAATATTAGGACTGAAATAAATTATGTCCATATGTAATACAAAATAATTAAAATATACCTGTAAATATATTTTTGTAAAATGTTACATTTTTATCATTATAATGTTTTTAAAACTATTCATTGTTTTATTTATTAATCATATGAAGGCTTTAGGTGACCAGGTTCCAGTAGGCGTTGCAAACACCTATAGGCAACGATAACTGATAAGTGAATCGTCAGCCTGTTTGCAGCCCTTTTAATGTATGATTTTTTTTTTGTTTTGAATTAAATAAATCCGTTATTGGGATTCGAATCAGTGACTTCTAAGATAACACTTGGATAGATAGATAAATAGATAACATTTTATTGTAAACTAAATAACTTACAAGAACAATGAAAATTATTTCCACAACTTAAGTTACAATGGGCGGCCTTATCGCTACAGAGCGATCTCTTCCAGGCAACCCGGGCATAGGACTTTATTCCTTTTATATTGATGTGGAATAAAATAGACAATATACATAAAATTTAATAATACATATAAAATATAATAAATGAACATACTTAAATACAGAATGGGCCAGTGATTAGTTAACATTTTAAAAAATTACAGAAAAAAATCTATAAGACATTTCAAAAAATATTTATTTATGACAGCCAATGGACGGGAATTTACTTTTTAAAAATAATATCGGTTAAATGACGACCGTCGCGACTTCGGCATTCTTCTAAACGAGAACGGAAATTCGCCAATACTCTTCTGCACAAAGACCGTGAGATTGCTGACATCTCTTCTCTAATCTTTGCTTTTAATTCAAGCAGTGTCCTTGGCTTATGGATGTACACCCGATGCATCAGATACCGTCTCTTCGAACTTCTTAACCCATTTCTTTACTAAAACTGTACGGACACTGATTTAAGTCGTACTCAACCCGAAACAAGCGCATTACAATAATGAGCGAACCATTGTTTAAATAAAACTGCTTAACGCAAAAAGCGCGCTGCGGCCCTGTGAACCGATCCATGGCGACTAAATTTCCGAGAAACGAGCTAGCCGTTTGACCCCTCCCCGCGCCCCACGCTGCTTGGGTTTGCGCGGGAAATCAAATTTACAATAAACTAATCAATGGCCCACCTTGTATCTATATTTGTAGAATAAATATTTGTTTTGTTGTTACAAAGATAAGTTGTGATATTTAACCAATTTTTTTAAAGTTGGCAGTGATTTAGCCTGTTTTATAGCAAATAAGTAGGTAGCTTGGATAGTATGTAAATAAAAAAAATAAATATGTTATTATTTTTTTATAATCTAAAAAAACGAGTACTTTTGGCAACAATATGCATTAAGGGTAAGGACACCCAGGTACCAAAGACAGCGCCATCCCAAAGTAAATAGCAGAGTGCTTGTTTTATGGATAATAAGCTGATATAAAATAATACCACATTACGTTACATCCCACTGCTGGGCCTTGGGCCTCGAGGTTGAACGCGAGCTATATAGAATGGACAGTTGTCTAAGGCGGATTGGCGAGCGAGTTACACATACCGTGTATATCTCGTTAGTAAATTTCCTCACGATATTTTCTATTACGATTAAGATACAAAAATACTGCCTAAGCTATATAGGGCATATGCCCTAGTGGCATTCGTACCCGCCACCTCAAAAAATCACCCTAAAAGATATTAAATAAATATGCTGGAACAATTCACACAGCGCCGTCTAGTCCCAAGTTAGCATAGCATGTGTTATGGGTACTAGACAACTGATTTACTACATGCAGTTTCCTCACAATACTTTACCGTCGGTACATGGCAGTTATGCTATTGTAGCCACCGTATAATAGAGATAAGGAACAGGAAAAAGAATTAGCTCTGAAAAGTCGTCATACATCAACGTCGGCCACGTCACAAACGTACTATCCACGAAGCATCGCCCTCAACTGGATCACATTTCTTGGAAGGGGCTTCGGGCGATGACATTGACAGCGAACATACTAATGGTGGCAAATATAATCATTAACCAATAAATTTACCGGTAAAAAAAATTATCACTTCTATTCGATAAATAAAATTAACCAAAACTGTTAAAAATACCGTTTAACAA
Source organism: Malacosoma neustria (assembly GCA_963693495.1). Taxonomy (NCBI): domain Eukaryota; kingdom Metazoa; phylum Arthropoda; class Insecta; order Lepidoptera; family Lasiocampidae; genus Malacosoma; species Malacosoma neustria. The sequence continues at coordinate 5,536,454 of OY856399.1, read as the reverse complement.
AAACACTGCATGTAGTCGCGTAGGTAATTATTGGAAATTATATACATGCAAGTTTCAACTTTATTCCTCAATGCATAAGATTTATTTCCGCCTTGCAGGTGTTTTCAACTTATCATGTAAATATTGCATTTTGATGATTCGATTGTATGCTCTATGGCCCTTAAAATAAAGCACAATGTTAAATCAATGAAAAGATTTACCAATATTTTCAACCAATAAAAATATCGGTAACTATCGGTAACCAATTAACAGATAAATAAATTCAACCGTTAACGCCATCTTTAGAACATACATCGACAGCGCGATGTCACAGCCAGGAATGACGGGAGCACGCTGCGAGCTCGCGTAACGCGTATTTACATCGCCTGCGGAGGCGGTTGCGCGGGACGAGGTTTCAACCTTTTATTATAGTCTTGTGTCAAGACAAACCAAATTGTGAAACAAATACTTGATTTCTCAAAATTAGCCTCGGTTATCAATATCTTTATTTGTTTACATTTTTAACGCTTCTGATTGGTCGGCGAACCCTAGCCAAATCTATACAAATAAATAAAATTGAATGGCCTGTTTGTAATATTAAAATAACCGCTTTTTACTAAGTGCATTAGAACGTATACACGGTACATATACGAAAACTACTTTTTTTACAATTTTTGTCCGTCCGTCTGTCTGGTTGTTTCGGCTAACCTCTGAAATGGCTGCACCGATTTTGACGGGACTTTCACTGGCAGATAGCTGATGTATCAAGGAGTAACTTAGGCTATTTTTATTTTAGAAAAAAATTTGTTTTTGTTAAAAATTATAAGTTTCGGAAATTTTATATTCCAATTTAAGTTGACCTCAGATTATATCATCAATCATACGAAATAGGGTTCAGCTTAGGCTGGACACTTTAGGTTGAATTTTCAATTAAAGTTGACCTCATATATCCAAAAAATGCTGCCCAAAGTCACTGTTCCACGCGGACGGAGTCGCGGGCATAGCTAGTCATATATAAAGAGCACGAATTTCAAAATAAATATTCAGTACACATCAATTCAGTAACCATCTCTGGTGTTTCATTTATAACCCAAATGGTGACCCACTGAAGTACTGACCCCGTGTCACCAAACTATATCCACATTAGGCGAGATGGATTCGAAGCTGGAACCTGTAATTTGGTCTCAAATTGGTCTCAGAGACACCACTGAGCTACCGAGAACCCATTTATTTTTCTTTAAAAAAATACTTATTATACACTCCTCCGTGAAGGGGCGGAGTAATAACACTAACACCTACGGCCGGGATCGACCTGTCATAAAACACGACAAAACTATTCTAGTTATATGAAATGGCCATAAAGCTAAATAAAACACAATAATAAAAATATTTACATTTTATTCATATTTTCAAAACCTTTTTGCTGTATTTAGTATCATTACATATATAATTTTACAATTTACAACCAAACACAGCAAAATGTAAATTAATACAAATAAAAAATAACTTATTTACAATATATTTACAATCAGTCATTATAAAAACCTTATACTAACAGCACAATTAAAATTTATCAAGTAACAACCCCATACGTGACCCGTTCAGGGGAAACGTGAATATACGTAAAGGAAATCTCGCACTTTTTCGAGCTAAATTAAAATATGGCGTCACGAGGCAAACGCTGTATTAAAGACAAATATGATCCTTGTTTTTCTTTACTTTCTGTTTGCAAAAAAATATATTAAAAACCGTGTTTATGAATGAAAACATGAAAACTAGAACAGAAGGGGATTCAATTTTGTTCTCTTTTTAATTGTTAAAAATAGGTCTCGTGTTATGTGTGTTCCTACGTGGTAGGGCCCCAAGCCAGTCTGGATGGCGACCACCTTTTGGTCTTAAGTATGCCGCCATAATAACCTTGTGTTGTGTTCCAGTATTAGTGACCCAAGTTCCTGTACCCCTATGGGACTGCAGCGTGCTCGGGACGCCACTGGCGTTGCAAACACCCATAGGAGACAGTAACTGCTGAATTCTAAGCGGGCCGTCAGCCTTGTCTACTGGTCTACAGCAATAAAGATGTATGCAACGCCAGGGGCACCGCTAACACGCTGCCATCTCGCAATAGTAGTTAAGTTATTATGGCAGCATATTTAAAAACTAGGAGCAGTTGCCATCCAGGCGGAATTGGAGCCCTACCACCTAGCTTGGTTTTTGTCGCCTTTTACGATAGGCCGAAGCCGGCTGCAGAGGTCAGTATTCTTTCTCCGCCCCCGACTCTATATGGCATTGCTACAAAACAAATATTAATCTACCTACGATTTACTTATAACATAATTTGGCATAAATTTCTACTTGACTGAGACACACATTCATTGAGAAATATATGCTGAATTTAAATTAAAAAAAAAAACAATCACAAGTTACATAGTTTTCACTTCTATCGGCAGTCCCCAAAGACTGCCCTGCAGTTTTTTTCTGTAGGACAGCAGGCAGGCTGACGGCCCGCTTAGAATTTAGCAGTTACCGTCGCCTGTGGGTGTCTGCAACGCCAGTGGCATCGCGAACACGCTGCTGTCCCGTAAGGGTACGGTGGTACAACTTAGCCTTTTTCTCATTGCTCTTTTTATTCATATAATAATAATTAATCTTTATCGACTGTTATAACCATAAATTTTGTGGTCAATATCAGTCACATTTAATTATTTTCATTTCACCCATATGGCATGTACAGTAATTTCAGAGGCCATAAAACTGGTGATAACATCAATTATTCTTATTAAAGTCTATAAGAACATTTCTTTTTTTTAATTAAAAATGAACAAAATAAATGAAAAAAGTATTCGCTGCTGACACTTAATCGAAAAAAATAACTATCTCAAACGGGTTAAACCAAAGTTCTACTAGATAAATAGGATTTTATTTCGAGAAAAAAATGCTTCAGAAATTAAAAATATTAAAAACTATTCAAAGGCAATCACCATGTGACATTAATATTCTACAAGCTCTTAGAGCTTTTTTACCCCTAAAGTTAATCAAGTAAAAATTATGCCTCAATTATAAAAACCCTAAATTCAAAAGAACTTTTCAAAGCCCCTTTTTTAGGATATTATATAAACAAAATTATTAAATAAATCGCATCCCAAATGTTAAAAAGGCACATTTGCAACAGTTCTGTCATTTCACTTAATAACTCAATACATAAAGATATGTAAATATATCTATTGTATATGTCCGTGGAATGCGCGTCCCCTCCCCCAACCGCGCCCCTAAATCGCCCTCTCAGTATCGTTGGCAATGTCATTCGCATAAAAATTCTTTGCTTTTGACATCTCTTAGTTTTTCACTTTGTTTAAACTATGAGTAAAGGGAAAATTTTAAGAAGTGATGTACGATATAAATATGGTGTTAAAGGTTATGACTTATTTCGAAAATGAGAGGAAAAACCGTTCTTATATAATACATGTCGATCAAGCTATGAAACGCACGGCAATGGCGACTGGTTAAAAAAATAGTCAGCATCGTCAGAAGCTGGTGTGGAGTACAGAAGCTATTAAACTTTCGACACCACGTAAAAAAAAAAGAAAGGAAACCAACATTAGAAATTGATGATTTTATGATTTGAGCTTTATGAAATATAATAAACAGCTTATATACGGTTAAAAAATAAACACCTACACTGCGAAAAATTCTAGCCGGTGCAAAGGCGGAATAAAATTTTCCTAGGCAAAAAAACCACCTTGTGGAAAATATTAAAGGACAAGCTGGGCTAAAAGTATAAAAAATGTAAATAGGCACGCGATTTTTTTATACAGAAACCAGAAATTTTTTTAATAAAAAATATTTTAAATATAGTTTCTTTTTTTTTTGCTGACGCTACCCTTCGAGTGACGTCATATCGCCAACGGCAAACTTAGCGCGAATGCGTAGTACAGTGGAATCCATTTATAATGAATGACCTTGAAGAGAAATTACAAACGCGTCGTAATAAACGGACGTAATACAAATCATTTTGAAGAAAATAAACAATCTCTTGTATTTGTTAGGTGTATGAAGTCGCCGCGGTACACGATTTTTTGGAAGATTTTTTTTAAAAAGTAACTTTAGCTTTAGAAAAATGATATACAGTGTATAAAAATGAAAGATGACTATGTCAAAAATTAAAATAACATTTAATAGAAGATAATTCCATCATACTCATTATCACTTTTTATTGAACACCCCTAGTAATTCTATCTTGAGCAGTTGATCAATATAGGCCAAGTCATAATATACGATTCTTAATCCTATCCAAAATGTCTTTTTATTGATTTATTTATATTATAGCAGATCAATGTTTGGCGGGTCAGTCAGTTATGACCAGGCTTTCTCTGAGTCTAATTTTACCATTCAGCGCTATTACTTTTAGTTTTGAAGATCTGTTAACTGCTATTTCGAGGAGTCTCAGCCTCAAATTAATTTCCTAAATAATTCCTTATTTGTCTCTTTCAATATACACTGTGGCAAGCCTTGGGAGAGGTCTATGTCCAGACTTTGACAGATGATAATGATGAAATTTCACAATATTATTGTGCGTTTAAAAATTTCATTTAAAAAATGTCAATTGTCACATAGCGAGCGTTCAATTATTGTGTAACGCAATTTAGGGGGGGAAGTAGTAGAGAGGAGTTTAGCAAGTATGTAAGATCCACCCCCCCTCGTCTTACATACTTTACAGATCTTGTAAAACATTACGATTACAATTTAGAACAACGCGATAGGTAACGTATTTTATTATATAAATAAAAAAAAAAAACTAGGGGAATAAATCTCCCAAAATTGGCAACCCCTTTCGTTTATGTTTTAGGTAAAAATAGTTACTTGGGTTTTATATAACCTTTGGGAGGGGGGGGGGGGGGGGGGGTTACAGAAAAACACTTCGCCGCGTTACAATAGGGTCAAAAATATTAAAAAACAACGTTACGTAATACTTGAAAGCCGTCATACAAAAAGGTCGTATCTCTAGGAATTCATGGTATTGGAAAATGCACTTTAAACATTTGGGATATTATAACCAATGGCGGATTACCCTGAAGAGAAAGTACGTACCAACAGGCGCGTGTGTATTGAATTTCTTTAAATAGAACTTTTGGAAAAAAATAGAACTTTTGGAGCACGCTTGTTGGCTTCAATATAATGAGACAATTCACACAACGCCATCTAGTTCTAAAACAGCATACATAGCACTTGTGTTATGGGTACACACCTGACAACTGACATACTACTTTATACACTTTGCTTTTACATAAACACCCAGACGCGAGAACGGGAATCGAAACTGTGATCTCCTCAAGAAGAAACTTCTACGAAGGTGCGTAAGCCGCTACGTCACTGAGGTCTCATTATTTATAACATATATTCACAAAAAAATATACATATATGTAGTATATCAGTTGTCTAGTATCCATAACACAAGTGTTATTCCACTTAATATGAGACTACTAGATGGTGTTGTGTGAATCGTCCCGGTATATTAATTATTATTTATCTAGTATTTTTAATATTAGTGATGTTAAGAACATAAGTATTATGTATATAAAAATATTAACTATATACAAACATAAGTATTTACTTTTTTTTTTTTTGGCATATCTACACAAAAACATGTACAAGAATACGTTTTTAAAAGCGCGTAACATTTTTAGTAACTAAATATAATTTATTTTTAAATTTTGCATGAATTGCCTCTGAACTATAATAATATTGCTAGCTTAGAAACACTAAACAATGTTTTGAGAACTTAGGCTGTAAGAATGCCTACTAAAACCCATTTGGACCATGATTCAATTTGGGACTAGTTAAAACTATAATAATGTAGTCTATGGAATTTAGTTTTAAGCAATTTTAGCATATTTTTTTAATTGCTGTAGGACAGCAGACAGACTGACGGCTCGCTTAGAATTTAGTATTTACCGTCGCCTATGGGTGTTTGCAACGCTAGTTGCATCGCGAAAATGCTGTCCTCTAAGGGTACAGGAACGTGGGTCACTAATGCCCGAACACAACACAAAGTTATTATGGTGGCATGTTTAAGACCAAAGGTGGTCGCCACGTAGCCAGGGTGGCTTGTTTTGTCGCCTTTTACGATGGGCCGACCCCGGCCGCAGAGTTCAGTATTTTTTCTCCATCCCGGCAGTGATAAAATGTGGGATATATGTCCCAAATTGGACCCAGCTCCGTAGTTGCTGGTTGTAAATTCGAGGAGACTTTAATATTCTCTCCGTGCAGTGGTAGAGTAAGAATAGTGACCCTGCGGCCGGAGCTGACATGTTATAGGCGACTAAACAACCCCCTAGCTAGGTGGCAAGATTCCAAGCCTGTCCACTCCTGGTTTGACATGTCATCATAGTAATTGTTTACAGCGTGCCTTTTCTTCCAGCAGCGTGTGCCTCTGGCGTCGCAAACAGACATAGATGATGGTAGCTGTTTACTATTAAGTAGGCCATAAGTCAGTTCAAAGCTAGCAATATTTTTACACTCCGAGCCATACAGTTTCATATAATGTTAATGTTATATTGAAATATTATGACAAAAACTCTTTTAATCAGATAAATCATAAACAAACCTATAAATAAATGTGCACTACCCATCATCATCCTAGCGTTAGTCCCGGTTGCCACCCAAACTTTCGTTTCGGTGCCCGGGGTACTCTTTCTACTCCACTTCGCACGATCTTCAGCATCCCTGGTAGTGAGCCCATTGGCACGCATATCACCCTTTACGATGTCAAGCCAGCACTTTTTGGGTCTACCCCTCATGCCGGGGCCCGGCGGAGTCGACATTCCTGCAATTTATCTGCAATATCACGGAGACGAAGACTACCGCGAATGCGGGAGTTCCTAACGCAGTCCTTTCGCGTCACTCCACACATCCACCGCAGCATATTCATCTCCGTGACACGCAATTCTTGCTTGTATCGTAGTATCGCTCTAATTTTTTAATTCTTATATATGTACTATAATAACCACCGATGGTGCCCCACTGCTGGGCTCCGGCCTCCCCCTAGGGGAATACATACCCGCCGCGCTTGTCCAGGACAGATTGGCGGGTTACACATCTTGGTATATGCAGGTTTCATCATGATGCAATTATGGTATAATCATACTAATATTATAAAAGTAAGTTTGTTACGCTTTCACGCGAAAACTACTTAACCAATCATCATGAAACTCTGTATACATATTCTTGGATGTATTAGAAGTAACATAGGGTACTTTTTAATTTTTTTGTAATAAATGTGCACTACCAACTTGATGTATTCTTTCATCTTATCGATGTCTTATAATCACTTCATCTTGAAAAAGAACCACATATTCACTATCACTTATAGCGAAACACTTGTTACACTGTACACTGTTTGTTTGTCCGTTTTCATTCGTGCGTATAGAAAATGAGTTGGGGGTTCGAATCGTCTGGTGACATTTCTAATTGTACAAACTGTGGTGTGGTACGTGCAGACTCGTAGTTGTTGCTACTGTTACGAGATAACGAATTTCTTGATCTGAAATAAAGTATAGTAAAATTTAATAAATATATTGTGTCCTACAACACCATCTATAGTCCAATCGCGTTAAGGAAAAAAGAGAGTCGTCGAGAGTTGTCTGTCGAGCTAGCCCCAGCCCCCGACCAAACAGGTCACAATAAATTAAAAAATATGGCAGATCATCATTCGGAAATGATTTTCTGATTGGTCGGGGATCGGAGCTAGGCCGGCGGACAACGATGACTCACTATTTTCTTAACGCGAATGGACTACAGTTCCAAAGTAAGCTTACTCTATGCAAAGGAGGAGTAAGAATATTAACCCCTGCGCCTAGGGTCGGCTTGACGTAAATGGCATCAAAACAAACCTAGCTACATGGTAGGGCCCCAAGCCCATCTAGTTGGCATTCATCCTTGGTCTTAAGTGCATACTATAATAACCTTGTGCTGTGTTCCGGCATATGTGACCTAGGTTCCTGTACCCCTATGGGACAGCAGCGTGTTTGCAGTGCCTCTGGCTTTACAAACATTCATAGGCGATGATAACTCCTAAATTCCAAATGGGCCGTTAGCCTGTTTACAGCAATAAGAATATATATTATATACAGCGACTGGGGACATAGTCCGTTATCTAAAAAAAATATTGTATCTTCATCCTAACTAATATTATAAATGCAAAAGTAAGTTTGTTTGTTATTCTTTTTTTTTATTCATATGGCAGAACAACGTTTTCTGGGTCAATTAGATTAATAAAAAGTTTTTATAAGCACTACGTGTTCAGTGATGTGGTGTAGCGCAGGAGAGGAGAGTCCCCTCTACCTTTGATTCATGACGAAAACTTTGTTAACATATCAAGCAACGCGAACGAAGTCGCGGGTATCAGCTATTATATCATAATAGCCATGGAGGTAACCTGCATAGCGAAATCACCGGTATGTGAAACTCGTCAATTCACCCCGGATCAGCGTAGCGTCAACAGCAGGCTGTTATTATATATTTTTGGATAAAGAAGAAAAACTCACTTGGCTTTAGCGTGCGTCAATATGTGCGACTTCAGGTTAGTGCTCTGCGCGAACTTCTTGTTGCACCCATCGAATGGACACACGTACGGTCGGTCGCCCGTGTGGATGCGTACGTGAGTTCTGAAATGAGATAGAAAAAAAAATTGACTTCATTTGAATTGAAGCCAACATCCTTTTCGACCTTCAGTATATTAGGCTCGTGGTGCAATCACCGTAACGCCCACACCGGAGCTGACTTATCACAGACCATGATCTGGAGAGTGGATATAGGAATAGATGTAGACCAAAAGAAAGATAAATGGATTGTGTAAAGGATGATATAAAGGGTGTGAATGTTGAGAAGACGGCTAACAGAGGAGAGTGGAAGGAGAGAACATGTTGTGCTGACCCCGTATAGTGTGGGCTTATCCCACAGGAGGCAGGAGGAAGATCTGGAGCCAATTCAGATGAACTGCCATCGAACATCCTCAAGGCCGGGGGCCTGCCGTGAAAGACAATAAAAACATCTTAAACCAGCTGTAGGGCTTCAAGTCCGTCTGGATGGCAACCATCCGTGGTTTATAAATATGCCATCATAATAACCTTGTGTTGTATTCGGGCATAAGTGCCCGTGGCGTCGCAAACACCTCTAGGCAACGGTAATATGAGAGGTTAAGTGCGCTGTCAGGCAGCTGCACATAATACATCCCTCCTAAATAGCGGGGATATTTTTATATGGTTATCGAGCTCTCTCATCAACTGGTTTGAGAGCTAGCTCAAAAGTGTGGACTGTATAATGTTCTTGTGTTGGTCCCTTAGATAAGGTACTAGAACTCCAGCAATCTCGCGATCTCCTCGGTCATCATGGATCAGCTCAGGCGCAGCTCGCCGTGAATCACGCATGGCGTCACTCTTACAAATTGTTGTTCACTGCACTCCATGCTGTTAAAGATTGAAGATTGGCACGGCCAATAATATAAGGAGTCTATGAAAACGCTGGTTCTTCGCACACATTGCAAACAAGAGGCGAGAAATTTATTGGACTACCCTCGCTTCCATCAGATATGAAGGTAGTCGCCGAAAATTGGCTGAGTAATAATTTTGTACCTAAATCTAGACAAGGATCGAACAAACGTATTATAAATATTTTTTCTAGCATACCTCAAATTAAAATCCAATGAGAACCTCTTCCCACAGCCCTCGAATGTGCACTGAAAAGGCTTCTCACCCGTGTGAACCAACTGATGGCGTTTCAGCTTCGAACTCTCTACAAAGGCTTTTCCTGAAATTATTTGAAAACAGAAGTCAGAACAGTGTCATTTGGACATTTGAAGGTGCAGGATGCTGTTGTTGGTTCTCAGGGAGCGTTTAAGTATTACGAAACGCAATTTTTGACCTCCCCTTCCCACATGTAACGCCCCTAGTAAAACGTTACATAACCACCAAGTGACCATTTTTACCTAAAAGTCACAATTATGTGCCGTAAAGAACCGGAAAGTCGCTAAAATACCTTTGTTGACTACTAATGCCGGATCACAATACAAGGTTACTATGGCGACATACTTAAAGACTAAAGGTGATCGCCATTTAGACGGGCTCGAGGCCCTACCACGTAGCTAGGGTTGTTTAGTCGCCTTTTATGACAGGCCGACCCCGGCCGCAGAGGTCAGTATTTTTCTCCGCCCCTGCACAGATAAAGATATCCTAATTTAATTACTCCGAACCCCCATCCCGGCTATGTAACGTAACGTACAACGGTGGTACTCGTCAAGTGTCAATATTTCACCCCAAAGCAAATAATAATAAAAAAGGTGTACAAGACTCACCACACTCCGCGCAGACGTGAACCCGGGGCCCGTGTGTGTGGAGATGCTTTCTCATAGCCGAGTTGTCTCTGAACATCTTAGTGCAGCCCTTGTGTGGACACGCTGCACATAATTATATATATATATATCAGTAAGTTTTTTTATTGCTGAGGTACAGCTGACCGTCGCCTATGGATGTTTGCGTGGGGCACCGCTAATACGCTGCTGTCCGCGTATAGAGAACTGCAACCTGGGTCACTTATGAAATAAAAATGTCACCCTGAAGACTGCGAGCAATTTGCAGTATGTCCGATGTTAGTGGCCCCTTGTCCAACAACGTGAAGATCCACCTATGGGCTATCTCATGCTTGCCACGATGTCCTTCGCCGAAGGTTATGTATTGTTGTGAAAAGAAGCCGCGAGTTTCAAGGCCTCTAACTTGCCAAGAGGAAGATTGCTGTGAGCCACCACCTGTGTCTGCATTCAAGCTCAACGGAATGCAGGACCAAGAGCATTCGAAGGCGCTCGGCACTGCGAATTTCCTATTTAGAAAGCCCTCGTGACGTAGTTGTCGAATGTGAATTATACACGGACGAAACCATACAGTTTTATGAGGTCAGTTTGGGTGTGTATACACCCAAACCAACATTCAGATGTTATTTACTTAAGAAGAAACGAGAAAAATAATTTAAATAAAATGGATAACAGATTTTCCCCCAAAAAGGGGTTAACATTTCAGACAGGCGGCTGGTTGTAAAAACTAAGCCACAACTATTACAACATGTAACATGTTGTGCCGACCCCATATAATGTAGGATAGGGGCAGGAAGAAGAAGACTTATATAAAAATACAGCAATAAAAAAAGGACAGTCCTAATGATGATCTCATAGACCTGTCCTATCAACTTAACAGGCATCTTGAGGACTCATCTATCGTTATGCTAGAATTTAACTCACCGATAGTCCTGTCTGATGATTCTGGCATAGGTTTCTTTAGCCTGATCTTGTGACCTGGTCTAGCGAATTCTGCCAACTGTTTTGGATCTGATAGGTCTAGTCCTGAAAAATAAAAAAAAATTATTGTTCACATCTTTCCGATAGGATTTAGAAGAGAATTCTCCGAGCAGGGTGGAATAAAAATACTGAGTAGCTGGGGCTCCAAGCCTGTCTGGTTTCTATATGTTGTGTGTTTTTATCGGTTTCTACGACAAGCTGCCCCCCAGGAGTCAGTGGTCTTACTTCACCCATGCACGGATTTAAAATTACTCCATACACTAATATTGATTACCTGGCATTGTTTCAGTTCCTAGTATGTTCTTCTTTCCAGTCATGTATTCCGTGTAGTCGGGGTCCGGTTCCGGATTCGATCCGTCATCTGGCAAATGTGAAAAAAATTATATTAATAAAAAATTATTCATATATAGTAGGACAACAGACAGGCTGATGACCCGCTTAGAATTTAGCAGTTACCGTCGTCTATGGTTGTTAGCAACACCAGTGGCAAAAATGGAACTTGGGTCACTAATGCAGGAACACAACACAAGGTTATTATGGCGGCATACTTAAGGCTAAAGGTGGTCGCCATCCAGACGGGCTTGAGGCCCTACCGCGTAGATGGGTTTTTTTGTCGCCTTTTACCACAGGCCGACCCCGGCCGCAGAGTTCAGTATTCTTTCTTTGCTCCTGCATGGATAAAAATCTTCTTTCATATAAATAAAATAAATTAAGTAGTCTATGTCTTTTTCCAACGTCCGATCTATACTGAAATTCATCAAAATTGGCTCAACGGTTTAGGCGTGAAAATGACAGCCCACCTAATAGTAGGCAGTTACCGTTGCCTATGGATATTTGCGATGCTAGAGGCACCATTAACACACTGCGGTTAGTGCAATTAAAATCTGGGTCACTAATGCCGGAATACTTATACACCAAAGGTGGTTTTGCCATTCAGACAGGCTTGGAACCCTACCAACTAGCTAGGGTTGTTTTGTTGCCTTTCACAACTCCGGCCACAGAGGTCAGTATTCTTACCCCAACCCTAGAGAAAAAATAAATTAAACAGTCCTCACCATCATCATCCCCCGTCGCCCACATGGTGACAGAAAACTCGCCCTCCATAGTCTTGATTTGAACCTGCTTCTGTTCCCACCTCCTAGCCGTACCTCGGCCATTGTTAACCCCGTCCACCAGACCCATGGGAACTTCGCCTACAAGAAAGTAAATCTAAAATGAAAAGTAGGTACACTACCCGTTTATAAACACAAGAATTTTTAGGTCCAAAACAACAAACTAATTTTTAACCAGAACGATCACTGCCGTGCCCAGGGTCCGCTTTCTGATTTTTTCTTCTCCACCCCTCACCCCTGGTAGTGAGTTTACTGGCACACCCTTTACCTGCTGGATACACTTGTTCCCCACATAAGTAGCTGGTTGCCATAACCTATAAGTACCGTTAAGGGGTTCGGGACATTGGTAGTGTGAGACTTCCATGACCTGTCTGCACAGGCGCTCCCCTGATCACAGGTTCGAATGGTATACACTCTCAAGATTATTTACGTATACTTACATTAGTTTAAGAACTTAGTTATTAAGGTTTATAAAAAAAAATGGTTTAATATTTTTTACTTTGTAGTAAATTTTTTTTGTTAAAAAGTTTTTATTTTATAATTTTTTATGGCTATAATCTATTAATTACTTACTACATGCTTAAATAAATCACTTCCGTCAAAAGTTATGCGTAGTCATAGATATAATCAGTGAGTGAACAATCATTTTCATTTTCTGTACCCTTAGGGTTGGAATTTTTTCCCAAATTTATATGGGACCCACTTCGGGGTATACCCTTTCCAATAAAAAAAGAATTTTTAAAAACGGACTTTTCTGTAAAAAGTTATGCGTCATACATAAAAAAAACAAGAAAAAAATATTTTAAATTGAGAACCTCCTCCTTTTTTTCGTTGGTTAAAAATAATTTTCACTTGCTCAAATTTTGCGGAGAAAGAATACAGACCTCTGCAGCCGGGGTCGGCATGTCGTAAAACACCTTTGGTCTTAAGTATGCCACCAGCGCCATAATAACTTTGTGTTGTACACTTATGGGACAGCAGTGTGTTCACGATGCCACTGGCGTTGCAAACACACATAAGCGACGGTAACTGTTAAATTCTAAGCGGGCCGTCAGCCTGTCTGCTGTCCTACAGCAATAAAAATAATGGTTACGAGAGGGAGGGGGGATAAAAAAAATTGACAAAATATAAATAAATAATAAATAACTCACCAATGGGCATAAGATGGTGTATTGATGTGTTGTTTGCATTTGAACGAGATTTCCCGCGTCCGCTACGTCTGTAATATTATCAATTCAATGTCAAATCATAAATAATAGCCACGGACTAATTGGCTCGCGTATGACTGCGCCTGCTGGGACACGATGCCGTCCTAAACCTGGCTGTTTTTGCAAAAATTGTTTTGTTTTTATTGCTGTGGAACGGCAAACAGGCGGATGGCCCACTTAATAAACAGCAGTTACCATAGCCTACGGATGCTCGAGATGCCAGGGGTACTGCTGACAAGCTGCCGTCTGCGTAAGGGTACTGGGACTTGGGTCACTTATGCAGAGAGCATGATACAAAGTTATTATTGCAGTTTAATTAGATAATATGAGTGATTGTCATTCAGACGAGCTTGGAGCCTTTTATTTATCTACAACTAGTTGATCCGGCAAATGTTGTTCTACCATATGTATTTTAAAAAAAGTAGCATATGTCCTTCCCCAAGGTCCAATCTATGACTATACTGAAATTCATCAAAATTGGTTTAGGCGTGAAAGCGTAAAAAAACAAACTAATAAACTCACTTTCGCATTTAGAATATTAGTTAGAATCACTTCTTATGCTTATATACAATGCTAAAGCGCATAACAACATAATTAACTACACATAAAAACTTAAAATAAGATGGAAATGCGAACAAATTGATCAATAAGGGCGGGAGCGAAGCGAGCAGTCTTGATTCTGACTAGAGGAGTCGCGAATAGACGGCGCGTGCGCAGGCGCCGCGCTTGATCCAATGATCAAGCACAAGATCTTTTATAACAAGCTTACTCCACCCATAAAAGAATTTTTTTATGCAAAAGAATAAGTATATTAGTAGTCTAGTACCCACGACACAAACTCTCTACTGATTATTTTGGGATATTTATGAATTATCCCAGTATCATATATTTATTTATTTCAACATTCACACTTTTTTTCTTTTATCATTTTACACGCAATCCATTCATCTATTCATAGGTCTACCCCTCATTCTGTATCTAGGCCACTCTCTTCTCTGGCGTTTTATTGTCACATGTATCTCCGTGCAGGGGCAGAGTAAGAATCATAACCTCTGCGACCGGGGCCAGTCTGTCCTAAAGAGCAAAATGTCTGGATGGCAACTATGTCTTGAGTATGCCACCATAATAACCTTGTGTTGTGTTCTGGCATTAATGACCCGTTCCTGAACTCTTATGGGACAGCAACGTGTTCGCGATGTCACTGGGCGTTGCAAACAACCATAGGCGACGGTAACTGCTTACTAATAAGTCTGATTCTAAAGCAGCCTGCTTGCTGTTCCCCAGCAATATAAAAAAATCATTATTTAAAAAAATTTATACAACTTTTTTTGTTCTACTCATTCTCTTGAATCGCTATTTGGTCTATTGCACCACCAAACATCATCTCATGATACAAATGTTGGTCCTTTGAGCCGGATATAAAACCAGCGACTTATAAATATAAAATACGTTATTTATACTTACACGCTAGATGTCGCCGGCGTGGTATAGACATTCTCATACGAATTATCGACACCGGTGTGCAGTACTTCGCTGGTCATTTCCGGGAGTATCACCTCCTCGCTGCCGACAGCTATTTTATAATCTGTCAACAAGTATAATAAACTTAATGATGATGAAGACCTGGCTTTCGGACGATCGCCTACAGGGGTTACGGGCTCGATTCCCGTTCTGTGTTTAATATGTGTACCATTAAAGTTTTTTTATTGTTAAGGAACAGCTGACAGGCTGATGTCCCACTAAGTAGTAAGCAGTTACCGTTGCCTATGAATTTTTGCAACGTTAGGTAAACTGCGGTCAGGCTGCTGTCCCATACGGGTACAGGAAGCTGAGTCACTAATACCAGGACACCAGTTTATTATGGCAGGATACTTATAAGTGTGGTTGCTATCCAGTCGGGCTTGTGCCTCTCCCACCTAGTAGATAGTTTTAGATAGCATATATTCAGATAGCAGCGTTTTAGCGGTTTCCCTGGCGCCGCAAACATCTATAGGCGACGGTGACTGCTTAGTAAGGTAGCTGTCTGCTATTACTCAACAATAAAAAAATACCTTTTTAATGTTGAAATTAAACAAGAATTTTCCATTTGAATTAATCTATGTTGTCCGAACAAACTCACCTTCCTCTAGATGTTGCATCCCAATGACTTGTTCTTCCACCTCCTCATATTGGTCATCCGTTATGTACTCCTCATATTGGCCGGCTTCAATTTCTTCGTACTGTCAAAAGACAATTCATCAATAATTTTAACATCCTTCTCATCACCATTTCAATCATCACATCATCACCATACCAAATGGTAATCTCAGTTGCATCCATTTTTCACTTACGAATTAGGCCTGTCGTAAAAGGCAAAAAAATAAAAACAACCTTAACTAGATGGCAGCGCCAGTCTGACAATCACCCCTGCTCTATAAGTATGTCCATAATAACCTTGTAATGTTCCGGCATCCATAACCCAGGTTCCAACACCCCTACAAATATACATGAGCGATTGTAACTACTTACTACTACTAAATGGACAGTCAGCCTGTCTGCTGCTGTTTCTTCGCAATAAAAAAAAAACTATTAGGTTTTCTTTTCATTTCTGAGGGTATTTGACTAACTACATCTAAATAAAAATCTAATTATGCCATAAAACTACATTTCTAATAGAATTAGAAATATTTCTGTATTTTCCATTCCTTCTAGAGCTTAAAGGTTTCGCACAGTCTAGTTTCGATCATAATTCAGAATCTAGTCCCTTCGATCCTAAGTAGAACATTGCTAGAAGAGATAGAGTACAGCTATCCTTCTCTACGAGTACAAAATGTGTGATTACCTTAACGCCAACCTGATCGTCACCGTCGATCTCAATTGCTCCGTGGGTTCCCACCTCCACCTCACACATGATCTCCTGGTTCATCATGTTGAACCACACAGTATGGATTCTGAAATAATTAATTATAAAGAATTTTTACTATTACCACACCAAACTTTTCGCATCATCGGAGAAGGAACTTGCTGAATTGTTTTGCAGAGTGGAGTATGAAAGTGGGACTCTATTTATAAATCCAAAACGAAAATCATGGTTGAGGATAGACCCGGCCAACGCTCTAGAACTGAAGAACTTGCTTGTCAACGAGTTTGTTAACCTCGGATCCCTATTGACTGACCAAGTAGGAAGTATATCAGAGATCAAAATAAGAGCACAAACGGCCAAAGCTGCAATGACCAAGCTGACACGCATATGGCAAAATCGAAAGGTCTCCAACGTTACCAAACTAAGACTAGTCTAAACATTGGTCTTTTCAATTTATCTCTATGGAGCAGTATCATGGACAATTAGGGCATTAGAGCGCAAGAAAATAGATGCACTCGAAATGTGGTGTTGGAGACGAATACTTCGCATACCTTGGACGGCCAAAAGAACAAATACAATACCATGAAACATTTATAATATACAAAGAGATCGGGGAATCCAAAGACCATCAAGGCTTGTCATCGCAACCAGCAGGTGCATTTTCTACCACTGATTGAACCTTTTCCAAATTCATAGAACTAATTATTTAGCATCAAGTAAACATAGTCACAGGAATAAGGATGCAAGAAAGTTTAAGAAGTAGCTTTATTAGGAATATTACTGATGAGGAAGATGTTACTGTAAAAAGCAAGCAATTGGAGTGGACATGGTTTGGCCATCTTAATAGGGGACCAGCGAAATGGAGTCAGAACATTACAATGGTACCCAAGAACGGGCAAAGACAAAGAGGTGGCAAGATGTAAAAGATGGTTGGATGAAGTAAGAAGCAAGATCGCGTAAAATGGAGGTTATTTGGGGAGGCCTTTGCCAGAAGGCAAACACATACTGACAAGGAGTCAGCTATTTAGTTTGCAATAACCATAACCTAAGTATCATCTGATAAAGACTATTTATTTAAACATAATATTATAAATGGTTATCAACAAGTACATAAGTAGTTACAAATAACAAAACTCGCCAGCGGAATCTAAGCTATATAGAGATAATTGTGTCTGATCAGATTGTTAGAACATTAAACATAAATGTAGCAGATCATTACCCTCATGGCTCTTTTAATTCTGCACATTTAACGAATTAATAGTAAATTGTATTTAGATAGGTAGGATAGGTTGGATGAGGGCAGCGCAGGACCGATCATCGTGGAGATCTTTGGGGGAGGCCTTTGTCCAGCAGTGGGCGTCTTCCGGCTGAAATGATGATGATGATGATGTATTTACTAAAGTAAATACAAAAACTTAACATTCCTTTAGTCTAATTCCAACTCTATCTGCTAAGGCATTATATGTATATTTAAAATAAATAAATAAAGACCTTATTTGAGTGATGAACACATTAAAACATGAGGGTCACCAGAATCCTCAAGCGTTTTTTATTAACTATTTGTAATGGCTTTTAATATTTTATCTTTTTTAATATGTTTTCAATGTGGTAAGGCCCCAAGCCCATCTGGATAGTAACCACTCTTGGTCTTAAGTATGTCACCATAATAATCTTGTGTTGTGTTCTAGCATCAGTGACCCAGGTTCCTATAGCTCTATGCTGACAGCTGAGTATTTGTGGTACCTTTAGCGTTGTGTACATCCATAGGCGATGGTAACTACTTATTATTAGGTGGGCTAAAAAAATGTTTTAGTTTAACATTGGGATTCTATCACAATGATGTAGCAAATGGCTCCAGGGGTCAGTATGTTTTCTCTATGCAAAGGTGGAGTAAACATTCTTCTTCTTCTGAAAGTGCCACTACATTACTGGAGGTTGGCCGTTAGCTCTGAAAACTTCTCCCTGTCTTGAGCCATCTGGAATAGTCGTTCTGCGCTGCTGATTCCGGTCCACTCCCTAATGTTCCGCAGCCATGATTTCTTCCACCTTCCAGAACACCGTTTTCCCTGTACTTTGCCCATCATTATTAATTGAAGCAGCTGATATCTGCCATGATGCAACACATGCCCCAGATATTCAATTTTGCACTTTTTGATGGTGTGCAATAATTTTCGGGTCATACCAGCACGCTGAAGCACCTTCTCGTTGCTGACTTTCTGGGTCCAGCTTATACATCCTGAGAAACATACTGACCTCTATGGCACTTTGCAACTTAGTTTGGGGCTAGATCGCATTGTCCCAATATATGTATTATAACAGTGTACAAAACTTCATTCTACTAATCAGTAGATAGGTAATTGTTAAAATGCTTAGCAGTTAATGTGTTTAGATTACATATTGATACAAATTGGCTTATAGGTCTCGTTACAAGGTCATAAAATTGCAATTATAAAAATTGTGTATTGGTTCTAAATACTACTGAATTTTTATGTATAAATGAATTATAGAATGCTTTTAGATAAACTTTTTGTTTGTTATGTTTAGTCTTGTGTCAAATCTGACATCACTTCAGGTCCGTATTTAAAAACAAGGCAGTAGGTAACATATGTAAAATTCTATAACTAGATTAAAAAACAACATATTTCAGGCAATAGAGCTAAATCATAATTATATATTTGAAGCTACAAGTACGATAAATACAAAACTTTAACATCTATAAATAGTCGGTCGTTACAAAAAATATTTATTAAAAATGTCATTCACCGCTCTGTTGGGTATAAAATCATAAAATTAAAAAGGCTTCTATAAGTGAGTTCGAAATGTTTAGTCCACAATACCCTATTTCAAAATAATTAATAGAAAATCAACGTTTTTCGTGCAGGTGTAACTACGGTCGTCACCGGCCGGATTAAACGACACAATTTTACAGCAATAATTAACACAACGCCCAAATAGCTATCACAGAGCGATGCCCTAACGTTTGACCTTCACACCAATAAACTTAAAAACACAATTTTACACGTATTTTCATAGAAAATAACACTTGTTTAATACACGTCAAAAATACAATGTTTTCTTACGGAGGTTTTACCTTTATTTATCTTGAAACAAAGCACCACGGCCCCCAGGAGACAAATATGGTGCCACGCGATGGCAAGGAATTTTCCACGGTAATTATTGAGTAAATAAACTTAATAGTTTTCAGTGAAAAAAAGTTTGTTATTTAGGCTTGAAAATATTTGAAAATTACGCGAAAATGTTTATAAAATATGTCCGACTAAACATGGCGTCCAAAGATGTCCGACCAAATTCAATATGGCGCAGAAAAATGGACGCCTCCTCCTCGATGGCTGATGCTCCAAAACTCCATCAAGAAAGAAAAATGAGTAGGTAGGTAACTACGTCACTATTGAAAAAAACATTAAAAATGTTGCCATCTTAGTGTTATCGATATAAAAAATCGATTTAAAGATTAATATTCTCCAATTATTAAAAAAATCTATCCGATTGTCAATAATTTGAAATTTTATTTTTTAATAGCTCTAGTAATGACTGAGACTGGTTTCTAATTAATATTGTTATAAATGTTCCCTTAAACGAATCTCAACATGTTTTAGTTTTATTGTTACCTTGTTGTTGCTACCTGTCCGATTTTCTATTTTTTTTGCATACACTATTTGCCATTTTTGAGAGTAAATTTATTAGAACGTAAACATAATAGTTTTTACATAGGTCTAATGAAAACTTAAGGATTTTTGTTTTGTTTTAATCGATGATATTAAAATGGTGTATGACATCTGTCACGAAGATCGTGTGAAGTGAAGAAAAGCGGATCCCTGGCACTAAAGCGAAAGTTTGATTTGCGTCGGGATTTAATGCTAAGATGATGATAACATGTGTCGGTAATATTTTATCACACCATTTCATAATACTTGTAGTAATGGGGGCAAATATAACCATTAACCAATAAATTTACGGGTAAAAAAATTATCACTTCTATTCGATAAATGAAATTAACCAAAACTATTAAAAATACCGTTTAATAAAAACACTGCATCTAGTCGCGTAGGTAATTATTGGAAATTATAAACATGCAAGTTTCAACTTTATTCCTCAATTCATAAGATTTATTTCCGCCTTGCAGGTGTTTTCAACTTATCATGTAAATATTGAATTTTGATGATTCGATTGTATGCTCTATGGCCCTCAAAATAAAGCACAATGTTAAATCAATGAAAAGATTTACCAATATTTTCAACCAATAAAAATATCGGTAAAAATAAATATCAATTACCAATTAACAGATAAATAAATTCAACCGTTAACGCCATCTTTAACTTGTAGCTCATTATGACGATTATGATACTAAATGAAATATGACATATTATATTTGTAGCAGCACCGCACTGCAAACGGCGCGTGAGATGATTGACAGAGTTTTTTTGTAAGTATTTTGTAAGTATTAGGGACTATCGACTTCACCGGTGAAACCAATCCTATTCTATTCTAATCTACTACAGTTTCGGAGTGTGTATAGCTGGGGAAGAAGAAACTCCCCCGCAACACGTCTATCTATTTGTGCATTTGTATATTGTATATTGTGTGGTTATGTGAGTCTATATGTTATGGGGGGCGGAAGGCATCCCTGAACCTCGGGAAAATTGGGCTGGTCCATACCGGACTGGGAAGGATTGCGTCCGCGAGAACATTCGCTTTAGCGTCTTGGTAATGGGATCAGGTTACGGTCCAGGTAACGGGGTCAGGACACGCGTGAGTGGCTTGGCAGTTGGGCATCTCATAATAGACGGCATAATTGACTGTCTTTACCACTAGCAGATTGGGGTGGTGGGATCAGAGGCTGATGAAAGATAGAGATATAGATAGGGAGATCATGTACTCCTTCATCGGAAGGAGTTCCAGGTCGCGGTGTAGGTCCACGTTACGCATGTAGAGCGGAGCTTGAACTGCCATGCGCAAGAACTTGTTTTGCAGTTTCTGCATAGAGTTGATGTAACATATTTTGCTAGCATGAGCGAAGACTACACTCCAATAAGTGATGATTGGACGGATGCAGGTCTTAAAAAGTGTCACCTTATTCCCGCATATCATGGGGTTGATATATCATGGGGTAGTGAATGACAGAGACAGAAAGTCGCTTCATTATATACTGACGGTGAGCGAAATGAAATAGCGTATTTTCAGTCTCGCTCACTCTTTTGTACTTATTTATCTTGTTTATACATATAATAGTTATTTTCGGAAATAAAATCAGCACAGCAGGGGAGTTTCTTTCGCCGTTTCTTCTACCCCAGCTATAAGCACTCCGAAACGGTAGCAGATTAAAATGGGATCGGCTTCACCGGTGAAGCCGATAGTCCCCAATTTAATAATATTCTTGCCATTCGTGGCTGTTCTCAATTGTCCATATGCAGTGGTTGAGGCGGAAACGTACCTCACAGGAGACGCGTCTCCAAGCATGCTGCCACGGCTGATCGACCCCGCTCCCACGGGGTTCGAATGCCTTATCGTCCATAGTCGCTGTCAAGTCGTCTGAGACAACAACAGCTTTAGCTTTATGAAAAAAAAATTTAAAAAAATTAGGGTATCCTGGAACTGAGTTTTACTACGAACAACCTACCAAGAAGCCCTCCAAAGAAGAACTCTGCATCAACAATAAACTTATTGGAGGCCAGGAACCCCTGCTCTTTCAAATATGAATACAGCTATGTTATATTTAAATTCAGTACCTAAATATATAATATCCTTGAGCACGTGCCAGCATTGTGCCAGTGAACATTACAATTATTAACCATGTGGTTTAATTTACAACATGAACATCGATTCTCTTTAACGACTATTATCATTAAACAACTTCATTTTAAAATCAATTAAATCTATTTTTTTATATCGATATAGTTGCCACACGTAAAAATTCTTTGACAGATACGAATAGCTCGCCCTCTGTTGATGAAAACCTCACAAGTCGCGAATTTTCATTTTTCCACTTCCTGTGGTTATTTAATCAAAACCAGCTGATTTAAAGATAAAATTACACGATGGCTGTGAGATTATTAACCAAATTGAGAGTTCCTGAGGTCCGTAATGTGGCCAACCTCAGTTCGGCGGCGGCACCTGCCACATTATCCGATTTTGATGTGCAGCACAAGACTCCTGTAATTAGGAAACAGCAGCTCATCCCCAAAGCACAATACGGTGGTCGTCATGCAGTTACCATGCTTCCTGGTGGTGGTATTGGACCAGAATGTATGGGATATGTGAGAGACATCTTCAAGTAAGTTTATATTTCTCTGATTATATGAACAATGTTTCAGTTGACATCGTTTGACTTTGAGCCATTAATTATATATATGTACGTCTTATTGAGTCAAAATATTGATATATTGCTTATGACTATTAATATATCTAAATAATAAGAATATATGTTTAAGGAAAAAGGTTTTATTTTGATTTACAATTTGTTTTCATTAATATATTATTGTGTGTTTAGCATTTATTTATGAATGACTGCTGTCTCAATTTTTTTTTAATGTCTGTGGAACAGTAGATCATCTGGTGAACCACTTAGAAGTTTGTGACATCCGTTACTATGGCAGCATATTCAGAGAGGTATGGTTGTCACCCAGACAAGCTTGGAGCCCTACCACCTATCAACGGTTAATTTGTTGCCTTTCGAGACTGACCGCCCCTGGTTCCAGGGGTCCGTATTCTTACTCTGCCCCTGCACGAAGAAATAGATTATATACAAACTTTATCTACAATATTTATTTAAAAGACAAAATATTTAGTACTAACTTGCTTTTTTGGGTACTTTTAGCTGAGCATAAAGGTTAGGATATGTTTTGTTTAATATTAGTTTATAGTTTGAATATTTTCGACTAGACTCAAGTGATAGACCAAAGAAAAGATGGATGGTATGCGTAAAAGAAAATATGGGGAAAAGGGTGTGTACTACCTGTATACTTAAAGAATGGGATTGAAAATGGTGTCGCTTCTGTTTACCTCTCACTCATACACTCACACTCGCCGGTATGGATAACAATACAAAAACTTTTATGAGGATCGCCTTTTGTATTCATAACAGTCCAGTTATATTAGCCTACATATCTAATCCCATTCTTTATCTGTATGGCTAGTATGTTGAGATGACAGTTAACAGTGTGAAAGGAAAGAACATGTTGTATCAGCCTCTTATAACATGGGCGAATGGCTACAACTAACAAAGCAAGGCTAAAGGAAAACTACCCTCTTTTGTTATTTCCTCGAAAGCTTAGGATTTCTTTGGCAGGCTGTTATAAGGGTATTTTTACAGGTATATTGGTGCCCCAGTGGACTTTGAAGTGGTTGATATTGACCCTACTGTTGACAATGACGATGATGTCCAATATGCTATCACAACTATCAAGAGGAATGGAGTCGGAATCAAGGTAACTTAGAAGAGATAATTGCAATATATTTTAATCAACACTAACTTTTTTAGATCAAGCTTAAAGCTGGCGTTTCGCTATGGGATATAATATAACTTGTATCCCAAAATATAAATTATATCCCGCAATTGGCCATCATACTGTGAAATGATGCTAAATCACATGCTAAAATGTATATGTATACATCATGCTAAAATGTATATACATTTTAACATGTGATTTCCTTTAGAGGATATTGACTACATATCGAAAACCTAAGCCCTTCCTACCAGGAGGTAGGGGCCTAATGGGTCCTGTAGACCCATACTGATTCACTACAATGTATATGAATATGGTCACACAACAAGAGTTAATGAATGAATGTTTACTATATTATTGAAGTAAATTTTCTTTAGCACCTTTGTGATTTGAATATTCAATGAAATGAAAAGTTGACACCAAAAAGAAACAAACATATTCTTATTCCAGCTATGTGGTGTTGTCACAACATGTTCTCTTTTTCCACCCTCTTCTATTAGTCGTCATCTGAACATCCAGCCATTTTTTCTTTGGTATTCATCCATTTTCATTTCTAACATTTTTACCAAGCTTTTATTAACTGGGCCTGTATACATCTATCTCTGTATCCAGTGGCGGATTTGCCCTAATGCCCAGGAGACCTAGGGCGGCCAAATATTAGGGGCGGCCAATCGTGACAAAAATTCACTGATGATAACAAGAAATAACTCAAAGTACGTAAATATTCTAAAGGAGGCTAGCGCACATTATGGTGGGCCGCACTGCACCGCATCCTATAACAATAATCTTCCTAAATCACTTTTATTTACTATAAATGTGCAATTATCCCTGAAATATGGAAAATATTACAAACTAGCAGATGTTATATATAGTTAACTAAATTTCTGAATCGATTTCGATAAAAGTTGGCAAAAAAGTAAATTCATTATGTACTCAATATGATAGCTGCTGAGAAAGGGGTGGCTGGTACTTACTACTTGGCCTGGGGCCTAGGGAGGCCATGTATCTATGTAACGGAATTTTCGGACTCTATTTTTACCCACTTTAATGATCAAAAAATTACCAATTTTACACACTTGTAAGACCTGGTGACTGATAGTCCTTATCAGCATCATCAGGATTAACACATACCTTTCCTTCTACAGGAAGATGATAAATAAATAAAAACATTTACCAATTGGGAATTGACAACATTATAAATTATAGATTAAAAAACTAAAAAATACTTTTATTAACAAATTAATAATTAAATAAATATTCTTAACATAATATATATTTTTATCCGTGCAGGGGCGGAGAAAGAATACTAACCTCTGTGGCCGGGGTCGGCCTGTCGTAAAAGGCGACAAAACAACCCAACCTAGCTACGTGGTAGGGCCTCAAGCCCGTCTGGATGGCGACCACCTTTGGTCTTAAGTATGCCGCCATAATAACCTTGTGTTGTGTTCCGGCATTAGTGATCCAAGTTCCTGTACCCTTATGGGACAGCAGCGTGTTCGCGATGCCACTGGCGTTGCAAACACCTATAGGCGACGGTAACTGCTAAATTCTAAGCGGGCTGTCAGCCTGTCTGCTGTCCTACGCAATAAAAAAAAAAAATTACTAAGAAAATCTATCACTGTTCTAAAAAGCGTGAGGTGCTAGATATCAATCGTTATAATTTTTTTTTACTAGTTGAAATGCAGAGTTACATTTTAGTGTGATTAGCTAGAATAGAATAGAATATTCTTTATTGTACAAAACCGATACAGATTAGATTAATGATAAAAAAATAAAACGTACAATTGGCGGTCTTATCGCTGAAAGCGATTTCTTCCAGATGTAGTGTGTAAGTCGATTTAGTCAGTATAATTAAAGTCGTCGTACAGACAATACGTGTTTCAATTAACGACCTATACCCCCCACACTTCATGGCGACCCTGCCTTGCGCTATCGCCTAGGTATCGGGTTTCGCCCAGGTGCCGGGCGACGCGACGGCGCGACGGATAAATAAGCGAGATCAGCGAATTCCTGTGTGCCTCAGTGCACGAAGTTAAGACTTTTGAATTATAAAAATTAAAAAACATGATATAATGACGCCAACCACTGAACTGACAACGTCGTTTGAAGACAGAAAAATTATATATTATAAAAATTACAATGGGCAACGGAAACAATAAACAAGAAATAAAGGAGGTGATTATTGGAGAGAATACTATTATAGAAACTCATATCCAAAGAAACAACATCCTACTGCTGTCGGCCTTGGGATTAATCATACTTTTCATTTTGGTTGTACTTATTAAAAAAGTACTGGACAGACAGAAGAAATGGATAGATAAGAGAATTAATGCTGAGTTTGTCAGAAGAATGCGTATGCGGCTGTCCAAAAGGATCTACGGCGAAGGAGAAGGAGTTGAGGATGTGTAGTGCTTTTATTATTTTTTTTTAATTCTTTTTCTGTGAGCTATAAAACTAAGAGTGCTATGTTTGTGTTTTTGTGCGCTACTTATTCCAGAACAAGGTGCCGTTACTGATTTTCTATTGAACTTTAAATTTAGTTAATAATTAGTGAGTATATTTTAACGTCATTAAAAAATCTATGGAAGAAAATGTAGAACAAATTTTATGTGAGTTAACTGACATACAAATATATTTAAGGAAATTGGGCTCTAAAAGAAAACAATATAAAATTATTGTAGACGAAAAAATATTAAAGGCTAAAAAGCTATATTCTTCTTATGAAAATATTATAAGTATTATTCCCGAGCATAAAATTTCTTTAGAATTAGATGAACTTATACTTGAAGTATTAGGAGAAAAAATTGAATTAGCTTACTCAAAAATTCTTACTTATAGTACTGAATCTAGCTTAAAATATAATAATTTTTGCAAAATGGAAAACTTTGAGATAAGAACGGCAACATCATTAATTCCTATAATGGATGGTTCTGAGGAAACAACAGAAAAAATTATTGACACTGTAGAATTGTATAGTGATTGTTTAAAAAATAAAGATCAGATAAAGTTACTAATATCTTTCGTATTAAAAACTAGGCTTACTAAATCTGCTAAGTTAAAATTAAAAGGTGAATATAATGATATAGAAAGTCTCGTAAAAGACATGAAATCTTATTTGCTTACAAAAAAATCTGCAAATTCTATTCTTTCTCAAATAAATAACTTGAGTCAAAATAATATGTCTATCAGTGAATATGGAAATAAATTATCAGAATTATTCGTAGGCCTGACTATCGCACAAGCTGACGGTAACGAAAAAGCATGTGAAATACTAAGACCTATAAATGAAAAACTTGCAATTAAAAGATTTTCTGATGGGTTAAGAAATAGGCGATTAAGTACCATTATTTCAGCACGTAACTATTTGGACCTCAAAGATGCGGTGCGAGCAGCTGAAGACGAAGAGTTGGCTCAACCTTCTTCATCCAGCAATATTTTCAACATGAGAGGTAGGTCAAATAACAGATATAATAACACAGGAGGTCGAAATAATTATTATAAGAATGGTTTTAATTCCCTAAAACCATTTGGATATGCTAATTATGACACAGTTAATAAATATAATAATTTTAAACAACAACATTTCAATAATAATTCCCGTGGTGGATATTACCGTGGAACAAGTAATAACAGGGGAAATAATTATAATTATTCTTCGACAAGATCTTATCGTGGTAGAGGAAATCGTGGTAGAAGTTCACAACATAAGATGTTCCCTGTTCAATTATGTGACAATACGGAAAAACAAAAAGAAAAATTGGAAAATGAAAATCGGTTTTTTCGGGGTTAAATATTTTAATATTATGACTTGTAATGAAAATGTTAGATATGCTCATTTTAATGTAAATAATAACAAATGTTCATGGCTAGTAGATACCGGAGCATCAATTTCAGCAGTTACCAAGAAAGTATTAACGGAACAAATTCCACTATTTAGAGACAACATCGAAATAAATGGTATTGGGGGAAAAACTCAATCTGAAGGTTTTGTTTATCTATCTTTATATGATCAAAATGGAACTTGCTTTAATCATAAATTTTATTTGTTTGATAAATTACCCTGTAAATCAGATGGAATACTTGGGCTAGACTTTTTATCAAATTATGATTCACATATTGACTTAGAAAATAATATATTAAAATTACGTAATGTGCACGAGTGTACCATACCACTTTATACGACACCAACTATTTCTTATAGCTGTCTGACTGTACCTGCTAGAAGTGAATCAATCCATTATATACAATTACAGAATAATAAATTGAACCATGATATTGTTGTTTTACCAAAACAGTTAAATGAAAATTTGTATTTAGCAGCCTTAATAGTTAAACCTGTTAACAATGTTATACCGATTAAAATATTGAATACCGGTGAGGAGTTAGTTACTATACCAACTTTTCAGCCAGAAGTACATTCGTTAAATGAATACCAAATCTGTCAATTTACTGCATGTAAGTCGAATGCAGAACGAGCTAGTACTTTGTTATCAACCTTGAATATAGACCATTTACACCCTACGGAACGGACGACTATAGAAGCTATTTGTTCCAAGTATAGCGATATATTTTATCTCCCAGGAGATAAACTTACTACTACCAATATATACGAACATAACATTTATTTAAAACCAAATACGAATCCTATTTATACGAAACCGTATAGACTACCAAATAGTCAAAAACCAGAAATAGATAAACAAATTAAGCAAATGCTAAAAGACGATATTATAGAAGAAACTCAAAGTGAATGGTCAAGTCCTATTTTACTTGTACCAAAAAAGTCCGACGATGTTAATAAAAAGTGGAGATTAGTTATTGATTACCGTAAATTAAATGAAATTATTCAAGACGATAAATTCCCATTGCCTAATTAAACGGATATTTTAGAATCTCTTTCCGGTGCAGTTTATTTTAGTCATTTAGACCTTAGCCAGTCATATTACCAAGTAACCTTGAATCCAGAGTCTAGGAAACTTACGGCATTTACAACTAATACGGGACAGTACCAGATGAAAAGAATGCCAATGGGTCTTAAAACCAGCCCTAGTTCTTTTTCAAGAGCTATGACTATAGCTATGTCAGGATTAAACTATGAGAAATGTTTTATCTACCTTGATGACCTTGTAATTTTTGGACGTAATTTAGAAAGTCACAATAAAAATTTAACTGATGTTTTTGAAAGACTTAGAAAGGTAAATTTAAAATTAAATCCCAATAAATGTAATTTTTTAAAACAAGAATTATTATATTTAGGTCATACAGTATCAGCAAAAGGAATCTTGCCTGATAAAAACAAAATTAAAATAGTTGAGAATTACCCTAAGCCTAAAAATACAGATGAAGTAAAACGCTTTGTTGCATTTTGTAACTACTATAGAAAGTTTATTCAAAATTTTGCTGAGATAACTATCCCATTAAATAACTTGTGTCGTAAAAATGTACCTTTTGTTTGGTCCAACGAGTGTGAAAATTCATTTCAAATTTTAAAAAAAAAGTTGATATCACCACCCGTTTTACAGTACCCAGATTTTTCGAACAAAAATGAGTTCATTTTGCAAACTGACGCTTCAGGTATTGCCGTTGGAGCAGTACTTTGCAATAAAGATATGCGACCGATTGCTTATGCAAGTCGACCTTTAAACAAAGCCGAACGAAATTATCAAACAATTGAAAAAGAATTAGTTGCAATCGTGTGGGGAGTAAAGTATTTTAGGCCATATCTTTTAGGTAAAAAATTTACAATTATGACTGACCATAAACCGTTAATATATTTGTTTGGAATGAAAGATCCGTCAAGTAGATTACTAAAACATAGATTAACATTAGAACAATACGATTTTAATATCACTTATATTAAAGGAAAAGATAATTGCGTAGCTGACGCATTATCTAGGTTACCAACAAACTCGGACGAATTAAAGTGTATGAACTCAATATTATTAACAGTAATGACTAGAGCACAAAAGAAAAAAATAAGCAACGTGGAAGATAATACAGAAACTCATATCAATAGCAATGACACGGACAATCGGACTGATCACCCGAAAGTTGTGGAATTGTTACGGATACCGAGTGACGCTGTAGAGATGGTTTTAATAGAAGGAAAGGAGATAAATAAACTTAAGAAACAAAATAATATAAATGTAGAAACCGAGTGTTTTGCATTTTCTCAAAGTAAGAAAACGTTATACATTAACCTTAATTTCAAAGCGCAATACACGCGAGCCGTTTTTGTGAAGAAATTAAGTCAGTTTTGTAAAAACATAAACGTTGATAAAGTATGTATAATAAAAGGAAATAATAACGCGTTATTTATTAAAGATTTAGTAGACGAAATTAAAAATGACGAAATGTGGACCGGTCCACGCATTTGTATTTTGCGAGGTGTTGAAAGAATTAATGACGACAATGATAAAAGATTTATTATTAATGACTATCATTTACTGCCCACAAGTGGTCATGCTGGTGTGCGCAGAATGATTAATAACATAAAAAGAAAGTATTACTGGCCAGAAATGGAGAAAGATGTTAGAGAATTTGTAAGTAAATGCGATAAATGTCAATTTTCAAAGTATTCAAGAAATACTAAGGAGCCTATGGTAATAACAACCACAGCTTCGTATGCTTTTGAAAAAGTTTTCTTAGATTTAGTTGGTCCACTGGACAAAGATATAGATAATAATAGTTATATACTTACATTACAATGCGAATTAACTAAATTCGTAGAGGCGTATCCACTTCAAAATAAGGAAGCTGTAACCGTAGCTAAAGCATTTGTTAACAATTTTATTTTAAGGTTCGGAATACCGAAACAGATAGCTACAGATAAAGGAACAGAGTTCATGTCATCTACAATGACAGAAGTCTGTACTCTTTTGGGAATTGAAAAATTAAATTCAACTTCATACCACCATGAATCAATAGGATCTCTTGAGAATGCACACAAACATTTAGGTGCATATCTGAGAATACAATGTGACCAATTTTCTGAAACTTGGAGACACTGGCTTCCATTCTGGTGTTTTACTTTTAATAACACTGTACATTCTTCTACAAAATACGCTCCATATGAGTTAGTTTTTGGGAAACCTTGTGAAATCCCGAGTAGAATAAGTAAAAACATTGAACCTTTGTATAATCCAGATAATTATAGTTTAGAATTAAGGTATCGTTTGCAAGTTGCACACAAAGATGCTAGAAATAATTTGTTACAAAATAAACAAATAAGAAAATGTACTTATGATAAAAATAAAAAACAGGTATTATATAAGAAAAATGATTTAATATTGTTAAAAAATGAACCTGCAACAAAATTAGATAAATTATATATTGGCCCATATACTGTAATTGAAGATTTAGAACCTAATGTAAAAATTATGAAAAACAATAAGATAGAAATTGTGCATAAAAATAGAACTAAGTTGTTTAAAAATAATGTTTAATATGCTTAGCATTAATTGAATTCTAGTATTAAGTCACTATGTACATACTAATATAATACCAATTTTATTATAATAACTGTAAAAAAAAAAAAAAAAAAAATGTTTAGGTTACATTTTTTTTTTTCTTGTACCCCGGTGGTGTAGTGTGTAAGTCGATTTAGTCAGTATAATTAAAGTCGTCGTACAGACAATACGTGTTTCAATTAACGACCTATACCCCCCACACTTCACAGACAACCTTTGGATGGACAACATATACAGAATTTTACTATGGTCTAGTTATACAATACTATGAAGAAGGATATAATAATAAGTTAACAAAATATTCAAAAGTAGACAAATCTAATATAAATATTCTATTCAAATTTTAAATCTATATAATACATACAAATAATGGAAATAATAATAACTTTAAAAGAGATTCTGTGTGGTATAAAACATTATTTAAGTGTGTTTTTTTTTTTATTTTTTAAACTTTATATTTTGCTTGTTAGAAGAGAAACCCTTTTCATAAATATGATTTAGCCTATGAGAGAATGAGATAGAATTCAAATATATAGTGTTTCCTATAGTCTTCGTCTTTTCTTCATTCAGGCCTTTGTAGTTTTTATACACTAACTAGCTTTTGCTCACGACTTCGTCCGCGTGGAATGGTTACTTTGGGATAGTGCTAAATTTTACCAGCGACATCATTTACGTAGCAAGTGAAAATATTTTTTATTTTTTCACCGGTGCAGAAGGTGGTACTATTAGTTATTTTGTGCCGCCGCGCACTGACCGGCGCCTTGTACATCATTATTGCGCGCTTAATCATTATTTTGCTGCGATATTATTTTAAAACTGCGATATCTTCTAAGATACTCATTGAAATCAAATGATGCAAAGGGCAAATTTCTTTTAAATTAAATGCTTGTAATGAATAACGTATTTATTTGGATAAGGATTACTATCATATTTATAAAAACACTTTCACAAATAATGCTTTATTTTAGAACAAATTTGGTTAGCATAAAAAACGTTATAGTGAGCCAACCTTATAAGATAGACATATTATTATGCTCTCTCGGACTTTTTTTAGAACTTTTAAAGGGGAAAAATTATACATTATTTGAGCGAAACTTTAACCGTTATCGCAGCGCACGCAGCGGAAGCTCTCAAATGGAAAAAAAACCCAGATTTTTAAAATATTCTTTATGGTGCTCCGCTCATATTTGTCTTAGTGTGATGTTGTAATAGTACCTATATATATAGCTTATAAGCCTTCCTCAATAAATGGGCTATCGAACACTGAATGAATTTTTCAAATCAAACTAGTAGTTCCAGAGATTAGTGTGTTCTGTAGTATACATAAATCAAATGTAATTTATTTTTCTGATATTTCACTTCTGCTATATGTGAATTGGATACATACTTGAATTATGGTTCATATGTTTTAGGGCAACATTGAGACAAAGAGCGAGGCAGCGTATGTTACATCTCGCAACGTAGCCCTCAGGAACGAACTTGACATGTACGCGTATGTGCTGAACTGTAAATCCTACCCAGGTGTCAGTACCAGGCATAAGGATATTGATATATCCATTATAAGGTATGTAAATACATAAGCTTCTTTACAATAACTATTATTTTATCCTAGACTAATAAATATAGCTATATAGATATTCATCCGTGCAGAGGCGGAGAAAGAATACTGACCTCTGCGGCTGAGGTCGGCCTGTCGTAGAAGGCGACAAAACAACCCACCCTAGCTTTGGTCGTATGCCACCATAATAACCTTGTGTTGTGTTCTGGCATGTGACACAAGTTCCTGTACCCTTATGGGACGGGAAAGCAGCGTGTTCGCGATTCCACTGGCGTTGCAAACAATTCTAAGTGGTCCGCCAGCCTGTCTGCTGTGTTCTGTCGCTCAAGCATGACTAGAAGACCCTGAAAGACATGGTCTTCTGGGTATTTTCATTTGATCTTAGCCATATGTATTACGCAAAAATTAGGCAAACTAGTTTCATCCCATAGGAGGGGGATTCCTGGCCTTGAAAGTTTTAATAAATATACTGGCACAATTCACAGCGCCATCTAGTCTCATATAGGTAGCATAGCACTGGTATTATAGGTACTAGACAACCGATATACTACTTATATACTTTTGTAAATAAATACATATTATGCGAAACGGGAATCGAACCCGTAATCTCTGCAAGAGTATCACCGACTTGCGTTAGCCGCTGCGCCAAGGAGATCCTCAATGGGGTAACAGTCATCTTAACTTTACGGATTTTTTTTTAATTTCCAGACAAAACACAGAAGGCGAATACGCCATGCTCGAGCACGAGTCGGTGAATGGTGTCGTTGAATCCATGAAAGTCGTCACCGCGAGCAATTCGGAGCGTGTCGCTCGGTTCGCGTTCGAATTCGCCAAACGTAATGGCAGGAAGAAGGTATGCGTTAAGGCTTTCATTCTTTACACGCGAAGTTCCATTTCAAATCCAGCATTTTCGAATCCGTTGAATCTATCACTTTTGACCTGAGAGAAGAGACAAGATGGTTTTTACATTGACTATTTAAATAGATAAAATATACTTAAGCGCATTCAAAAATCATTTACAATAGTAAATAAAAAACACCAGACAGAAGTGATAACTTAAACTAATCTAAGTTGAACTATTTCATATTGAAATTGTTTAACTTGAGAAAAGCTTAGGTTATTACTTAAATTTTATGTATAATAATATGATAATGTAAGGAAAGGTTATTTATTAATAAAACCAAAAATAATTAAAGTTTACGAATTTCCAATTTTTCCAAAAACTGTTTCAAAATTATATTTAGAAAAAAAACTCAAACTGTATTTCATTGTAATAAAGTCGCAATTCGAATAGATCTAGCGCAATCAATTGAGGAGGATCATTGAATTGAATTCACAGAAATTCACGGGAACGTATTTTATGAACGGCTCCTAATATTCAAACATATTTATACCAAGATTACATTATTCACATTATAACCCGTGCGCGATAAGTTGAGACTCGCCTGGAATGCAACCCTCCGCCCGCCACCCCTGTAACTTCCCCTCAAGCTCCCGTGTTGTACTGTAGGCAACGCAGCAGAGACAAAGTAGCGGGTGGAAATTTGTTGTGATTTTTTTTGCGCACAGTACAACCATGCGTCTGTGGCGTCACCGCCCCCAGGTCTCAATTTATTGCGCACGGGTAGTACATATAGTCATAACATGACTAACATATGGTAATATCATCATCATAGCGATGAATCCCGGTTGCAGCCCAAACTCTCACTTCGGCGCCCGGGGTCCGCTTTCCGACTTTTTCTTCTCCACTTCGCACGATTCTCGGCTTCTCTGGTGGTCAGTCCATTGGCATGCATATCAACCCCTACGATGTTTGGGTACACCCAAAAAGTGCTGGCCCCTCCTTCTGCCGGGGCTCGGCGGTGGCGGCATGGCCAGACATTTGTTCTCCGCATAAGTAGTCGGTTGCCGTAAAACGTGGCCATAGCAGCAAAGGCGACACTCCTGCAATTTATCCGCTATATCACGGACATGAAGGCTGCCGCGAATGCGAGAGTTTCTAATGTGGTCCTTCCGCGTTCTTCCACATATCCACCGCAGGATATTCATCTCCGTGACTCGCAGTGCCTGCTTGTGTCGCTCCAGCACCGGCCATGCTTCACATCCGTATAAAAGGACAGGCCTAATGATGATCTTATAGACTAACATATGGCAATATACCTAACTATATTTCCAGGTTACAACAGTACACAAAGCGAACATAATGAAACTCTCGGACGGTCTGTTCTTGGAAACTTCTAGAAGGCTCGCTAAGGAGTATCCCGACATCGAGCACAACGACATGATCATAGACAACTGCTGTATGCAACTTGTTGCCAAGTGAGTGTTTATCAATTGTGTTTTTGTCATCTTCATTAGGAATAATGGTTCAGCTCGATAAAGCGCGAAAAAGCAAAAGACCGTGGATAATTATAAACTTTTAATTATAAGTGTTTAGTTCAATTTTTTTTATTATAATTTTTTATTGCATTTGAATTTAGCAGTAACCGTCGCCTATGGGTGTTTGCAACGCCAGTTGCATCGCGAACACGCTGATGTCCCATAAGGGTACAGGAACATTGGGTCACTAATGCCGCAGAACACAATACAAGTTAAGCGTAAAGCTAAAGCGTACAGCTGAACACTTTCAAACACCACCCCCCCCCCCCATGTGAAATGATTCGCCTTATCTTTATGGAGGGGGCGATAGAGAAAATGCAAAATACTGTAGACAATTATAATCAGTAATTTTTAATCATGCAGGGGCGGAGAAAGAATACTCACCTCTGCGACCGGGGTCCGCCTGTCGTAAAAGGCGACAAAACAACTCACCCTAGCTACTTAGTAAGGCGTCAAGCCCGTCTGGATGGCGAGGCGACCACCTTTCGCCTTAAGTACATATCGCACGCTTAATCATAAACTGACCTAACTCAAAAAAAAAACCTGTTTTTTGGGAAATCGCAAAAAACGTTTTGTCATTTACGACTTATCCCACATATTAACTTATAACTAAATAGCGGGTAACTCAGTGTGGGAAAGAGATATCGAAATAAATCTTAGTTTGGCCGATAGAGGGCGTCGATGCAATGCTGCCCGTTATATTATCTCACTTTAGACCTAAATCGTAATCGGTCAGTTTATGATTAAGCGTGCGATATGCCGCTATAATAACATTGTCTTGTGTTCCGGCATTAGTGACCCAAATTCCTGTACCTTTATGAGACATTAGCGTGTTCGCGATGCCACTGGCGTTGCAAATACCCATTGGCGACGGTAACTACTAAATTCTAAGCGTTGTCTTACAGCAATAAAAAAGGGCCCCAAGTCTGTCTGGATAGCAACCACCCTTGGTCTATAAGCATGCCGCCGTAATTACCCGGTGTTATCCGGCATTAGTGTACGTACCCCTATGTAAATTACAACAGTAAGTAGACCGTCAGACTATCTGCTTTTCCTCAGCAATTAAAATAAAATGTTTTTTTTTTATACAGACCTCACCAATTTGACGTGATGCTAATGACGAATTTGTACGGCTCGATCGTATCCAACGTGATCTGTGGTATAATTGGCGGCGCTGGTTTGCTCTCCGGTCGCAATTACGGCGATCATTACGCGGTATTCGAACCCGGCACCAGGAATACTGGTGAGTGTTGCGTTCATAGTGGTGGTGGTGGTTATAGTTTGTATGATGGTATGGGATAGCCATATCGCACGCTTAATCACAAACTGACCTAACTCAAAAAACTGTTTTTTTGGGAAATCGCAAAAAACGTTTTGTCATTTACGACTTATCCCATATATTAACTTATAACTAAATAGCGGGTAACTCAGTGTGGGAAAGAGATATCGCAATAAATCTTAGTTTGGCCGATAGAGGGCGTCGATACAATGCTGCCCGTTATATTATCTCACTTTAGACCTAAATCGTAATCGGTCAGTTTATGATTAAGCGTGCGATATGTTGAAAAATATGACTAATATACTGTCGTATCATTATAAGGGGGGGGGGGGGGGGGAGTTTTGTCAGGTTTTCCCTCTAAGATGGAGGGGAGATGACGTATTGGTAGTTGCATTTACAAAAAAAAAATGTTTGCCACATTTATCAGCAGTGGAATGTTTTTTGTTTCACACAATGCCATCTAGTAGCCAAAGTAAGTAGCGTAGCATTTGTGTTATGGGTACTAGACAAGTAATTACTACATAGATATATACTTTTGTAAATAATATATATTATACATAGAGAATATAATCCCGGGACCCCGGGATCCCGACCGTTTTCTGACCCCGAAAATCCCGGGACTGTACTTGGCTAATCTCGGGATTTTCGGGTTTGCCACAAACAGGTCTAGTTTGCATTCAGTTGTCCGTTGCGAGTTGACAATGACCTTGCCTAGATTATATTAATAGCATTTATTACATGTCAACAAAAAAGCAAACCTTTGATACGCGTACGATACGTACTACATAGGTACAACTCTAATAATATGTTTGTCTTAGAACTTAGAAAGGATTTCCTAGCAGGCTTGGAAGTCAAACCTTGGATGCATTGATATTTCTACAACTGTATTTTCGAAATTCTAAATAAGTTTTTTGTCTCGTTATTTCTTACTATTTTGTAAAAATATAGTGTTCTTTGTTTTGTCTTTTTTATTTTCTTAAAATTCCTTTCCTTCTTTTCCCGGGTTAGCCCCGGGATAACGGAATTACGCATCAAAAATCCCGTAATCTCGGGATCGAAAAACATGCTCGGGATTGTATTCTCTAATTATACATAAGTACTCAGACGCGGGACGGGTATCGAACCCCTGACCTCCCCGCAAGCGTATCTATTACGCGACGGAGGTCGTCAACGGCTATTATAATTATCAATTATTTTTAATAATTGTCCCACAGGTACAGCGATAGCAGGTAAGAACATTGCGAACCCAGTCGCGATGATAAACGCGTCTATCGACATGCTGGAACACCTAGGTCATCACTTCTACGGGGACCTCATGAGGCGTGCCGTCGACAAGACGATCAACATCGACCGCGTCATGACGCCCGACGTCGGCGGCACCGCGTCGTCGACTGACGTCGTCAATGCCATCATCGGAAACATCGGCCGTTGTTAATGACGTCATAAATTTCATTTCTACTTCCAATACCAGCCTTGTTTACAGTAAATAAAATAAGCAGTATATTGGGAAAAGTGCTAATGACTCGAATGATAATATTCTCAATGACGTCACACTGACGTCATAATTGTAATCATCGCGATCACGATTGTTAATTATGCCAATTCGTTATGAATTACAGTAAAATACAATTAAAAAAATATAAATACGTCAAATAAATGACCGTATATGAGTTTTTCTAACATACATACATATAATCACGCCTCTTTCCCGTAGGGGTAGGTAGAGACCACTTCTTTCCACTTGCTACGATCCTTACATACTTGTTTCGCTTCGTCCACTTTCATTATTCCCTTCATACATGCCCTTCGGTTTAGGGTACTCTTGACCTGGTCTTTTTTTAAGACGTCCTTGATCTACCCCTTCCAACACTTCCATTCACACTCGCCTTATACACTTTTTTCGTCAATCGTTCTTCATTCATTCTCTCGACATGTCCAAACCATCTCAGCATACCTTTCTAACAAATTCATAATAACTTATTAAATTAATAATATATCATAACTTTTTAAATTAATAATAATATATTTCAATTATTAAATAATACAGAATACTAAAAATACTACATTCATATTTCCCCCTATTATACATGCAAACCTTTTGATCCATTATAGTAAATATCTATTCTAGACTGCAAATGCTTGAATGACGTTACTCGTTTCGTCGTACGTCAGACGTCGGTGGCATGTTGACGTCCGACTTTGTGCGATTAAGATGCCTAAGAACATGCCATCATGAGATTCATAACTTAATTTAAAAACTTTAATAATTTAATTTTGCTATATTTAGTAAATTATCTCCAATGCACTTTGTAGTCAAGTATCACACTTGAAGAAAACGTCACGAGTTCGATTCTTACGATTAGACAGTTTTTCTCGTGTAATTTTAATATACGCAATGGTTACGTATGATGAAGATCGTCAGATAACCATCACAACTAGAACATTGATATATGTAACCCGCTAATCTTGGATAAGGGGCGGGTATACGGTCTGTTGTAAGGTACAACTACCCTTATTAGTTTTCAATACATTTGTATCAAATACATTACATTTGATATGTCGAATTTCATCGTAATTGGTCAAGTAATTCTCATTTGCTGTAAGCATGTAGTGTAATTATTTATTGTTAAAATTAATTAAATTGATATTAAATCTATTGGTTTTTTTTCTTCCTGCTCTTATTCGACATTATGGGGTCGGCAAATGTCGTCTCCTTCTATTATCCTGTTAACTGTCGTCTCAGCATTCACACGTATAGCAGTAACGCGCTTTTCTTCTAGCACATCTTCTATATCTGTTTTAGAAGTGTGGAGGCTTCGGGGCAACAAAGGAGTGGAGGCCTGCTAGCCCCAAATTATTTTCCAAATAAATTGAACAATTTTTTTGCAGTCAAGTTTTTTAATAAATAATTTATTGTGAAACCAAGTAGATTCTTTTAGTATTTAACAAACATATACAGGGCGCACCAATTCAAACACTTCCCGCGCTCCTTATCCTTGCCTCAGACGGTCACCGCGCACGCCGCGTCCCAGCGCCCACGTATCCCAGAGTCCCAGAGTATTGCGTAATAGGTCGCCCCGAGCGGGTGTGCGAATATCGCCACGTCACCACGTTCATAACGCGATCGTCAGTTATTTAAATTGTACACTATTGTTTTATTTATAAAACCTATATACGTATAAACACCACCCATACATAGAAATATAATCGGAAACAAATATCGCCCCGGTTGCCCTCCCCTAAATCCGGCCCTGCCCCAATAAAACATGGATTCTTGGAATAAAATCTTTCTCCATACAGGGACGGAGTAAGAATACTAACCTCTGCGGCTGGGGTCAGCCTGTTGTAAAAGGCGACAAAACAACTTTAGCTACGTGTTAAGGCCTCAAGCCCGTCGGGATGGCAACCAAGCTTGATCCGAGGAAAAACTGCCTAAATATCACACAACATTCTATTGGAGGTCAGGAACCTCTGCACCTTCAAAACATCCTTTTACGCATTCTTTGGGTCTGCCTCCTCTGTGCCTATCCTTTCACTTTCAGCATTTTTTATTGCTGTGGACTATCAGACAGGCTGACGGCCTAGTAGTAATTATTATCGTGACCCACAGGCCACATCACTTATAACAAGGTTATTATGGCGGCATATGTTGTTTTATCGTCCTTTACAACAGACCGCCCACGGGAGCTGGATTTAGTATTAAGTACTCTGTCCGGAATCAGTCAAAAGAACATGTACAATAAATTTTCGACTAAGAGAACACAAGTGACCATAATATGCAGGTTGAAGTGGCAATGGGCCAGACAAGCCTGTCCTAAAACTGATGTCTAATGGAGCAAACAAGTCCGTGGACGCTCAAGCCATATGGACTAATGATCTACGAAAGATCGCCGGTCGCGGCTGTATGGAAAAGGCAGGGATGTGTGGACGATTGGCTGAAGACATGGATCTGTCATAAGACAGATCAGACAGGCTTCTACATTTCTACAAACCATTACTAAATGGAATATTCTTTATCATGCTCATAGAGATGTATATTTCTCCTTCAGAATAAATACCTGGTTGTACAGTGGTATTAAATCTCAAGGTCCGCATTCGAATTCATCACATGGTATCACCGTTTAGGCAGATTTTCTCGTCTATGTGCATATAATTTTTTTTATCAACTACTATTTAACTTTTAAAATGTAACTAAACTTTTTAACATTTTTATCCGTGCAGGGGCGGAGAAAGAAACCCTAACTAAGTGGTAGGGCCCCAAGCCCGTCTGGATGGCGACCACCTTTGGTCTTAAGACCAAAGTAAGTATGCCGCCATAATAACCTTGTGTTGTGTTCCGGCATTAGTGACCCAAGTTCCTGTACCCTTATACGACAGCAGTGTGTTCGCGATGCCACTGGTGTTGCAAACACCCATAGCCGATGGTAACTGCTAAATTCTAAGTGGGCCGTCAACCTGTCTGCTATCCTACAGCTATAAAAAAAGATACATAATTGCGACGTACCCAGTGGAAGTTTGTACTATTGGCCGCCTTAGGCCCCAGGCCATGTAGTAAGTACCTACCAGCCACCCCTTTCTCAGTACCCATCATAGGTATTGAGTACTACTTTTTTGCCAACTTTTATCGAAATCAATTCAGAAATTTAGTTAACTATGATATCTGTTAGTTTGTAATATTTTCCGAGGCTTCAGGGATAATTGCACATTTAAATAAAACATTTAAAATGGTTTTATTTACTTTATTACAGGTTTATTCACATAAAGATAAGATTTAATAAGTGAATTAGGGAGATTATTGTTATACGATGCGGTGCAGTGCGGCCCACCTTAATGTGCCTTTAGAATATTTACGTACTTTGAGTTATTTCTTGTTATCATCAGTGAATTTTTTGTCACGATTGGCCGTCCTAAGGCCCGGGCCTCCTGGGCCTTAGGGCAAATCTGCCACTGCACGTACCGCATAATTGCCATTTACCGAGGGTGAAGGAAAGCATCACAAGGAAACTTGCATACCTAGATCACCTGTATATGTAACCGTATGGTGAGTATACTGTCCATTCCCTCTAGGGGTAGGCCCACGACCAGCAGTGGGACGTGATGGGCTGTATTCCGTTTATCCTTGAGTTATATGGTCTTTTGGCAATAACCGTTGTCAAAATCAATTTTCATCTATTCTACGTATTATTACAAGAATTGTATCAACGCTAAAAGGACCCCAGTTTTGTCCTGTGACCTTAATAGTATATTCCGGAGTAAAGAAAATAAATATTTATTATAAAGGTCGTACGCCAGTCACCAATCAGTATAAAAAAATAAGAAAGTAACGTATGTTGTAAGCTTTATATTCGAGGCGTGGCCAGTACAATAAAATTTCAAATAGGTGGGGCTTATAATTTGCCAAGTCCCGCCCACCGGCGCTTGCGCATCTCTTAAATATACCCCTTATATTATTACGCATTGCTCGATCTTACCGATTCTTTCTTCGACCATAATGTTACCTACAGTATTTATGCAGAGAAAATTCAGTGCTTTTTTTCGATAGATCTCGGTACATTATCTTCCTGGCCAGAAAGACAAGAAGAAGAAGCTCCATGCAGGCGGAGTAAGAATACTGACCCCTGCGGCCAGGGTCGGCTTGTCGTAAAAAACGAACAAACAACCCTAACCGGGTGCTCCACGCCCGTCCGTATGTCAACCAGTGGCAATCACCCGTGACTTCTAAATATGCTGTCATAATAACCGTGTGTTAAGTTTCGGAATTAGTGACCAGGTTCCAGATGGTACCCCTGGCAATCATCATCATCGCAAACATGGATAGGCGACGGTAACTTATAACTATTGTATAGGTAATCAGCCTGTCTTATACTGTCTCACAGCAATAAAAAAGGAGGTGGAATGTAGAAAGACGAAGAAATTTGGTTTTTACAAGAGCATCGTCGCAAGTTTGCTTCCACACCGTATGCATTTCTCCATGCAGGGAGTAAGAATATTAACCCCTGTGGCCAGGGTCGTAAAAAGTGATAAAACAACCCGTGTAAACAACTACGTGGCAAGTAGTAAGGCGCCCCAAGGTTCCCTGGTTCGCAACCACCCGTGGTCTGTATGTCGCCATAATAACCGTGTGTTGTATTCCGGCATTATTGTACTCTAAAGCTTAGCGTACACCAGGCGGGCCGGGCCGGGCCGCATCGCAACGATAAAATCCGCCTGCCATTGAAATATATTACGGTGTGTCGACTAGAGGCACGGCGGGACGGAATCCGTCGACGGTTCGCTCGCCAAGCGTATTTTTCCGTCCTTGCGATGCGGCCCGCCTTCAGTGGACGCAACGTGACGCCAACACACTGACATGTTTACTGCATTTGTTGAAAAAGTTTGCAAAAAAATGTATGAAGAATTGTTGATATCTCTCGTTCCACACTATTCTGAATTATATAATACTGGTGATCCTAAGTATCATGATGAATTGCGAAGGAATAATATTTGGAGTGAAATAGCGGCTATTATGAAAGAAACTCTAAGTATGTATTTTATAATAAATTTTACAATTATTCTGTGTTATGAAATCCTCGTCTTACAACTTCTGTCCATTTCTACGTCTGCCTCTTGTGGACGCCTTGCTTAAACTAATGGCAAAATTCCGTCAGTGCGGCCCGCTCCGTCGCCTCCAGCCACCAGTGGACGCAGTACGCAAAAATGCTCGCTGCACCGGCCCGGCCCGGCCCGCCTCTTGTGGACGCTTAGCTTTATGGAACTACAGCGTGTCCGCGATCCGCGATGCCTCTAGCATCGATAACATCCCTAAGCGACGGTAACTGCTTAATAGGTGGGCCGTCAGTCTGTCTGCTAACCCCAGCAATAAAAAATTAGGTACATTTAAAATAAAAGTCAAATAAGAAAAACAATAATTTATTATATTATTCTAGGAAACATAACCGTTTGATAATTAATTTATGAGTATGTATATTTTAAGACACTACGTAAAAATTTGTTTTGTATTTAAGGTCTCACAAATAATGAGTGCGGATTAGCCGTACAATTAGTTGTGGGACTCTAATGAAGTAAAGATATGTAGATTTAGCAACAATTCTTTTATTTTTGTTACACACAATACAACTTAGTTCGTTGTTGTTGTTGTTTTAATTTGCCAATCTGGCAGGCAAAGGACTTAGTTCGTAATCTGACATGACCTCTTTTTTGACATCTCTCTCGGTGTTTTCATTGTTAAAAACTTGCCATTAATATAAAACTTTCTCCCACACGGCCATCCTGGTTATTCATCTGTACCAGATGAACAAACTCTACTTTGTGGCCGTACTTATACTATTTTTGACACACACTGTCGCCAACCTTCACGTTTATATTTTTTTTTATGGAAGCGACACGGATATTTTCGCGGCCATATCATAAGCCACAGCCCTCTGTCAAATACGCAGTGGCGTAGCGAGGGGGGGGGGGGCATCATGCCCCGGGCGCTACTCACAAAAGGGCACCAAATCGTCCGCAAAACAAAAAATTACTGGATAATTTTTATTATAGTTGATTTCTGGAAAATTTATTTTAAATTCGTAAATAAAAAGGAACACTAATAGTCTAAACCAAACTGTAATAATATTGTATATTCATAATAGAAATGGCATCATGGTTTACTAATTTCTTTCTTCTTAGAACTAATTTTAGATGTTAATATACATTTCAAAATCAAGTCTTGTTTTCTCAACTAAGTACATTTCATGTCTCAAATTTAAAGCCTAGCTTGAGCCTATGACTTTATTTATTTTACTTTATTTATTTATTAATTAGTGAGTATATTTTACATTATGATATTATATGGTTTTCAAATGGGGGGCTAAAAAGGTATTGTGCCCCGGGCGCGAGTTAAGCTCGCTACGCCACTGCAAATACGTTACTAATATATTTATCCATTTTTATTATGCTACCGGCACGCTATGATGGCCGTT
Organism: Malacosoma neustria; assembly: GCA_963693495.1. Taxonomy (NCBI): domain Eukaryota; kingdom Metazoa; phylum Arthropoda; class Insecta; order Lepidoptera; family Lasiocampidae; genus Malacosoma; species Malacosoma neustria. The sequence goes on along the minus strand of OY856399.1, from coordinate 5,491,866 downwards.
TTGACGTTTGTCCACTCATGAAGTTTCGTATTAATTAATAATTACATTTGAAGGAGCAAATTGCTGTTCTTTATTGTCAATAGCGACGTGCAGTTATCTATACTACTATTATAAAGAGGAAAGATTTGATTGTATGTTTGTTTGTTTGTTTGTTTGTTTGTTTGTTTGTTTGTTTGTTTGTTTGCTTTGAATAGGCTCCGAAACTACTGACCCGATTTAAAAAATTCTTTCATTGTTGGGAAGCTACACTATCCCCGGGTGACATAGGCTATATTATATTTTCAAAAAAATTAGGGATCCTTACTAAAACTCCAATAATGTAACCCAAAGTGTAAAAAAATTACCTAAAATATTATTTAAATCGTGTGCGTTGCGAAAACTATTGATGATAGAATAAAATAATGTACTACAACTTTGCAGAACACATCATTATTTACAAAAAGTGTCGCGACAGCATATGTCTAACTATTATAGTTATGCCACAATAAGTGCTCTTTTATTTTAAAAATTTAATTGAAATGCCGCCCCTAGAAAAGACTCTTTATTTGGATCTTGGTATTAATCCTTATCAAAATAAATTACTTCATATTCAAAACTGTTTCAATACCTTTATATACCTTTTTGAATTATTCAATTCGGATATTCCATTCGAAAGATATCACGAGTTTAAAAATGTAAGTATTAGAAAAATGTTGCGTGGTAGCCGCTCACCCTGTTCGGCTAGCTAGGCAGCACCTTATGCAATGTAGGCGTGCGCCACTGGGGTTTTTACAAAAATTAGAATACTTATTAAAAAATAACGAAACATAAATAAAAAGTAATAACAAAAAAAATCATTAAAATAAAAGCTCATAGAAATAATAATGTTCAAACTTTCTTTATAATTTTATTTTTTAGTAACCTGACGAAAATAGAAGGGTTTGCCTCTGTCCGAGGAGTGCACGGGTGTGCGTACCCGAGGTGCCCGAGCATCCGTCGCTTCACTCCCCTCTCCGTTCGAGGCGACAGAGTCCTACCTTTCTTTCCGTCTACCTCTTACATCCTTTCCAACTTAGCTCTCTGTTCGTGGCGTGGTCCCCGGTGGGATGATTGCGAATACTGATTGGGGTCCCGGGTTCTACCCTGGGACCTGATTTGGTAGTCGAAACCATGCCTATTTCGACTGCGCCTGCACAGAGTGTTCCCGGGGCGGGAATTGCATCCTCGCTGTCGGTTGGTCTTGCTGGGCCGGCTACGACGTCAGGCGACTCTGCTTTTTCTGGAGTGTCGTCTGGTAGTCGTACCCACGCCTGACTAGCACGCGACGGGGATGCGAGTCCCGTCCGGAATTGGCCGGGGACCTGTCACTCCCAGCCCTGGTTCTGTCCATGGTCGGGGGCGATCCTGGATGGACGGCCGTCGCCTCCTTTTGCGAGGCAGTAGTGTCTGCAAGGGAGGCGGCGGAACGGGAGCGGGAGTCCGCCACCGCACTCCCCTCCCGCCAACGTAGGCCGCGTCGTCGGCGCCGGAGGGTGGGCAACGATCTCCGGCCGCCGTAGAAAACGGCCGCGGGCGGCCCCTCGGGGGAGGATCCGCCGCCCGCACTATTGCCGCGAGGGAGAAGGCCGCGTGCTGTTCCACAGCCCCCCTCAACTCCTAGAGTTGTTACAAGAGAGCGCCGGGGGGACGAAACCCTGACCCCCTGGCGCCAGCACTTTAGAAGGGGCCCGCTTTAAGACAAAGCGTGGGCCGGCGCCGGCCCGGGCCACGAGATCGGCAGGCCATATATCCGTGGGCCCGGGCGTAGACGATAGGAGAACAGCGGGGTTTTTTAGTGGGTCGAACATCTTTTCCGGAGTCCCTTATATCCCTCGGTCCCCCCGGGCCGGGATAACCCGTCAAGAGAGGTTTTTCCCCGAGACCGAAAAAAAATAGAAGGGTTTAATTTTTAATTTTTTATTAAATACCCGTGCGAAGCTGGGACGGGCTGCTAGTTGATAATAAAGAACAGCAATGTGCTCCTTCAAATGTAATTACTAATTAATACGAAACTTCATGAGTGGACAAACGTCAAAACGGCCATCATAGCGAGACGGTATAGTAGTGACTGGTGATCTCGTAAGTCGAAAACGTCCGCATTTCCATAACTAGACCAAAAATTCGACAAACTCCGTGGCTTTCGCGTCGAAACGCCTACAGAGGTCACGAGTATCTTGTATTCGTAATCAAGTGTTCTAACGCTTACTTTGGGCTAGTTGGCGCTATGTGAATAGTCGCTGTATATTCATTAATCTATACAAATAAATACTTTACAAATAAATAAACTTGGAGGGTCTGTTTGTAATATTAAAATAACCGCTTTTTACTAAGTGTATATGGATATATACACGGTAAATATACCAAAACAACATTTTTTACAATTTTAGTCTGTCTGTCTGTTTGTTCCGGCTAAACTCTGAAACGGCTGGACCGATTTTGACGGGACTTTCACTGGCAGATAGCTGATGTAACAAGGAGTAACTTAGGCTACTTTCATTTTAGAAAAAAAAATAGATTTTGTTAAAAATGATAAGTATTGGAAATTATTATCCAATTTAAGTTGACCTCAGATTTATATCATCAACCATATAAAACAGGGTTCAGCTTGGGCTGGACATTGTAGGTTCGAACGCGGTTTGTATATTTCATTTATTTATACCTAGTCAGGTCATAAATTCTGTCACATGTTTAATGTAAAATAATTGTAACAAGTTTATTAATTATGTAACCATTCATATACCAAAATGAACTTAACAAAACATAGATTCTTATGACATTAAAGTTTATTCAAAATGACCTCCGTGATTTTGAATACAAGCCTTCAATCTGCGCGGCCAGTTGTCTATCGCAGCACGAACGAGGTCCATGTCAATATCGGCGGCTGCCTTAATCAAGGATGTCTTGAGTGACTCCAAATTGGGATGAGGCTTTGAGCACGCCTTTTCCTCCAAGTGTTGCCATATCTTGTAATCTAACGGATTCAAATCTGGACTGGAGGAGGGCCAGTCTTCGTGCCGGATGAAGTCGATTTCACGCGCCGCCAGCCAGTCTTGTGTGCTCTTCGCTCTATGAGCTGGCGCCGAATCTTGTTGGAATACCCAGTGCCTGTTATTGAACATGGTATGAGAAACAGGTTCCACAAAGTTCGTCAGGACTGTATTTTGATACACAACAGCATTCGTTTTTACACCTTTCTCACAAAAATGTACCTCTGTTAAGCCCCAATAAGAAACTCCCAACCATACCATGAGCGAGGATGGAAAATGACCTCGTTGGACACGCGGAATACGGTTGCTCGCTTCTTCACTACTGTGTGCGTACACCTTATCATTTTGTTTGTTGTAGCTCTCTTCTACGGTAAACATTTTTTCATCCGAAAAAAGAATTTCCCGATATTTTTTTCCCGCGTACCGCTTCAACAAAGAGCGGCATCTCTTCAGTCTCAGGTCCATTAGACGAGCATTCAAACGATGTCCTGTTTTTCTTCGATATGCCCGAAGCCCTAAGTCTTCATTTAACACCCTTTTCACCGTGGTTCTGCTTAACCCCATCTGAAGGGCCAACAGTTTCTGCTTACGTTTGGGATTTCTTTGAATTCGTGCCTTCACAGCTTTTATCACTGCTGGAGTCCTAACAGACCGAGGGCGACCACTTCTTGACCTGTCATCTACACTAGAGTCTTCATTGTATCGTTTGATGGTACGATAAACGAATCTTTTGGTAATATTCAAATTTTTCAGTATGTTAAAAATTTGAATTGGCGCGTAACCGCAACGATGCAACGCAATAACTGCAACACGGTCTTGTTTAAGCGTCCACTCCATATTTAAAAATGAGTAAAATTCTAAAAGTTATACATTTTTATTTTCATGAACAATTCGAAATTCGAATTCAATAAACTTTTTTGTGGCCAGCATTCTAAAAGAAAAGTTTTTACTGTGTGACAATACTTATGACCTGACTAGGTATATTAGGGCTTATATATAGGGTTTGTAATCCAAAATAAACCATAAGATATATCCAAAAAATGCTGCCCAAAGTCACTATTCCACGCGGACGGAGTCGCGGGCACAGCTAGTCTATTAATAAATTTATTTTACCTAATTACAAACATTTTCTCCATGCAGGGGTGGAGTAAGAATACTAACCCCTGTAGCCGGTGTCGAACTATCATAAAAGGCGACAAACCAACCCTAGCTAGATGGTAGAGCCTCAAGCCTGTCTAATAAATATACCTTGTCTTATTCGTCTTGATATATAAGTATGCTGCGATGATTCCAGTACCTTTAAGGGACAGAAACAAGCATACAAGACGTAACTGCTTACTTAAGTGGACCGCCAGCTCATCTGCTATTCGGCAATAAAATAAAATACACATTATTTATTCTTTGGTCTATCAAAAGATTATTTTATTGGGTCGCGTTGAGTTAGTCGCGTCCCAAATTATATGGAGTAATATTTAAGCGCCAATTTAACAATGTCAACCATTAAATCCACACATTTTCAGCGATTCGATCTCGCTAAGTCTATCATATGGCTAATAACCCCGCTACGTTAGTAATCTTTGTTTGAATAAAAGAATTCCGCGGCCTACTAGATTAATAAAAAGTATTTTCACGAATGAAGGTCTCTCGCTGAGAGGGCTTGCACGATATATCTTAAACGAGCGAGGCTGTTCACTCCGTAGGTGTTGCTGTCATCTGTAATAAAAATTTACTGTAAATAGTGGTTAATGGCGTTGCTTGGCCAGCCCGGCTGGATGGCAACCCATGGTCTCTATAATGCCGTCATAATAACCTTGTGTTAATGCTTAAGTGAACCAGGTTCTAGTTCCCCTACACGAACGGCAGCGCGTTCGCGGTGCCTTTGGCTTCCATTCAATGATGTTTTTTTATTAGGAGCTACAAACAATTTTACCATAAAAATTACAATAGAGGTAAAATAAAAATTTCAATTACTAATGGTAAAATTACTAATGGTATCGTTGCCCACAGTGACATATCGTTGCTCACAGTGACAACTGTTTACCATAATGGGCCGTTATGATGTTTGCTGTTCTACACGCAACACCCATGGGAACTCTATAATTTGGATATTAAACTCCGAAGCAGAAGATTGGCAAGAGTCAGGATTTCAGCTTTTTATTATCCGTGCAGGGGCGGAGAAAGAATACTGACCTCTGCGGCCGGGGTCGGCCCGTCGTAAAAGGCGACAAAACAACCCTAGCTACGTGGTAGGACCTCAAGCCCGTCTGGAATGCGACCACCTTTGGTCCTAAGTATGCCGCCATGATAACTTTGTGTTGTGTCCGGCATTAGTGACCCAGGTTCCTGTACCCCTATATAGAACAGTAACGTGTTCGCGATGCCACTGGCGTTGTAAACACCCATAGGCGACGGTAACTGCTAAATTCTAAGCGGGCCATCAGCCTGTCTGCTGTCCTACAGTAATAAAAAAATGTACAAATTTGTTTTCTTTGTAAAGTATTTTTCATTAATAACTGTAGGTAGATATAAAATAAATCAGTTTTTCCGGAGACTCGGGCTTTTTTTGCTCGCCTCAGTGTTTCCGTTAAATACACAACTTTCCTAAATGCTTGTATAAAAAAAATTGTTATCATAAACACTTTTGGATGTGAGAGTTACTTACTAGCTAGGAAAGGTTTTTCCTTCTCCGTCTTCGTTTCACTCGTGTCGTAGTGCTGTCGTGTCACAGACACGGGAGATTCTACGTAGTCTTTGCAAGAATCCGACTCCAACTGTAAAGAGGAGGAGTTTAGCTGCCAGTCAAATATATTTGACATAAAGAGATCGCTGAACTCGATGAGACAGAAATAATTCAACAGACGATTTGTAAATTAAAAATTGCCTCTAATTGCAGTCTTCTATTAAAACAATTGTATGGATATTTTATATTATCGTGAGTTATAAATTAGAGTCTGGCCACGCTAACTCTGCAATGGAATAAATGGGCAACCCTAAAAAGTTTTTTATATGGTATACTTTTTCTGATGTCACTTTCGTGGTACGTGAGCTGTCAGATCGCTTACGCTGTTTGTTGTTTTTCATATATTTTAAAGAAAAATGGTTAAACCTATTAAAAGTGGAGTGCGGGAGTTATTATATAACATGATAAGTAAATTCCAAGATGTGAAGGAACATCATGATGTCGTCCTTAGCCAAAAACGACAATGTTTACAAGATATCGAAAAGTTGACGTGTAAGTAAATCTAGTGATTTTGATACTTCGCCGTTTTATTTTACCATTAGATATATCTAAGAACATTTTTTCGAATACTCATAGCCTGTTGATAATGGTGACAAGAAGCTCGTGTCAAATTAATCCAAGTCCAATTTCAATAACGTATCTATATATTCTATTCTATTCTTGAGAGTCTTGGCTCCAACGCCATGGGCATCGATTTGCCAATGTCATAGTGGAGAGGATAAATGGTTCAAAATGGAGAGGATAGATGTTAGGAAGTATAAATAAATATAGTATTATGATGTGATAAAATTACCTTTGTTTATATAAAAATAAAAATGTGAACTATAAATAAATATTATTTAGTGATAGGAATTTACATAAAGTAATTACATGTTTATAGTCACATAATGATAGCAGAGAATTGACATTAACAGGTCGAAGAAAATCATGTGGAAGAAGAACGTACAACAGTTGTGTAGTATTGGGGCAAGAGAAGAAGATGTGTTCTAATGTTCCTTCAGCTAGTCCACATTCGCAAAGTGAGTGGTCTCTTACCCTTATTTTTGCCAAGAAGACTGGAGTTGAACAATGACCTAATCGCATACGATCTATATGTAGATTTGATTCCTGCAGATTGGATTTTGACATTACTTGTATGGGTCTTATGTCACTATTACATAAATTATAGATAGTTAACTCATAACAAGTATTTATTTTTGGACATTTCAGGTGGTATAAGTGATGAATTAAAACCTCATCTTCAAGTTGCCCTACAGAAGCTAAAGGCTCTTGAAGAACTTACCATCAATAGTGAGAACCAGTATATAAAAAAGATCGCTTCAATGACTGGTAAGAATCTGTTACTTACGTATTTATTTTCTACAATTTTCGTTAGATTATGTAAGTAGGTACAACATACATCCAATACATATTGCATTCAATACAAGTTAAATTAAATTTTATAAATAATTTATATTTATTTATACAGGAGTCGGCGAACGAACTTTAAGAGTGATTAAAAATGAGGGCCAAAATAATCAAGGAATCTGGAGGACTCCTGGCAAAAAGCGTAAAGCACGGGCAACGAAAGTTAATATTGACAATTTTGACCAATGCGCCATACGAAATACAATAAATCAGTATTATTTGACCCGAAAGGAAGTGCCTACTCTGCGTAAATTACTACTTGAATTGAGGCAATCAATTGATTTTACTGGCTGCAGGGAAACCTTACGCAAAATATTATTAAACATGGGCTTTGAATTTAAAAAAAATCTTGAAGAACGGACAGTCCTTATGGAAAAACATGATGTGGCGGCATGGAGGCATAGATACATAAGAAAAATTTTGTCATCAAGAAACGAGCCTGTAGAAACGAGAAAACCTATTGTATATATTGATGAAACATATGTGCACTTGAATTATAAACCCAAAAAAAGTTGGCAAGGACCATCTACCTCCAAAATGGTGGAGAACATCTCAAAAGGCAAACGGTTTATTATAGTTCATGCTGGGACAGAAAATGGGTTTGTAAATAATGTGTTACTTGTGTTTAGTACAAAATCGAAGCATGCGGACTACCATGATGACATGAATGCTGAAAATTTCACAAAATGGGTGTCTGAAAAATTACTGCCCAATCTTGAGTCACCGAGTATTATTGTTTGCGACAATGCTAGCTACCATAGTATACAAATAAATAGGCCACCAAATACCAATTCAAGGAAACAAGATATTCGAGACTGGCTGACTAGTAATAATATTACATGGTCAGAGGAGTTCACAAAAATAGAACTGCTTTGTTTGGTGAAAAGGAACAAACCTGATGCAATATACTTCATAGATGAATTGTTAAAAGAACACGGCCACGAAGTTTTGAGATTGCCACCGTATCATTGCCACTTAAACCCCATTGAGCTGGTATGGAGCCAAGTAAAAAGAAAAATTGCCGAAAAAAATGTTAAAAGCACTCCGGAAGAAATGGTTAAAAAAATTGAAGAAGTATTTGGATCAGTCACAGCGGATGACTGGAAAAAATATGCTGGACATGTGAAACGGTTAGAAGAGGAGCACAAAATAAAAGACAGGTTACTGGATGATGCTATTCCATTTATAATAAACCTACAAGAATCTGACAGCGATGATAGTAATATAGATGATGAACCTGTTGAATTTGAAGGCATTGAATATTTAGTTTCTGATTCTGATGAATGATTGCGTGTTTGCTATGGTTTCATTTGTAAATATAACACGAAATAACATAACAAAAAAATAAATGATGTTTAACATTAAAAAATCTATCGTTGTTTTTATATTGTCTGAGTAGTTTCAGAAATCTCCTTAAAGTAAAGGCTAAAGTATTATCAATGTGTAGATAAACAATAGCCTCAGTAGATTTTTAAAAGTTAGGATCTAGAATTATTATAACCTGTATCGTACCTATTTATGCTCTACCTCAAAAATGTATCAAATCGACAATGCATCGTGCTGAAGTCATGGCTATTCTTTACCATGAAAAAATCAGAATATAAACAAAACAGGCTAAAATAAAAAACGCTAGTATCAAATTAGTTTTTCGAAGTATAGACGGTGTTACCATCTATAGATTTTCAAATTCCATAATTTTCTTACTTCTGCAGAGTTAGCATGGCCAGACTCTAGCTTCAAATTACCGCATACGGATAAAAATAAACTTTATTTTTATTGCCGTAACACAACACAAAGTTAATATGGCGGCATACTTAAGATCAAAGGTGGTCCCATCAGATGGCTTTGGGGCCCTACCACCACGAAGAGTGGGTTGTTTTGTCGCCTTTTACAACAGGCCGACCCCGGCCGCAGAAGTTAGTATTCTTTCTCTGCCCCTGCACGGATAAATACTATTGACATGCCATAAGATATAGTTAAAAGCATAGATTGTTACGCGTCGTCTATAACGCATCAAATGACTGCATTTTTAGTTACGTCATTTTTTACACCCAATACTGAATTTTAGTACACTAAGGCTTATTTAAAAATTTTACGTACATACATAAATGTTAATGAGGCTAATTATAATAATTCATAAAACAAAGGTCAATACGTTTAGTAAACAAGTGACAATCGCCAGCCTCGCTAATATTAAGCAATATGTCCATTTTGAACTCACACTATCACTACGATTCCGGTAAAAACCTGAAGTGAACTTTATTAATTTTGAAGTGCAACTTCTTTAGTACCTACCGTTGTGATTTTAAAAATCGATAATACGAAAAATATACCAAAAAAAACTCATAAATAGGATTTAGCCAGCGTGAAAACGAGATAGAAAGTATATTCCTATACTTTTCGTCTGCTCTATTGTTCGGGCTTCAGTATTATTTCGTATTATGTGTTGTGTGAGCCTTGGTATTACCTATTTTTCCTAAGTTTCCATATGAAACATATGTCGAAAACATATGGCTCTCTGCGCAGTGCAAAAACATGTAGTAAAACATGTACCTACGCATTCCACATTCTCAGTGTGCGCAAAATATACGTTCTGGAAAAAAATTTGTGTCCGTGACTGTAGACGCTGCCTTGTTAGGCAATAATTCGCCTGTTTTTGCGTTTGGCACGTGACATTATTAAACAGCGCCTACATGATTTCTCCTAAAAATTATGTTTTAAATATATGTAAGTTAAATTTGTTTTCAAGGAATGCCATCAGCCGCTTTTACTCTAAACGCCATTTCTCCGTACAAAGGCGGAGTAAGAATATTAGTTCTTGCGGCCGGGGTTGGCCTGTCGTAAAAGGCGACAAAACAACTCTAGCTACGTGGTAGGGTGGATTGAAACCATCAATAAAAAATACAAATCTAATTAAACTAAAGATTTAAATGGTTCTCTGCTATAAAATATTTCTCATTGCAAGCTTATGATAGTTCTATAAAGCACTTGGACATCGCTAATGTGTCACCGGCTTTACATTTCCCAGAATATAACTTGTCATGATGTTAGATTCAAATTAATCCCTGTCCAGAGATAATATATCGGTACACGTGCGCGTGCGCAGCGCGATGCATCAAAATAGAAATGCTAATAAAACACATTTATTGCAACAGATTTAATCATTTTAATTGGATATTACTTTGTTGTTTATTTGTGGACAAGTTTAGCTGAGGGAAAGAGGTACCACTGCGTGCAGGAGCGGTTACCGTTGCGATTGGGGTCCGCCTGTCGTAAAAGGCAAGGTACCAATCAAAGCTACGTGGTCCCAAGCCCGTTTGGTAACCACTGTTGGTCTATAAGTATTCCGCCATAATAACCTTGTGTTCCGACATTAGTGACCCAGGTTTCAGTATCTCTGCCAGTAGGTCGGCAACCCTGTCATCCAAAAGAGCCAAATATAGATAATACACAATTGAAATTTATTGAAAGCTATTTAAAAAAGTGCTTTGCTTTAGTAGGAGAGATTATTACAGAGTAGAGTAGAACCAAAGTCAACGACATAGCCCGGATGATTGCAAAACTGAAGTGGCAGTGGGCTGGGCACATAGCGCGAAGGACAGATGGCCGTTGGGGCAGAAAAGTGCTCGAATGGCGACCGCGTGGTGGAAAACGCAATGTTGGTAGGCCCCCCACCAGATGGACCGATGATCTGGTCAAGATCGCCGGAATAGGTTGGATTAGGGCAGCTCAGGACCGATCGTCGTGGAGATCTTTGGGGGAGGCCTTTGTCCAGCAGTGGGCGTCTTCCGGCTGAAATGATGATGATGAGAGGCGCGGGTTGCCGACCACTGCCACGCCAGCAGCGTGTTCGCGGTGTTCCCCTAGTATTGCAAACATCCCTAGGCGCCAGTAACTGCTTACTACAGCAATTAAAAAAGAAATTTAGAAAAGTAGTTGGCGTTGGTTACTTACGCTACTTACCGTTAACCCCAACATGATAAGTTGACTGACAGTGACAGTACCACAAGAAATAGTTCTTACCACGGCAGCAGCTCTCAAGGCCGCCTGCAGTCTCTCTATGTGCTGAATAGCCGCTCTTAATATCTCTAACTTCGGAAGCCTTTCACTGCCCGCCCTGGATCTGATTCTTAGTTCTTCAAAGGCAGCGTTTACCTGGAAAAGGGAGCTGCTTGAAAATCCATCTATTTAGAAGTTTGGAGGGAGAAGAAGAAGAAGTTTTTGTGTAGGAGCGGAGTGAGTACTGAATACTCTTTCGTCCGCTGACGGCCTATCGTAAAAGTTGAAACACCACCTAGCTAGGTGGTACGGATTCAAGCCTGACTTGGTCTAAAAGTACGCCTTATGTTATGTTTCAGCATAGGTGACCCAGGTTCTAATTCCCCTAAGCGGACGACAGCGTGTTCGCGGAGCCCTTAGCGTCGCAAACATCCATAGGCGACGACTCTATACCAAGTAGGCTGTCAGCCTGTCTGCTGTTCTTCAGCAATAAAAAAAGAAGTTACGTACTTCAGTTTTTTTTTATTGCTGTAGAACAGCAGACAGGCTGACGGCCCGCTTAGAATTTAGCAGTTACCATCGCCTATGGATGTTTGCAACACCAGTGGCATCGCGAACACGCTGCTGTCCCATAAAGGTACTGGAACTTAGGTCACCAATGCCGGAACACAACACAAGGTTATTATGGCGGCATACTTAAGACCAAAGGTGGTCGCCATCCAGACGGGCTTGAAGCCCTACCACGTAGCTAGGGTGGGTTGTTTAGTCGCCTTTTACGACAGGCCGACCCCGGCCGCAGAGGTTAGTATTCTTTCTCCGCCCCTGCACGGATAAAAAGAGTCGTAACAAAGAAGAAGAATATATACCCGTACCACGGCAATCTTCTCCCAGTCATTTTATTTTCTACTGTCTCCTGAAATCTATATGGTTTTTCAGCAACTGACCATTTCCCCCTAAACACTACAACAGTATATGTCCCAATAAAAATAACTTTTGAGATTGCTCAATAAACATTCAAATATACGGCAGACATCTTAATTCAACATAAAAACAAATTTACGACTACCTTCAACGATTTATTTTTTCTTCATTTTTTTAAATGTCCCAGCGTTTTGTTAGTTCCGTTAAATATTATGATGGTAATGCATAAATCTGTCAAACGTCGTGTTTGAGAGGGGGTGGCATTTTTGAAATTAGTTTTTATGTATTAGAAAGGCGAGTATTCATTGAAATATTTGTATGAAATATATTTGATGCGTTTTTTATTGCTGAGGAACAGTAGAAAGGCTGATGGTCCGCTTCGAATTTTGCAGTTACCGTTGCATATGGGTGCTTGCAACGCCAGTGGCATCGCGAACACGCTGCTGTCCCATAAGGGTACAGGAACTTAGGTCACCAATGCCGGAACACAACACAAGGTTATTATGGCGGCATATTTAAGACCAAAGGTGGTCGCCATCTAGACGGGCTTGAGGCCCTACTACGTAGCTAGGTGGGTTGTTTTGTCACTTTTTACGACAGGCTGACTCCGGCCGCAGAGGCTAGTATTCTTTCTTCGCCCCTGCACGGATAAAATACTGGCCTATATAAAAAACTTGAAAGGTGTCAAGGGACACCCCGATGGAACGAAGTTCCTTTCGATTAATTAGTGAAGGGATTGTAATAAAATTTTATTTTTTTTAAGTTATAATAATATTTTTTTTATTATTATCAAATATAATGTAATATAAACTTAATCAGTAACTAACCTAACTCCATCAGCAATATCCGGAACTTGTGCAGAAACACTGTCAGGATTCATTATTATTATTTTTTATTATTTATTATGTACAAAAAACCTGTATACACTCAACAAAAATAATTGTCGCCACATCACACTGTTCAATGCGAAATAGAAATGAAAATATCTGGCTTGCTTTCTATAAGAGAGAGAGAGAGAGAGAGACAGACAGAGAAACATGCGCACGCCGCATAGCTTACTATAGCAAAAAGTGTCGTTACAACTTTTCGTGAGAACTTTTTCCGTCTAGCCCCCTTTCACAACGCGCGATAAGGAACTTCGTTCCAATAAGGGCCCAACGCCGTCTGAATAGAGCCGAGGTTGATACGAACCGCGAATATCGTGTGTGGGGAACCCACGCCACCAGACCCAGACGTAAAAATCAGCTCGCGTGTACAAATCTTAACATTCGAATATAAAATTAGCCAGCACTTATTAGACCCGGCCCATTGCACGCAACTGATCCGATTTACGGCCACGAAAAATACTAAAATACACTACACTGTTAGTTTACGCGGATTGAATTGGCCTTACTTACTTATACTTTTTTATAAGTCCAATTTAGACATGTATAATTTACGCATGTTCATCATGCAACTATGGAATTTGCGAATCTAATTCTTCTACTTCATGCCCTTAGCCCAAAACATTAGTCGTCATCTCAACATTCACACATTTTTGGCCATATCGCCTTTTACACAATTCATAAATTTTTTCTTTGTATTGGTCCAACCCTTCTTTTGTATACATCCACTCACATCTAAGATTTTCCTTGTTAAATGATATTATTATCTTCGTACTAAATAACCATACCAGTCACTTACTTTTCAGCTTCTCAATCGCTAATTTCCTCCAAACTTCCCCTGATATATTAATTTCTACTTTTTTAAATTATTTACAACTAACTGTGCCCGCGACTGGATAGTGACTTTAAGCAGCATTTTTTGGATATATGAGGTCAACTTAAATTGGAAATTCAACCTACTAAGTCCAGCCTAAGCTGAACCCTACCTATTTCATATGATTGTTGATATAAATCTGAGGTCAATTTAAATTGGATTATAAAATTTCTGAAACATCATTTTTAACAAAAAAACTATTTTTTTTTTCTAAAATAAAAATAGCCTAAGTTACTTCTTGGTACATCAGCTATCTGCCAGTGATTTTGGTATATGTACCGTGTATACGTCCGAATGCACTTAGTAAAAAGCGATTATTTTAATATTACAAACAGACCCTCCAATTTTATTTATTTGTATATAAGAGTATAGATATAGATGTATAGATTATAATTGTTCTATTCTTAAATATCTTTAATTCTGAAAGATATTTTTCTAGTTTGGGGGCAGTGGCTGATGTTTTTGTTTTATGGCTGTTATAACTATACATAATTTTATTTGATGACCTTAATATTGTTTGATTATAACTTAATGTATATAGTTATAAGTATGGTTTTGAAATAAATTATTATTATTATTAACGAACTTTTTAATAATTTGTAAATAAAGATCGTGTCTACTTTTGTTCCTTACGGAGGACAAAATAATATTTATTAGCCTTGAACAAAAAATATTAAAAATACAGTGACAATTAAAATAGTTAATTCGACCATTTTTCTAAAAGTATGTTGAATCTGAAAGTAGATGGGTACACAGGCATGGGCTCGATAGCGATGGAAATGCATGATATGGGGTTTATGAAGTGACCGATGAAGAATGCCAGGATATAATAAAATAGAAGAAAGAGACGTATTGTGCCGAACCCAAATGATTGAGACAAGGCCAAGCTTAATTGACATCGTGACATTTAGTTACAAATTATACTGTCGATAGGATGATTTTTTTTTAATACAAGAAGTGACATTTTACTTTTGATAGTTAAAAATGATATTTTTTACCAAGCATAAACTTTACGTATTTATATGTTAAAAAAATCAAAAGCTCTTTGACTGCTCCATACATGTGTTGCTCCGGGTTGTATGTCAAATATAATAAATTTATTACCAGACATGACATGAAAGAGGTGTTATGACTTTGATATCTTAGGATTTAGTGTTGTTTTTTCGATGAAAAATAATATAAGTTATTGCCGATAAATCAAGATTATTATGAATTATTTGTAATTTAAAAATTATAAAGTTGTGGATATTCGATTTATAGTTTTAACATTTTATGAAGCATATATTAAACAAGGAGATTAGAGATAAGGAGATATATATGTTTGAAAAGTGACCGTCAGTACGTTAAAGGTGGCGCCACAATAGCATAATTAACTTTTAAAGTAAACCGTCAAATATAGTGGTTACATTTTTAACTCGACATACTTCAATTCGTTTACAAAACTACATTGATATGTGGCTGTAGTTGCACTAGCGCCATTCTGGAGGTTCTTAGACTAAGTTCATCAATAGATCATGTCATTACCCACAAGGCATTCAAATATTAAGGATAATCCATACTAATATTATAAATGCGAAACAAATCTGTCTGTTACGTTTCCACGCCTAAACCGGTGTACCAATTTTGCTATTTATATGGCAGAACACAGATAGTATTATATCAATTATTAATAACTAACTGACCCGGCAAACTTTGTTCTGCCTGCATATATCGTTGTGATCGTAGAATAACGTCGGATTTGAAAAAAATCCAAAATTCACTTTTTACCATATTTGGATACTACATTGACTAAATATTATTGCTACATTAACAAAAAAATTACATGTATGTAGATTTTAAATTAAGCAGTCGGTAAAGTGACGGGTGTGATAGATTCTCATAGTAAAATGACGCTTGTGTATTTTTAAAATGGCTGTCCTGTAAAGTTTAATATATGTCAGATCCGTCACTATTCTACGACTACGACGATATGTAAGTTTTAAAAAGTAGCCTAGAGTAAGCCTAAAGTAGCCTTCTCCAAGATCCAATCTATATCTATGCCGAAATTTATCAAAATTGTTTCAGCGATTTAGCCATAGAAACGTAACAGACAGAGTTATATTCACATTTATAATATTTTTTTATTGCTGTAAGACAGCAGACAGGCTGACGGCCCGCTTAGAATTTAGTAGGTACCGTCGCCTATGGGTGTTTGCAACCCCAGTGGCACCGCGAACACGCTGCTGTCGCTTAAGGGTACAGGAACTTGGGTCACTAATGTCGGAACACAACAGTTATTATGGCGGCATACTTAAGACCAAAGGTAGTCTACCACGTAGCTAGCTAGGGTGGGTTGTTTTGTAGCCTTTTACGACAGGCTGACCCAGGCCGCAGAGGTCAGGATTATTTGTACAATTTGATTAGAGTAATTAAAATAGGAATCAGAGTGATGTCAGTTGTCAGATGAGCACTTTCAACCCTCATATGAGATGGTTCTCTAACTTACCTCTAGCGTTTATAACATCAACTAAGACCAATTACTACTCTACATGGAAAGGCACTGCTCAGCCTAGAACATCATCATCATCTTAGCGTTGAATCCCGGTTGCAACCCAAACTCTCGCTTCGGCGCCCGGGGTCCGCTTTCCGACTTTTTCTTCTCCACTTTGCACGGTCTTCGGCATCCCTGGTGGTCAGTCTATTGGCACGCATATCAATTTCTGCCCCTCCTGCCGGGGCCCAGTGGTGGCGGCATGGCCAGACATTTGTCCCCCACGTAAGTAGCCGGTTGCCGAAAAACGTGGCCATACCAGCGAAAGCGACACTCCTGCAATTTACAATCCTGCTGCGAATGCGAAAGTTCCTACCGCGGTCCTTCCACGTCACTCCACACATCCATCTTCGTGACACCCAGTTCCTGGTTGTTTCGCTCCAGCACCGGCCATGTCTGACAGCCGTATAAAAGGACAAGCCTAATGATGGTCTTATAGACCTGTCCCTTCAATTTAACCGGCATTTTGGGGTCACAACTGACAACAGTTACCTCGCGCCATTTAGCCCACACGGCAGCAATGCGTGCCTTAACGTCGCTATCAATGTCACCAGACGCGTGAAATACAGATCTCAGATATTTCACTTGACCCGTGCGCTCAACCGGATCGCTGCCTGTGCGAACGGGTGTGGGATCTGTGGAGTTGCAGGCCAAGTACTCGGTCTTCGCCACATTGAGACCGCCGTTCTCAAGCGATTCCTTCCACGCCTTCATACGTCGCACCAACCTACCCCTGTCCGAATTTCCAAGCGCAATATCATCAGCATACATGAGCAACCACGGGGGTTGCTCATGTGTTTCATATGATGTCCGACAGTACGTCTATACCACGCTGAACAGAAACGGACTAAGGATGGATGACGGGGAAGGGTTTTGGCCTAAAACACAGACTAGATCAAATTCCTCCGCCAGTGCGGGAGGTCTGCAAAAGAACACTGGGGTAGTTTTAGTATAGTATTCAGATGAATCTTAATAATGGAGATCCTTAGCTGTGATGGTAAAAGTCCCACGCTACCATTACGAGCCCCCAAAAGGGTTCACCAATGTGGTTGGTGCGGTCATAGTTTCTAGAAATATCTACTATTGCATATACTATTTATAAACCATTAAATGGAGGGGTTGTCACCATTTAATTGAGTTTAAAGTGTTCCCTTTTTCAACGCGACTCCCGCGAGACGAGTCACAACAAACTATAAGCCGCTATCTTGTAGGGCTGTCACTCAACGTAGATTTATGATTTTATATATATAAATGTAAGTTTTTTTATATATATAAATGTATGTATAAATGTTTTTATATATAAACTAGCTGTGCCCGTGACTCCGTCCGCGTGGAATAGTGACTGGGCAGAATTTTTTGGATATATCTTATGGTTTATTTTGGATTACAAACCCCATAAACCCTAAAATATAAATGAAATATGCAGTCAGTATTATCGAATACAAATGTTACGCCATGCGCCTCCGTTCGAACCTACTAAGTCCAGCCTAAGCTTAACCCTATTTCATATGATTGATGACATAAATCTGAGGTTAACTTAAATTCGAAATTCAACCTACAATGTACAGCCTAAGCTGAACCCTATTTCATATGATTGATGATATAAATCTGAGGTCAACTTAAATTGGACAATAAATTTCCGAAACATCATTTTTAACAAAAACAAATTTTTTTTAAATAAAAATAGCCTAAGTTACTCCTTGATACATCAGCTATCTGCCAGTGAAAATCCCGTCAAAATCGGTGCAGCCGTTTCAGAGATTAGCCGGAACAAACAGACAGACCGACAAAAATTATAAAAAAATTTGTTTTGGTATATGTACCGTATATACATCCAAATGCACTTAGTAAAAAGTGGTTGTTGTAATATTACAAACAGATACTCCAATTTTATTTATTTGTATAGATGTTGTCTACTTTTCTGAAATTGCACTTCTGCTGTATATAAATTATCACTCACTTTTTTATGTTCTATAGTGAGATGTTAAATGCGTGCCAACCCTATTTGTGTAGTGTCAACTTGCATTTAGGAAAAAGCAGTTTCTAAAAGAGTAAAATTTACCGCCTTGTCAGCCCTTATGTGACGGTGGCATTAATTCCCATTTCCTCACTATATTTGGAACGTACTAGAAGAATTTGATGTATTATTGGTATTTTACTTCATAAATAGGTAATTATATCCGTGCAGAAGCAGAGAAAGAATACTAACCTCTGCGGCCGGGGTCGGCCTGTCGTAAAAGGCGACAAAACAACCCACCCTAGCTAGGTGGTAGGGCCCCAACCCCGTCTGGATGGCTACCACCTTTGGTCTTAAGTATGTCGCCATAATAACCTTGTGTTGTGTTCCGGCATTAGGGACCTAAGTTCCTATACCCTTATGGGACAGCAGCGTGTTTGCGATGCCACTAGCATTGCAAACACCCATAGGCGACGGTAACTGCTAAATTCTAAGCGGGCCGTCAAAAAAAAACCGTAAAATAAAATTAAGTATGTCTCTTTTCAATTATGTTCGTTTCATCGAATTTTCAAATTACAAAGGTGATTAAGAAGTTTCCATTCAAAAATAATTTGGCTCATATTATGTCATTATTAATACAGCGCTAAACGCTACGTGTCATATTTGAATATAGATCGAAAAAGCGCGAGATTTCGGTTTTTTTTAACTGAAAACTTCTCTAGGCGCGTTGAGCACTTTTTGGGTGAACAAAAAACACGTGCTTGTTTGATCACACACACTTCTTTATAAACTAAAAATAATTCAAAAATAATAATCTAATAGCTCGACAATACAATTCACAAGTTACTTAGGTTTCACTTCTATCGGCAGTTCCCAAAGACTCTCCCGCATTTTTTTTCTGTAGGACAGCAGACAGGCTGACAGCTCGCTTAGAATTTAGCAGTTACTAATGCCGGAACACAAAGTTATTATGGCGGCATACTTATGACCAAAGGAGGTCGCCTACCAGTCGGGCTTGGGGCCCTACCACGTAGCTAGAGTGGGTTTTTTGTCGCTTTTTACGACAGGCCGACCCCAGCCGCACAGGTTAGTATTCTTTCTCCGTCCCTGCACGGATAAAGATGAAGAAACAAATGGCGAAACATGTTCATTTATAAATTTGGATTTATGAATGGTCTTCTTATATATTACGGGTGGTCTCCAAAAGTCCCTCCTCTTGGGGTTAAAAACTTGTCAAAAAGGTCACGTGGTATAAGTAATGCTGAGGAACAGTAGACAGGCTGACGAACCACTTAATACGAAGCAGTTACCGTCCCCTATAGTTGTTTGCGACGCAATGGGCACCGCGAACACGCTGCTGTTTTATAGGGGTACAGGAACCTGGGACACTAATGCCGGAACACAACACAAAGTTATCATGGCGGCATACTTAAGACCAAAGGTGGTCGCCTTTAACGACAGGCCGACCTCGGCCGCAGAGGTCAGTCAGTATTCTTTCTCCATCCCGGACGGTTAAAAAGGAAAAAATCCTTGAAAGTTTATTGACTGTGTCGAACACCTAAGCCCCCCCTCACCTCCTTTGCCAAGCATGGCGTCTTCAACATCTCTAACTCTGAACGGGTTACATATACCTAGTCAGGTCATAAATTCTGTCACATGTTTAATGTAAAATAATTGTAACAAGTTTATTCATTATGTAACCATTCATATACCAAAATGAACTTAACAAAACATAGATTCTTATGACATTAAAGTTTATTCAAAATGACCTCCGTGATTTTGAATACAAGCCTTCAATCTGCGCGGCCAGTTGTCTATCGCAGCACGAACGAGGTCCATGTCAATATCGGCGGCTGCCTTAATCAAGGATGTCTTGAGTGACTCCAAATTGGGATGAGGCTTTGAGCACGCTTTTTCCTCCAAGTGTTGCCATATCTTGTAATCTAACGGATTCAAATCTGGACTGGAGGAGGGCCAGTCTTCGTGCCGGATGAAGTCGATTTCACGCGCCGCCAGCCAGTCTTGTGTGCTCTTCGCTCTATGAGCTGGCGCCGAATCTTGTTGGAATACCCAGTGCCTGTTATTGAACATGGTATGAGAAACAGGTTCCACAAGGTTCGTCAGGACTGTATTTTGATACACAACAGCATTCGTTTTTACACCTTTCTCACAAAAATGTACCTCTGTTAAGCCCCAATAAGAAACTCCCAACCATACCATGAGCGAGGATGGAAAATGACCTCGTTGGACACGCGGAATACGGTTGCTCGCTTCTTCACTACTGTGTGCGTACACCTTATCATTTTGTTTGTTGTAGCTCTCTTCTACGGTAAAAATTTTTTCATCCGAAAAAAGAATTTCCCGATATTTTTTTCCCGCGTACCGCTTCAACAAAGCGCGGCATCTCTTCAGTCTTAGGTCCATTAGACGAGCATTCAAACGATGTCCTGTTTTTCTTCGATATGCCCGAAGCCCTAAGTCTTCATTTAACACCCTTTTCACCGTGGTTCTGCTTAACCCCATCTGAAGGGCCAACAGTTTCTGCTTACGTTTGGGATTTCTTTGAATTCGTGCCTTCACAGCTTTTATCACTGCTGGAGTCCTAACAGACCGAGGGCGACCACTTCTTGACCTGTCATCTACACTAGAGTCTTCATTGTATCGTTTGATGGTACGATAAACGAATCTTTTGGTTATATTCAAATTTTTCAGTATGTTAAAAATTTGAATTGGCGCGTAACCGCAACGATGCAACGCAATAACTGCAACACGGTCTTCTTTAAGCGTCCACTCCATATTTAAAAATGAGTAAAATTCTAAAAGTATACATTTTTATTTTCATGAACAATTCGACATTCGAATTCAATAAACTTTTTTGTGGCCAGCATTCTAAAAGAAAAGTTTTTACTGTGTGACAATACTTATGACCTGACTAGGTATATGGCTACGTTTCCTTAGGCCAGTGGTCAACAAAGTGTCATCTAAAAGAACCAAAGATTATACACAATTGAAATTTAATCAAAGAGCCATTTTTGTGACATATGCTTTGCTTAGTAGGAGACATTAGTAAGGCAATAATAATAGATAATAAGTATTATACCGCCTGGACTAAACGTTTCGCGGAAGAGCCGTAGCCGAGGAGTCAGAGCCGCGGATTGCCGACCACTGTCTTAATACATCTGTGCCTTTCGCCCGACATTCTCTAAGTCCCCGGACATTCCCGTTTTAATGCCACTAATCCGAAGTACGTGACACGAACAGACAGAACCCATTTTATATATAGATTATTAGTCCGCGACATCGTTATGGAAGATTAAAGAGTTGAATTCTTGTCTTGTTTTCCTGTTTGCATTCGAGTGTACTTATTATCTCAGTTAACTTAATATTTACTAGACTAGCTGTGCCCGCGACTCCGTTCGCGTGAAATAGTGACTGTGGGCAGAATTTTTTGGATATATCTTATGGTTTATTTTGGACTAGCTGACCCGGCAAACGTTGTTCTGCCATATAAATAATAAAATGTCAAAAAATTAAAAAAAAATTTTTGGGGGTGGGTCACCCCTAACATTTAGGGGGATGAAAAATAGATGTTGGCCGATTCTCATAGATACCGGATAAGCACAAAAAATCACTAACTCAATTTACTTATCTGCCTACTGCCTACCCCCTAAGAACGATGGCGTGATTATTTATAGCCTATGACCATTTCTAGGTTATCATCTATCACCATACCAAATTTCATCAAAATCCGTTCAGCCGTTTAGGCGTGAAAGAGGAACAGACAGACAGACAGACAGAGTTACTTTCGCATATATAATACTAGCTGACCCGGCAAACGTTGTTCTGCCATATAAATAATAAAATTAAAAAAAAATTTTTGGGGGTGGGTCACCCCTAACATTTAGGGGGATGAAAAATAGATGTTGGCCGATTCTCATAGATACCGGATAAGCACAAAAAATCACTAACTCAATTTAGTTATCTGCCTACTGCCTACCCCCTAAGAACGATGGCGTGATTATTTATAGCCTATGACCATTTCTAGGTTATCATCTATCACCATACCAAATTTCATCAAAATCCGTTCAGCCGTTTAGGCGTGAAAGAGGAACAGACAGACAGACAGACAGACAGAGTTACTTTCGCATTTATAATATTAGTATGGATTAGTATGGATTACAAACCCTATAAACCCTAAAATATAAATGAAATATGCAAATTACGCCATGCGCCTCCGGGATACGTACTTTCGAACCTACACAGTCCAGCCTAAGCTCCTATTCCATATGATTGAGGACATAAATCTGAGGTTAACTTAAATTGGAAATTCAACCTACAATGTACAGCCTAAGCTGAACCCTATTTCATATGATTGATGATATAAATCTGAGGTCAATTTAAATTGGTCCATAAAATTTCCGAAACTTATCATTTTTAACAAAAACTATTTTTTTTTCTAAAATAAAAATAGCCTAAGTTACTCCTTGATACATAAGCTATCTGCCAGTGAAAGTCCCGTCAAAATCGGTGCAGCCATTTAAGAGATTAGCCGGAACAAACAGACAGACAGACAGACAAAAATTGTAAAAAATGTTGTTTTGTTATATGTACCGTGTATACGTCCGAATGCACTTAGCAAAAAGCGGTTATTTTAATATTACAAACATACCCTCCAATTTTATTTATTTGTATAGATAATTTATGATAATTAAAATTTGCTTTAAATATTACATCAGGCGTAATTTATAATATTTTACCTCACCATATTTTAATTCCTGGCTATCCTAATCAGGATAATGAGATGATCTTATCTAATTACTGTATTGTCATTGGTTCTTGATAAATCTACAACGTTTAAATGAAATCTGACCCTTTGAATTGGTAACAAACAAATAAACCAACCAACAAAAACAAAAAACAAACAAACATACAAGTGGAACTAATAAAAGCGTGTTATAATGAATTATACCATTTGGTAAATATATTCACTGGTCAATCAATATATCAATGAATTTTACAATAGAGTGGGATGTGTGGACGATGCAGGTCAATGCATTGTAAATAATAATTAACATAATAGTTGCCCGATCAGTGCGAATCGACCAGTCCCAGCAGAAGGCACCCGTACACAAGCATGACGCACACATCAGCGCCGCACAGCTCAACCATTTTGAAGGGAACCGTACGACCCGATGTGAAACGCCACCAACTTCGAGACATTTTAGTGAGCATGACGAACTCTCACAAAGGCACAATAGGAAAATTAAATGTAATAAATTACCCAGACCAGGGCCAACATCGTGCCAACCTTTACAAACATTCGAAGTACTCTATTCTTCCTTGGTGCGTAGACTTCTTGAGTATGCTTCTCAGAGAAATCCTATGTATGATGTATATATAAATCGAATAGAATCTATTCAACGTAGATTTTTAAGACTTTTTGGAGTATAAATGTAATTGTATTGAAACCAATTATGAAGCTAGATGTATCAAGCATCAATTGATGCCAATGTGTGAAGGGCGTAACATAGCTGATGTAGTAATGATCAGTAAAATAGCCCAATCAAAAGTAGATTCGCCTTATCTTTAGTCTGAAATCAATATAAAAGTAGCCAATAAAGCTCTCAATTCGTTCTCAGTCACAGCAGTAAAACTATGTAATTCCCTACCTGTACACATTCGTAAAGCCAAAAGCCTTCCTATCTTTAAAAAAATGGTGTATAAACATTACCTTTCCCTACAAAACTGCTAAGGTCACCCAGATCTATATTTATTTATTTTTTAATTACGTCACGCCTATGTATTTATCCATTCACTGTCATTACCATTTTCTTTTCTTTTCTCTCATTTTGTTTCTTTCTTCATGTATTTTGTGTAGATGGACTGAAAATATAATTGTTTATAGTTTTGTAATATAAAGTATGACTATATTGATATTATTACGTATAACTTTGTGCGCCACCATCCACGTGCTAGTTAATAGATGTATTCCACTCCATTAAAGGGTTGCCTGGAAGAGATCGCTTCTAGCGATAAGGCCGCCCATTGTATCACTGTAACTTATTCTAGTTTTCATTGTACATAGATTTAGTTGGTGAACAATAAAGTGTTTTTCATTCATTTCATTCATTCAAAGCTCTTAGAAATCCCTTGCAATTCTTGACACCGTGCTTATTATGTAACTATAGGGCAAATTCTTTTATTATTAGTCTCTAAGAAAGTAAATGAACTGGTTATTTGTCGAGATTTAGATCTATTTAATGACACACGTAATCAAATTAAAAATATTCTTGTGAAATGTTGGTTTGAAGCCTAAGTCTAAAGTCTAAGTCTATTTGGCTTGATTATGCTTAAACAGTTTTTTTTTTATATTCAGTTGTATATATATGAAAACATATAATCGGTTATAGATAATATTTAGCTATTTATGTAATTGTCAACTGTTTGTTTTCCGAATAAATAAAATAAAATTAGACTTACTTTTCTTAATCGCCGCCTCTCTCGTAACGTAGCCGCCTTCCGCCTGTCAACCGCCACCGTCTTTCGCTTGCACGCCTTACACGCCCATGCTAAACAACGCCTGCTTGGCCCCAAAACGTGTTGGACATGGTCCTCTTTTAATTCAACCTCTTTATTAGTTTCTTTTTTCACTTGGCAACATTGGTCATTCGATTTTTGAAATTCAACGTCCTTATAATTTCCGTACACTGCACTATAACTCATTGTTTTAAAAAGTAAATTTAAAATAGTTAATTAATATATTTTTTACTAATTTCGGTTTGTACAAAAAAGGTTTTATCACTTTATTTGTTTTTTTTTACTATATACATTTATTTTCACGTATTTTCAGTAAACTTTATATATATGTAAAAAATTCGCAATTTATTATAATTATAATAAAATATTTTTTCTTGGTTAAATTATATCAATTGGTATCAGCAATCATTATCAATAGATTCCAAATACAATTCAATCTTTCTTATATATTTTTTATAGTAAATCATAATAAATAAAGTTTTTTTATATTTTTTTGTGGCAAAATATTAAATCGAACTGTTCACATTTTTTCGTACGCCGAGCTTAAACCGAGTATAAAACCGATGGCGACAAACACGACACTGGAGGGTTGTGTCTTTAGATTTACAAAATACGCATGCTATTAATATACTGTCTAGCTGTAGGGCCACAATACACTGAGAGTACAGAAGTAAAGCATTAACACGGTTATTTTTATACCTATAGCTTGTAAGGCTGTCTTCGTGTAACATGTTTTTATTGCTGTGGAACTGTAGACAGGCTGACAGTCCAATTAATAATAAGCTTAATATGGATATTTGCAACCTCAGAGGCATTGCTAACACGCTAGTAATTAGGGGATGTGTATATTAGTTACAGGGAACGTTGGATACGTTCGTACGTGACCTATTTTTGTCTATTTTTTTACTCCATTCCTTTAGTGACCATACGTAGTATATAAGAAGATCCCCCACCCCCTCTATTTTTTACTTAGTGAGTCATAAATAAGATTTACAATATTTTTTGTAAACAGAAAGTTAAAAAAAAACTGTGTGTGTCAGCTCCGACGCACGACTGGAGTTTACTCCTTAAGTACGATTGTCTAAACACACGCAAAAAGAGTTTATTTAACTGAAAAAAGATTAATACCATATGAAAGGGTAAAATGACAAATTAATGAAAATAATATACATATATAAAAACTATTATTGTGTTGATTATATAAAAATAAGAAAATCGTTTCATAAGGAGTAAACTCCAAGTATTATACCAATAAGACGACACAAGGTCGTTCAAGCGTGTGTCGCGCGTCGACAGGGGATGAAACGTAGACACGTCCGTACGTAGCGCTCGCCGGAGCTCGAATGTGTCCTAAAAAATTAGAAAGTTACGCATCATAGGTGCGCACCAAAAACGTAACGAGGTCATTCATCAGTAGATTTTACTCCTCACATTTTTCTCATACCGGGCGGTCTTATATATGAAAATCGATTCTTATGGAGTAAACTCCAAAAATAATCAAGTTAATTTTTTAAAGACGCCAAAGTGACCTCAAAAAAGCATGCATACCTATACTTACAGTGAAAACTGAACACTAAAACTAATATTTGAATATAGCTCGAAAAAGCGCGAGATTTCCTTTACAGGATCTTGACTACGTGACGAATACCTTTTTTTTATTTTTATCATCGAGGAAAACTATTACAGTTTTCAACGGCCTTCCTCCGGAGGATGGAGAGGAGGGTATGTGGGATTACCTCCACCTCGCAGTCGGGGGGCACTCTCCGTTTCGTCACCTTCGCCAGCACCCCCCCCCCCCCGGAGGCAGCAGTTCCGAGAGCCCCTCTTACCTCTGTTAGAGTCCAGAGTCGGCTGGGTTAAACACACACAACCCAGCCGACGTAGGAGAGGTCGGCCATCATAAAATGGCTTAGCTTTTGGCTTAAGCCCCCAGGCGGCGGGGTGTGTATTAAGGATTTTCCATCCCACAACAAAAAAGCCCATGTTCGGCGGGACGCTATGTGCTGTTATTTCTGTGCTTATATATTTTATACAATCGCTGAGAGAAGTCAATTTATTAGTGTTTATATTAAAATTGATGCTGGTAATATTTTTACTGTAAATTTGCTACGTTGAAAGCGTTGAGACAGTTATATGCCCAACTCTCGTTTACGTTGTGAATCGATATTTAACGCGCGCTTTTTATTATCTGTGATTTTTCTGACTGATTAGGGTTGGGCTATTGTTATATTTTTAAACTTGCGATGAGAGTTTTTTTTATTGCTATGGGACAGCAGACAGGCTGATGACGGTCCGTTTAGAATTTAGCAATTACCGTCGCCTATGAGACGGAATCACTTTAATTTTCATAGCATCTGATTTCCCAGATGATCAAAGGCTCAATTGAGTCGCATACGCCAATTATTCCACACTATTTTCTGTCACTAGACTGCAAATTCGGAAGATTTTTTTTGTTTCCCACGCTAAGGGACTTTGCAAAAATTTGCCTTCAGTTCTTGATGCTTGCTGCCACTTTTTATGCAAATCATGAAACAACTTGCGGAGGCCAGGTTTTACATTGTCTGATAAAGCGAAGGGGTATTACAATTTAGCAGACACGTTCATCAGCGACAGATTCTGAAATTGGAGAATATAATACCTATATAGATTTAATAATTCAAGAAAAAGAGCAAAACATTCCGCACTGTTAATGTGAGAAATTCAGAAAACTATGTTTTACATTGCAATAACTCGCACCAATGCCACAGGGGCCGCTGGAGGCAGATAGTTTAAATGTTTTCCATTAGATAATGATTCCATCTACAACATGCGATCGGTCAAGTCGGAGAAATATAGAGAACCTATAAACTTTTTTTTCTCTACGTATACGTTGTATAATTTTCCGTTCATTTTCGTACAAATGATTCGTTTATTGTTATCGTCTATTATTATTAATTTTGTGTTACATATTCATTTTGTACTTACTTGCAGCTGCTGATTCTATTTTTTAAATCATAATCGGTTGATTTTTAGAGATTTGGCGTCCTCTTGAATATAGCGTTGAAATTGCTCACTGCATGACGCGTCTAGTTCAAGTGAGGATCGCCTCTCAACTGCTCTCCAGGAGCACGTATGAGGGACAGGACTTGTTGAAGCCTGCAATTCGACCTTCGGACTCTTACCCAACCTAACCCACGACTAGAAATTATCAGAACTTAAACTCTATTTTTCGACTTTTGGCCAGCTTTTCGGGATTTGGTCCCACTGTGCGATGGCAGGAGTCGCGCCGAAGAGCTGGATGTCGCCGCATTAGTACGCAGATAGTGCGATGGGAAGATATGTCTCGTTGAGAGTCGAACGACGAGAATTCCCAAAATGTAAAACCAAAAATGTGGGTTCTAAAAGTTATATTAAACAAAATTGCTTTAGAGCGTCGAATCGGATGATCAAGATTTAAAATATCGTTACTAACGAATTAATAAAAGAACGAGTCTTTCACGTGCTCGCGAGCGTTGGGATGGCGGCTTTGCATCCCTCGATAGTATGCACCACTAAGGTTCTCGCCTAACGTTCATATAATAGGATAATTGAAGGTTGTAATTCTAAAGGGTCTAAGTGCCAATTTTATGTTTTAGAGATATAACAAAAAAAGGTTGTGAAATAGATCTTCATTTCAGCCGGAAGACGCCCACTGCTGGACAAAGGCCTCCCCCCAAAGATCTCCACGATGATCGGTCCTGCGCTGCCCTCATCCAACCTATTCCGGCGATCTTGACCAGATCATTGGTCCATCTTGTGGGGGGCCTACCAACATTGCGACTTCCGGTACGCGGTCGCCATTCGAGGACTTTTCTGCCCCAACGGCCATCAGTCCTTCGAGCTATGTGCCCAGCCCACTGCCACTTCAGTTTTGCAATCATTCGGGCTATGTCGTTGACTTTGGTTCTCCTGCGAATCTCCTCATTTCTGATTCGATCTCGCAGGGAAACTCCGAGCATAGCCCTCTCCATTGCCCTTTGAGCGACCATGAGCTTTCTCATAAGGCCCATATTTAGCGACCACGTCTGCGTTCCGTATGTCATCACTGGCAACACACATTGGTTGAAAACCTTCGTCTTGAGACACTGCGGTATTTGGCACGAAAAGATTTTACGGAGCTTGAAATAGATAAATTAATTAAATAATAATTATTTTTTGCCCCACACGCACCGCACACAATCACAGTCCCTTTTCGAGCGAAAGTGCGTTGGTGCTTAGACCGCGCCACAACTTCATCTGTGTATGAGTGAAAAATTCAAAGAGATAGGCATTTGGATCCATTTGGATATTATTAGGCTTGGCACATGTTGTATACATCTTACCGGAAGACGCAGTGTTGGTAGGCCCCCCACAAGATGGACCGACGATCTTGTCAAGATCGCCGGGATAGGTTGGATGAGGGCAGCGCAGGACCGATCATCGTGGAGATCTTTGGGGGAGGCCTTTGTCCAGCAGTGGGCGTCTTCCGGCTGAAATGATGATGGCACATAGATCGTATTTTTGTAATAATATCGATTTTATTTTTTTGGCACTTAGACCATTTAGAATTACAACCCTTCAATTGCCATATACCGATGGTGAAGGAAAGCATCGGGAGGAAACTGCTTAACAATATCACCGGTTTTTTTTATTGCTGTAGGACAGCAGACAGGCTGCTATCCCATAAGGGTACAGGAACTTGGGTCACTAATGCCGGAACACAACACAAGGTTATTATGGCGGCATACTTAAGACCAAAGGTGGTCGCCATTCAGACGGACTTGGGGCCCTACCACGTAGCTAGGATGGGTTGTGTTGTCGCCTTTTACGACAGGCTGACCTCGGCCGCAGAGGTTAGTATTCTTTCTCCGCCCCTGCACGGATAAAAATGTATGTGTAATCTGCCATTCCGCCGTGGACAAGCGTATATATATATATATATATATATATATATATATATATACTTTTTTTTCATATTCACTTATTCATTAATTAGTACGTACGATACACGGTATTGAAGGTGTTATAACAGTAATACAGTTACATCACGTCTCGCCAATAATCGGCATGCTTGTCTATACAAATAAATAAAATTGGTGGGTCTGTTTGTAATATTAAAATAACCGCTTTTTACTAAGTGTACGGACGTATACACGGTACATATACCAAAACAACATTATTTACAATTTTTGTCTGTCTGTCTGTCTGTTCCGGCTAATCTCTTAAATGGCTGTACTGATTTTGACGGGACTTTCACTGGCAGATAGCTGATGTATCAAGGAGTAACTTAGGCTATTTATATTTTAGAAAAAAAAAAAATAGTTTTTGTTAAAAATGATAAGTTTCGGATTTTGTTATCCAATTTAAGTTGACCTCAGATTTATATTATCAATCATATAAAATAGGGTTCAGATTAGGCTGGACATGTAGGTTCGAACGCAGTTTGTATATTTCATTTATTTATATTTTAGGGTTTATAGGGTTTGTAATCCAAAATAAACCCTATGATATATCTAAAAAATGCTACCCAAAGTCACTATTCCATGCGGACGGAGTCGCGGGCACAGCTAGTTATCAAATATATCAAATGAACATTATTTATTATCAGTATTATAAGAAAATTTTTGTATACAATGAATTTTTATTTAATTTCATTAATAAATTATATCACGCCGTATATTGTCACCTTGAATGCAATAATTTAGTCAAAATTTAATTACTTATTAATAAAAAAAATTTAAGTTAGAGTTCAGCAGACAGGCAAGCGGCCTGCCACCCTGGCATGTGGTCACCGTCGCCTATGGACGTGTGCAATACCAGAGGCATTACCAACGCGCTGCCGGCCTCGAAGAAATTTTATAACGCATTTTTTGAAGAACTCCATATCGTACGGAAGCTCATTCCAGATCCTGAGAGTACGCAACATGAACGTTCTTGAGAACTGTTTCGTACAAGAAAGAAGAGGCTCCAAGAAATGGGGATGAACACCCAGCCGATGGCGGGCAGTGTGGTGGTAGAAAAGACTTATTACTATATATAATAATAATAATTATTTTATACAGTCCTTTGTACATCTTTCAACAAAAAAGAAAAGATAGACAAAAGTGCCGTTGCAGTAGTATCCTACGTGGTAGGGCTCCTAATCCGCCTGGATGACAACCATGGTCTCTAATCAGTTATCACTGAAATACCCTGCCTACCCATCGAGATCACGAGTCGTGAAGTTAACGATGTTAATAGATACGGGGCACCGCGCATGCGTCTAGAAAGGGGACAGAGGGATGCTGGATGAATAGAGAAATCCATGGAGACTTGTTAACTGTTAGAAGTAAATTAAAAATGCATGCTTTTCAACTACCTTTTTAACTTTTTTAACTACCCTAGGGTGCTTTTAGGGCTTTGCGGCAAGTTTAGACTAGTTTAATTACACAGAGGCTAGTAAATCCATACTAATATATGTCAGAGTAACTTTGTTTGTTACGTTTTCACGCCTATAACGCTGAAACAATTTTGATGAATATCGGATCTTTTCAATTCAATTCATTTTATTCATGCTTATATATAACAATACATTATACCTTTTGAGGTATATATACATTGGCATATATACATATAGGCATATATACATTGTCAGTTTTTACTTTTTTAACATATTTCACAATTACCACTTATTTTTCGGAATACAATTTATTGAATATATAATCATTTCTACGTCAGTCATTAGATACATTATCAAACTTGTCATTAAAATAATCATTATTAATTAAAAAATATATTTAACTTCATTTTGAAGGCATTCAAAGACTGAGCCGACTTTATATAAGTTGGAAGATGGTTAGGCGCCCTGACCTTCCGCCTGACGCAGGTCCTCTCGGGGCACAGTTGCTTCGGGAGGTACCTGTGTCGCATAGGGCGGGAGATGACGTCAGGGTGCCACCACTGTGGCGCGGGCGACGAGGAGGACACGGTGAATCACACTGTCGCCGTGTGCCCGGCGTGGCGCGAGGAGCGCCGCGCCCTCGTCGCCCAAATCGGCGTGGACCTGTCGCTCCCGGCCCTGGTTCTGTCCATGGTTGGGGGCGATCCTGGATGGACGGCCGTCGCCTCCTTCTGCGAGGCAGTCATGTCCGCAAAGGAGGCGGCGGAGCGGGAGCGGGAGTCGACCACCACACTCCCCTCCCGCCAACGCAGGCCACGCCGGCGGCGCCGAAGGGCCAGTAACGACCTCCGGCCGCCGTAAAAAGCGGCCGCGGGCGGCCCCTCGGGGGAGGACCCGCCGCCTGCACTATTGCCGCGAGGGTGAGGGCTGCGTGCTGTTCCGCGGCCCCCCTCAACTCCTAGAGTTGTTAGCAGAGCGCCGGGGGGACGAAACCCTGACCCCCTGGCGCCAACACTTTAGAAGGGGCCCGCCTCAAGACAAAGGGCGGGCCGGCGCCGGCCCGGGCCACGAGATCGGCAAGCCATATATCCGTGGGCCCGGGCGTAGGCGATAGGAGAACAGCGGGGGTTTTTTAGTGGGTAGTCGGAAGGCCAATTATCTTTCCCGGAGTCCCACATATCCCTCGGTCCCCCCGGGCCGGGGGAACCCGTCAAGAGAGGTTTTTCCCCGAGACCAAAAAAAAATGGTTATATATTCTAATGCCCATACCAAAAATACTCTTGCTTAATGTAGTAGTCTGACATGTAGCACTGCATAATTTTGTGTTGTGTCGAATGCCTTATATAGTAGAAAAGCTATTTATATTTTTCCTAATCAATATTGCCGCTTCATAAATATACATTGAAGGAAATGTTAATTATCCGATATCTATATTTAATTTCCGGTATCTATATCGGTAGATGTAGATTGGATCTTGGAGAAGGAAAAAACTACTTCTTTTTTTAATTGTGATCCATGTCATTTTCATCTATGCAGAGGCGGAGAAAGAATACTGACCTCTGCGGCCGGGGTCGGCCTGTCGTAAAAGCCGACAAAACAACCCACCCTGGCTACGTGGTAGGCCCTCAATGCCCTCTGGATGGCGACCACCTTTGGTCTTAAGTATGCCGCCATAGTAACCTTGTATTGTGTTCCGGCATTAGTGACCGAAGTTCCTGTACCCTTATGGGACAGCAGCGTGTTCGCGATGCCACTGGCGTTGCAAATACCTATAGGCGACGGTAACTGCTAAATTCTAAGCGGGCCATCAGCCTGTCTGCTCTCTTAAAGCACTAAACAAATACAATATTGTTATCTTGATTTTAGATTTGAAAGAAAGAAAGAAAATGTTTATGGAACTCTGTCGTCATGCGAAAACACCCTATTGATAGAGGACATGAATTGAAGGGGCTAAACGAACTCGAGGAGTCTTCTTTCTCGTACTGCCTTTGTCCACCATGTTGTCCACTTTTATAACTTAAAATTACTAGCGTGTAGTACAACACAATTACAGTAATAAGAACAATACAAGATTCTACTCTTAAATTACGTCGTGATCGTAGAATAACGTCGGATTTGAAAAAAATCCAAAATTCACTTTTTACCATATTTGGATACTACATTGTATAAATATTATTGCTATATTAAAAAAAATTACATGTATTTTAGATTTCAAATTAAGCAGCCTGTAAAGTGACGGATATGATAGATTCTCATAGTAAAATGACGCTTGTGTATTTTTAAAATGGCTGTCCTGTAAAATTTAATATAATATGTCAGATCCGTCACTATTCTACGACTACGACGATATATAAAAGGCGCGCGCGCACAGGGACAATGTCAACCTTTCAACCGTTTTACACACGTTTACTGATACGTCACGGCAGTACGCCATCTCTTGGCGAGAAATGGGTATTAGAATAGTGTGATAGAACGTACAGGTGTGAGGGAGACGACACATAAAGCGTTCTCGCACGACTACGTATTATGAGTATATCGAGCGAAGTTTCTAATAATATTAACGGCTTAAACAGATGGAATGTGTGCGAACAAAGAGCAGTATGGAGCAACTTGTGCGGAGCGCTTGTAACAGGCTACTTGATACGGATTTGCCAAGCACAGTCGTCTTAATTTTAGTGCTCTATTAAGTTTATTTTTTATAGTAAGTTCAGCGTGGTCAAACAACGTGGTCAGGTGGTCATCGTCGCAATTTTTTTATTAGTGTCCTAAATATATATTTTTTTTCAAATTATATAACGCCTATTTTGAAAAACTCCTTAGCGTGCATATTGTATCCAAAAATTATGGGAAAACGTTCTTGAGAACCGTTTCATACAGGAAAGTAAAGCCGATAACGGGAAGTGCGATGATTATAAAACAAAAACACCATTCTAACAAACTCAGAACATTTCCCGTCTTACAGAGGGTAGAATACGTAAAAAGACGTAGTCTTAGAAGACCAAGTCTCTAAGTGTGGGATCTTGAACAAATAGAAAAACTGTGTGTGTCAGCTCCGACGCACGACTGGAGTTTACTACTTAAGTACGATTGTCTAAACATACGCAAAAAGAGTTTATTTAACTGAGAAAAGATTAATACCATATGAAAGGGGAAATTAACAAATTAATGAAAATAATATACATATATAAAAAAAGTTTTAAAACAGTTTTAAGTTCAACCTAATTACAACTATGGCACCTAGTAATAAAGTCACAAATCTCCAAAACATTATCTAATACTTACGATCATTCGTCATATAAAATGAGCAAAGCAATAAATTACTCTTGTCACTTACAAATGAAAAGACATATGTTAAACAACATTTAATGTGAAATCAACCTTAAGTTGTAACAAATAAAGTAATTTTTGTCTTGAGAGCTACATCGTTTTGTTTTGTTTAGTGTGTTCCGGTGCACGCGCACCAAAAACGTAACGAGGTCATTCATTAGTAGATTTTACTCTCACATTTTTCACATACTGGGCGCCTTATACTATATGAAAATCGATTCTTAAGGAGTAAACTCCAAAAACATAATTAACATAGGTATGCACTTACTATAAACATAGTAGGCCATCCTCCAGTATCTGAAGATGAAAGTCTTCGAGCAATACGTCCTTTTTTATTCCTGAGGAACAGCAGACAGGCCAACGGCCCACTGAACAGTAAGCAGTTACCGTCGCCTGTGGATCTTTGCGACGCAATTGTCCCATAGTGTACAGGAACCTGGGTCACTAATGCTGGAACAACACAAAATTATTATGACGGCATACTTCAAACCAAGGGTGGTTGCTATACGTAGCGTGGGTTGTTTTGTCACCTTTTACGACTGGCTGACCTTGGCCGCAGGGGTTAGTATTCTTACTCCTCTCCTGCACTGAGTCTGACAGTTTTGACCTACAGAGCCGAGACATGGACTGCTGGGGGAATTGATCTACAAATTTCAAGCCATACAGTGGGCTATGCAAGCATAGTGAGTCCCAAGTATGCCGGATGCGGGGTAACGCCAGCGACATCCTGAATATGTTTGCGTATAGGTTGGATTCCGCTTACTTTTATCGGTGCTGCAGGCTACATAATCCCGTGTCATTAAGCGCGTACAGTTAATACTGTACTAGTGGGCCTCATTCGTCTCCATTTTCTTTATTTGTTATGATTATAAATAAACAGGTGACTTTGACAAAACCGTCCAAATTTTTTTTGTGCACTAAACATCATTTAACGAACCTATTTTTGCAAAAAAAAGTATGTCGAATTTTCACCATAAAATATTTCATTCTAAGGAAAATATGGTCACTAATTCAATCGTACAAAATAGTCATATGGTGCAAATTTCTTACGTTAACTTGTTATTACCTGCCTCTGTCACTCCCGCGTAAATATCGTAAGTGAGTAGTGCGCATTCGCTCGCACAAATGCAATGACCGCCGTCCTCTGCCTCGTACTAGGTCATTTTACCAGTTTTTTACGGTACCGATGGAGAGGTTATTGACACTTGCGCGCCGTATTATGTAAATTGCGAGTTCTTTGGATAACTTTGTGATGCTGATTACTCAACATTTTTGTACTATGTGATACTAAACTAAAATATGTACATGTTTCTCATAACTTTTACTAAAGATTCTTCTGTGTGAATTTGGACGGTTTTGTCAAAGACACCCTGTGTGTATATATATATATATATATATATATATATATATATATATATATATATATATATATATATATATATATATATATATATATATATATATATATATATATATATATATATATAGCTCGCATAATATTTAGCTAACGACAAACGAACTTATCCATTATGTCTGATAAAAACCATTCCGTTTTGCGATGAAAGATATTAAAAATGTATACAAAACAGCCTCTCTAAATATTTTCGTAATCCGCACACATAGGTGCGGACTGTGAGAGAGAAATTTATAAATATCTTAAAATATTCAATAACTCCCAGTCATTTACACATAAATAAGCAATAATATTAAATAAGAGTTAGAATTGAAGTGTTTTATTGTGGAATTGTAAGGAAATTTGTGTTTTTCATCGTAAACGAGCGGATAGTGGGAGGTAACGATTTTCTATACGTAACCTAATTCTATTTATATATCACAAGTATGTTCATTTAAAATATGTAATAGCTAACGCCGAAAACGTTGTTCTGTCACATAAATTAAAAAAATACATTTTGGATAGAATTTCCGTATTTTTTTTTTGCTGTAGGACAGCTAGGCTGACGGCCCGCTTAGAATTTAGAACGCCAGTGTACAGGAACTTGGGTCACTAATGCCGGAACACAAGGTTATTATGGCGGCATACTTAAGACCAAAGGTGGTCGCCATCCAGACGGTCTTGAGGCCCTACCACGTAGCTGGGGTGGGTTGTTTTGTCGGCTTTTACGACAGGCCGACCCCGGCCGCAGAGGTTAGTTTTCTTTCTCTGCCCCTGCACGGATAATAGTAGGCATCTACATCGAGAAATGAATAACTAGGCTAAATTTTCATTCAAGGTATTTTCCTTATACATAAATTATAATTGAAAACCAGCTCTATTAAAATGGTTATTAAAATAAGACAAATATTTAGAAAAAAAAACATTATATTCTCCGTGCAGGGGCGGAGTAAGAATGTTAACTCCTGCCGCGGTCGGCCTACCGAAAAAACCGACGACAAAACACTAGGTAGGTGGTAGAGCCACAAGCCCGTCTGGATTGCAACTAACCCTGGGCGTCGCAAACATCCATAGGCGATGATAATTGCTTATTATTAAGCGCGCCGTCATTCTGCTGTTACACATAAATAAAAAAAATATAGTTACAATATAATAGTAATTGAATTTTATATTTTAAGTGACAACTAAGCATTTCTTGGGAGCCTAAAGTGGTGATGGCCTAGGTAAATTAAATAGCTCTAGATTTCTTGCGGAATTTGAAAAGGGAATGCTTTTTTTGATAAAAAAGGCTTCCTGTCTCCTTTCGACGACGTCTTTGACGTAACGGACGGCACGGCGGTCGTGGCTTCCATTCGTCCCAAGTCTTGGTCTTTTCTACCGGCTCTTATCCCACATTATGTGGGATAATATTACCATCTCAACATTCTATATAAAAGGCGATAAAACAACCTACCCTAGCTACGTGGTAGAGCCCCAAGCTCGTCTGGACGGCGACCACCTTTGGTCTTAAGTATGCCGCCATAATAACTTTGTGTTATGTTCCGGCATTAGTGACCCAAGTTCCTGTACCCTTATGAAACCGCAGCGTGTTCGCGATGCCAGCGTGCTAACACCCACAGGCGACGGTAACTGCTAAATTTTAAGTGGGCCGTCAGCCTGTCTGCTGTCCTACAGCAATAAAAAAATCCCCCTCCTTTTGTATCCAATCCACTCATTTCTAGCATTTTCCTTGCCACATGGCATTGCCTTCGCATTATAGGGCCATATAAGTCGATGACTGATCAGCATCTCAATCACTAGTGCTGCTTTCAAATTTCATTAAAATACCCTGATTAAAATCAAACTCCAGTACTCTAAATACACTATATCTGTATATCTGATTTTTTTGCATAACCACTGAGCCCTGTCGGCAATTTTAAATAGTAAATTTATTTTTTCAGATAAATAATTTAAACAATATGAAGACAATGGGATACAAACAGAAGGATTTTAAAGAAACCAACGTCTGAGGAGGGTGAGTTACCTCTAGATGTTGCTAGTGTCTTCTTCTTCCTTTCGTAGGATTTCTTGTTTGTGTTTTCCCCACAATATTTTCTAATAGGTAAAGTTTGGCGACGTGGCTCGAGTCATATGTTTGGCGTGGCTACACCGCACCTCTACGTAGGCCCATCTTGGCTATTGTTAGCCAATCTCATCTGTTACATATATATAGCACAAGGGACATTACATTGATTTATTTAATATCACTATCAGTGATCTCGAAACATAAAACTCGAAAACGGTAGAGCTGCCATATGAAATCGGTATATTTGAACCAAAAATCGGTAGAGCTAGTAGTAGAGAGTAAAAATGCCACGATTATTGGCCTACTATTATTATAGACAGTACTATAGTTTTAATTATTATAGACAGATTATATACAGTACTTATCGGCTATTTTTTAACACGTTTTTATTGGTTTCTCCTGTATGTTTGTTGGTTGGTTTGTTGGTTTGTAACAGACTCATTTGAACTCGATTTGACCCACTTCAAATGGCCAGATTTCATTTAAACGTTGTAGACTTATCAAGGACTGATGACAATATAATA
This sequence comes from Malacosoma neustria, assembly GCA_963693495.1. NCBI lineage: Eukaryota > Metazoa > Arthropoda > Insecta > Lepidoptera > Lasiocampidae > Malacosoma > Malacosoma neustria. The sequence continues at coordinate 5,453,327 of OY856399.1, read as the reverse complement.
ATTCGATAAGATTATTTCACAATCTTGGTTAGGATCGCCAGGATTAGAAAAATGGCGACGTATTTTATTATTGAATTGGTTCGATATATTCTCTAAATCTCAGTATTGATATTTTTAAAAATGTTGCGTCCCTAATTATCTTGCATAAATAGAATTCGTAGAAGAATCGCTTCATTTTGGTAGTAAATACGCCGTATCTGTAGCAACACCGAGAAATAGGTGTTTCGAGACCACTGTAACAAATTTTTACTCTTTTCGTATTTAATTCAACAAATGCTATGCAACATCCTACAACACCATCACTTGGTGATAAAGAAAAAACTTAACAAACATCGATTTGTATACATTGGAGTTTCCATTTTCATTATGATGTCTGTATTAATATAGTTATAATATATATCGATGTCTGTTTATATATCAGTGAGCTCGCTGTGCGTGCGAGCGGGAGGTCAACAATGCATCCATCGGCCAGGTGACCCTGCCGTCTTCACCCGCGGAACATGTCATGGGACTCTATAGAGTCGCGCGACTTCCTTGGGTAAGTTGAGGAACTAGATAAATATTCATTTATTCATTCGTTCATTCGTACGTTTGTTCATTTCTTAATTTATTCATTTGGCGTGTTACAGTTACTACATTCATACATTAATACAATAATTAGTGGCGTAGCGTAGTGGGGGCGGCAGGGGCGGCTCGCCCCGGGCAACACTTTTTAGGGGTGGCATAATTTCACAATAAATAATATAAATATTTAAAACATTTCATATTTTTATCGCAACTACAAATTCGGACTGATTGAAAAGAACAAAGAATTTTTCATTACTTATTTTGTGACGAATTCAGGGAATCCCCTTTCTTTGAATGATATTTTGTAGCGACTGCTGGCAACACCATCTATTCTGACTTGCGGGGATTCCCCATAGTTTATTTTGTGCTTGAAATGTTACCCCCTACAACGTCACAAACACACAAACTTTACCTCTTTATAATATTAGTATATAAACCATTTCTCAATAAAAGGGCGGCAAAATTATCTTCCGCCTCGAGCGGCCGTCTCCCACGCTACACCGCTTACATTAATAACTACATATAATATAGAACCACAAGACTAAACGTGTAACATACCTAGTCAGGTCATAAGAATTGTCACACAGTAAAAACTTTTCTTTTAGAATGCTGGCCACAAAAAAGTTTATTGAATTCGAATTTCGAATTGTTCATGAAAATAAAAATGTATACTTTTAGAATTTTACTAATTTTTAAATATGGAGTGGACGCCTAAAGAAGACCGTGTTGCCGTTATTGCGTTGCATCGTTGCGGTTACGCGCCAATTCAAATTTTTAACATACTGAAAAATTTGAATATAACCAAAAGATTCGTTTATCGTACCATCAAACGATACAATGAAGACTCTAGTGTAGATGACAGGTCAAGAAGTGGTCGCCCTCGGTCTGTTAGGACTCCAGCAGTGATAAAAGCTGTGAAGGCACGAATTCAAAGAAATCCCAAACGTAAGCAGAAACTGTTGGCCCTTCAGATGGGGTTAAGCAGAACCACGGTGAAAAGGGTGTTAAATGAAGACTTAGGGCTTCGGGCATATCGAAGAAAAACAGGACATCGTTTGAATGCTCGTCTAATGGACCTGAGACTGAAGAGATGCCGCGCTTTGTTGAAGCGGTACGCGGGAAAAAAATATCGGGAAATTCTTTTTTCGGATGAAAAAATGTTTACCGTAGAAGAGAGCTACAACAAACAAAATGATAAGGTGTACGCACACAGTAGTGAAGAAGAGAGCAACCGTATTCCGCGTGTCCAACGAGGTCATTTTCCATCCTCGCTCATGGTATGGTTGGGAGTTTCTTATTGGGGCTTAAAAGAGGTACATTTTTGTGAGAAAGGTGTAAAAACGAATGCTGTTGTGTATCAAAATACAGTCCTGACGAACCTTGTGGAACCTGTTTCTCATACCATGTTCAATAACAGGCACTGGGTATTCCAACAAGATTCGGCGCCAGCTCATAGAGCGAAGAGCACACAAGACTGGATGGCGGCGCGTGAAATCGACTTCATTCGGCACGAAGACTGGCCCTCCTCCAGTCCAGATTTGAATCCGTTAGATTACAAGATATGGCAACACTTGGAGGAAAAGGCGTGCTCAAAGCCTCATCCCAATTTGGAGTCACTCAAGACATCCTTGATTAAGGCAGCCGCCGATATTGACATGGACCTCGTTCGTGCTGCGATAGACGACTGGCCGCGCAGATTGAAGGCTTGTATTCAAAATCACGGAGGTCATTTTGAATAAACTTTAATGTCATAAGAATCTATGTTTTGTTAAGTTCATTTTGGTATATGAATGGTTACATACTGAATAAACTTGTTACAATTATTTTACATTAAACATGTGACAGAATTTATGACCTGACTAGGTACAAAACAAACACAACATACATAAAACTGTTTTAACAGTAATCTGAAAAGTTCGGAACAAATACTGATAAAAAATAAATTTATATAAGAATTATTATTTATATTGCTACTTAAAAGTTATTATGACTATTGAAACAACGCCATCTAATTCCAAAGTAGCAGAAAGCTTGTGTTATGTGTACTAGACAACTGATATCTATTTTTTATTTATTGGTTTAAGACAGCAGACAGGCTGACGGCCCTCTAAATTCTTAGCAGTTACCGTCACTTATGGGTATTTGCAACGCCAGTGGCATCGCGAACACACTGCTGTCCCATAAAGGTACAGGAACTGGAGTCCCTAATGCCGGAACACAACACAAGGTTATTACGGCGGCATACTTAAGACCAATGGTGGTCGCCATCCAGACGGGCTTGAGGCCCTACCACGTAGTTAGGGTAGGTTGTTTCGTCGCCTTTTCCGACAGGCCGCCCCCACCGCAGAGGTCGGTTTTCTTACTCCACCCCTGTCGGAGAAAAATATATTGCTTTTGGAAGGGGGTGATGTGTGGACTTTGAATGACTCGTTTTGATGGCAGCGGGGCGCCGGCGCACCAGCTATCGGCCACGCGACTGCTCAGCACCCCTGACCCATCGCGACATCTCGACGAGACACAAGGTAAGTCTTTACTTTTTAGCTTCCCCAATCACTAGGACTATGAACAAAAAACAAAACAACTTTTTTTGGAGTTTACTCCATAAAGCGGATAAGAATCAATTTTCATTATAAGGCGTCCGGTATGAGAAAAATGTGAGAGTAAAATCTACTAATGAATGACCTCGTTACGTTTTTGGTGCGCAAGGTTAAAATTACTTTATTTGTTACAATTTAAGGTTGATTTATTTATTTATTTTTAGTAAGACTTACAGGCTAATAAAAATTACAATATGTATATATAATCTAACATTCTTAAAAACTATTGCTGATTACAAGTCTTAACATTTAGATATTAACTACTAATCTACACAGTAAAAAGAAAAGAAAAAATTAATAACGACTTCAATTCAATGTTCAACAGTGTCGAAAAAGTATTTACCCATCATTACTTTGAATCTGTTAACTTTAGTTGTGAATAAATCGATATCGAGCTGAGCATCTAATTGATTAAATTCATTTGCACCTCGGATAAAAAAAGCTATTTTGTCTATAATTAGTAGGTGCAAATGGCACACTTAACAATTGTCGCTTTCTAAAATTTTTATGCTGTGTACGGAATCCTATATTAGCTAAAAGTTCGGGACAGTCGGATGATCCATTTGCTATGTTAATAAGTAATTTCACAATGTTGTTTAACATATGTCTTTTCATTTGTGACAAGAGTAATTTATTGTTATTATTCTTTCTCTGCCCATGCACGGATAAAACACTATGAGAAAGTATAAAAATAATTGCTCTAATTTTTACAGAAGTATACCCATTCTCGGAGGAGTATGGAGCGGGTGTGGAAGGAAGAAATGGCGCTTTACGTTGGGGCTCGCGCTTTGGACCTGCGCACCGCCCCCCCTCCGCATCATTTCTCGACTGCTTCAGAGCTTGCAGGTCCAGGTTGGACCAGTATCTTGCCAGACGGAAGGTAATTTAGCGTTAAATCCCGCTTGCGACCCGGGTCTGATTTTCGACTATTTCTTCTCCACTTCGTACGGTCTTCGGCATGCCTGGTAGTCCGTTGGCACGCATATCACCCTTAATGGCGTCATGCTAGGACTTTTTGGGTTGGACGCGGCCTGGTGGAGGCGGTATGGCTAGACATTAGTTCTCAACATAAGTAGCCAGTTGTCGTAAAACCATACCAGCGAAGCCGACACTCCTACAATTTATCCTCAACGGAAATGAAGGCTGCCGCGAATGCGGGAGTTCCTAACGCGGTCCTTCCGCGTCACTCCACACATCCGCCGCAGCATATTCCTCTCCGTGACACGCAGTTCCTGCTTGTGTCACTCTAGCTCGACGTGACAGTAGTCAGTTAGTAACTAGTATTAGGGGGAAGCTTTCTGCCAACGAAGGCACCCATGGTCGGAGTCAGTTCCTAATCATTTTATAGAGATGCCCACACGGATCCTGGTCCAAATACTCCAAAAATGCCTCCCACGAAGCCGCTTTAGCCGCTTTCACTACGACTCTCAGCGACTTCTTGGCGCTTGTGTATTCCCAGTATAGCCGTGCTTCTACATCTGCCGCGTCGATTGTGCGACGGCAGCGTCTTTGGTACCGAGTGTACTGGCAATGAGTGGAAACGCACGCCTTATGCAGCAGCCCGATTTCTCTCTTCTTGGTACTGCCGCGTCGCACACTGATGAGATCAACAAACAGTGACAACAAACAGGTTCAGAGACCCAGTTTTCGAATACCAAGGCTTCATGAAAAGCCTTTATTTATTATTCCCGAAGTTCTTTACAGAAGGCTCTAGCCCATCAATGGGATGTGGTCTGTGATTATTATTGTATGTGTAGATCGAACGGGGTGTTCGTCTGTATGGACAGAACGAGCAACGACAGGCGGTGAAAATATGGCTATCGGCGCTACGAGGGGTCCGACATCGGAGTGACAAATTCACCCTGTTAGGCCACTTATATCAGGCCTACATGGATTTCGGGAAGTACAGGTAACGTTAACATTGTCAAAGGCCCTTTACTGGTTTGGGGGTCATCCATAAATTACGTCACATGTTAAACGGGGGAGGGTATCACCGGAATGTGACATTGTGTGATAAGGCACAGGAGCATCAAAAGCGTTGTGACGTCACATGTTAAAATTTAAAATACTAAAATGCCTAATTTATATGTGATTAAAAAACTTGAAAAATTTATTAACTCGATCTATATTTATTAATAAGTTAGCAAAGGATTTGGAAGCTTTCTCTCCGGAAAATGTCAAAAAAGGTAAACTGTCGTCAATAGTATCAATATGTAGACAATTTCCAAATTTATTAGATAGCAATAATTATCAAATTATTGACACATAATAGCGTTTGCTTCGGAACATGAAAGAAATTGCGTCAAATAACTGTTAATTTTATTAAAGAATATTTAATTAAATTAATAAAAAAAAATATTTTTAAATCTTCTTCTTAGTTGTTTCACTCTTTACAGAGCGGTCGTGATCAACTGGTAGTATTATTAAAGGCAGATTTTGTTCGCTGTATGATTTTACGCCATTTCTCGCGATTCAGAGACATTCTGGTGCACTCATGCAAAGGCCCGCCCACAGCCGACTTGATCTGGTCGGTCCATCGCATGGGTGATCTTCCACGTGATCTGGTCCCCTCCACTTTGCCCTGGACAACGAGACGCTCTATGGAGTCATTGTTTCGCCTTGAAACGTGGCCGAAATTTTGAGAATACGTGACTGGACCAAAGCGGACAGTTGCTGCTTGATGCGGAGTTCTTCACGGATGGAGGCATTGGTCCGAAATTCTGTCCATGATATTCCCAGCATTCGTCTCCAACACCACATTTCTAAAGCATCTATCTTTTTCTTCTCAATGTCTCGAAGCGTCCACGTCTCTGCAGCGTATAAAAATTGCACGAGCCGGATTTTCGTGGCCCTTGTGATGTGTCGGTTCCTCCATACTTTCTTCAGCTTGTCCATTGCTGTTCTAGTTTCTATTTTTCTAGTCTATTTTTAAATACATGCATAAAATTGAAAAATGTATGATGTCACATCAGCGGTGCTTTAAATGTGACAAACTGTGACAAGGACGAGGGGAGGGATTAAAAAGTCCTAAAATTCATGTGACATATTTTATAGATGGCCCTTTGGCAATGTCCAATCGTCCCTCGCCGATTTATACGTGTCTATAAACATCCTCCACCGCCCTGGCGTAGGGCAGTAAAGGAACAATGGGATGGGTTTAGTGGGTTTACCAGCGACGATCTCCTACTCACAGATGGTCTAGACACGCTTGGCCTTCGAAGAGACTGCGTCTCTTTACGTTTTCTACCGTTAATAACGGGGGTGTTCTGAAGAACTGTTTAGAATGTCTTCGTCGTCTTTCTACCACCGTATTCATCCCCATTTCCTGGAGTCTCTTCTCTCTTGTACGAAACGGTTCTCAAGAACGTTCATGTTGCGTACCATATTTGAAATAAACTACCAGCTAAGGTTCCCATCGCAGTACGATATAGGGATTTTCAAGGGGATTGCCAAGAGATGGCGTTGTACGATTTTGTAACACTGTGTTAGTTACCGCTACTCGTGTAGTCAACACCATCTCTTGACTAAAAAATAAACTTTCCAATCTCCGATTCCGTAGGAATGTGACGTGCCCTGGTACTTATTCAGATGACTTTTATATAATTACTGCCCATAGCGTCCCACAGCCGGGCTTGGGCCTACTTTTCGAGAGAACGAACAGTATATCCGCCACGCTTGTCCAGGGCGTATAAGCAGGTTGCCTTATCGCAGTACGATATAGGGTTTTTTTAAAAGGCGTTATAAAATTTCTTAGAGGCCGGTAGCGCGTTGGCAATGCTTCCTGTTTTGCAAATGTCTATAAGCGATGGTGACCACGTACTATTGGATAGGCCGTTTGCCTGTCTGCTGAACTCTAGATGTAAAAAAGACGTGCATTGTCAACTGTAAGGGTATATTGCACGGGAGTCGTATACTACCCCTAGCGGTGGGGTGTGCATCAAATATTTAATCATAAAGAAAGGGCTTTGCAGAGTAATGAGCGTCAGTCGATACTGTGATGTTTCCACGAACAGCTTGGGTGGTGAGCGGTATTTACTATATTAGCAGACATAACATCGGCTTCCTGGACTTCGACGTGGTAATTCATTAGTCCGAATCAAAGTAATACGTTTTCAGGGAATCCCTGGAATTCGCAAACCGTCAGCTGGGTATATCGGAAGAATTGGACTCGGCGCCCATGAGGGCGGAAGCCTATCTCAACTTGGCAAGAGCGCACCAGACCCTGGGAGGGCTTGACAGGTAATTAGATAATAACAAAAACGAAGACAACGTGATGAGTTCTTCTCTTCTTTTATTAATATGACGCAAACGCTTTTGGCATTGATTTAGCTAATGTCGCGTACAAAATATAGAAAAATACGATATATATCGATGCCTAACAGCCAAAAAAGGATAACCGCCACTTTACAAAATTTACAGGAGAGTGATTTAAAGTTAAAAATAAAAGAAAAAAAATCATAAAAAATTAAGTATAGCTCCCGAAAGGCTAAAAATGTATATTTATTGCATTTAGCGCACTATCTATTGACTGACGTTGCTATTTTTTATGAAATTCAGGCTACAAATAGTGGTTACTGTCGGTTACCCCAAATGGTCTTCATTCTACAAACAGCGAAAATGTCGTAAATGAAATACACAAATTATTAGCTTCCAGCAAAAAATGGTGTAACTTCGCCTCATGTTTCATTTATATTGAAGAAAAATAGCATAAGTGTGTTTCTTAGGAAATACCTCTATCATTTTATCTATATAGATACTACCTACATTACAGGCAGCTCAGGGGCCAATCCCGAGATCCTGGGTTCGAATTCCACGATCGAACGCACCGCTAAGGCACTTTTACCTAATATTTATATTAATTAATATTGCTAAATTGGTGCGTCACACGTAACTTAATTTAAGTTTACAGGTTTTCCGAAATTTTCCTTCATCGATAAATGGCATATTTTTTATTGCTATAGGACAGCAGACAGGCTGACGGCCCACTTAGAATTTAGCAGTTACCGTCGCCTGTGGGTGTCTGCAACGCCAGTGGAATCGCGAACACGCTGCTCTCCCATAAGGATACAGGAACTTGGGTGACTAATGTCGGAACACAACACAAAGTTATTACGGCGGCATACTTAAGACCAAAGTTGGTGGTCATCCAAACCGGCTTGGGGCCCAACCACGTAGCTAGGGTGACTCCGGTCGCAGAGGTCATGTGATATGAATATAAGACGTGAAAAACTGCCCAAACAACTATATTGGTGACCAAACGTGACTTCTAAGCTACCTCCGGTAAATTTGTAATAATAATAAATTTGTAATAATAATATAAATTTACAGGGCCTTATCATACGCCCGTCATGCATTGTACAACGACTGTGGAGGAGGGTCTACCGCTGGATGCGTACACCTCACAGTCGCAGCTGTAAGTCTCGAGTTGGGTGCGTTCTCGAAGGCCATGGACGGCTTTCAGAAGGCGCTCGCTGTGGCGCAGGCCCAGAATGATAATACGCTGTTACTGCAAGTAAGTAGCCAATTTCTTCCTTCTTCCATTCCTTACAAGGTCTCACACATTACCATACGTGCAAGGATGGGGTAAGAATACTGATCCTCGCGGCCGAGGTTTAAGGCGACAAAACTAGGTGTACTCTAACTAGGTGTTAGGGTCTCAATCCCGTCAGAACGGCAACTACCTGGTCTATTAGTATGCCATCATATTAACCTTGTGCTGTGCTCTATCATTAGTAACCCAGGTTCCGGTACATATACGGACAGCAGTGTGTTCGCGGTGCTCCTAACGTCGCAAACGTTTATAGGCGATGGTAACTGTTTACTAGTAAGTGGGCTATCAGCCTGTCTGTTATTCTTTTTTTATTGCTGTAAGACGGTGGTATTGGACGTACTGTCAGACAGCATCAGAAAATCACATGAGCAGCCCCCGTGGCTGCTCATGTATGCTAACGATATCGCACTGGCGGATGCGGACAGGGGTAGGCTGGTGCAACGTGTGAAGGCGTGGAAGGAGTCGCTTGAGAACGGTGGTCTGAAGTTCAATGTGGCGAAGACCGAGTACTTGGCCTGTACCTCCCACTCCGGGAGGACTCTCAGATCACACTCCACTCCACGGTCGAGCGCACGGACTAGGTCAAGACACACATCGCTGCCGCGTGGACCAAATGGCGTGAGGTGACTGGTGTCCTTTGTGAACCTAAGATGCTGGTTAAGTTGAAGGGACAGTTTTATAAGACCATCATTAGGCCGTCCTTTTATATGGCTGTGAAGTGTGGCCGGTGCTAGAGCGACATAAGCACGGACATCTGCGTGTCACGGAGATGAATATGCTGCGGTGGATGTGTGTAGTGACGCATTCGCGGCAGCCTTCATGTTCGTGACATTGCGGACAAACTACACTACACGTACCTACGCCTTTGACGACAGGCCGATCTCGGCCGCAGAGGTCAGTATTCTTTCTCCGCTCCTGCACTGACAAAATCTTTATCAATAAGAATTCATTTATCAAGAAGATGTCGGCAGAAGGAGGTATCGCGCCTTATGACTCCACTCGACACACGTTTACGTACTAAGTGAAATCTGTGAACTGTGATGCAAAGTCATAGATAAAGAAAATTCTATTTTCAAATCTTAACTGACCAATTATTGCAGGTATACGTAGGACTGTCAGAACTGTGGCGACGGCTACGAGATACGGAACGCGCAGTCGCTTGTGCAGCGCGAGCGTGCGACTTGGGTCGGGGGCCGCGCGCCGCTGACCTCAACACCCGTCATCATCGGACAGCACTCCTGCAGATGGCAGCCGCGCTCCGGGCTAGAGGAGAGCTGGGAGATGCTCACGACTATTGCAACGTAAGTGCTCTGACATAGCCATTTGAAGTGAAACACGGTCGTCACCCAGAGCCTTGTGAGCAGGATCGACCTCCATGATCGCACTGAAGGTGGCGTTCGCGATGGTGCACTAGGGAAGCCGGGTCCCTAGCGAGCATGCTTTATAACCTTTAACAAAAAGAAGTTCTCACAGCTAACCACTACTTTACCTACCCCAGACAAATAGACGTCGTTGTGATCTCCTTTTTTATGATCTGTGTGTTTTCTGTGACCAATCAACATCATAGATGGACTACACTGACCCGGAAAACATTGTTCAGCAATATTGAATTTAAAAAATGTAGCTTATGTCCTTCTCCAAAGTCCAATCTATCTTTATACGGAAATTAATCTAAATTCTTATATTGGACTAACAGAGTAATTTAAATAGGCTTTTTATTATTCAAACACTCTTAACTATGTATATCACTTTTTACAATTTTTACTTATATTGTGGTATTATATGACCAACTTCAAGATTCCAAATTTGAGTTTGCGGCTGGCCTAAAACCCCCGTCCACCGCCAAATCGCCATCTTTTTTAAGGCCTTTTCCGGTGATTGGTTTTATTAATTTCTAAATATTGTTACCAATTTTATAACTATTTATTTGTACTGTCCTCAGGATTACAGATAGCTTTCGAACCGATCACCGCGTTTGACCTCCCCCCCCCTTTTTTTTCGCCATTAAACCTGTCACTTTTATATTCCACTTAGACATTGGCAAAATCAATGCCAAGGGCGTTGGAGCCACACCTTCCAAAACTGAACTGAACTTAAGGTGTCCCGCGATTGGACGATGGTGCCACGTCAGAGCCCTCTATTTAAAAGTAACATACAATGTACTAATTCAAACAGGAAGATCTACAACTTAAATATTCCAAACTCTAACAACAACAGACATACAGACAAAGTTATTTTCACAATTATGATATTGGTATGAATTATAAAAGAATTGTTAAAACTAGCAAAGAAGGATTGTTAAAACTAGCAACTAAAGGATAAAAATATTTAATACATACATTACCGTCTCAACAAAAAGACATTTTCAGTGAATGTGCGTCTAGGTAGACGCACATTCACTGAAAATGCAGGTGCTAATATCACATTGTTCTGACACTTTTTTGCCTGGAAAGTCTTTCCAGCTGATAGCTTAGGTATTGAAATTGGGGCTGATCTCTACCAATTTATGGCTGAGGGAAGGAGTTCCTGTCACACCTCTATTTTTTGAAGTGGAAATGCTTGATACACAACCCACCTTGGGGGCTGGCTGCGTAGTAGTGTAAGACTCCTGTGCAATACACATGTCGCTGGTATACCCACTAAGACTACTGACGAGTTCCTCTACTGCCCTACCCCCAGGGGTAGGGCAGTAGAGTCGTCGTCTACGCCCAGGCGTAGGGATATACTCTCACGTGAGCCTTTAACCTTAGCGGGCAGGACCCGGCTTTGCCTTACTCCGCTAGGCTGCTTAAAGGAAATATTTGGATGTTTTTATTGTTGAGGAGACGCAGGCAGGCTGACGGTCCACTTAATTGTAAGCAGTTACCGTCGCCTACGGATATTTGCGACGCTAGGGGCGCCGCGAACACGCTGCTGTCCGCATAAGGGTATTGGAACCTGGTTTACTAATGCTGGAACACAAAATTATTACGGCTGCATAGTTATAAATCAAGGGTGGTTTCCATCTAAACGGGTTTGAGGCAAGGGTTGGTTTGTCGCCTTTTACGACAGGCCGCAGAGGTTAGTATTCTTACTTCACTTTTTTATATTTACAGGAGGCACTACGACTGGCAGCAGTTGCGGGAGATCAGGGTTGTTACGCACGAGCTGTGAGGATAGCTGGTGATGTATATCGCCGGAAGTGTGATATCGGGAAGGCTCTTAGGTGAGTATCCATTTTGGAGATCATTCTTCCGCACATCAATGCCACCTTTTTTCAAGGGTGATTGCTGGAAAGACGATCATAATAAGAGATAATAATAAATAACTTTTTTTATTGCTATAGGACAGCAGACAGGCTGACGGCCCACTTTGAATTTGGCAGTTACCGTCGCCTATGGGTGTTTGTAACGCCAGTGGCATCGTGAACACGATGATGTCCCATAAGAGTGCAAAAACTTGGTTCACTAATGCCGGAACATAACACAAAGGTACTATGGCGACATACTTAAGACCGAAGGTAGTTACTATCCAGACGGGCTTGGGGCCCTACCACGTAGCTAAGATGGGTTGTTATGTCGCCTTTTACGACAGGTCAACCCCAGCCGCAGAGGTAAGTATTCTTTCTCCGCCCCTGCACGGATAAAATATATTTTCTGACAATTCACACAGCGCCATCTAGTCCCAAACTAAGTAGCATAGCACTTGTGTTATGGGTACTAGACAACTGATAATATAATTAATAATTATTTTTTTATAATTAATAATAGCTGTCTGTATACAGTACCAGTTTTCATAAATATGTACTTCAATATTTCAGTTTTTTAAGCCTGAACAAGGTGAAGCTTGATGTATATAGATGTGGTTATGAAGAAGATTTTTTTCTGGATTTGGATTGATTGGACTGTATTTGTAATCATTTCAAAACAAATCCTTGACGAACACCTTTGGCCAACAGCTTTCGCACGTCTAAACACTTACCTACTAAACTAGATGTCGCTGTGTGGACTGTCACAGAGTATATATATTTTTGAACATAGCTACTGCAGCACTAGGTTACTTTCCGGCCTCCATAACACATAATCACACACTCCACACATTATAAAAACTACACGCAGAATAAGTGTGTTGCGGGGGAGTTTCTTTCGCCGTTTCTTCTACCCCAGCTATACTTCCGAAACGGTAGTAAATTCGAATAGAAGCGGCTTTATCGGTGAGGTTGACATGGCCCCAATAATAATTTGCCATTCGTGGCTGTTCTCACATGTTCCCCATGCAGGGGTCGAGTCGGCACGAGCACGCTGCCACGGCTAACCGGCCCCGCTCCCACGGAGTCTGAATGCTTTTTTCGTCTGAAGTCGTTGTTATCTGAAACCACAACAGCCTTCACAAAATAAAAAAAACTGCAGCACAGTTTGTTTATATTTTGGCGTGGCAACAATTTCCTTGTAATGTTGCCACGTTATGAATTTGATTGTATAGTCCTAGATAAATATTTTTTTTATTTTAATACGATGGGCACTAGTGCACAGTGTGCACACGTGACCCTATCCAGCGGATAGCTTGGATGATGAACAGAATGCTGGTATATTTTTATAAATTCAGTTTAATTCACCATAAAACATATTTTAACCGCATTATCAGCTTAATAAATGACGTGACAGTTTTAAACCAGTCGAGTTACAGAGGGTAAACCAAAAAATGCGGCTGTCAAGTCTCAAGAGCGTGTATGGATGTTCACCAGTTGGTTGAGACCAATCACCACTATAAGTTTTTTTTTTTCAATCATTCCTCACAGTTGTCTAGAAGATATTGCTTTAAGTCAAGTGATAAGGCCACACATTGTTCAGTACCTTGTAAGTTTATTTTATATTCTTGTATATTTAAAGTGAACAATAAAGAGTTGTTCATTCATTCATTCAATAATTTATTGAAAAATGTATGAAAAATTGGAAAGAACAAATATGATAGGAAAGGATATATACAATATGACCTTAATGCTTTATCTCTTCAGATTACGTGGGGTCAGCACATAACTGTTTAACCGTCGATTAATGATCCGGATTACCGATCTCTGGTTATCACTCGATGACAGACGTCCGTTTAACCATCGATTAAAGATGTCTGTATAAACGTCGATTAAGGACGTTTTTTAACTATCCACTATTAGCTGTCACCTCAACATTCACAAGTGTTAGTCCAATAGAAAGGTTTTTATTTTTCTAATAGACACTATGAGGTAGCGATGGGCGCCGGTCAAGCTTTGGGCGACCGTCTCGCCCAGATGGAAGCCATGGACGGCGCTGCACGGTGCCTCGAGGCTCTACGCTTGCAGGGGAGAATATGCAACTGTCGCCCCTTGGAGTTTAATACCAGATTGCTGGAAGTGGCTACCTCTGTTGGATCTAAGGTATTCTTAGTTTTCCTGCTCTCTAGAAGCATATCCCCTACCCTATGGGATGGCAGCATGTTCACGGTGCCCCTGTCATAGCAAAGTTTATATGCAAAATTTATATCCGTGCAGAGACAGAAAAAGAATACTGACCTCTGCGACCAGGGTCGGCCTGTCGTAAAAGGCGACAAAACAATATAACAATAAGTAATACATATTTTTTTAATAAATACTATTTTATTATTCAATAATTTTTTATACCATTTTTATAGTAGGTACGATTTTTCTTTAACCTCAAAAAATAGGCCTTAGTTACGGCTATTAACTCGTCACTGGTAGGTACTTCATTTAATTTCTTTTCAACGAGCATTCTTTTGAGGTCTGCAAGCCGGAAAGAGTCCGAATGAGGTTTATCAATTGTTTAATTTACGCACGTAATTCTTTTTTATCCATTTTTGAACAATAACAAAAGTTGTTCACTCGCAATGTTATATCTCACGAAACAATTGTTTGCCAGCTTTGAAATTTTCGTATCTTTGAAATAATTAACGTATCTTTAAAAGGTTAGTCTAACAATAAATCATATGGATCTAATTTTACTAACGCCATCTATGTGTCAAACCTACGCCTAAGCTTATGAACTTTTCACTTGGATTAAACTCGTAATAGATTAAAATAATAAAACGCATGCGCTCACCAATTAATTTAAACCAGATGTTAGTCCGTCGTGTACGGCTCCGCCTAGCGGAGATATACACAGCGCTGGGGGACAACAATGCAGCGGCGAGGCAAAGGCGCGCAGCGGGGGCTTGGGCCGCACCGTCATGCGCGCGGTGTAGGGAGCCCCTCGCTGAGCAGTCCGAACCACTGGCGTCACTGCCTTGTGCACATATCGTTCACCATGCGTAAGTATCAATAAATCTTTAAAAATAATATTTTTTATAACCTTAAAATGTCCCTTCGACCTCATCGCCATGTGAAGAGTTCTAATTCAATTGTTTAGAAGAGACGCTTTATAGTTTTTAATAAGCTAAGAACTGATTTTGATGGTAAACAAAGAGTATTTATTGGATTTAATAGTTTTTAAGTGACCGAAATAGCACATAAAGTATGCAAGCTGACGTGACAGTGGGCGGGTCGCGTCTGTCGTAGGACAGATGAGTGATGGAGCAAAATCAGCTTCCGGAGTGGAGATCGCGTCTAAATTTCTTAAATATAATTAGAAAAATTGTATTTTTAATTATAGTAATTTTTATTCATAATGAAATATTTGATATTGGTATTTTTGGTATTAGTTTTTAGTTAGGTACTAGCTGTGCCCGCGACTCCGTCCGCGTGGAATAGTGACTTTGGGCAACATTTTTTTGGATATATCTTATGGTTTGTTTTGGATTACAAACCCTATAAACCCTAAAATATAAATTAATGAAATATACAAATTGCGTTCAAACCTGCAAGGTCCAGCCTAAGCTGAACCCTATTTTATATGATTGATGATATAAATCCAAGGTCAACTTAAATTGGATTAATAAAATCTGAAACTGATCACTTTTAACTAAAACCATTTTTTGTTCTAAAGTAAAAGTAGCCTAAGTTACTCCTTGTTACATCAGCTATCTGCCAGTGAAAGTCCCGTTAAAATCAGTCCAGCCATTTCAGAAATTAGCCGAAACAAACAGACAGACAGACAAAAATTGTAAAATATGTTGTTTTGGTATATGTACCGTGTATACATCCAAATGCACTTAGTAAAAAGCGGTTATTTTAATATTATAAACAGGCCCTTCAATTTTATTTATTTGTATAGATTAGTGTTCGAAGGAATCGAATGATATTCGAATAAATAATTTTACTATTACGTACATCTGGAAATAATATAAGACGTATACGGATAGCACTGCTACGTAGGCCGCAGCGCGTCTTGGCCGTCAGGGTGTTATGGGGATACCGCACGGTGTCCTTTGAAACGGCCTCCCTACTGGCCGGATCCCCCCACTAAGGGAACTCGAGGCTCGCGTCCTGTCGCTGAGAACGGCTGATAGAAATCAGTGGCATCGGGACGCCGCCGAGCGTGGCTCTCGCCTCGCACCTCGTGAAGTTGAGGTAAAGCGGGCGAAGCTGCGCGATGCGGTGCTCATGGTGGAGTGGAAGGAGCGTCTTGCGTATCCCAGAGCGGGCCTTGCCACCATAGGTAAGGCTCGTACTGGCCGAATGGTTGGAGAGGCGCCACAGTGCCTGACCTTCCGCCTGGCTCAGGTCCTCTCGAGGCACAACTGCTTCGGGAGGTTCCTGTGTCGCATAAGGCAGGAAAGGACGTCGGGGTGCCATTATAGTGTCGCGGGCGACGAGGAAGACACGGCGACTCACACTGTCGCCGTGTGTCATGTGCGCAAAGGAGGCGGCGGAGCGGGTGTCGACCCTCCCGCCAACGCAGACTACGTCCTCGGCGCCGGTAGGCATCAAACGACCTCCGGTCGCCGTAGAATGCGGCCGCGGGCGGCCCCTCGAGGGAGGATCCGCCACCTGTACTATTGTCGCGAATGTGAGAGTTGCGTGCTGTTCCGCGGTCCCCCTTAAGCTGATACAGGAGAGCGCCGGGGGGACGAAATCCCTGGCGCCAATACTATAGAAGAAGCTCGCCCCGACACAACAGGTGGGCCGGCGGCGGCCCGGGTCACGAGATCGGCAGGCAACAAATCCGTGGGCCCAGGTGTAGACGATAGGAAAACATCTTTCCCGGAGTTCCACATATCCCTCGGTCCCCCCGAGCCTGGGGAATCCGCCAAGAGAGAGTTTTTCTCCGAGACAAAAAAATGCTTACCAGACAGCTGATACATATATACTTTTTTTGTAAATAAATACATATTGTACATAAACACCCAGACGCGAGACGGGAATCGAACCCGTGACCTCCGCGAGCGTACCAAAGTATGTTAGCTGTTACGCCAGGGAGGTCGTCAATATCTATTACAACATGTAAAAGATCAGCCATTTTTTTCGACTTAGCGAAATTGCCTGTCGCTAAAAATACATTTCGTATGGATTTGACAATAGGTGTGTGTGGCTTATTAAATTGCCACCAAAATATTCGTTTCGTGTTCATAAGTGACTTTCTTAAAGGGTCTTATGTCTTGTTTGTTTCATACAGATGTATGCCAGAATCATGGTCGCGCCGTTCCACGCGTAGCACGACGGGGCCGGTGCCTGAGTGCGCGGAATGTGCATCCCCACGTGCGGCGAGAGCTCCCCCACCAGCTCCTCCTGCTCCAAGGACGTTACCAACGCAGGTACGATTAGTATGTCTGGAGTAGTGTGGGAATCCCGTGCAATGCGACCGTACGCACACCACAGTTGAAAGGGGGCACGCACGTCGCTAGTTCACCATATAAAAACAAACCCAGTTTTTTTTACTCAGTGCCCGGAAGGGAGGGAAATGTTTTCGCGTACGTCTTCGGCCGACCTCTCCTTCTCTACTCCTGGTCTTTAAAAGAGGTGAGAGGGGCGAGCGGAACACGACGTGCCCGTCTCCGGCCCGCAAATTACTTCTTTCTACCCTTATGATTATCCCACTTTAGGATCGGCATAACATATTCTCTCCCCCATTCTCTTTTTTTATTGCTGACGGCCCCTTAGAATTTAGCAGTTACCGTCGCCTATGGGTTTTCGCAATGCCAGTGGCATCGCGAATACGCTGCTGCCCCATAAGAGTACACGAACTTGAGTCACTAATTCCGGAACACAACACAAGCTTATTATGGCGGCATACTTAAGACGAAAGGTAGTCGCCATCCAGACCTGCTTGAGGACCTACTACGTAGCTAGGGTGGGTTGTTTTGTCGCTTTTTACGACAGGCCAATCCCGGCCGCAGATGTTAGTATTCTTTCTCCGCCCCTGCACGGATAAAAGTAGCCTGCGTCTGGCTATTTCTGAATTAAGTGGTTTAAGTTTGATGTGATTTTTACTATCATGGATATGATTTTTTAAAGAATAAGTTACATTAATTAGGTGATATCCGGATGACCGAGCTTTGCTCGGTATTTTTTTTATAAATTGTGTTTTTTGGAAATTAACAATTGATTTTCTTAGTCTAACCTCAAAGCAAACATTCATTGACTTCGTGTTACTTAACAACGCCATCTGCTGGAATAGCTTTAGTGTTGTTGTGTCGTTAAAGTAATTAAAAAAAAATAGTATTATTATTCGCCGATAGATGTCAGGAAGAGTCATTTTTCAGTTTAAATTGAGACTACTCAAACGCCACCTTTTGACATTTTCTAGAAATGATTCCTAGCTAGATCGATTTGTCGCCCCCGAAACCCCCCGTATACTAAATTTCATGAAAATTGTTGGAGCCGATTCCGAGATTCCAATTATATATACAGGGTGACTAACAAACCCGTCCAAATTCACACAGAAGAATCTTTAGTAAAAGTTATGAGAAACATGTATTTTAGTTTTGTATCACATAGTACAAGAATTGCTCGTTTAAAGATATAGGATAAAAAAATTAACACACAACTGACTCCTCGGGCACGGTTTTCTCCGTGCAGGGGCGGAGTAAGAACACTGACCCCTGCGACCGGGGGTAACCCGCCACAAAAGGCGACAAAACAACCCTAGCTAAACCATAGGGCTCTACGCAATTTGGATAGCAACCACTTAAATATACCACGATAATAACCTTGTGATTATGTGATTAAAGAAGATGTAGTGACAAAAACTGAGAAAGGTATGCTGAGATAGTTTAGCCATGTCGAGAGAATGAATGAAGAACGATTGACGAAAAAAGTGTGAATGGAAGTGTTGGAAGGGGTAGACCTAGGCGGACGTTTAGAGACCAGATCAGGGACGTCTTGAAAAAAGGCTAGGTCAAGAGTACCCTAAACCTGTCTAGTACCCTGCCTCCGTGCAGAGGCGGAGAAAGAATACTAACCTCTGTGGCCGGGGTCAGCCTGTCGTAAAAGGCGACAAAACAACCCACCCTAACTACGTGGTAGGGCCTCAAGCCCGTCTGGATGGCGACCACCTTTGGTCTTAAGTATGCCGCCATAACAACCTTGTGTTGTGTTCCGGCATTAGTGACCCAAGTTCCTGTACCCTTATGGGACAGCAGCGTGTTCGCGATGCCACTGGCGTTGCATACACATATAGGCGACGGTAACTGCTAAATCCTAAGCGAGCCGTCAGCCTGTCTGCTGTTCTATAGCAATAAAAAAAACCGAAGGGCATGTATGAAGGGAATAATGAAAGTGGACGAAGCGAAACAAGTATTTAAGGATCGTAGCAAGTGGAAAGAAGTGGCTCAGCCATCAGCCTAAGCCTACCCCTACGGGAAAGAGGCGTGATTATAAGTATGTATGTATAAGTGATCCAGGTTCCTGTACCTACTGCGGCGTGTCCACAATGCCTCTGGCGTCGCAAACATCCATACACGATTGTAACTCCTTGCTATTAAGTGGGCCGTCAGCCTATCTGCTATAGGACAGTAAAAATCCCGCAGAGAATTATTTTAATTATCATTCACTAGACCTTCACGGCTCAAACGTTTTTTCCAGGACTTTCCTTTCGGTACGCCGCCCATTTTGCGCGAGTCTGATTTGAACTCCGTAATATCCGACCACAGCAGTCAACAGGCCACTTCGAGCGTGTAAACCTCAGAGGCCGACGCCATATTGAAAGACACGGAGGTATTTGTATTGTATGAAGATGGTTAAAATTCATATCTTTTATATATTATTTGAATGAAGCTATATGTGTAAAAAAATGCAAATAATACAATCTAATATGTAATTTATAGAACTAAGCTCGACAACAATGAATTCGGTACACAATGTGAATATCTTAAAAACGAAAAAGAATTATTTAAAACAATTTATTACACTGATCAGTAATAATGAAACTATCATTATTACTCGACTCGGATTCATGCGCTCGAGTATTGTTTTTGACTGTACAAAACATAAATACGAAACAAAATAAGTCCCTGAAGTTCATTTTGATAATTGTTAACGATTTTACTATCTGACAAGAGATGGCGTTCTTTAATGCGAAATATTTTTGAAGTGAAAACTTCTTCAGCCGCGATGAGCACTTTTTGGTAGGGGAAAATCTTATAGGTTCGCGTCACCGACATGCATAAAAGCAGTATATCTGTAGCTATACAGGTGAAGTACTGTGCAACATTAGTGCTGTGTTTATATAATAAATAAAGTATAAAAATAAATAAATCTTTACAAGTAAAATTGAATGGATTATGTAATGATGTTGATAATTTTAATATTTTGAAATTTCAATACTAAAATTCTAAGTTTTCACTTTTATCGGCAGTCCCTATGACCGCCAATATTAGTTCTTTTTTGTACTTTCAAGCATTCATAAATTTTATTTTGAAGAGTAGATATTGGCTTGGAATATTTACTCTATAAACAAGTTTAATTTTCCAAGCTAAATATTAATGGAAATACATAAACATTAATCAAAATGAACGCGATCAAAATTTCATCAAACTAAGTTTTTTTTTTGTTAGATCTTAAGGCCTGGTAACGTGAGTTACCACATAAAGCTAAGTTTGAGTTACAGTCATAAAACAAAAACTTTTGTCTATGGTTAATAACCATATCTGGTCTAAAGCAAATTAAACAATATTTTATAATTAATTCTATATAAATATTAATTATAAAAACTATATTGTGATTTACATTTTGAAAATATACGCTTAGTATATATGTTGCTATATTATACAAGATCTATTTGTATTACACGAAGTTGACTATATTAGAAACCCAGCTTTACCTGGGTAGAGTTATTACCTACCACTGTTATTCGCTGTTTAGATTATTTTTTTAAATTGGTTTAGTAAATTTTGTGTTTATCTAGAGCATACAAACAGTTTTGTCATTTTAATATTTTATATATGTTATTGTATTTATTCCAGTTAAATAATGACATAGGTAGTTCGATATGTACGGGATATTTATGACAAACGGGAGTGAGTATATCATCGAATCATTTATTTGACAGGAACATGTTACAAGAATTATCTCTTGTAACTTCAATAATCATGTTACGCAACAATTGGCATACAAAATTTAAATAAAAAAGATTACAATTTACTTAGATATAATAAAATTAGGGTTGCCAACTTTTTAAATATAAATTCTAATATATTATGTGCAAAAAGTCTTTATATCCAATCTTATTGTATTCGTTTTATTGCATTTCGGTGCCCCATTTTTGTTAGTTGACCTGTTAACCAGGGAATAAACTTTAGTTCAACTCGTTTTACAGTGGGTATTACCCCAAGCAAGAAAAGGAAAAATGGTATTTAACTTATTAATTTTATTTATTTCGACAAAATATTTTATAACATATAATTTATAAATACATAAAATTAATGCATTCAAAAAATTACGGTTAATTTTCATGACGAAAAATGTCGTCATGCCCATTGAAGTAGTTCTTCGTGTATGACGAAATATTTCGTCATACCCGGTTAACAGGTTTAAGACAGAATTTCATTTAAATAAGACACTGATATATTCCCATGTAGCTTTCTGTCATAACCAAAGAGCAAAAAGAAAATGTGGCTTAGTTTAAAACGTCACAGCTACCCAAAACAAAAAAAAAATTGTTTTCTCCCTTTGTCTGTAATCAAAGAGAAATCCATGTACCACCATTGGCGACTATCTAGTAAAACATTACTAGAGTCGCCAAAGCTATAGACAACAGGCTGTCTGATTCCGAACACCGAGAATACACACAACATTAGCAATCAGGTAAAGAGCAATACACTTAATATAAATAATATGATTTATTTCTATAGGTCCATTATTCCAAAGTTATAGAATCATAGAGTAATACATTAAACTGAAACAGCTAAACAAAATATAATGTATTTCTATAGGTCCATTTTGGACATATGCTATTGATATCACTGAAAACCATGATTATTCGGTTCTTCCGGTTTTATCTGAAGCCAATGTTTATGTGACACTTCCGAGAGGGGCACTAAAATAGATATGGCTTAATTTGAATCCAGAAAATCACAGAAACATTAAGCTTCTTTCTTCTTTTAACTGCGAGATTAACTTGGTATCCAAATTTTTGGTTTGTCCCTTTCACTCCAAGCGTTTTAGTTTTAAATATTGATGTATATTAAAAATATCAATATGCAATACGTTTGCAATAATTAATTTAAGTGCATTATTAATTATAATTATACATGAGTTGAATTATAAAGTATAAATTTATACAATACATTCTTTAGAAAATGAGTTCAAATATTTATAAGTAATAAATATAACGCGTTCCAAATGCCGAAAAGGCGTACGGAAAATTATTACTAAATCCAAAACGGCGTCTAAGTAGTATCATTTTCTTGAACGACTTGTCCCTTTTTGTGTTAATGTATAAATATTTTTATTGCTATAGAAACAACAGACTGCCCACTTGATAGTAAGCAGTTACCGTCGCCTATGGGGGTTTGCGACGCTAGGGGCACTGCAAACACGCTGCTGTCCCATAGGGGTAGAAACTGGGTCTTAAGCCGGAACACAAGGGTGGTTGCCATCCAGACGGGCTTTTGCTACCACGTAACTAGGGTTGTTTTGTCGCCTTTAACGACAGGCTGAAAATTCAGGTGATTTTGTTTAAACATTTTAAGCAAATCTTAGTTGAATGGCAAACACCCTTTTGGCACAAAACTTGCAATACGCCATTTTGGTATATGGAACGCGATATGGTAAATTATTATTAAGATTATATAAATTATACGGCGTAAAATACGCTAACTAAATATTTCGACAAGATTATTATTAAGTTTATAAGTTTCGGCGTACATTTGATTAATGTTACGCCGTGATTTAAATTCAAAAAGAGATTAACAATTGAATAATTAAATATTGTGTGCAATATTTTAAATATCTTCTAACATTCTCGATGTTGTATATACGTTTATTGTATCAAACGAGGAATTGTTTTGGGGAATGCTTTCTGGTTTGGCTTCGGACTAAACTGCCAACTATTTATTGACGTATTCTTTTTTATTGATATCAGTCCTCTTTTTCATTCAAACGCCGTCCGAATAATACTTGCAGTAGTGTTTCGATTTTTTTGATGAGAAGTACCTATATCTTGGCCAATATCGTGACATAGGCTGACGCGGGCCGGTACCATATTCTCCGCAACGGTGAGACGGTATTTAAAACCAATATAATATTTTTCTACACAGAAAACAAGCTGACGTCTAACATAATAGTAACGTCGCCTCTGGATGTTTGCGATGCCAGGATTCGTCCGTGTGAGTAACTGGAATCATGGACATGCTGGTACACAAGGTTATTATAGCGGAATATTTAAAGGTAAGGGGTGAGCACCATACATGCGTGCTTAGAGCTCTTCCATCAGCAAATTCTGTATTCTAAGTATTAATATTATAAATATATCTATCAATATTTTTTTGAACTGATAACTTCTTTAGCGGCGTTGTGCACTTTTTTGTGAAGGGTAAAAAATGTTAAACTCGCGTCAGGTCATGTGTCCTGATCGTAAGAATTCGTAAGACGTAAGACGGAGTTTTGCTCCAGTAATACCAACCTTATTAATAATGACTTAAGGTTTATGTTGTAATGTAACTTTTAAATGATTGCATTGCATTACTTAGTTTTATACCTATCTATTCGAATTGTGACTTTATTACAATGAAATGCAGTTGATTTTTTGAAGTGAAAACTTCTTTAGGCGCGTTGAGCACTTTTTGGGTGAACAATTTTTGTTTTGTAAAGAAGTGTTAATGACCAATTTAAACTTTAATCTTTAATCATAAACACTTCTATAAAAACCGAAAATAATAATCTAATAGCTCGACGGTACAATTCACAAGTTATTTAGTTTTCACTTCTATCGGCAGTCCCCAAAGACTGCCCCGCATGTTTTTTATGAATACTCGATTGATATAATAAACTTATTCACTATACAAAACACTTCGTCACACTTCTAGCTAACGTAGATAATGCACGCAAATCTAAAGTTAGGTCTTCTAAATCATATTTCATTATTTTCTACTTCTCCAAAAACAATTACTTCTAAGAAAAAAAAACTGTGTATGTCAGCTCCGACGCACGACTGGAGTTTACTCCATAAGTACGATTGTCTAAACATACGCAAAAAGAGTTTATTTAACTAAAAAAAGATTAATATCATATGAAAGGGTAAATTAACAAATTAATGAAAATAATAAACATATATAAAAACTATTATTGTGTTGACTAAATCAAAATAAGAAAATCGTTTCTTATGCAGTAAACTCCAAATATTATACCAATAAGACGACACAAGGTCGTCCGAGCGTGCGTCGCGCGTCATCTTGATAAAAAAATGCCAAGGTCAAGTGGTCGGCAGCGTTTAGTCGTGCGTCGCGCGTCCGTAAGGGACAAGACGTAGACACGTCCGTACGTAGCGCTCGCCGGAGCTCGAATGTGTTCTAAATTAGAAAGTTGCGCACCAAAAACGTAACGAGGTCATTCATCAGTAGATTTTACTACTCACATTTTTCTCATACCGGGCGCCTTATATATGAAAATCGATTCTTATGGAGTAAACTCCAAAAAAGAAACGATCCAAGTACGCTTCTAAAATAATATTTTGTTTAGTTGTGAAAAATTGCATATACATGGTAATACTTTTAAATGACGTTTCATGCAATATAAACTTTTTTTTAGAAGAAAGGGCATAGACAAATATTCGTGACGTTTGCTGTCAGTTTCATGGTTTTGTACTAGTTGAAATTCGTCGTCAGCCAGTCCTGTCTCGATTCCGTAGGTTAATACTGATAGGAGCCGAGACGTGAACGCTGACGGCTGGGCTGATTCACAAATTTCATGAGATTCAGCTAGCTATAGAGAGCCGTATAAGAAATCCATAAGAGAACCAAAGTAATCGCTGAATATGCAAGCTGAAGTGGCAATGGGGCGGTCACGTCTGTTGCAGGGCCAATGGGCATTGGAGCAAACGTGTCCTGGAGTGGAGACCGCGACTGATGACCTGTACAGTTGCCGGTCTGGGCTGGTCTTGAATGGTAGATGTGGTAGATAAACCAAACAGATCAGAGTTGACATCAAAAGAGTATGTATAATCTGAGATTACCAATCAACAGCTGGATGGAAAAGGCCTATATCCAGCAGTGAACAACGGACGTAAGCCTCCCTAAATTCGGCACACACCCGGTCCCGTGTCTCCCATCCAGCACTGACCAACAATCTTCCGCAGGCCGTCAGTCCAACGGGCTGGTGGTGTCATACTATATAATGAGACATAGTCGAATATTCAATACGATGCAACATTTATTTAGTTTGCTAATTTTTAGCGGGAATCGGTAATGTCATTCCGTCTGAGATTTTATTTTAAAATTTACGTAAACAATCATTATGAAGTAGGATTTAAGTGAAAAAATTACTATGAAAAGACATCAGACCTCCTACGAAATGTCAATCAAGAGGCTAAATAATTGCAAAATCTTACATTTGATAGGGTGTATGGACTGAGTGAGTCATTTGCCTACAACTTCGACAAATTAAAATGCAAGTAGAAAATAATGAAATAACACTGTATTTACGTAAAATCTATATTATAATTAATTGTAATAATGGATATATGTAATTTCAGAAATGCATTTTCTCACCACTAATAATATGCCAATCAAAAATTATCAATTTGATTGTCACGAAATGGTGAGAAATGTTTTTCTATCTAATTTACTTATAATAAAAGAAATACATTATTTATATTCTTCAAAGTATACTATTTATAACAATTGATTTAATACGGAAAGGAAAATGAAATACAAAACAAAAACAAAATTTTATAAATAACAAACAACACCATGTATTTATAAAATTGTGTTATTAAATTCCCATGCAATAAGAGTCAAAGAATTGTTTAAAAGGCGATGGTTATCCCAAAAAAAATATTGTATGCGGGATAACAATTGGTATTTAGCTGATTTATTATTTTTTATGTTCTGGAGCAGTAGACACATAGATGGCCCGCTTGTTAGCAGTTACTCTCGTTTATGGATGTTTGCGACGCCAGGAGCACCGGTAACACGCTGCCGTCTGCGTATGGGAATTATAAACTGCGGCACTTATTCCGATACAAGATTTTCGACGCTTATTTAGATAGATAGATAGATAACACTTTATTGTAAACCAATTATATAAACACAATGAAACTTATTTACACAATCAATATGTACTTGACTTACAATGGGCGGCCTTATCGCTACAGAGCGATCTCTTCCAGGCAACCCGGATTTTTAGAGTTCAGGGGAGTTTATCATCCAATGGCCTTTACGACAGGTCGCAGGGATCAGTATTCTTACTCCATCCCTGCACTGACAAGATACAAATAACGAGACTGTATAGTCTATGATCTTTACCTGTTCCTCATGGAGGACGAAGAAGCTAGTCTATAGATTTTTTTCTATAAATTAGTGTTACATAATCCTTTCCGTGTTAGCCAATATTCAAACCACGCCAAAAGTTCCCAATTGTGATTATTATATACATATAAAAGAATATTAAACTATTGTTATAAATATGAAAAATATACATAGTAGTTGTGAATTTGGCGTTGTGTTTCAATCAGTCTAGTATAAAATTGACTCGTTATATTTTAAAATTTTAATTGAAATATATTTAATTTGGAAATTATTGTGTTTTATTTATGGATAAATTATATTGTATTAGTCAATACCATTTTGTTCCTATGTAAGCGTTAGAGGCGTTTGCATTAATTAATACTCATTTTTCTCTGTGCAAGGCCGAAGAATCTTATCTTGTTTCGGGGCCGAGAAATATCTCGGACACTTCGACCCAATGGGATCTTTTGTGTTCCCCTAAATAGCAATCACTCCTCTCCTATCTCATTGAAGATTTGTTCCGGTATCGGATATCCTACCCCCAAAAGATTCATTCGCCTCCTGGCCAATGCATCGCATGTACACAGTAGGTGTTCCATACGTTCTGTATGTTCCCCACACAACCTGCACATGGGTGTCGCAGTTAGACCCATCTTCATGAGCATGTTATTGGTACCAAAGTGCCCAGTAAAGGCCCCAAGCAAGTAGCGTATTTGCCCCCTGCTCATGTTCCAGATGGAGCCTCGTGCTTTGTACGTGGATCCCAAAAATTTTTTGGAGTGTTCCAGACCTATTCTACTCAGCCAGTGTTGTTGTAGACTGCGGTCAGCAAAATCATTAATAAAATAAAATCATTAGTTGAGGACGAAGTAAGAAGAATACTAACCCTTGCGACCGGGGTCGGCCTGTCGTAAAAGGCTACAGAACAACCCTAGCTAGGTGGAAGAACTCCATGCCTGTCTGAATGGCAATCACCCTTGACCTTTAAATGTGTCACCATAATGTTGTTGTGTAAACACACCAGTGTTGTGTTTGGCATGGCAGTAACACAGGTTCCTGTACCTATATGTGGAAACGGCCCTGTGCGTTACTTTTTGATCTCACTCTAAATCTTTACGACAGTCTGCCCACGGCTGCAGGGGGTCAATATTTTTACTTCGTCCCCGACGGAAAAAAACACTTATCTAAGATAATGTCACGCGCTTGAAAATATGATGTCTAGGCAAATCCGGTAAAAAATATCCTAATTGGAGTCTTACATTTAAAAATAGTTTCTTAAAATATTTGTACGACTACTGACTGATTTCTGTTATCTACCCAAACTCTCGGTGAGGTAAATGGTAACCGCCAGGGTGTGAAGACAGTAGTATCGCGTGAGCCTCTAAACGCGCGGGACGGTTGACGTTCGACCTCCCTGAAAATCTCTCTCTGCGCCTTGAGCAACTGGCTTCAGTTACTCCTTACTTACTCTCATTGACCGTGCCATAACCAACCAGTCTAGTTTGTGACACTTAGCTGGTGCCGTGCAACAGTTCCTCCACGAGTGGATTTAAAACGAACCGAGAAGGAGTGGAATCAAGGTCAGTGCGAATTTCTTTACCCACTGCTTATCTCTAACCACCGCTCCTTTCCACTCTTCTCTGTCCGCTGCTCTCCTGCTATACCTCTCATCTATTAAACGGTGCCCTTTCGATCCGTGACCGGCATCGTACAATATTCGATATATTAGAAACTTTTATTATAAAAACCTCTTCCATAATTCATTACTGGTCGTATTCCATTTTTACTCTATTCTTCTTTTAAAAAATCATTCTTTATTTCGATATTGTCATGGTATAATATACAAAAAATAAATTATTTCCTCAAAATTTAATGTTAAAATGGATAAATTAAATGAACAGGGGAAGAAATGTTTTTGCGCGCGGTGTTTTTTACCAATCGACACGGAAGACAGGGTCGATATTGAGGGACAGAACTTTCACAAAATATGCAGCATGTGTTGTAAGTATGCAGATGTTCTTCTGTAATTTCTCAAGTATTCACATATCTACATAAAAAAAATACATATTTATTCTTTTTTGTTTAATTGCTGTAGGACAGCAGACAGGCTGACAGCCCAGTTAGTATTTCCCAGTTACCACATCGCCTATGGGTGTTGCAACGCCAGTGGCATCGCGAACACGCTGCTGTCGCATAAGGGTACAGGAACTTGGGCCACTAAAGTCAGAACACAACACAGGGTTATTATGGCTGCATAATTAAGACCAAAGGTGGTCGCCATCCAGACGGACTTGGGGCCCTACCACGTAGCTTGGGTGGGTGGTTTTGTCACCTTTTACGACAGGCCGATCCCAGCCGCAGAGGTCAATATTCTTTATCTGCCCCTGCACGGATAAAATTCATTTATATACATATAAGCGTGTGATTTTAAATTATATATGGTGGTGAATGGTAGGTTATTATAAATAATAGTGATAAAAGTGACTTTTTTCTTTAAAAAAAATCTTTTTATTTAATTTATTTATCGTTCCTTTTATAAACAAAGAATGGTGTTATTTTTTCCTGTTACTCCAAAGTTTAACTTCTTACGTGCACACACGGGTTTTTTTAACAAGCGTTACCGCTCAATGTCTTAGACTGACGTATATATGGCTATATTCAGGTGTATGTCGCACAATACCGACGTCCTTAAAGATGTTCTACGGCCATGTGTTCTGCGGCGACTGCTTCAAGGGTAACGTAATGGCGAGGTTTAGGGGCGACCTGTCTCGTATGCATTCCAACAGTTGGTGGCTTTGGGGTAGTGGATCTAATTCTCAAGATGGTAGAGAGAATTATTGTGACGGTTTGTATTGTTTATAGTCAGAAATTATAGCTTAGAATAAAAATTTTAAATAAATATTGTTTTGGGATTTTTGTATACACTCTATCCACTTTACCAAAAAATAAAATGTAAACAAACAAACCAATGTTTCTCAAATAAAGTTAGAATAAAAACAACATGGCGGGTATAATCCGACCGTAATAATAAAACACTTCTTCCAATTGACAATAGTACGTTGAACAGTACACTTATAATTACCAGCATAACAAACCAGTAAGAGATTTGGAAACATTGGTCTTTTTAGGTTCTTTATAATGTAAGTTATTACAATTAATGTTGTAAATATGTAAATTTTATATGCATTATATTTATCATTCATAATTGTAAAAATAAAATTATTCTGATTTTTTTTAAAGTAAGGAATAGTAATATAAAAAAATAAGAATATAGGAGATATTTCTAATAAATAATTAAAATTTGCTATGATAATTTTTATATCACGTTGATTATTGTAAAATCGACATCCAAAAACCCTTTTTACAATTTGTTGTTTACATTTTATTTTTTGGTAAAACGGATAAGGTATATATAGTCTATGATAAGCACCACTAACGTGGTATCTTTATCCTCCTCTCCCGCATACATGCCCATTGACGCTGACGTTATTTTGAGACTTGATGGGTAAAGGCTATCATTCGATTCTTGTTGAATCAAAAATGTATTTTTGAAAGAAAGTTGTCTAGTACCGATAACACGAACACGAGCGCTCGGCAGTTTAAATCTGGATGACGCTGCTGAATTGTCCCCACGTAAGTAGTAATAGGTATTATGCACTGTAGAATAGTCTTAGATTAAAAGGTAAGAATCTCAAAAAAAACTAGCGGTGGAAGATTTAAAAAAAATGGCAGGCAGACCGACAGCCTCCGCAAGCGACGACGACCGAACGAAAAAGTCTCTCTGGCACCTACTTGCGGCGCTTTATATAGAAGCGGTCGGCCTGTCCCTCACTCGTCTCCACAAGGGTTACGCCGCCCATGCACGGAAAAAAATAATTCGATATATTGTCACAAAAGGAATTAACAGAAGGCGGAATTGAAAACTATACTACACTGCACACATCTATCCGTGCAGGGGCGGAGAAAGAATACTAAACTCTGCGGCCGGGGTCGACCTGTCGATTTTATGGTAGGGCCTTAAGCCCGTCTGGATGGCGACCACCTTTGGTCTTAAGTATGCCGCCACAATAACTTTGCGTTGTGTTCCGGCATTAGTGACCCAAGTTCCTGTACCCTTATGGGAAAGCAGCGTGTTCGCGATGCTACTGGCGTTGCAAACACCGTTTGCTGTTCTACAGGCATAAAAAAAACTGTCAGATTATAATAGAATAGAAGTAGCAAGGACACGAAAAGGAGTCACTTGTAATAGTGCGCGTGCGACTGAACGCGTGGTGTGTCTCCTCGCGGCTTACTACCTAGTGTTGCACCACAGTCTTATTTATTTTCATCTAGAATCGCGAGCTGCGGAAACCGCTGATGGAAATGCAAAGCGGTGCATATGCGCCCGTTGCCTACAAGTCGTCGGAGATGACAAGGTTGACATCGCGGGACAGAGTTTCCACGCAAAGTGCTCTAAATGCTGTAAGTTAATGTTTTTATTGGACAGGAGGTAGGCTGACCGTCCAATCGATAGTATTCGTTTACCGTAGCCTATGGATGTTTGCAACTCCAGAGGTACCGATAATACGCGGCCGTCCACGCAGGTGTACTGACTTGGGAACCTTGCTCACTTATGAAGAAACACAGTACTGGGTTATTTTCTCATTCCTGAAATCTGAGAGTAAATTGGTCATCATCCAGACCAAATAGTATTTATAGTAGAGTTTATGGTTCAGTTGGTTAGGGTACAATGGCGGCTTTAAACAGTCGCTGCATAGGCACCCCCAAAATCACGCGAAAAATCTAGGGCCTTTACCACCCAGCCTTGACTGACATCTTTACGCGAGTAATCGGTTATTCAACATTGTTTTCCGCGACACGATATCCACTCCAGGACTTCCTTGCTTAATAAGCTTTTATTTTTCAAAATCTACAAAAATTTTGTAAGACTAGCTTGCGCAGAATTAAGAAGATATCGTGATACCACTGAAACGAATCTACTGTTG
This sequence comes from Malacosoma neustria, assembly GCA_963693495.1. Taxonomy (NCBI): domain Eukaryota; kingdom Metazoa; phylum Arthropoda; class Insecta; order Lepidoptera; family Lasiocampidae; genus Malacosoma; species Malacosoma neustria. The sequence continues at coordinate 5,421,840 of OY856399.1, read as the reverse complement.
CACAATTTTATATAAAAGCGTCTTCGCGGTGACATCAAAAAATGTCTTCTTGCTACGCGGTGATGTCAATAAAGCGTTCCATTGCTACGCGTTGCCGTCTTCTTTCTACGCGGTAATGTCAAAAGCGTCCTATTGGTACGCGTTGCCATCAAAAAGGCGCCTTCTTGCTTCGTGGTGACGTTAAAAAAGCGACTTATACTCGTAGCTATGTACGTCGGAAAAGCATTTTCTTGCTACGCAGTGACGTGCAGATATATATAAGCGAATTCCTGCGCTCGCCCTCATTTGTAGCGCGCAAATGAAAGAGTGAAGAGCTAGGAATGTAGTGCTGCTACATGCTCCAACCTCATGGAATAACCTCAAAGGTTGTGATAACGTATTTTTCTTCAGATTTCTGCCATGCCGCGCCCACTACACATCCGAAGATATACTATGGCCAAATGTTCTGCGAGCCGTGCTTCCACCGGCACGTCCTTGGTCCCAACAGGGACAACCCGACTGAGTTCTTTAAGAACTGCTTCGAACAGTGGCAGAATAATCCGCAATTTGCTGACCGTATGAGGGAGTTTATGGGCGGTAAGAGTATACGTTGTGAGACTTGGAAGGAAAAGAGTTGGAGTAATACAATTACATGTTAGGGAACAACATACCACGTGACTTATTTTGTCAATTTTTACCCCCCCCCCCCCTCCTTTGGTGGCCATCCGTAGTATATGAAAAAATCCCATTCATAACCACGATTTTCATTCATTTCTTGCAAACAGAATGTTTAAAAAAATTTATATATTTGTCTTCAGTACCTAATAAAGCGTCCTTCTCCAGTCCTTGTCATATGTTAGAACTGAGACGTAAAATGTGACGTCATACATTTTTCCTTTTTATGCATCTTTGGATGTGTTCAAGTTGCTAATAGCAATTTCAAGTTGCGTTCACAATTACAGAAAAATAAAACTGGTTTTTAGGTTTTTCCGTGCAATTTTTCCAATTTTTCTATCCATAAGAACCTTCCTCAGAGTTCAATTGGACCAGCCGTCTTCTAGTTTTGCATTTAGCAATATATTTTGCGATTCATTTTTATTTATGTAAGATAAAAAAACTACAAGTGCCATAATTGAATATAGCTCGAAAAAGCGCGATGTTTCCTTTAGAGAGGATATTGACTACGTGATCAAGCGTGGTATTAGGATGACCTCTCTTCACCCCTGAACGGGTCACATAGTATGGGTATGTTCTCCAGCCCACTACGTCCCACAGCTGGCCTCTGGTTTCTCCCTACAGGGAGCGGATAGCGGGAGATACTAATCTTCCTTCCACTTGTCTAAGGTGATGTTTTTCTTCGTGGTTAGGCGAGACTGCCTAAGCAGTGCATGGGATTCGAACCCATGAGCACCAGATCAGTCTCCCAAGTTTAATATCAGGTATCAGAATATGTTTGGTCACTTCTGTTTATTTCTGCCTCTTGGTGAAAAGAAATTCGAATCGCAACCAATAGGGTCTGGGTTCGAACTGTGACATGCACTTTTCAGGAAGTTTTTCTCTTTTAGGAATATGCATGTGTCAAGTACTGGCAGTAAAGGAGAATAGCGCCCACTCAATTCTTGATAGAGTCCTTCCTACGGCCACATCTCGTGGCCCAAACCTAGACAATAGGAAGACAAAACCTCCGTGGCGTAGCGGCTAACGCACTTCAGTACATTTGCGGAGGTTATGGGTTCGATTCCCGTCTCCTGTCTGGGTGTTTATGTATAATATGTATTTATTTACAAAAGAAAAGTATATTGTGTATCAGTTGTCTTGTTTTGGGACTAGAAAGTTAACTTAATGAAGTAATAGTTTATTAGATTAATGGCTAACGCATGTCTTAATGTTGGAAGTAATGGGTTCGATTCCCGTCTTGGGTCTTAGTGTTGTATATTATCAATTTATTTATAACATAAGTGTATGGAGTTATATCAGTTGTCTAGTACCCATAATACAAGTGCTTGATACTTATTTTACGACTAGATGGCGCAGTTTCATATGACTCTGTATATTTACCTAGGTTCATCCAACACACCGTTCATCTTCATGATGCAAGGTCAGCAGCCGCCATTTTGTCGATGCGCCACCAATCCGCAGGATCCCACTTTTCACGAGCCCAAGAAATGTTGAGTATAACCTTGATTACTGTTAGTCTATAGCATCTATAGCATCATCACCAGGTTCTCCGTGCAGGAGTAGAGTAAGAAAACCCCTTGCGGCCAGGGTTAGCCTGTCGTAAAAGGCGACAAAACAACCCTAGCTACATGGTAGGGCCTGAAGCTCGTCTATAAGTATGCCTAATACTCGTAACCTTGTTGTTATCTGGCATTAGTAACCCAGGTTCCAGAACACCTAGCGTTGCAAAAATCCATAAACGACGGTAATCTATACAAATAAATAAAATTGGAGGGTCTGTTTGTAATATTAAAATAACCACTTTTTACTAAATGCATTAGGACGTATACACGGTACATATACCAAAACAACATTTTTTACAATTTTTGTCTGTCTGTCGGTCTGTTTGTTCCGGCTAATCTCTGAAATGGCTGCACCGATTTTGACGGGACTTTTACTGGCAGATAGCTGATGTATCAAGGAGTAATTTAGGCTATTTTTATTTTAGATAAAAAAATTAGTTTTTGTTAAATGATGATAAGTTTCGGAAATTTTATATACCAATTTAAGTTGACCTCAGATTTATATCATCGATCATATGAAATAGGGTTCAGCTTAGGCTGGACATAGTAGGTTGAATTTCCAATTTAAATTGATCTCAAATATCCAAAAAATGCTGCTTAAAGTCCCTATTCCACGCGGACGGAGTAGCGGGCACAGCTAGTATAAAATAAAAAAGCCTTTATTCTACATACCATTTTCACAGTTTAAATTCTTTAGTGAAGGCGTCTCTGCGGTGTTGGCCAATTTCCTCCAATCTGCTCTGTCCCTTGCAACTCTTCGCCAGTTTCTGTCACATACTTTTTTTTTTTTTTTTTTGGTCTCGGGGAAAAACCTCTCTTGACGGGTTCCCCCGGCCCGGGGGGACCGAGGGATATGTGGGACTCCGGGATTTTTCCGACTACCCACTAAAAAACCCCGCTGTTCTCCTATCGCCTACGCCCGGGCCCACGGATATATGGCCTGCCGATCTCGTGGCCCGGGCCGGCGCCGGCCCGCCCTTTGTCTTGAGGCGGGCCCCTTCTAAAGTGTTGGCGCCAGGGGGTCAGGGTTTCGTCCCCCCGGCGCTCTCCTAACAACTCTAGGAGTTGAGGGGGGCCGCGGAACAGCACGCAGCCCTCACCCTCGCGGTAATAGTGCGGGCGGCGGGTCCTCCCCCGAGGGGCCGCCCGCGGCCGCTTTTTACGGCGGCCGGAGGTCGTTACTGGCCCTCCGGCGCCGCCGGCGTGGCCTGCGTTGGCGGGAGGGGAGTGTGGTGGTTGACTCCCGCTCCGCCGCCTCCTTTGCGGACATGACTGCCTCGCAGAAGGAGGCGACGGCCGTCCATCCAGGATCGCCCCCGACCATGGACAGAACCAGGGCCGGGAGCGACAGGTCCACGCCGATTTGGGCGACGAGGGCGCGGCGCTCCTCGCGCCACGCAGGGCACACGGCGACAGTGTGGTTCACCGTGTCCTCCTCGTCGCCCGCGCCACAGTGGTGGCACCCTGACGTCATTCTGTCACATACTACATTAAGCACATCGTCCCATTTCTTTTTAGGTCTACCTCTCAGTCTCTTCCCATCCCGAGGTTTTTTTTTTTTTTTTTTTTTATTGCTGTAGAACAGCAGACAGGCTGACGGCCCGCTTAGAATTTAGCAGTTACCGTCGCCTATGGGTGTTTGCAACGCCAGTGGCATCGCGAACACGCTGCTGTCCCATAAGGGTACAGGAACTTGGGTCACTAATGCCGGAACACAACAGAAAGTTATTAGGGCGGCATACTTAAGACCAAAGGTGGTCGCCATCCAGACGGGCTTGGGGCCCGCCCTACCACGTTGTTTTATCGCCTTTTACGACAGGACGACCCCGGCCGCAGAGGTTAGTATTCTTTCTCCGCCCCTGCACGGATAAAATATATATTATATTATGTCATTTTAGTAATTTCCCTTATTTTTTTATTTCAAATTTTATCCTGCAGTTTTATTCTCAATATGCTCCTCTTCATTTTCGTTTGATGTACGGCCAGTTTATCTTCGTCCTTTTTTCTTAACGCAAAATTCTTAACTTGGAAAAAAATGGAAAGGCGGCGGTAACTGCTTACCTATTATTAAGTGGTGCTTACTTATTATGAAGTGACTGGCGCCTGTCTATCGTTGTATAACAATCAAACTCGTGCGGGTTTAACCAAGACTCGAAGGTACGTGTCGTCCAAGAAGAAGGCAGCGCGGCGTTGGTCGAGTAATTTTTCGAAATCACCGTCAGGCGCCGCAGCATCTAAACTAACTTGCGGGTAGGTAGGGAAAAAAAGGATAGGATGAGGCGCCTAACCTAAGATAGACCAAAGAAAATTAGATTGTGTAAAAGACATTGTGAAAACAGGTGTGAATGTAGAGATGACGCATAAAGGTGGATTTATATTTGTCTGACGTATCGTGTCGTGACGCGTCAGAAGCATATGGTTTCATACGTTTAGGACAGACGACAGAACGCGTCACGACATACAAATGTGTCCCCAACCATATTAAATGTATGAAACTGATATGCTTCTGACGCGAGTGTAAAGAGAGGACATGTGCCTACCCTACAAATGTGCGATAAGGGCAGGAAAAAGAAGAAAACTGGAACAACCCGTGCATCGTACGAATATTTCGTCAAACGACCGTACCATTTTACGCTTTGTTTCTCCTTAGGTGCGTAAAATAAGAAAATGTTACAGCTGCCACTCCAACCCTGTCTATGTGCGGGGACTCCGTTGCCACGTGGGACTTATCCTGCGAGAACAGAACAGAAGTGTCCGAAGTTTCGGATTCGTGTACGAACCGTGTGGAGGGGGCGGCGGAAAAAATTGAAAAACTCACCAAATATTTACACGAGAGAAAGAGAATTGGCAAGAGTTTGGGGAGTCCAAAGTGTGTTTGGCAATGGGGTCCGATTTATATCGATGATTCAATAAAGTTTTAATGGTTAGGGTATCCCCACCACTTGATGTGTTTTTTTAACAGCTCTTAACTTGCTCGGGGTTAGCTCTAGAGCAGTGGCAGCATCCTTGTCACATAAAAGAGCACAATCCTATATCTTTAAACGAGCAATTCTTGTATATATATACTTATATAATTGGAATCTCGGAATCGGCTCCAACAATTTTCATGAAATTTAGTATACGGGGGGTTTCGGGGGCGATAAATCGATCTAGCTAGGAATCATTTCTAGAAAATGTCATTTTATTATCTTTTTTTTTATTGGAAGAAAAATAACAAAAATGTAACTCTTCCTGACATCTATCGGCGAATAATTTAAACTGAAAAATGACTCTTCCTGACATCTATCGGCGAATAATAATACTATTTTTTTAAAATTGCTTTAACGACACAACACTAAAGCTATTCCAGCAGATGGCGTTGTTAAGTAACAAGAAGTCAATGAGTGTTTGCTTTGAGGTTAGACTAAGAAAATCAATTGTTAATTTCCAAAAAACACAATTTATAAAAAAAAATACCGAGCAAAGCTCGGTCATCTGGATATTATAGTTAATACACAATTGAAATTATTCAGAGCTATTTTACGACACTTTTATTAACTTGACCTCTGTATTGTATGTAACGGAATTTTTGGACTCGATTATTAACCACATTGAAGAAACAAAAAATTTTAAATTTTGCACTCTTAATAATTTTGTCCCATAGTCCTTATCAGCATCATCCGGATTAACGCTTTTTTTTCCTTCTGCCGGAAGATGACCAACAAGGTATTATGACGGCATACTGTAGACCAAGGGTGGTTGCCATACAGATGAATTTCTGACCCTGCCACATAGCTGTTGTTTTGTTGCCTTACTACAGGCCGACCCCGGCCATAGGGGTTAATTTATTTCCCCCCTACGAAGAAAAATTGTCGTTTTATTCATTTATTTAAAATTTAAACACTTTTTTTCTTTCCGCCCTCATCCCAAACTATGTGGGGTCGGCACGTCCTGTCTTTCACTCTCCTCTATATAACACTTTATTAGCCGTCATCTGAACATTCACACGTTTTTTAACAATATTATGTTTTCTTTGGTCAACCCCTCCACTTGTATCCATGCACTATCATTTCTACCATCCTCCTTGTTACATGACGTTCCTCCGAAGAGATACTCGTATTTAAACACAATTCGTTTATTTATACAAACTTTATTAAATAAAATATCAATAAAAATGTGGTTACTAAACTATATATAATGTTAAACAAATAAAAACCTTATTATTAAGCTTAAAACGATCTATTTAAATTGACATCATACCTCTATAAACTAGCTCAATTAATTATATGATAATACCGCGACAACCATGGCATAGATGCGCTAATATCGAAAACAATCATATGAGTCCCGGACCGTTCTTCCATCTTTGTATTAAAAAAAATACATTCTCATCCGGAAGAACACTAAATCCTTCACTGGGAACCACGTGAAGTGGGACTGATCCAGTGCAGCCAGGTCGCTCAGGGGGGGGGGGGGTAAATTTTACCGACGATCTACCTGCACTGCTGTCTTCTTATCCTCTTGGTCACAAACGGCCCGTATCTCCGGGTGTAATCAGATTGCTACTGCGACCAGGTAATCAGGCCGCTTACGTTGAGAACGACACGCGCGCATTTCGAGAGTTATTTAACATATATTTGAGTGTTAATTGCATAAAGCGGGAAGTCATTTTACCCACTCTACTCGCATTTCAAAGTGGCCAACATTGAGCCACACTGCGCGCCATAGTATTCTCAATTTAGAGCGGGTGTGAGAGAAAGGGATGGATGGTGTGCTAAACGAGATGCGGGAAAGAGGCCGATGCCGACGCACGCGCAAATTATGCACACATTTTACTATAGGATATATGTACTAGAAATGTTTTTGGTGCTTTACTGACAATATTTATATAAGCTATTTATAAATCAGACATATACAAAGGCACATATTTAAAAAGGCACATTATGTTGATATTTCATCAAAAGAGAATGTACCTACACCTCTGAAATAACTTTTTTTTTAATTACTGTAATTTTCCTAATGTAAAGCTAATATTTTGTATTTTATAATAAAATACAAGTTTATGGCAATCTGTTTTTATTATTAAGATATATTCGAGTTTATTATTATAGCTATGATTGTCTAATATTATAACGTTGGCTCGGCGGTTACGCGATTGGAGATTCAAATCCAAGTTCAGAAGATACTGCGAATATTATTAAAAAAACAATTATATTTCGAAATATCGAAAAGGAAACGATTTTTGGATAATTCTAGACTTGCGGTCTTTCTGTTTACTTTTATGTTTAAGAATTTAAAAAATTGTAAACACTTGAGTAACTACTGTGAACATAGTTACGAGTATTTTTGGATTTCGGTGTGCGCACGCGTCGTAATAATTTTACTATCATATTTTTTCCAAACGCACCAAAAGCTAACTTCAAAAACATAACCACTAAGCCATCCGTTTATTATTGAATTCACTACAAATGTGACATTCAATGATTCCTTCCCTTCGTTAATACTTTGTGTGAGGGAGACAACGCTCCACAAAGTCGAATATATACGACTCTCTCTTTTCAAAGATCAACGCAGTATTACTAACTTATTTTCTAATTAATATATAAACATAGTCGGGTAGATAAAGTCTACCCGACAATCTTAAAAAAATCATTTACAATACAAACAAGATATATAAAATTGTATATAGAATATACATATAAATATACACAGCGCCACCTAGTCCCTAAGTAACAAAGCGCTTACATTATGGGTACTAGACAACTGGTATATATACTTTTATAATTACATATTAAACATAATACCTAGACAAGGGACGGGAATCAAACTTCCCGTCTCGAGTCTGTACTTATAGTATTTTTATTTTTAAAAAACTTTTTTATAAATGCATGTTTGTGTGGACGGTTCTTTTTTCTTAACTAAATAAATATTTAACCCGTCTATACATATTTTTTAAATTAAATAATAACGTTGGTGAGATTCGAAGGCGTGATCATTAAAATTATATCCGACAGTGAACAAATCTTATTATTTATGAATTAAAAATAGTTTTATTGTTATGGGACAGCAGACAGGCGGAAGACCCACTTAACATGCTGTCACTTACGCCTAAACATAACAGATGATTATTCTGGCGGCATATTTAGAAGAGCTTGTGACCCTACCATATAGCTAGGGTTGTTTTGTCGCCTTTTACGACAGGCCGCCCCCGGCTGGAGGGGGTCACTATTCTAACTACGCCCCTACACGGAGACAAAGTAGACCAAAAAATATGCATTTAAGAGTTAAAGCACACTTCGTGTGTATATCTTAGAATTAAAAATACAAATTAATAATATAGCTAGTAAAAATAATTGGGCGGATGTTATACAAACATAATAAGGGCTTGTTAATTAGAAATAATTAAATCTACCTTATTACTAAAAGAATATTTGTTTTATTATAAACAGTAGACGGTTGGGGGGTCAAGCCCCGCCCGGACGGAACCTCGCGAGTAAGTATATCCCTCCCTCCCGGACAGAAGGGGAACACTGGGGTGGTTTGTAATGGGTAAACGTTAAGATTCCCACACTACCCCCGTCACCAGAACCCGGGTGGGGTGCATTAAGCATTTTCCACCTCCCAACAAAATATCAAGATGGCATCGCTCATGTTAAAAGCTTTTTATGTACACCGATACAAAGAGACAGATACAATTTATAATAGTTACTCAGTATGCCGAGTCAGACATCGAAATTTCAAAAGTGGCGTCACCGATGACCCCCACTTTGTGGCATTTTTTTTTATCAAACTCCTGAGTCTACGATTTGTAGTATTGAGAGAGCTTGAGTTGTTTATTAATGTTGTTAGTGGACCACCACTTAATTATTGATCATTTATTTCGAAGTCATTAGGATTATTAAGTTCTTTCGTTAGCCGCAAGATAAACAATATACTAATGTATAAGTTATACAGGGGTCTCCAATTTTGGTGCGGTCAATGGTACCTGCTCTTCGGTCGGGGGGGTCTGGCATCAGATCTGTGAAGCCGGCATTGTTGAAACCGTTGAGTGGGGTGTGGTTGGCCTGGATCCAGCCAAGGACGCATTCAGGGAGGCCATCGTGCCCATCTACAAGAGATATTTATTATAAATAAATAAATATTATAACACATCAACTCAATAAATCCTAGTTTCCAAACTAGTCATTAGTCTGTGTCTTGAAAACTAGTGCCCTACCAAATAATATACACAAAAAAAAGAACGCTAAGACACTATTAGAATCTACTATAATAAAACGATAAGAGATCTGTAGTTGTTTTTTTTTATTGCTGTAGGACAGCAGACAGGCTGACGGCCCGCTTAGAATTTACTAATTACCGTTGCCTATGGGTGTTCGCAACGCCAGTGGCATCGCAAACACGCTGCTGTCTCATAAGAATACAGGAACTCGGGTCACTATTGCCGGAACACAACACAAGGTTATTATGGCGGCATACTTAAGACTAAAGGCGGTCGCCATCCACGTAGCTATGTTGAGTTGTTTTATCGCCTTTTACGACAGGCCGACCCCGGCCTCAGAGGTCAGTATTCTTTCACCGCCCCTGCACGGATAAACAAACGTACCCACCCTTAAATGTGCCAAATCCTCCAACTTGGTGAGATCAGACAGCTCCAGGTACAAGCTGTATATTAGAAGCCAGCCGTAGACACCAGTCACGCAGAAGACTATCCAGACGAGACACATTATTATATTATACGCGAATATCATATCATTCACTATCGATGCAAATATGAACGCTACGAGGCGGAACAATATGAACACACCGAAGCTGTACAGCCAGGGTACTATGCGCTTCTCGTACTCCTGAAATAAAATGACAATATTAGAAACACAGCCTATAACAGTGGTTGGAAACCCGCGGCTCTTTGACTCCTCGGCTAAATTCCGCGAGATGTCTAGTCGAGGCCGTCTTTAGCCGGAGCCAGATTTCATTAAAACTTTAACTCATTCAACATATACTTTGGATGACTAGGTTGCCGGACCTGGCCTATAAAATCCGTATGGTAGATGCAGTAACATCAGGTATACTACAGGAGGTGGCACCTTGATGTATGCTATCTGTGTTGGTTGGACTGCTCACAAAGTCCAGAGCAAATTGGGTAAATGGCAGGAGTTTTATTGTATTTTATAGCATTTACCGTCGCCTCTGACTATTTGTGATGCCAGGAGCATCGCGAACACACTGCTGTCCCATAGGGCTACAGGAAACTGGGTCACTTATACCAGAACACAACACGTTATTATGGTATGCTTAGGGCGGGCGGTTACTATACATATATTACCACATAGCTTGGGTTTTTTAGTCGCCTTTTACGACAGGCCGTTCTCGACCGGAGGGGTCGTTTTCTTTCTTCGCATCTGCACGGGCAGCAGACAGACATGAACAAAAAATTATACTTAGAATAAAATTAATAGCTGTTTGAAAATTTTATCTGTTTAAGAACCTCTGCGGCCAGGGTAGGGCCCCAAGCCCGTCTGGATGGCGATCACCTTTGGTCTTAAGTATGCCGCCATAATAACTTTGTGTTGTGTTCCGGCATTAGTGACCCAAGTTCTTGTACCCTTATGGGACAGCAGCGTGTTCGCGATACCACTGGCGTTGCAAGCACCTATAGGCGACGGTAAATGCTCAATCCTAAAATTCTAAGTTGGCCGTCAGCCTGTCTGCTGTCCTACAGCAATAAAAAAAAACATGGAGGCAACCATGGATAACATAATGCGAGTGTGAAATATGTAAACAATAAACAGATTCTGGCGACCTCTGTGACATAAAGGATAACGCACTTCGGTACGCTTGCGGAGGTCACGGGTTCGATTCCCGTCTCGCGTCTGGGTGTTTATGTATAATTATCCTTGACATTTCACATTTAAAAGCATCCACAAACCACAGTGCTATAGTTCAAATAAATGTGTCAAAATGTGCGAGCGATGGATTTACCTTATTTTTATTCTGTGCAACTAACTACAGGATGGCAGCATGAATGAAATGAACGATTAAACACTGAATGAATGAAAAATTAAATTTAAAATTTATGAATTAATTTATAAAATAAAATGGGAGCTTATTTAATAATGAATGGTGGAGGATTAACATAAGAATGAGCAATTAATTAGAAATTAATTCATAAACAAATATGGGAGCTTCTTATTAAATATAGAACGGTGATAGACTACTGTACGAATGCTTGAATGAATGAATAATGTGTAGTGTATAATTTTTTTAGTGAGTTTAATCCCATTTGTATGCAATTAACATGTTCTATAGATTCAGACTATTGAGTATAGATAGATTTTTCGTTATCCTATGTATATACATACTAGCTGTGCCCGCGACTCCGTCCGCGTGGAATAGTGACTGGGCAGCATTTTTTTGGATATATCCTATGGTTTATTTTGGATTACAAACCCTATAAACCCTAAAATATAAATTAATGAAATATACAAATTGCGTTCGAACCTGCAGTGTCCAGCCTAAGCTGAACCCCATTTTATATGCTTGTTGATATAAATCCGAGGTCAACTTAAATTGGATTTAAAAAATCCGAAACTGATCATTTTTAACTAAAACCTTTTTTTTTAAATAAAAGTAGCCTAAGTTACTCCTTGTTACATCAGCTATCTGCCAGTGAAAGTCCCGTCAAAATCAGTTCAGCCGTTTCAGAGATTAGCCGGAACAAACAGACAGACAAAAATTGTAAAAAATGTTGTTTTGGTATATGTACCGTGTATATATCTAAATGCACATAGTAAAAAGCGGTTATTTTAATATTACAAACAGACCCTCCAATTTTATTTACTTGTATAGATAATGATACATATTTATATGTATATTTTGTTATTATATGCATATAATGTTAGAAAAATTGCTAAAGATATGTATATTTCCTTATTACTAGTAGTACATCAAATGTGATATCTTGTTTTTTTTAATTGTGGAGTAGCAGCATATAGGCTGACGGTCCACTTAACAGTAAGCATGTTTGCAACGCCAGGGACACCGCTAACACGCTACCGTCCGCGTTGCGTAACTGGAATCTCATAATAACAATATACGCTTTTACCTTTCGCAAAGCGTTGATGAGAATGATCGTCGTGACGAGCACAGCCATTGATCCCAGCCATGAGAACAGGGAGAACACTATCAGAACATTGCGAACTGAAAAAAAAATACGAAATATTCACATTAAACGCTATGGAGGGCACAGGAGACCTCAAGCGGTTTTGTTCTGTTTTTTTTTTTTTTTTTTTTTATTGCTGTGGGACAGCAGACAGGCTGACGGCCCGCTTAGAATTTAGCAGTTACCATCGCCTATGGATGTTTGCAACATCAGTGGCATCGCGAACACGCTGCTGTCCCATAAAGGTACTGGAACTTAGGTCACCAATGCTGGAACACAACACAAGGTTATTATGGCGGCATAATTAAGACCAAAGGTGGTCGCCATCCAGACGGGCTTGAAGCCCTACCACGTAGCTAGGGTGGGTTGTTTAGTCGCCTTTTACGACAGGCCGACCCCGGCCGCAGAGGTTAGTATTCTTTCTCCGCCTCTGCACGGATAAAACTGTTTGACGGGGGGAGCGAGGTGCGACGGGTAAAATGGCCAGCGCTGGCGCCGCATTGGTTTATCAGTCGTTTGCCGCTCCCGTGTACCGTCCGCACGTCTGTGTCGTACACATGCGCAAGTCTCCGCACTACTTTCGTCAAGCGCTCAAAAGTCGTGACGGTATCTATACATATTTTAAAATAGGTCAGTTTCAAGAGTAATTTTTTATGGTGGCGTTTAATGTTAGTAACTTCGTGACAACGTAAGGAAAATAAGCGATGAAATGGGGAAGCCTCGATTTGGGAGGACGCATTATACTTACAAGGGGTCATTGCCATTGATGAGTACATCATCATCGATTTCACTCTAATTTATAGGGCATGCAACAATATGAAAGTTCTGAAAAAGAAAGAGAAAAGAAGTCTCCGCATGGGGAATGGAACCCACACCCATCAAATTACTAGCCTGAGTTGGTATTGCTACACCGAGCGATGCATAGCAGAAGAGCTTAATAAGTGAGTTACAAGATGAGTACACATTTTTTTTCTAAACGCTTGGCCACCTGGAGCACCCACTTGGGGTACTTTCATTTCTAGCCAAGCCCTACATGTCCTATAAATTTAAAAAATCAGTAATAAGTAGACAATATCCCCTTGTTAGTATTATGTGTGCCAGCCATTGTTTTTTTTTTACCATGCTTTTATACATACATTTAATCACGCCTCTTTCCCGTAGGGGTAGGCGGAGAACACTTCTTTCCACTTGCTACGATCCTTACATACTTGTTTCGCTTCGTCCACTTTCATTATTCCCTTCATACATGCCCTACGGTTTAGAGTACTCTTGACCTGGCCTTTTTTCAAGACGTCCCTGATGTGGTTTACAAACGTCCGCCTAGGTCTAACACTTCCATTTCCCTTCACACTTCCATTTCCATTCCCTTCCAACACTTCCATTCACACTCGCCTTATACACTTTTTTCGTCAATCGTTCTTCATTCATTCTCTCGACATGGCCAAACCATCTCAGCATACCTTTCTCAATTTTTGTCACTACATCTTCTTTCAAACCACAACGTTTCCTTATCTCATTATTTCTTATCCTATCACTCAGTTTAACTCCTATCAAACTTCTTAACGCTCTCATCTCAACTGCATTTATTCTGCTTTCTTGTTTCTTCTGCCATACTCAACTTTCACTTCCGTACATGAGTGTCTGAACCAACACCCCCTCATGCACAGCCAGACGAGCCTTGTTAGACACCTTCCGACTGTTCATAAAAGAGTATAAAGCTCCAAACACCATCACTTTCGTCTTCTTTACATTCATCTTCATTCCCTTTCTAACAAAAGCTCCACTCATAACAGTTACCATCTCCTGCAACTCCTCGGCCGAAGACGCAAGTAATACTTGCTCATCAGCATAGAGAAAACATTTGACGAGTAACTCATTCATTCTCAACCCACTTTCATTCTCTTTTAAATCTGTCAAGCAATTATTGTTCATGAACAGATTAAACAGCCATGGTGACGCTACACATCCCTAACACCTTTTTCGATATTAAACCATTCAGTGTGTGCCCCGTTTATACTTACATAAGCACTAGAATCCCTATAAAGAGATTGCAATGCTCGTATGAGGATACTGCTCACACCATTCACGGACAATGCTGACCACAATTCATTCCTCACCACTCAATCATAGGTAGAGAATACAATCCCGACCGTTTTCTGACCCCGAAAATCCCGGGATTGTACAAGTACAATCCCGAAATCCCGATTTTTATGCATTTTAAATTCTAAGAGCATCTTTGCCTTTAGGTAGGTTTACTTATCATTCAAGTTCCTCACAAGCTGGAATCAGATACGAGATGTATTTATTTAAGTATGTGTGCTCTGCGTACAGTGGCGGATTAAGAATACTAACATCTGTGCCCGGGGTCGGTCTGTCGTAAAAGACGACAAAACAACCCTAGCTACTTGGTAGGGCCCCAAGCCCGACTGGATGGAATTCCCGAAAATTTTCGGGTTTTCGCGATTGATTTTCGGGGCTACATATCGACAAAAAACAAACCTTTGATACGCGTACGATACGTACTACATTAGGTACAGCTCTAATAATATGTTTGTCATAGAACTGAATTGGGGTTGGCAAATAATATTAGACGTGAAATGAGCCTGTTTGAAAATGGAGGAGTTCGTGGATATCACTTAGAAACAGCATATAAGCATCTATTGTCTATTCCTCTAACCAGTGCAGAAATTGAACGAGCATTTTCAGCTGCTGCTTATGTTGGCAATAAACTACGAAACAGGCTTAGAAGACAAACCTTGGATGCATTGATATTTCTACGACTGTATTTTCGAAATTCTAAATAAGTTTTTTTCTCGTTATTTCTTACTTACAAAGTATAGTGTCCTTGTTTTGTCTTTTTTATTTTCTTACTATATTGTAATTTGTGTCATAGACTCGTGGAATAAAATTATAAAACACTTTTCTAGAAATTACTCGTTTTTTTACATTAGAGCCCAATTAGAAACCACATAGTCTAATCCCGGGTTAGCCCCGGGATCCCGGGATTACGCATCAAGAATCCCGTAATCCCGGGATCGAAAAACATATTCGGGATTGTATTCTCTAATCATAGGCCTTTTTTAGATCCACGAACGCGCAATAGACCTTCTTGTTTATAGCCAAACACTTTTCGGCTATGCACCGCAAGGAAAAGACCTGATCCGTACATCCCATTCCCTTCCTAAATCTCACTTGTGCATCCCATACTTTTTCGTCTGTTTCATTTACAACCCTTTCAATCAACACTTTCGCATACAATTTACCGACGACGCTGAGAAGGCTTATACCGCGGTAATTTATGCAGTCCTGCGTTAGCACACATTCTTCTCCTTTTATAATGCTCCCATCTTGACTTGATATCTATTTTATGCTTTTTAGAAAAGTGACATTAATTTTCTCCTCAGTAATTTTATTCTTATGTTAATAATTAGTTTTTACTTATTAGTTTAATTAATTATAAAAGTGTATTTTTTAGTTTTTTTAAACTATAATTTTTTCCTTACAGAGGTGGTGTAAGAATACTAACCTCTACGGTCGGGGAGCGGCCTGTATTAAAAGCTTAATATGATGGCAACCACCTTTGGTCTTAAGTATGCCATCATAATAACATTGTGTTGAATCAGGTTCCTGTACCCCTTTGGGAGAGCAGCGTGTTCGCGGTGCCCATAGCATCGCAAACAACCATAGGCGACGGTAACTGCTTACTATTAAGAGGTCAGGATTCAGCAATAAAAAGAAGACTATTTGGAAGCCAATCCCCCCTAGTTCCTAATACTTTAAATGTTGTGTATTAGCAACGTCCTTATCATCACAAATGTTTATAGGAGAAGGTAACTGATTATTATTATTAAGTGGGCCATCAGCCTTTTTTTTTTGTTGCTGACGAACAGCAGACAGGCTGACAGTCCCTTCCCTATTCATCAGAAGACCAAACTTACAGATGCTTTGGGATTCGCATTGAAAATGAAATGGCAGTGGGCAGGCCATGTTGCTATGTTCTGACCCAAGATGTACATTAAAATCCACAACTTGGAATGGCCCAACAGGAAAGAGGAAAATAGGCAGACCAAGAAAAAGATGGAAAGATGACATTGAGTTAGTGGCAGGAAGAGACTGGCCTCAAAAGGCAAAAAACAGAGACATTTGGTAGGAGATGGAGGCGTTTACCCGGATGGGATCTAAATTACAAAATGAAAATTAAACATTTATGTGTACTAACTTTATAAAATTTATGCTATATAATGTGGTTTACAAATAAAACGCTTTATTATTATTATGGATGTTTGCGACGCTAGGGGCACCGTGAACACGCTGCTCTCCCATAAAAGTACTGGAACCTGGGTTACTAATGCTAGAATACAACACAAGGTTCTTATGGCAGCATACTTATAGACCAAGGGTTGTTGCAATCCAATTGGGCTTGGGGCCCTATCACATAGCTAGAGTGGATTGTTTTGTCGCCTTTAACAACAGACCGACCCCAGCCGCAGGGGTTAGTATTCTTACTCTGCCCCTGCATGGAGAGAATAGTCTTCCTGCTGTTTCACACATATAATAAAAAACTGTAATAGAGTGCTCACCAGCTGGACTGCCGACATATACAAATTGATAGCTGACAACATAATATCCTGTGTGGTGGGATCCTGGTGCTGCCATGTACAAGCAGTATAGATCGAAGATACTCTCCGCAAATGTGAATATTGATATAAACTGAAAAGATGATTTATTGGTTAATTATAATATCAGGTATGTAATGGCCAAGTAACATTACCCCCGTAGACCAACTATAGGTCTTATGAGGCCGCAGATGTTAGGATTCTTTCTCCGCCCCTGCACGGATAAGATGATTCCTATACTTTCATCAACTATATCCATCGACTTGCTATCTATAACATATGAGGCTTTTGAATATTTTCAAATATTAGATAATATTTCTTTTGACAATCTTTATATTCTGCCAAAGTACTAGTAGACAATATTTAACTTCTAATTTGTTTTGCCATTTCAGTGCAAGCAATTTCGTGATGATCTAAAGCTAATATCTCCTTCTTTGTAATTTTTATGGCATTTTAGGCATGTCTTTTTTACTCCACTTGTGTTTGATGCATAGATTCAAATATTCGAAACATCCATCCGAAGACTCATTAGGCCTGTCCTTTTATACTGCTGTGAAATGTGGCTGGTGCTAGAGAGACACAAGCAGGAACTGCGTGTCACAGAGAAGAATATGCTGCGGTGGATGTGTGGACTGACGGGGAAGGACAGCGTTAGGAACTCTCGCATCAGGGGCTGCCTTCATTTCCGTGACATCACAGATAAATTACAGCAATGTTGCTGGTATGTCCACATGGTGCGGCAACCGGCTTCTTAAGTGTCTGGTGATGCCGCCTACGCCGGGACCCGGTAGGAGGGATAGAATCAAAAAATGTTGGCTTGACATTGTTAAGGGTGATATGCATGCCAATGGACTGACTACCAAGGATCCTGAAGAATGTGTGAAATGGAGTAGAAAAAGTAAGATAGCAATATGCTCAAAGTTCACAACTGGACACAAGACCCTTTTTGGACACATGACACTATTTGGACATAGATATTATGAAAAAAAAAAATATTACCAAAGATATAAACCCTGTGAGCAGAGCTCCCCTCTGCAAGTCCAGGAAGTATGCATTATGGAGTATCGGCTTCTGGTACCATGGCACTCTTAATGAACGCACTGATTTCGATGAACGAAGATTTGTTGACGATCTACAAGCAAATTTAACATTTAATTGCTGAAGAATAACAAACATAGTTACGGCCCACTTAAATATTAAGCAATTACCATTGCATATGAGCGTTTGCTAGGGTAGCATAACACTAAGCCGGAACACAACACAAGGTTACCATGGTGGCATACTTATAGACCAGGGGTGGTTCCATGCAGACGTGGAGCTTTAGCACCCCAAACCCATAGATCATTATTCTAACTCCGTCCCTGCACGGATAAAAATTGCTTTGCTTAGAAGTGCTATGTACTAAAGTGTAGGAAGTTTAGAAAAGTTGACTTTAAACATACCAACGGGCCGAGTGTGACTGTGCTATTAAGTAATGTCAGTATATAATAAAAAGGAAAAGCATCATAAGGTTTTGGATCTTTTGTTTAATATAAAAATTAACTAGGTATATAGTAACTGGTCAATCAATTCTACATATTTATAGTAACCTAATGATGTGTGAACGTTTGCAAGCAATTATCCCCTAAATGTGATAAAGGAGATGAAAGTTTGTTAGTAGGTGCCTGTTTTTTTTTCTTATTGCTGTAGGACAGCAGACAGGCTGGCGGCCTACTTAGAATTTAGCAGTTACCATCGCCTATAGGTGTTTGCAACGCACGTGACATCGCGAACACGCTGTTGTCTCATAAGGGTACCCTTATGAGACTGAGGAACTTGGGTCGTTAATGCTGGTACAAAGTTATTATGGTGGCATACTTAAGACCAAAGGTGGTCGCTAACCAGACGGGCTTGGGGCCCTACCACGTAGCTAGGGTGGGTTGTTTTATCGCCTTTTACAACAGGCCAACCCCGGCCGCAGAAGTCAGTACGCTGCATGGATAAAAGATGTTTATATATGTACTACGCTTTGATCGTAGCTTGCTGCTTACTAACAAATAGAAAAGTAAAGAACTGTACATACTTCCCAGTGTAATGTGAGTAAACAGAAGGAGTAGAGCGATATGTCGAGGGTGTTTTTCTTCCGTACATCTTTGTTTTGAAACGGCTAACGCCCAGTCGACCAACACTAACCGACAACGTACTCCTGATTAATACTGCATGGAATGTGTGCACTTAGAATGGAAGTCTGTAGCTTAATCAGTAGGTTTTGTGGTTTATTTTATTTAAAAATAGCAGTTTTCTTTCAAAAAGCCACGCCTGAAAATTGTTTAGATTCCAAATTCCTAAAACTCAAAAATCTATATGCATTATGCCAAATTGCCAATGCAAATGTCATGTCGAGCCTCAAGGCAAAAACTGTTTAAAATTACCAAAATGATAGTCAAAGATTTATATCTATACATCTTTGTTCGTTACCGATATTAATTTCAAAATGGCTGTCAATTATATATGCTCTTACTTGGTCACGAATCTTTAAATTTCATTTTACAGATCCGATTTTAAGAATTTATCAAATCGTCTAGCAAATAAATAAAATTATTTTTATCATGGCTTTTAAAAAAAATGTGTCAAATGATTTAGCAGAGACGAGTGTTTTATTTCTACCGACATTATCCATAAAATAATAGCAGAATAGTAGCGTGATTACTATCTTGGGATATCAGCGTCATTCACCGGAATTTTTGTTGTTTATGTATTGTATTGTTAAATTGCTACCAAATCGTTGTTTAGATTTGATGTAGGTACTACGTAATATGCTTATTTTCATTATTTAGTATGCATGTACTAAATAATTTGGAATCTAAAAACATTTAACCTTCAGATATAATTGACTGACTAGCTCAAGTGGTATTGTACTGTAACGGGTTCGACTCTCAAGGAGGGCATAATAAATTTGGGTGTGTGTTTCCATAGTTTTTTTTATTGCATAAGAACAGCAGACAGGCTGACGGCCCACTTAACAGTAACCAGTTACCGTCGCCTATGGATGTTTGCAACGCTGGGCACTGCGAACAAGCTGCTGTCCCATAGGGGTACAGGAATCTTGGTCACTAATACCGGAACACAATACAAGGTTATTAGGGCGGCATACTGAAGACCAAGGGTGGTTGCCACCAGATGGACTTGAAGCCATACCACGTAGCTAAGGTGGGATGTTTTAATAGCGATAGTAACTTTACGCTAACCAAAAAACAAAAAAAAAAACAAATATATGCAAATAAACGTTTTATTTCAACTTCATACAATAAACAGAATCACCGGGTCAAATAGACTTGCGCCATTTTGTGACTCACAATATCGATAAAATATCTACAATAGCGTTGCCATCTTGGAGGCCATATTTAATTCGGAATCTTTTATCAGAGTCGAAAATATTTGACGTTCCTAATTAAATTCTAGCATACATTATCGTGGATACTGTTGTTTTAATATTGACAAAATAATTTAAGATAATAATTATTACTCAATAATTCGAACTTTCATATTTTTCCACTTGAAAATTTCCAACCATTTGATATTTCGAACTCTTGATCATTTGTAATATTTTAAACGTCTCTCGAGATTCGAATTAACGAGAGTCGACTGTATTATTATTTTGATGTTGAAAATTTGCAAGGAACGAAGACGAAGATCATAAGAGGGTGGGTAACACTACAGACTTAGTTTCTTAAATACTGTATCCAAAATCGTAATCTAGTTACCTGTAATGCACACCTTGTTTTGTATATCATTAGCTGAGAAAAAAAAATGTGTGTCAACTCCGACGCACGACTGGAGTTTACTCCCTAAGTACGATTGTCTAAACATACGCAAAAAGAGTTTATTTAATTGAAAATAGATTAATACCATATGAAAGGGTAAATTAACAAATTAATGAAAATAATATACATATATAAAACTATTATTGTTATATAAAAATAAGAAAATCGTTTCTTATGGAGTAAACTCCAAATATTATACCAATAAGACGACACAAGGTCGTTCGAACGTGGGTCGCGCGTCGGCAGGGGACGGAACGTAGACACGTCCGTACGTAGCGCTCGCCGGAGCTCGAATGTGTCCAGTGTGTCCTAAATTAGAAAGTTGCGCACCAAAAACGTAACGAGGTCATTCATCAATAGATTTTACTTCTCACATTTTTCTCATACCGGGCGCCTTATATATGAAAATCGATTCTTAAGGAGTAAACTCCAAAAATATATCTTTAAAATTTGTTTTGGTGAGTTGAAGGAATAAATGCTTTAATTTAATAAGTTTAAAATTTTATACCGTCCATATATAGGGGTTATATTTCACTGCAATAGTGTCGCCATCGCAACCATAGACTAAATTGTTACTGTATAGAGCATCAGCTAATAACCTATTTGTTTCCAAAGCATTTTTTTTTTTGGACCTCTGGTTTAGTCGTCAGCCAATAACAAACGACTGAACGCCGGCCATTCCTACAAATTCAAATACCTACTATGTACATTCAAATCTAAACGACTCCGGTTAGGTTATTATTTAATTAATCCTGGGTAAACCTTATTGAATAAAAAAGCGGCAAATAATAACAAAAATGATGTACTATTTTGATGAGTTAATTTTTTTCTCTTATCACTTTTATATTTAATTGTCATTATTTACGAATAAAAAAACAATATATATTTTTTTATACACCACGATGCTGCGACATATATAATATGACGCACGTCACTAAGTTTTAAATCATGAGAGATATATTTAAAATAATCAACTAAAACATATGGAATTGTCCAATGGCAATATTTTACAAGAGTTCAGCAGGCAAGTAAACGGCCTATCTAATAGATCACTGTCCCATATGCACGTTCGCAACTTTAAAAACAAGGATATTCCAGAACACTATCGCGTCTGGTGAAATATAACCCCATGTAACGTACATAATTTTTTAAGTTAAATTTATATTCTCAGAAGCAATGATAACATTTAAAAATATCTTCGACGTGCTTCCGAGTGTTGCAATGGCGGTGGTTGCGAGTGCGGGGGCCGTAAATATGGCCGACCTACATCACACGCAGCTCCGCCAATCAGCGCATCGCTCGAATGTCGCGGCAAATTTAATTTAAAAAAATATTGTAATATTACGTTACACCAAATGAAAATATTATTACTCTTACCATAATATCGATTAATGAGTACCCATTTAAATATTAAAAAATAAACAATCTTATACAATAATAACAAAAACTACATTTAAAACTATTTGTTTAACAAAACAAAAATTCGTTAAAGAACTATCAGAACTGTTTTGATAAAACAATTTGAAACGTTTTTGTCTATGCTTGCTTTATAAATTTTCTTTTTTCTTTCGGCTTCGATGCTTTTTGTTTCCTACATTTGAAAAATAAATGCAAATATAATCAAGCATTCAATAAATCGAATCGTGCCTTATGAAAGTATTATATCCGCCATTTTTCTACTCCCATGTATATAGTATTATTATAATTCTGGGGTATTTAATAAATATCTGTGGTCATAAATCCGGTAGCGTCAACAGTCGTATCCCCGGGCACGGCATTTCAACACGACAGGCTTGTCACTGAATGGTTTTATCGCACTCTTTCTGACAGCATAGTGATGAAACAGTGCGATATACGAGTGTGCGGAATGTTTGTTATAGAAAAAGGTCGTAAGTGCGAATTGTTTTGATGCTATTTGTGAGAATGCTACTGAATTTATGACCGCTACTCTCATCTTTTCCAACGACGCACTTGAATCAATGTAAATTTTCTATTAACCACGATAGATAATTGCTTCATAAATATCTTAACATGTTAACCGACCATGACGTAATATTTCGTCACACATGAAGTACTGTAATGGACATGACGACATTTTTCGTCATAAACATATACTTTTCTACATTGAAGTTTATATTATAAAATATTTTTTCAAAATAAGTAGTCATTAAGTTATACCATTTCCTTTTCTTGCTTGAGGTAATCCCCGAGGTAAACCAATTGAACAAAAGTAAAACCCCGGTTAACAGGTAAAGAAGGCTTTTAAATATTTATTTATTCATAAAACAAATTAACATTTAATGTTAAGAATAAAATTATATGTATTATTACATTTTAATAAAAATATCATTTAAATGTATAAAAACTATATAATAAATACTGGGGCAATTTACACTGCGACATCTAGTACGAAAGTAAGTTGCATTTGTGTTATGGGTACTAGACAACTGATGTACCAATTACATACAATTATTTTTATAAATAAATACATATTATACATAAACACCCAGACTAGGGACAATACATAGGACGAATAAAACGAGAACATTATCTTAAAAAAATTATATCATTAATAATTCAATATTATTGGTACATTTCATACAGCGCCATCTAGTCCCAAAGTAGCAGTTGTGTTATGGATATTAGATAACTGATATACTATTTATATATTTTTGTAAATAAATATTTACTATAACATAAACTGGTTTAGTTCGGATAGTGTCCAATAGATGGCGCTGGACGAATATTAAAACGCGCTAACGTTCGACGTATCGATCACGCTGCTGTCCCATAAGGGTACAGGAACTCGGGTCACTAATGCCGGAACATAACACAACGTTAGTATGGCGGCATACTTAATTCCGCCCCTGCACGCATAGATGGTGCGGTGGCAATTACCACAGTATATTCAACAAATCTATCTCTTTACAATAATAATATATTAATGTATAATAATAATATCACAAAAATATATAAGTATTATATATAGTAAATCAGTTGTCCCGTACCCATAACACAGCTACTATACTACTATCCGTTTACCAAAAAATAAAATGTAAACAAATCGTAAAAAGGGTTTTTTGGATGTCGATTTTACAATAATTAACATGATAAAAAATTATCATAGCAACTTTTAATTATTTATTAGAAATATCTCCTATATTCTTATTTTTTTTATATTACTATTCCTTACTTTTAGAAAAAAAAACATAAAATAATTTTATTTTTACAATTATGAATGATAAATATAATGCGTATAAAATTTACATATTTACAACATTAATTGTAATAACTAACTTACATTATAAAGAAACTAAAAAGACAATGTTTCCAAATCTCTTACTTGTTTTATATGCTGGTAATTATAAGTGTACTGTTCAACGTACTATTGTTGTTTGGAAGGAGTGTTTTATTATTACGGTCGGATTATACCCGCCATGTTGTTATTAACTAATATTTTCAAGTAATAACCACATAAAACATCTTTGAATGTGCAGTCGGTTGACAAAAAAGTTTGAGAAACATTGGTTTGTTTGTTTACATTTTATTTTTTGGTAAAGTGGATAGAGTATAGGTAGCGTTGTTAATTTTTTTTTATTATACGCATATTGCAAATCAGAACAATATCATTAGTTATATAGGGGACCAAGATCTAGCTGTCTAGACCGTGGTGTTTACGTTTAATCCTAGCATACGGACCGATGTCCGGGTCCGTCACGAAGTCGTATAGAACGCTGGACCAGCTGTTATGCTGAGGAAGGTTGTCGTAGAACTCAGAGGCAATACGTTTCACCTGAAAATCGTATAAAAACCGGATGTATATATGTATATTTCTGTAAAATTGTGTGGTGAACAATAAAGAATTATCTATCTATCTATCTATCTATATACAGATGGGATGAGCATTGAGCTCATTTTTGGGATGAGCTCAATCCATTTTTGAGATGAGTTAACTACAATAAGCCTAGGGGACCGATATTTTCCTCTTACCTGAATATCCACCCCATTTGTGAACTCAAGCACGACCAAGATGAAAATGATTATAAGGTCTAACGTACGGCGACACACAGACTGCAGACAGACTGACGACTCGCTTAGAATTTAGTTACCGTCGCCTATAGGTGTTTGCAACGCCAGTGGCATCTTGCAAGGCCAGTGGAATTTGGGTCACTAATGCCTAACAATACAGTTATTATGGCGGCATACTTAAGTCTAAAGGTGGTCGTCATCCACTTAATTGTAAGTAGTTGCCCTTATATGCGGCGCCAGGCGGCCTAAAAAACAATCCCAGCTAGATGGTAGGGCTCCAAGCCTATCTGGATGGCAACCATCCCTGGTTTTAAAACATGCCTTCATAATGTCATTGTGTTGTCATCATCTTCATCATCATCCCAGCGTTATATCCCGGTTGCAACCCAAACTTTCGTTCCCGTGCCCGGGGTTCGCTTTCCAACTTTTTCTACTCCACTTCGCACGGTCTTCAGCATCCCTGGTAGCGAGTCCATTGGCACGCATATCACACCTTACAACGTCAAGTCACACTTTATGGGTCTACCCCTCCTGCCGGAGCCCGGCGGAGGCAGCATGGTCAGACATTTGTTTCCCACGTAAGCATCCGGTTGCCATAAAACGTGGCCATACCAACGGAGCCGACACTCCTGCAACTTATCCGCAATGTCACGGACATGAAGACTGCCGCGAATGTGGGAGTTCCTAACGCGGTCCTTCCGCGTTGATATGAACACATTGTGATGTGTTCCGGCATAATTGACCCAGGTTCCAGTTGCCCTAAGCGGACAGGTAACTGTTTAATATGGCCTCTTGTTGTGACGTGATTAATCATCCACCCATTTCACATTTATAATATCATAGCATACCTCCGGTAGCCTCCTTCCAGGTACTGCTGGAAAGTCGTGGTGCTCGTTGTGGTATCCAACGTTAAATGTAATCCAGTTAAGGGGCCCATAGTACGAATACGTCTCGAAACCTTTCCTGAACATGTAATGCTCGGAGATGAAGTGACCTGAAAAAGTTGTTGACTGGGGTAGATGAAGATTATATTCGAGCTGGGGCGGAGAAAGAATACTGACCTCTACAGCCGGAGTCGGCTTGTCGTAAACGGCGACTAAACAACCCACCCTAGCTACGTGGTAGGGTCCAAGCCCGTCTGGATGGCAACCACCCGTGGTTTTTAAATATGCCGCCATAATAACCTTGTGTTGTATGTATAAGTGACAAGGTTCGAGTACCACTAGGCGGATAGCAGCGTTTTAGCGATATCCCTGGCGTTGAAAACACCCATAGGCGACGGTAACGGCTGATTTCTAAATGGGCCGTCAGCCTGTCTGCTGTCCTACAGCAATTATTATCCGTGCAGGGGCGGAGAAAGAATACTAACCTCTGCAGCCAGGGTCGGCTTGTCGTAAATGGTGACAAAACAACCCACCCTAGTAAGCTACGTGGTAGGGCCTCAAGCCTGTCTTAATGGCGACCACCTTTGGTCTTAAGTCATCATCATCATCATCATCATCTAAGCGTTATCCCGGTTGCATCCTAAACTTTCGTTTCGGTGCCCGGGGTCCGCTTTCCGACTTTTTCTACTCCACTTCGCACGGTCTTCAGCATCCCTGGTATTGAGCCCATTGGCACGCATATCACCCCTTACGACGTCAAGCCAGCACTTTTTGGGTCTACCCCTCCTGCCGGGGCCCGGCGGAGGCGGCATGGCCAGACATTTGTTTCCCACGTAATCATCCGGTTGCCGTAAAACGTGGCCGTACCAACGGAGCCGACACTCCTGCAGTTTATCCGCAATGTCACGGACATGAAGACTGCCGCTAATGCGGGAGTTCCTAACGCGGTCCTTCCGCGTCACTCCACACATCCACCGCAGCATATTCATCTCCGTGACACGCAGTTCTTGCCTGTGTCGCTCTAGCACCGGCCACGCTTCACATCCGTATAAAAGGACAGGCCTAATGATGGTCTTATAGACCTGTCCCTTCAACTTTACCGGCATCTTGGGGTCACAAATGACACCAGTTACCTCACGCCATTTGGCCCACGCGGCAGCAATGCGTGCCTTGACGTCACAATCAATGTCACCAGACGCATGAAACACAGATCCCAGGTATTTCACTTGGTCCGTGCGCTCGACCGTGTCGCCGCCTATGCGTACGGGTGTGGGATCTGTGGAGTTACAGGCCAAGTACTCGGTCTTCGCCACATTGAGCTTCAGACCACCGTTCTCAAGCGACTCCTTCCACGCCTTCACACGTCGCACCAGCCTACCCCTGTCCGAGTCTGCCAGCGCGATATCATCAGCATACATAAGCAGCCACGGGGGCTGCTCATGTGAGTTTCTGATGCTGTTTGACAATACGTCTAATACCACGCTAAACAGAAACGGACTAAGGACGGATCCTTGGTGCACCCCGACGGTGATGGCGAAAGGTTTTGTGTCGCCAACAGCGGTCCGAACTACAGAATCGGAGTCACGGTACATGTCTTGGATGATGTCAATATAGGCCTCTGGAACCCTTTTAGATCGCAATGCCCACCAGATTATCGCGCGAGGAATACAGTCGAAGGCCTTCTGCAAGTCAAGAAACAGGCAATGCAGAGGCGTATTCTTCATCCTGTATTTCTCCGCGACAGTCCTTAGGGCAAAAACCGGATCCATAGTCCCATGACCAGGGCGAAACCCATACTGACATCCCGAGACAGTGCACTCCTGCCGAATCCGAGAGTCGATAACCCTCTCGAGGAGCTTCATGGTGTGGGACATGACCTTAATCCCCCTGTAATTACCGCACTCCTGCACCGACCCCTTGCCTTTGAAGACTGGAGTAATGATACTCAGTCTCCATTGGCTCGGGATCGTACCGGTGAGGAGTGTCCGGTTAAAGAGGTCGGTTAAGATGCCCACACCACGAGAGCCCATCGCCTTCCAGGCTTCGATGGGGACTCCATCGGATCCAACAGCTTTCCGATTCTTCATGCGGCGAAGACAATTCTGGACCTCTGCAGGCGTTACCAGTGGCACTAGTCCTTGATTCGGAGGAAGATCTGGCGGCTGCACCTCTTTGTGCTGCGTGTTCAGCAGCTCGTGGAAATATGAGCGCCATCTCTCCTTCACCGCGAGGTCCTCGCATAGCAGGTTGCCCACAGGGTCTTTTACACAGCGGCACTTGGAAATATCCTGTGCCGCTTTGACCCTGGAGCGCGCCAACTTATAAATGAGCTTCTGCCCCTCAGACGATTCCAACTTGTCGTATAGTGGTTGTAAGTGGTCTCGTCTGGCTCTGGCTACAGCTCTCTTAGTGGCGCGCTTGGCAGACCTATATGCGTCGCGGTCTTCAGGAGATCTGGACGCTTGCCACTTCTTAAAGAGGGCTTTCTTCGCTCTAGTCTCCCTCTGGACTGTGTCGTTCCACCACCAAGTCTCCTTGTCACATTTGCGACCACCCTTAGACACACCAAGCACCTCCCTCGCCGACCCAAGGATAGCCGCCTGAATCCTGTCCCAGTAAGCTTGAACCGGTTCGCCCTCACTACCGGCGCACTTGTCGCCGATGGAAGAGGCGAGCTCCTGGGACTTGACTTCATCGAGCAGCCACCACCTGATTCGACGCTGAAGGCGATCGACACGTTTGCCTTTGGGCTTCACGCAGAGGTCCATGACAAGAAGACGGTGTTGTGCAGTGAGACTCTCACCGGGTATGACCTTGCAGTTGGCTACTTTGCTGATGTGGTGTCTCCTAGTGAGTAGGAAGTCGATTTGGGTAGCATTCCTCCCGCTCTTGTAGGTGATGAGATGCTCGGGTCTCTTTTTGAAATACGTGTTCACGATGGCAAGGTCGGCAGCCGCACACGTATTGAGGATATCCTCCCCTTCCGCGTTGCGGTTACCATACCCAAATCCACCGTGAACACGCTCAAATTCCCCACATTCATCACCCACATGACCGTTTAGATCACCGCCCAAAACGATCCCATGTGACAATGGTATCCCACGAAGCACTTCTCCGAGTAGGTTCCAAAACGCTATCTTGTCGGCGTCGCTACAACCGGCCTGTGGCGCGTAGGCGCTTATCAAGTGGGTGACTACCCCACCAACAAGCACCCTCACAACCATAAGCCGATCGCTACAGCGCTTCACCTCTAAAATGTCGTCCTGGAGCTCCTCCGAGAGCACTATGGCGACCCCATTTTCCCCACCAGGTGCACCCGTGTAGATCAGTTTGTAGCCATTCCCAATGAACCGGGATCTGCTGGCCTTCCACCGAGTCTCCTGCAGGAACGCCACGGCCACCCTCCGCCTGGAGAGTACATCGGCCAACTCTCTCGCGCGTCCAGTCAGCGTGCCAATATTCCAAGTTGCGAAGCGGAGTTTCCTTTTGGATGGGGCTAGTGTCTTTAGCCGTGCTCGCCCACGGCACGGCAGCCCTAGTCCACTTGTCACAGGAGTCGGGCGAAGTTCCTGCGCGTCGTTATGCGGCGACGCCCTATCCGTGACAATTCCCTTTCTTGTTACGACCATGTTGTTTGGCTAGGTTTTGGTTTTTACGGGAGCGACTGCCGTCTGACCTCCCAACCCCTAGAGGAAAACCGAGAGGTGCACTTGCTTTGCCGCATGCTAGCTGGCAAAGGAGTAGTCCATCAGTCGCCTTTTACGACTCCCTTGGAATGACCTGGGGTGACCCTATTCTTTTCACTGGCCGGGGTCACACGGCTGACCTTTGGTCTTAAGTATGCCGCCATAATAACCTTGTGTTGTTCCGACATTAGTAACCCAAGTTACTGTACCCTTATGGGACAGCAACGTGTTCGCAATGCGGCGGATAGCAGCGTTTTAGCGATATCCCTGGCGTTGCAAACACTCATAGGCGATGGTAACTGCTGAATTCTAAGCTAGCCATCAGCCTGTCTGCTGTTCTACAGCAATAAAAAAAATTTGATAGTTTTTCAGCACTTTATTTAAATCGATTTTTCACCGATAAAAGTTTAATAAAATTGAATTTGCTTTTTACCATTATCTTTGGAATAAATAATACGTTAGGGAAGCTGGTTGATCGGGCAGCGGCGAGGTGGGGGGACGAGTTAAAATTTAATATTTACCTGCAACGGGGTGGACACCCATGGCCATGAGAGATCCGAATATCAGATAACCAAGAACCCTCCAGCCTGAAATAAAAAACGAAATAAGTCCAGTAGCAAAACAAAATAAGTCAAGATCGCCGGAATAGGTTGGATGAGGGCAGCTCAGGACCGATCGTCGTGGAGCTCTTTGGGGGAGGCCTTTGTCCAGCAGTGGGCGTCTTCCGGCTGAGATGATGATGATGATGATGATGATGAAGTCTAGTAGCAGTTTTTTTTTTGGCCGCCCCTGGCCACAGGGGTCAGTTGTCTTACTCCGCCCTGCACGAAAAAAAGCACACAATGACATCATCACTCACCAAACAACTTCACGACGATCGCGTCGAAGAACAACTGTATTATCAAGTTGATGACTTCCAACGGCGATGGCGGCTTCGGCCTCACCACGAGGGGCCGCAGGGCGTAAAAGAACGGCTGCAGAAAGAGCCAAAGCAACTTCCCACCGGTGGTGCAGAACAATTTCGCTTCCAGTAGGGTCGGGAGGTCCGTGTCTATCACTTCGTCTCCTTGGTACTGAAATATATATATACACATCAAAAAAGTCTAAGCAACATGCATGATATTACAAATTTACCATTTATACTAATTAATCTCTAAGTCTTTACTCACTCAAAGTGCGTAGGTATGTAAACTTTTTTGTTATTGACGACATTAATGGTTGGTTGTAAAAAAAATCGATTATGTTTTGTTTTTTCATAAAATTAAATGAAAGGTAATTTGTTTGAATTTAAGTGTGTTTTCATTGCTACGTTTAGTCTTGATTTTATAATTTTACCAACCGTTTAAATAAAGTTAGCGACAAAATTGAATTGTTAGATATTCTTTACGTCATGGAGCGACGTGATTTGACGGCAAATGAAATGCAAAGAGCTGTAGGGATGTTGCAAGCGGGAAGTAATTAATCTCAAGTATCTCGGCATTTTGGCATTCATAGAAGTGTTATTTGTCGTCTTTGGCAGCGCTACAATAATACAAGGGATCCCACTGAACAGCATCCGGGCCGTAAAAGGAGTACAATCACTCGGCAAGACCGGTACATACAACTGACTACAAGACGCCAGCCGATGTTAACCGCTCGAGAGATAAGTTTGAGGTTGCAAAATTCAAGTGGTGTTGATGTATGTCCCTAAACTGCGAAATCGACTGCATGAGTACGGCTTACGAGCTCAACGCCCAATTAGGTGCCCACCGATACGTCACGGGAATCGCGCTTGTCGAAATGAATGGTGTAGAGAATGCAGAACATGGACCCAGAAACAATGGGATAAAATTATGTTTTCCGATGAGTCGCGATTCGGGTTTAAGCCTGATACAAGAAGGGTGCGAGTGTACCGTCGGCCCGGAAATACTGAAACGCTCAGGTGCATTCAGGAAGTTCATCCATACAGCGGCTCATTCACCATCCTAAAATTTAAATTAGTACATGTTGCTTAGACTTTTTTGATGTGTGTACTATGACGATTCATACAGCACCATCTAGTTTCCAAGAATTCCAAGCAAGTCGCTGTTACGTTATCTGTGACGCACTTCTCCTTCGCAGGAAGGGCAGCCTTATCCCAAGCTATGTGGGAACGGCACATATTCCTGCTTTACTCTGGTCTTTACTGTGGCCGGGGTCGGCCTGTCGTAAAAGGCGACAAAACAACCCACCCTAGCTACGTGGTAGGGCCTCAAGCCCGTCTGGATGGCGACCACCTTTGGTCTTAAGTATGTCGCCATAATAACCTTGTGTTGTGTTCCGGCATTAGTGACCCAAGTTCCTGTACCCTTATGGGACAGCAGCGTGTTCGCGATGCCACTGGCGTTGCAAACATCTATAGGTGACGGTAACTGCTAAATTCTAAGCGGGCTGTCAGCCTGTCTGCTGTCCTACGCAATAAAAAAAAAATTCTGTTCTTTTTTGTAATTTATGTGTAGATTTATGTATATGCGTGTATACTTATTTATACTACTTGCATACATATTTGTTAATCAATACAAATAAATAAAATTGGAGTATTTACCAACCTTCCACAACAACCTTACACATTGTATGTATTTTTACACGCTTTATATTAGCTTCACTTGTATGTTTGTATGTTAGTACTACAGTAACCGACTCCTTTGGGGTCGATTTTGACCCACTTTAAAAGGCCAGATTTCTTTCAAACAATGTAGGTATATCGACGGCCGATGACAATGCAATAATCTGTGTAGTTTGTATCATTATCATTAACAGGATCCTCAGGATTAATGAATTTTCGGTTCTCGTCCGATCACGAAAGCGAAGGAGCGTCAGGCGCGGTCAGTACTTGGATAGGTGACCGTCTAGGAAAATCGCGTGATGGTGGATTTTTGTTCTTTTTTAATCTTTTTTTATATGTTTTATATTAACTTGACCTATATGTAATGGAGTTTTTCGGAATTCGACTCGATTTTCACTTACTTTGAACAATAAAATCCAAATTCTGCCGAAACGCCATCTGGAGCGTATTAACATTGCCAGAAGATGGCGTTAAATTAATAATAACGTAGTCGGAAGATGGCGTTATATTAATAAAAATATTTACCGATTGGATATTGACAACAAATAATTTATATTATCACGCTTTTATTTTATAGTTAATGAAACAAAAAATTTACTAAAAAACATGCTTTTATAAAAAATCAAACTAAATGGTAAAAAATAATTTTTTCATTAAATTTAAATTAAGGATAGTGGGATTAATAAAAAGAATAATTTTATTGTAGAAAAGTGTGGGGTGCTTTTTAAGATATTTTCAAAATAACAATTATTATTGACAACAAGCACCCCACACTTTTCTACAATAAAATTATTTTTTTTTTTTGTTAATTCCACTATCCTTATTTTAAATTTATTTAAGAAATTATTTTTTACCTTTTAGTTTGATTTTTTAGATTAAAAAAAAAACAAATATTCAAGAACCATCCACGACTATCAAGAGAACACTTGTGAAAAAACACTCACCCTATGATGCTCCAAATGATACTTCTTGAAGCTGATAGATATGGGTATACCGATAGGAAGGTTCGCGAAGAAGCCAAACAGTCTATTGTGCATGGGACGGTTGTGACCAAAGGCCAGGTTGTGGGCTATTTCGTGAATGGCTGAAAAAAGTAAACTAGTCTCTTACAGCAGCTGTTAGCGACGCGATCCGTGGTCGCAATATTATTAATTAACTAGCTGATACCCGCCGCGACTTCATTCGCGTTGGTTGATAAATTAACAAAGTTTTCATCATAAGGCAGAGGTAGAAGAGAGTTCCCCTCTCCTACGCATGCTCGCTAACCGCTTGCCCCACTTCTCCGCGACAAGAAAACACACATAACCGAACACGTAGTGCATATAAAAATCGTTGTTTCTCAAAACTTTAATAACTTTATATAAAATGAAAATATCGAAATAATATCTTTTTATGATAAGGGCCAAATGTCTATGTAATAAAACAGAAAATTTTATTAAAATCTAGCCAGTAGTTTTGCCGTGACGCGCGCACAATTGCAGACCAAGAGGTCTCATCTTTTTCATCAACAAAAACGTTTCACATCTTCGTGTCGCTAATTTAAGTTTCATCAGTAACGTGACGCTAATTTCCGTTTCATCCGTAAAAATTTTACCCTCATGCACCCAAAGAAGTTTCACTTCAAAAATTAAGTGAACCAGGTGTATAGTTGTAGATCTCGTGACGAGTGGTATTTCGCTTGTATGTATATACGTAAATACAGAGACTTGGGGTGGGAATAGACATCGTTCACGACGTGCGAAGACCGTGGCGCCAGGGAGTTTGTTATAAAAAAATTCCATATAGATCAATAACCAGTCCGGCCCAGTAGGTCTCAGACTACACAAAACACGCTCCTTATCGCATAAATTGGATGTTAGTATACAAGGTCGTTTCGAGACGTTGATTCATAGTGAAACGATGACGTCACGGCTCGCTTATGAATTAGGTACATAATAGTCACGTAAGCGACGGTCAACATGTGACCGACCGCTTATAAAAACTAACATGTTCCAATTTAGAACTCTCTTTCAATACGGCCAAACATATTTTTTTTATTATTGCTGAGAAACAGCGGATGGGCTGGGATGGTCTACTTAACACTTTATCGACCAGTCGTTTATGAGTCCGCCCCTTTCCAGTACCGGCTTAGTCGCGCACGCATTTACTCCTAGTACCGGTCATTATGTTGTCCTTTTTGTTTTTGTTTCAAAGGAATGTAATTTAGCGCGTTCCGTCGCGCGTCGTTACCTAAAAAATAGGCTAGCGGTCGATAGTATTAATAGTAAGAAGTTACCGTCGCCTACGGATGTTTGCGACGCCAGGAGCACCGCGAACACACTGCTGTCCGCATGGGTGTACTCTAACCTGGGTCATTAATACCGGAACACGGCACAACATTATGGCGGCATACTTATAGACCAAAGACAACCAAACGACCCTACCTCATTAGGAGGGCTTCAAGCCCGTCTATTCAGGTCTATGAACGGGCAACCACCTGGTTCCTAAGTCGCTATAACCTTGTATTGTGTTCTGGGATAAGTGATCCTGCGGCCGGAAGGAGCTTATGAAACCCTGGTTAGATTGCAAGTCTCCATGCCGGTCTAGGTGGCAATAATCCCTGGTCCCTAAATATACTGCTCAGATTCCAGTTCCCTTACACGTCCGACAGCGTTTTAGCGGTGGTTACTAAGAAAGCCGTGAGCATGTTCACTGTTACATATTTAGTATTTAAAAAAAACCTTTGTGTGCACGACTATAGATTCTCTAGATAGTGAGGAAAACACTTACCCAGCATCAAAGAATGATTGATGACACCACCAAAGCAGTAAGCCAATATTAGAGTCATCGGCCAGTCCAGCCGTTGGACTACTGGTAACATTATAAACTGTGTCAACACCATCGCTGTCACCACCCATTTGAACAGAGGATCGTAGCCAAACAGCTGTTTTATTTCCGGATACTTTTCTGTAATAAAAGAGAACATAATTATGCTTGAGTGTAAGAGACGTTTTTTTTGAAGTGAGAACTTTTTTAGCGGCGTTGTGCACTTTTTTTGTGATGGGTAAAAAATGTTAAACTCGCGTCAGGACACGTGTCCTGATCGAAAATTCGTAAGAAGTGCATTGCTTAAACATATCCATTCGAATTGCGACTTTATTACAATGAAATACAGTTGAGTTTTTTTTTGAAGTGAAAACTCGCGTTGAGCACTTTTTGGGAGAACAATTTTTGGTTTGTAAAGAAGTGTTAATGACCAATTTAAACTTTAATCCTTGATATATAAACACTTCTTTAATAAATCAAAGGTAATAATCTAATAACTCGATGATACGATTCAAGCTACTTATTCTATCGGCAGTCCCCTAAGACTGCCCCGCATGTTTTTTTTATTTATGTGAAACTGCAGCCAATAGATGTTTGCTACGCAAAGTTCACCGCTAACACGCTGCCGTCCGCGTAAACTTGAAACTGGGACACTTATGCCAGAACACAACAACAAAGTCATTATGGCGGCATATTTAAAAACCAGGTGCGATTGCCCTCCTCCTCCTAGGGCTTGAAGCTCTAATACCTAGCTAGGGTTGTTTTGTTGGCTTTTATTACCCATACGCAATAAGTTAAGACCTGGGGGCGGTGAAGCCACAGACGCATGGTTGTTCTGTGCACAAAAAATATCACAACAAGTTTCCGTCTTCGTTCTTCAGTACGAGACTAAAAAATGTTAAAAAAAATGGCGTTGCCTACAGTATACAATACGGGAGCTTGAGGGGAAGTTACAGGGGTAGCGGGCGGAGGGTTGCATTCCAGGCGAGTCTTAAAAGGCGACAAAACAACCCTAGTTACGTGGTAGGGCCCCAAGCCCGTCTGGATGGCGACCACCTTTGGTCTTAAGTATGTCGCCATTTCTGTTCGCCGCGAAAATTCCGAGCGTTTACGAAGTTAATGTCAGCGAGACAGCAACCCGAACGGGCACACACGTGAGGGCACTGGCGCTGACTCAAAACTGCTTAGGTATACATACACTTACATTATTTTAAGAACTTAGTTAGGTATTAAGGTTACTACCCAACTAAGTTCTTAAAATAATGTTAAGCTGAATAATTACAGTTAATGATTTTTATGTTATAATTCATGGAATAATATTGTACACCCTAAGGGGTAAACTGTTGAAACAATCTAAATCTAAACCATCTCTGTATGTACACAGTTCTGACAATAAAAGTATCTTATAATAAAAAGAAGGTTTATTATTTTTTGCTTTTCAGTTTTTTCGGTGGTTTAATTTTTATTATTGACATCATTCTGATTCCTATTTTAATTATTTTAATGAAATTGAACAAATAATTAATTAATTGTTAGTAATTTATATTATAATACTAGCTGACCCGGCGAACTTCGTACCGCCATATTTTATTTCTCTATTCGCAACTGAGGAAATAAAACCCTTCCGGTAAAATCGAACAGCGCCATCTATTGGGTGTATTTGCAACCTAGATGTCAAACAATATTGAAGAATTTTATCGATGAATCAACGTACAGCGCCATCTATGAGAACTTCATAAAACTAAACAGTAAATAAACACTTGCTTATGAAACAATTAATTGATACATTTTATTCCTTTACATTCACGACATAAGCGAATAATTGAGATGATAACTATCCTATCCAGTAAGTTGCACCAAAATACGGGTACATGTGAAATTTGATTGAAATCGGTTCAGTAGTTTTGGAGTTTATTGGCAACATACATCGTGACACAAGATTTTTATATATATAGATTATACTGTTAATATTTGCATCATGTCATTGTCCTTTAGGTAGGTAATGACATGACGAGCGACTTATGGTTAGCCTAAGAACTAGCATTTTGTACAATGTCATACGCAAAATAAAATTTCATTTCAGGAGTCAGTATTCTAAGTCCTTTTTTGTACTGGAAGTAGATAAATGCTCTTACGCACTACCTGCCGCCCGGGGCCATGGCTGGTTTGTGTGCGACTCGCACGAGCAGTGTTGTCTACCCACTAAAAACCACTCCCAAACCACTCCGTTTGCTTGTGTACGGTGTGACGTGAAATGGGGCGAACCGATTACCACCACACCGCACAGCGTTGGCCCGTAGTGGGCACGGGCCTCACCGTTCGACTATTTACACTCCGTCCTGCACAGAGAGGAAAGTTCCTAGAGAGTTTCGTGCTGTAATGACGTCATTGTGGCATACGTGACATTTCTAATATTTTCCAGGTTGACTCATATATTTCTAGTCAATAAACAATCAGACCAGTATTTACTATCGGAAACGTTCTTTTTTATCAAACAATTTCTGTCGAACCTATGAGATAAGAGTGCATGAGATTACGTTGCGAACGATTTATAGCTATTACTGATAGAAATTCGTAGATATTGAATGAAATGGTTTCCTGATATCCACGATATCTTGTTACTGGGTCTTTTTTTTTATTGCTGTAGGACAGCAGACAGGCTAACGGCCTGCTTAGGATTTAGCAGTTACCGTCGGCTATAGGTACTTGCAACGCCAGTGGCATCGCGAACACGCCGCTGTCCCATAAGGGTACAGGAACTTGGGTCACTAATGCCGGAACACAACACAAGGTTATTATGGCGGCATACTTAAGACCAAAGGTGGTCGCCATCCAGACGGGCTTGGGGCCCTACCACGTAGCTAGGGTGCGTTGTTTAGTCGCCTTTTACGACAGGCCGACCCCGGCCACAGGGGTTAGTATTCTTTCTCCGCCCCTGCACGGATAAAACGGGTCTCAGGTTTCCGCCTAGAGGCAACAGGCAGTATACTCGCTATGGTACCCATACTACGTCACTTATTTTTGTAAGTTTTCACCCCCTTCCCCCTTTAGTTTTCACTAAAAGTAAATCTTAAATACGGTTTTAAATTTTAATATCCGGATGACCGAGCTTTGCTCGGTATTTTTATTTCTTTTGGAAATTAACAAATGATTTTCTTAGTCTAACCTCAAAACAAACACTCATTGACTTCGTGTTACTTAACAACGCCATCTGCTGGAATAGCTTGTGTTGTTGTGTCGTTAAAGCAATTTTAAAAAAATAGTATTATTATTCGCCGATAGATGTCAGGAAGAGTCATTTTTCAGTTTAAATTGGGACTACTCAAACGCCACCTTTTTGTTATTTTTCTTCCAATAAAAAAAAAGCGGATAAAATGACATTTTCTAGAAATGATTCCTAGCTAGATCGATTTATCGCCCCCGAAACCCCCCGTATACTAAATTTTATGAAAATTGTTGGAGCCGATTCCGAGATTCCAATTATATATATATACAAGAATTGCTCGTTTAAAGATATAAGATATTAACTTGACCTGTATGTAATGGAATTTTTCGGAATTCGACTCGATTTTTACTTACTTTGAACAATAAAATCAAAATTCTGCCGAAACGCCACCTGGAGCGTAATTAATAACATTACCAGAAGATGGCGTTAAATTAATAATAATAGCCGGAAGATGGCGTCATATTAATAAAAATATTTACCGATTGAATATTGACAACAAATAAATTATATTATCACGCTTTTATTTTTATAGTTAATGAAACTAAAGTTAGAAATAAATTATAGTTTAAAAAAAAACTAAAAAAAACGCTTTTATAAAAAAAAAATCAAACTAAAAGGTAAAAAATAATTTTCAATAAATTTAAATTAAGGATAATGGGATTAACAAAAAATGAATTTTATTGTAAAAAAGCGTGGGGGGGGTGCTTTTTAAGATATTTTCAAAATAACAATTGACAACACCCCACACTTTTTTACAATAAAATTCATTTTTTTTGTTAATCCCCCTATCCTTAATTTAAATTGAAAATTATGTTTTACCTTTGTTTAATTTTTTATAGAATCGTGTTTTTTATTTTATAACAATACATAATACTTTATCGTATATTTCTCACTGTACACACTACGTGACAGATAACACGCGAAATGTAATCCGCGCGAGACTATACGTCGAGTGGCACTTGTAAGAAATTGGTATTAGATAAATCAATACGGTGATAACACCGTTTCGCAGATTCACCGCACTCGTAAGAAGTACTTGATTTTTTTTTCGTTTCCCTTTTTTATTGCTGTAGAACAGCATACAGGCTGACGGCCCGCGTGGAATTTAGCAGTTACCGTTGCCTATGGGTGTTTGCAACGCCAGTGGCATCGCGAACACGCTGCTGTCCCATAATGGTACAGGAACTTGGGTCACTAATGCCGGAACACAACAGAAGGTTATTATGGCGGCATACTTAAGACCAAATGTGGTCGCCACCCAGACGTGCTTAAACAGAAGCCGGCCACAGAAGTTAGTATACTTTCTTCGCCCCTGCACTAATAACTTCTTCTCTTTTTATTAGGAGATCTATTTTTGTCATTTTTTTACCCTTTGGTAGACGTCCGTAGCACATGA
The DNA here is from genome assembly GCA_963693495.1 of Malacosoma neustria. Classification (NCBI taxonomy): domain Eukaryota; kingdom Metazoa; phylum Arthropoda; class Insecta; order Lepidoptera; family Lasiocampidae; genus Malacosoma; species Malacosoma neustria. Next base: position 5,382,454 of record OY856399.1, on the reverse strand, counting down.
AAAGACCATCGCCCCCTTTATGTTTTACGTGGCAATCATAAATACGACTTTTAATGGTTTTATGCAGAAAATATTTAAAAAAAAATTAGCTCACATTTTGTCGTTATTATTTTATCAAAAATGCATGCATGCACAAGTAAAGACTAAACGCTATATTTGAATATACATAGCTTGAAAAGACGCGAATTTTTTTTATAGCTAGAGTTCAGCAGACAGGCAAAGGGCCCACCCTGCCAGATGGTCACCGTTGCGTATGGACCAACGCGCTGCCGGCCTCGAAGAAATTTTATAACGCCTTTTTTGAAGAACCCCACATCGTAACGCGCTGAGAAAACCTCAGCCGGAAGCTCATTCCAGATCCTGAGAGTACACAACATGAACGTTCTTGAGAACCCAAGAAGTGGGGATGAACACCCAGCCGATGGCGGGCAGTGTTGTGGTAGAAAGACGACGAGGGCACCCTTCTAAATTTTTCAGAACAGGGAGTCCCGTTGTACAGACGGTAGAATACGCACAGAGACGCAAAGTCTCTCCGTAGTCCAAGCGTGTCTAGACCGTCTGTGAGTATGGGATCGCCAACACGAACTTTTTTTTTTATTGCAGTAGGTCAACACACAGGCTGACGGCCCGCTTAGAATTTAGCAGTTACCATCGTCTATGGATGTTTGCAACGCTAGTGGCATCGCAAACACGCTGCTGTCCCATAAAGGTACAGGAACTTGGGTCAGTAATGCCGGAACACAACACAAGATTATTATGGCGGCATACTAAAGACAAAAGGTGGTCGTCATCCAGACGGGCTTGAGGCCCTACCACGTAGCTAGGGTGGGTTGTTTTGTCAGCGTTTACGACAAGCCGACCCCGGCCGCAGAGGTTAGTATTCTTTCTCCGCCCCTGCACGGATAAAACGAACTGCACGCCGTTGGATGGAGTCTAAGGGATTGAGCTGACAGGCGGGTGCTCCAGCCCATAAATGTGAGCAGTACTCCATATGCGGTCTGACCTGTGCTTTGTATAGCACAAGCCGTTGCTTTGGACTGAAATACTGCTTGGACCGGTTTAGCACACCTAGCTTTTTGGAGGCAAGCTTAGCTTTACTCTCCAATTGTCCCCTAAACTGCACATCATTCATGATGTCGACACCAAGGATCCCAATACTGCTTGCGATGGCAAGAGGGATTCTTTGGAACTGTGGCGCAGGTGCTAACGGGACTTTCTTTACAGGATATTGACTACGTGACTGAAAATCTAAGCAACACGGAGAAGGGGGCCTCCTGCCGCCTCCTCCGTCTGATCAAGCATGTTATTTTGAAGACCTCCCTTCCGCCTGTAAGGATCACGTACCGTAGAGGCGACGGAGGTTATGTAGGACAAAGTACGATATTATAGTCACATCTTGAGAATACTACAGTGTCGTTAGACTACAACTCATAGATATAGAGACGTTATAATTTACAACAACCTACTAATTAATACGAATTAACAACTCTACTGTGTTGAATGACTAGGTAGGTATTCAAAGATCGTTGCTAACTGCGGCGTGCGCGCTTTAGCTGCCAAGTGTGCGTGGCCTTCACCTTATGAAATTGTTTTCGTCATTAATAAGTATTACACGATTACAATAAACATATATACGTTAACGACTGTTTATCAAAATGGTTCAATGGGTAAATAAAGTATACATTGAATACGCTGAAAATAATGAAATTAATAGTTTGGTTAGAATTTGTTGAAGATAAAGTTGGAAAAAAATAAGGTTAAAAAGTGCAGCAGATAGAGATGCATTGAATCTTAGCAGGACAGCTGTGCCGGTTAAAAGAAAAAATTGTACTAAACCATTAAATAGAAGCACAACAATTATTGTGAAGTCAATCCTGGACATAGCGTTAAAGATATTATAAATTTCATTGCAAAATCACTAATGATTTATTCAGAACCCGATAAACGTTGTTCTGCCATATACCAAAAAAAAAAAACAATAATAAAAGTAGCCTATGTCCTTCTTCAAGGTTTACTCTATCTCTATACCAAAATTCATTAAAATTGGTTCAGCCATAGCGGTCTTTTTTATCGATCTTTTCAATATATAAAATTCCGTAGTACATTAATTTTATCATTCTCATAAGGTTTAGCCAGTGTTTGCGATTTAAGCGCACAAAAATATGTTTTTTTTACTGCTGTAGGACAACAGACAGGCTGATGGCCCGCTTAGATTTTGCAGTTGCCATCGCCTATGGGTGTTTGCAACGCCAGTGGCATCGCGAACACGCTGCTGTCCCATAAGGGTACAGGAACTTGGGTCACTAATGCAGGAACACAACGAAAGGTTATTATGGCGGCATACTTAAGACCAAAGGTGGTCGCAATCCAGACGGACTTGAGGCCCTACCACGTAGCTAGGGTGCATTGTTTAGTCGCCTTTTACGACAGGCTGACCCCGGCCGCAGAGGTTAGTATTCTTTCTCCGCCCCTGAACGGATAAAATTATTTATTCTGAGATACATATACAAAATTCAATTTTGACGTCTCTACTCATTTGTGTATACTAATTACTGTTAATTGAACTTGCTAATCAACTGATTTGCAGAAAATTTGAGTTTTGTTACCATACTTTTTTAGTTAATTAGCCGTTTTTGAAAACCAAAAATATGTATTTTATGAAATTAAGCATTTATATTTGACTTTTGGCGCGCAAATATGGATCTTTAATAGCTATGCTAAGCAAAAAGTAGCCGTGTGTAGGGGTGCAATGGAGGGGCAAATTTTTTTTTAAATTTCTTTATCAAATTCACATTTAATTACATTGGCATAATAAAAGTAACAACATAAAAAACCACTAAGGTTTGTACAATGCCATCGAAACTAAGTTAACTACGCACGTTCTAATGAATAATTAAAATTAGGTTACAAATTCTCTAAAAGGTATTTTTTAAGTGAGGTTTTAATTTTTTTTTTTTATTATATTATCTCTTATATTTCTTGGTAAATCGTTTAATAATATTGGAACTAAGTAGATAGTTGTGCGCTTGCCGTACATGGGTGATTCTACGATAAGAGGTAATTTGTGCGGCAATCCGTTTATTTTTTAAAATGAATCACATCATCTTAATATACTTAATTAAATAACATCACGATTGAATGCATAATTAAAACACATTTTTCTCAAATTCCTAACAAAGTCTAAAAAAGTCTCTGACCCTGTTTTTTCCTAAGGACTGTCGCGGAGAAATATAAGGCGAATAATATGCCCTCTGCATTGCCTGTTTCTCGACTTGCAGAAGGCCTTCGACTGTGTTCCTCGCGCGATAATCTGGTGGGCATTGCGGTCCAAAGGGATTTCAGAGGCCTGCATTATCCGAGTCATGTACCGCGACTCCGATTCCGTGGTTCGGACCGCTGTTGGTGGCACAAAATCCTTCCCCATCACTGTCGACGTACACCAGGGATCCGTCCTTAGTCCGTTTCTGTTCAGCGTGGTATTAGACGTACTGTCAGACAGTATCAGAAACTCACATGAGCAGCCCCCATGGTTGCTCATGTATGCTGATGATATCGCGCTGGCAGATTCGGATAGGGGTAGGTTGGTGGACGTCTTATCCGTGCAGGGGCGGAGAAAGAATACTAACCTCTGTGGCCGGGGTCGGCCTGTCGTAAAAGGCGACAAAACAACCCACCCTAGCTACGTGGTAGGGCCTCAAGCCCGTCTGGATGGCGACCACCTTTGGTCTTAAGTATGCTGCCATAATAACCTTGTGTTGTGTTCCGGCATTAGTGACCCAAGTTCCTGTACCCTTATGGGACAGCAGCGTGTTCGCGATGCCACTGGCGTTGCAAACACCTATAGGCGACGGTAACTGCTAAATTCTAAGCGGGCTGTCAGCCTGTCTGCTGTCCTACGCAATAAAAAAAAAAACGTATGAAGGCGTGGATGGAATCGTTTGAGAACAGCGATCTGAAACTCAATGTGCCGAAGACCGAATACTGTGCCTGCAACTCCACAGATCCCACACCCGTACGCATAAGCGGGGATACAGTCAAGCGCAAGGAACTGGTGAAATACCTGGGAACTATATTTTACGCGTCTGGTGATATTGACTCCGACGTTAAGGCACGCATTGCTGCCACGTGGGCCTAATAGCGTGAGGTGACTGGTGTCATCTGTGGCCTTAAAATACCGGTTAAATTGAAGGGACAGGTCTATAAGACCATCATCAGGTCTGTCCTTTTATACGGTTGTGAAGCGTAGGCGGTGCTGGAGCGACACAAGCAGGCACTGCGAGTCACGGAGATGAATATGAGTATGGGCGGTGGATGAGTGGAATAACGCGGAAGGACCGTGTTAGGAATTCTCGCAATCGCGGCAGCCTTCATGTCCATAACAGTACGGATAAATTGCAGTAGTGTCGCCTTCGCTGGTTTGGCCACGCTTTACGGCAACCAGCTACTTATGTGGAGAACAAGTGTCTGGCCATGCCGCCACCGCCGGGTTCCAGCAGGAGGGGTAAACCCTAAAAGTGCTGGCTTGACGTCGTAGGGGTTGATATGCGTGCCAATGAACTGACCAGAGATGCCGAAGATCGTGCGAAGTGGAGATTAAAACATGTTAATTTAATGAACCATATACAGAATGTGACCGAAGCGCATAAGTATAGGCAATATGAAAATTATCCTGATTATCCAAGTCTGATTAACACTTAAGGGGAGATAGTCTACTTAATTAGTCTACGTAATTAGAGATAGTCTACTTAAAAAGAATATTTTATTATTTGTTGAAAGTACAATGGCAAGATAATTTACATAATTATGTGTATTTTTGTAAATGAGACGCTCTTGTTTTAGAAAAAAGATGTAATATGATAGTCTGATCATATGTTAAGAACGATGTTTAATTAAAGTTGGTTTTATTGATTTTATTAAATATCTTATTGTGTCAAATTCTCTCCCCTGGTGAAATAAGTATATACCCTGGTCCTGATGTCTCTCCCCTGCCCGATGTATTTCCCCTGGTCTTCGAAAAAGTAATAAAATATGTATAAAGTGACTAGCCCTTACTTAAAAAGGTAAATAAACGGGACAAAAATCATAATATAAAGATTTCATGAGAAAACTCCAACTTTTTCCCTTGGCCGTATCTTCCATACATTCGAAACCTCTTATCCTAGGATCACCCACATATTCTTCGCGCCGCTAGTAGCAAACCGGTCTAGAGCAGCGGCGAAATTATAGTTTAAAAAGAACTTAAAAACACGCTTTTAAAGTTAATGTCACTGTTCTAAAAAGCGTGGGGTGCTCGATATCAATCGTTATAATTTTTTTATTAGTTTCATTATTAAATTAATTTTTTACGTTTTAGTTTGATTAACTATAAAAATGTGTTTTTTTTTTGTTTTTTAAACTATAATTTATTTGTTGTCAACTCCCAATCGGTAAATGTTTTTATTAATTAAACACCAGATGGCCTTTCGGCAGAAGGATAAGAAAGCGTTAATCCTGATAAGGACTATGGGACAAAATTGTTAAATCTGTGTATTGTCATCAGGTCCTGACAAGTGTGCAAAATTATGACTTTTTTTTTGATCATTCGAAGCGAGTAAAAATTGAGTCCGGAAATTCCGTTACATAGATATTTCTTTCTTTCTTTCTCTCGAACACGTTCAACGGTTGCAATGGAAGTGGGCAGGGCATATAGCACGGCTATCCAACAATAGGTGGACACGGCTGGACGGTGACGTCGAAGAGGACGAGGCCGACCTAATAATGAAACGGGACGACGAAATAATGCAGACCGCAGGTTCGAATTGGATAGAAGCAGAATAATGGAAAAGTGGGAAAGCTTAATTAAATGGCGATAATGTAGTATTAGCAACTAAGAAAATTTGTTATAATGTTTCCTAATTAATAAATTGGCTTATTATTATTATACGCATTTAAAAAATTATAAATAATTTAAAAGTTAATTTCAAAATTGCTTTAAATGCCATTAATAAATAAATATGTTGGGACAATTCACACAACGCCATCTAGTTCCTAACTAAGTTACATAGCACTTGTGATATGAGTACTAGACAACTGACATACTACATACTTTTGTAAATAAATACATAAAACCCAGACGCTGGACGGGAATCGTACCCGATCCTCCGCGAGCGTACTGACGTGCATTACACCAATAGGTCGTCAATAATAAAAAAAAAATATTATAATAAAATTTTTAATCTTGGTAAAGAAAATCAATAATACTGGTACAAATCGTGTTGCAAAAAAAATTTTTACTCCTTTGCGGCGGGGCGGTATGGCGGCCATTGGGAACCGTCGGAAAAGTATGGCAAGGTGGTTTTCGTGAATGGCTACTCGACGATGATTAGCTGTGCAAAAATTAGTTTAGTACAAATGGTTATTTTTTTTTAAATTAATGTAATTGCATCGTTATGGCTGGCTGAAGTCACACCAGAGTATGGCATTACGCTACCGCCCACTTCTTTTTTTATCGACTATCGGAAAATACAAGAATTTTTGTGGAGCAAATCGTTCGTCACTCGTTATTTATCCGATACGTTCAATTAACGCCCACGCGATTGGGCCGCCGGTACTCCAGCGCTATGGACATCATTATCCTTTTTGTCATTACGTAATTAGGCTGGCTTCGCAGCTATCCGGGAGACCCGTAAGGGCGTCCGGAACGGGAGCACATGTGAGGCGCTAGGTACATCGTTTCACAGCGACGCGGATTGTTGCGCACGCGACCCGCTCCGGGTAGAGCCCGTATAACGACACCGTATCGTACATACCAGAGATGTTAAGGAGCTCTGTAACCACAATCGAAACTATCGGATATCCGAAATAAAATTATATCCGTATCCATAACCGTATCCGTTTCACAAGTTTCGGATAGTTTCGTATAAGGGCGGAGTCTAAATAAAACGACATGTTTCGATATATTTGTGTCATTTTGTGTTTATATTTTACTTCAATCTAATATCCGTAACCAAAACTATCCGATAATCCGAAATAATTACCTTATCCGGAACCGATATAATTTTATTCCTATATCCATATCCAGATCTGAAATACCATATCCATAACATCCCTGGTACATACATCCGTATGGTACTGAACTCACGTTTCAGAGCACTGCGGGCGTGACCCCTATGGGTCTGTACGGGTGGGTACGACCACCCTTAGACCCCTGAAGAACCGCCATACTGGTACAAATTACCTAATATTTTGTGTCACCATCTCCCGATCTATGAACCCATCTTAGTGGATGCTTTCGATGCTACTGGGTGATGCAAAGGTGCAAATAGAACTGGAAAATGTTAAGATGACTACTAGAAAAGAGTAGAAGAACAGAACACATGATGCCCACCCCTATAATCTGGGACACGAGCAAGAAGTACAAGAAGAATAGTTTGCCTGGCACTATTAACTAAGTTTGATAAAAACATAATAACTATACCAAAATACAAAGTAATTTGGATACAATGCGAAAACAATATCTAAAGAGAAACCTATTAATCCTTGTCCTTTATCTTGACATTATTTATATATAAAAACATGTAAATTATTACAATAACAACACAATTATCAGTCACTATATATGTAATATGTACTTAATTTTACAATGTAAATTATTATTGTATTAAGGGGGTTGTTTGATAACTCCTTAACTATTTGATTAAAAAGATTTTTTTTTGGCAAATATGCATTTTATTTTTCAACATAATCTTATAATCAAACCTTTTAGATCAAAATCATTTAGTCCAGCATTTTCCAATTTTTTTATTCCTTCCAAATAATAGGTTTTTCGACGCCCTCAAAATAGGAGTCTGTTTCGGTTATGACCTCTTCATTCGACCCAAATCTCTTACCACCCAGCCAATTTTTCAGGTTTGGAAAAAAAAATTATAACTATAATAAAAAATAAAGTTGGGTTAGCAGTTCGTAGCCTAATTTATGGATTTTTATAGGGACTACACAGTGTGCACTTATGCATTGTCTTGAAGGAACAGCACTTTTTTTTCGCCAAGTGTGGTCGTTTTTGTTTTAAATCAATATCGAATCTGTCTAAAATGAATAATATTTGCAGGTGATCATTCTACCCTTCTTTAGGTAATCTATGTGAATAAAACCACGTGCATCCCAAAAAACTGTGGCCATGACCTTGTCGGCTGACAGACCCACCTTGGCCTTCTTTGGTGTACGTTCACTTGGTGAAACCCACTGTTTTGATTGTTCCTTGGTATCTGGGGTATTATGATGAATTCACGTTTCGTCTACGGTTATATAACGGCGTAAAAACTCGTCTGAATTGCGGTTGAACATCAGCAAACACTTTCGGTTGTACTTATGGTCGAGTGTGAGCAATCGTGGCACCCATCTTACAGATAGCTTTTTCATGTCACAATATTCATGTAAAATGTGATGTACTCCCTCAGTTGGGCTGATGCCTAAAGCATCAGCCACCTCACGGATTTTCGTTCTCCGATCGTCCAATATTATTCCATTAATTTTATCGACGATTTTTGACCTCTTTTAGGCAATCTGAACATACGAAGTCACTTGTGCTGGTACAACCATAACGGAACTCAGTAAACCACTTCTTAACCATTGAAAATGACGGTGCAGAGTTCCCATAGTATCTATCAAGTCTTTCCTTGTTTTAGTGATGGTTTTTTTTACTCAAAAAATAATGCTTAATCAACACAGAAAATTCACATTTTTTCCATTTTTGTTAAAATTCACGAGGTTGTCTGCTTTTAATGGCTGCCATACACAAACTAAATGACGCAACATGCTCAAAATTTGACAATAATCTATAAAATGATGGTGGTTGAAGGCAACAGTGTTGCATTTAAAGTTACTGCGCAGGAAATTGAAGAAGTCACGGAGTTATCAAACAGCCCTCATACAATATCTGACTGCTTGAATTATGCTGTTGAACGTTTTAGACTCTAAAGCGTTAAACTAAAGTTTAGAGTAATCAATAAATGCTATATCCTCAGCTTAATTATCAGAATGCATAACTCCATAAAATATAGAAATAAGACTTTTAAATTTAAATAGATGGCTAGTGGAGTAAATAATTCCTGTGCATAGCAAAAACAAAGTTTTTACTTGCTACACTTAAGATAAGGATATCTGACTGCTTACTTTTACTATTTTTTTATTGCTGTAGGACAGCAGACAGACTGACCAGTTGGCAGTTACCGTCATCTATGGGTGTTTGCAATGCCAGGGGTGTCACTAACACGCTGCTGTCCGGTACTAGCAAACTGGTGTATTTTTAATATAATAATATTAATGTATTTTTAAACCGGCTTACAACTACCGTAAGCAAATCCTTGTCCATGGGTTGGTCTAAGTGAATTCCTAGGCTTATGCCTTATGGTCACCTTATTATCTTAACATTCCCCATGTTACCTTTAACTGTACTGACCTCTGCGGCCGAGGTCGGCCGGTCGCATACCTTTATTCTTAAGTATGCCGCCATAATAACCTAGTGTTGTGTTCCGGCATTAGTAACCCAAATTCCTGTACCCTTATGGGACAGCAGCGTGTTTGCGATGCCACTGGCATTGCCGACACCCATAGGCGACGGTAACTGCTAAGTTTTAATCGGGCCGTCAGCCTGTCTGCTGTCCTACAGCAATAAAGTGTGTGAATGTTGAGATGACAGCTAATATAGGTGAGTGGAGGGAGAAACCATGTTGTGTTGACCCCACATAATGGGGGATGAGAACCGGAAGAAAGATAGATCTTGCTACTTTCAAGATAATTAATGGAGGACACAGCATGCTATGGAAAGGAGTATCTTGGGAATATGAAGGATATCTAAAATTAGAAATAAAGTTAATCATCAGAAGACCAAACTTACAGATGCTCTGGGATTCGCATTGAAAATGAAATGGCAGTGGGCAGGCCATGTTGCTAGATGTTCTGACCCAAGATGGACATTAAAATCCACAACTTGAAATGGCTCAACAGGAAAGAGGAAAATAGGCAGACCAAGAAAAAGATGGAAAAATGACATTGAGTTAGTGGCAGGAAGAGGCGGGCTCCAAAAGGCAAAAAAAGAGACATTTGGAAGGAGATGGAGGAGGCGTTTACCTGGATGGGATCTAAATTACAAAATGAAAATGAAATATTTATGTATACTAACTTTATAAAAATTTATATTGTATAATGTGGTTTAGAAATAAAACGTTTTATTATTATTACAATGGAGGGAAGTCCAGTGTCAACTGACTCAACTGTATTTTAATCCATATCTCCTGTCGTTCATCACCCCACTACTTGGGTGCTCACCAGGGGTAGTTAAGACTCCCATGCAAAGCAGCCGTGAGTCCCCACCCACTAAAACCACTTGTGTTCCTCAACTGCCTGAAGCCCAGGGGAAAGGGTGGGTTCGTGTGCGCCACCCACCCGCGCCGGGTGAGGTAACTAACTAAATCTCTTGAAGACGAATTCATGTGACAACTATGCAGATTGATGGATGAAATTTCTTAATTTTACATGTGTGGATTTGTTTTTGTATATTCAACTAATGCAATTGATATATTGAATTCATCAGTTTAACCCCTAAATATTGTCATCATCATCATTTCAGCCGGAAGACGCCCACTGCTGGACAAAGGCCTCCCCCAAAGATCTCCACGATGATCGGTCCTGCGCTGCCCTCATCCAACCTATTCCGGCGATCTTGACCAGATCATCGGTCATCATTGTATTTAACTAATATTGACAGTTTTTTTTTTATAGAAATTTAATAATAAAGCCGTAAATTTGTTATGGATTTAGCAATCAGACGTTCTTGATAACTTTGTAAGTAGACAAAATACTGACTTACCTAAAATAATTTTCCGGCGGCTGGCGTGCGGTTCTTCGGTATAAACCCATTCGAAATCATTTCTAGACACTTTAGCACCCATTTTATTTAACTTTCTCTCTAATGCATGCTATAAAAGATGAAAATCCTGTATAATACGTTTGTGACGACGGACGAAACGCTGTGTAAAACCAACGCCTATTTTCAGCACTGATTGAATTTTATTAGCGGTGTAGTACCTACACAATTACACATAGAAATTCATAGAATGCACTTGCCACTTGCCAATGCCATTACCACAAGCACGGCCAACCCGGTAACCCGGTTCACTATAATTTTGAATTAAGATGTCAATTGTCAAAGATAAAAATGTCATTTTGAGTGTCAAAGTGATGTTTTTGTCTTTCGGGTCTTTTTTTTCTATCATTTACACTTTATAATACTTTGACATTGGCAAATCAATGCTTAAAGTATTAGAGTCTAAAAAGAAAAAAGTAGTATAGGTCTACCAGGATCTGATGGCAAAAAAAAAGTTTAAAAAATAGCGATTTTCATATGGCAACAAAAAAAAAATGTCAACTGTCAACTGAAATTTCGAGGAATTGTTTTTGGTTTGGTTTCAAATTTCCTTTAAAAAGTAGTGAAAATGTCGAAGAAACCTCTTCGATCGCAAGCAAGAAATATTGTTTTCAATGTTTATCAAAGAATACTTGATGAACAAGGTGCAGAACAAACACAATCATCGATATTGAGCCATGTGCAAGCGTTGACTGGTTAGTAGGAATGACACGTCTTGATACTTTGGTTTATTGCATTTTCGTATTATATTATGTATACTAAACTTTGGTTTATTTCAGGGGTTTCTAATACCACCATAAGACGAATTGTTGCTGAAGGCAGATCTAACAGAGGCGTATTTAGTACGCCTGGTAAAAGGAGGAAAGGTGGCAAAATAAAAAAAAATAATTTGGATAGTTTTGATTTAGAATTGATCAGAAACAAGATAAATGAGTTTTACACTGTACGAAAAGAAATACCTACTGTCATGAAATTGCTACAAATTCTTCGGGAGGAAATCAATTTCAATGGAGGAAGAGAATCATTAAGGTAACAAAAATGAATTTCATTTTCTTTCAGTTTGAATATAATCTAAAAACATAGTAATCTAAAAATAACAATTTCATTTTGTCTTCAGACTTATTTTTAAAGACATCGGATTCGAATTCGTGAAGTGCCAATCAAAAAGGACTATTTTAATGGAGCGACATGACTTAAAGATACACAGATTTAAGTATTTGGAACGTATGCAAAAGAATCGAGAAGCCGATGATAAGCTAGATGTGGTTTATTTAGATGAAACCTACATACACGGTTCATGTTCAGTGAACAAATGCTGGCAAAATAAAGATATTCGAGGACCATCTAAAAGTATTTCGGCAGGGCCTAGATGGATCATTGTACATGCTGGTGGAGAAAATGGTTTTGTGCCAAACTGTTGTTTGGTGTATAGATCGAAGAGTACATCTGCTGACTACCACCATGATATGAATAAAGATAACTTTACAAAATGGGTTACGGAGAAGTTGATTCCCAACCTTACAAAACCTTCTCTAATTGTCATGGACAACGCCAAGTACCATTCTATACAATTAAACAAACCGCCTACATAAGCCGACCGTATTACTGTTATAAAAGAATGGCTTCAATCAAACAATATCCCTTACGACGATAATTGGCGTAAATGTCAATTACTGGAAGCAGTGAAAAATCATAAGTCTGAACCTAAATATCACATAGATGAGATTTTAAAATCACACGGCCACGAAGTCTTGAGGCTCCCACCATATCATTGTACGTTAAACCCCATAGAATTAATCTGGGGAATAATGATACAAAAAGTTGCGGGTAAAAACGTCAATAGACCTGCAAGTGATATAAAATCTTTAACAGAAGAAGCTTTCTCTCAAATAGGGATCGATGAATGGCGAAAATCTTGTGAACATGTCTTAAAAATTTAAAATCAGTTCATAGAACAAGATCGATTAATTGAGATGCAGGAGGAAAGGTTTATCATAAATACTGCGTCTTCATCGTCTTCCTCTTCCGATGAAGACTTTTTTATGGATGTGCAGTATTTGGAACCATTTTCAAGTTTTGATAGCTTATAATTAATTAATAAACTCATGAACAGAGTAATTTGAGTTTTCATCTAAATTTTGAACCTCACATTCACCACAGTAAGATTTTCAAAAATTATCCTTGATCATTGGATAAATTTTTATATTTGCATGTATCACACACAGAATCAGCCGCTTTAAGGAAATATAAGTATCAAAACGTTTTACTCCAATTTCCCCAGTATTGCTAGCGTCAATTTCTTTTTTCCCTTTTTGCCATCAGATCCTGGTAGACCTATAGTTTGGTAAATTCATGGAATGAAATGAGCTGTTGTCGCAAAATTGAAGCCGAGTGAGAGCGCAGTAACTGTACCTTTTATCCCTCTCTGGTGATGGTGACCATATTGAAATATGATTTATGGACAATAATTATAAAAAATTATTTGTGATCATACGTCAGCAGATCATTGCTTCAGATGGATTTTTTCGATAACATGTACCAACTGGTATAAATAAATCCACAGAGATTCAGTTACGTACTTAGTGCGAATAAGTACAAAAACTGCAAAATTAAAAAGACAAATCTTTATTGATAGAATTTTCAGTGGATACACAAAAAGTTGTAATCGTCATATTAAGCACACGTTTCCACGCCACCTTTATTATTGTTCGCTTTGATTAGGGGGCCCTAAACTTGAGGTACTTGCCAACCATCTTTTATTTTATTATAGATATTTTTTATAGATATTTTTATCATCATAATCATATAGAACATCCCTACTATTCCCTACCTGTTGGCAACACTGTCAGTCTTTCTGAATTTGTAGTTGATCATGGCGGTTGGTAAAAATAAAGGCCTCTCGAAAGGCGGTAAAAAGGGTGTTAAGAAGAAGATGTAAGTTCATAATATGGCCAAAATTCTATAATATATTAAACATTATAATCACTGATTCCAATAACTGTGATATATCTATTGTGATTTATTAAATATTTTCGGATAAAAGTTACAAGTCTCGTGTCAAGATGTTTTTCGGGTCACCTAATCTTTATTTTCGTAATAGTTTTAATGTTAAACCTTGTTTAATGAGTGCTTTATATAATTTAAAGTGTTTAAACTTAGAGATTGGGAGGATATGTGTTAAAATTTCGGTAAGTTAATAAGTTTGAGGTTAATTTGATATTTTTGTTGCAGTGTAGATCCCTTCACCCGTAAAGATTGGTACGATGTCAAAGCTCCGTCTATGTTCACTAAGAGGCAAGTGGGCACCACCCTTGTCAACAGAACTCAGGTATGTTTTTGCAGGTTATTTAAGCGTGTTTACGACTTGTATAGTTATTACATAGGGTTACAGTTGTTTGTAGAAAGTCGTGCAGTGTCACGTGTATCTTAAAGTACTTTGCTCTACTGTTTCAAGTCCTAACCAAATCACGCAGCTCCTCGGGGTCGATCGGTTTCCAAGTCTAGTTGACTTCTGGACGACTGTCAAAATACAATGATTGTATGGAGTGTAATTGTGGCTACTCTAATATTATATACCACATTCATACCTATCATATCATCTTAGTGATTAAATGCAGTTGTATCTATGCTGTCAGACCCATTAAATTTGGTTTGAATTGCCTTTTGATATCTCTAATCCTGAAAGTAGCAACCTGTATACAAGAAGATATCATTATTGTAGAATAATGTCGGTTTTGAAAAAAATATTAATTTCACTTTTTACCATACTTACGATACTACATCTACAAAATATTATTGTTCCATTAAATAAAAAATTAGATGTATTTTTTTATTGCTGTGGTAAAGCAGATAGGCTGACGGCCCTCTTAGAATTTAGCAGTTACGGTCACCTATGGGTATTTGCAATGTCAGTGGAACTTGGGTCACTAATGCATACTTAAGAGCAAAGGTGGTCGCCATCCAGACGGGCTTGGGGCTCTACCACGTAGCTAGCCCCTGCATGGATAAAAATGATTTGAAATTTAGATTTGAAATGAACCAATCGGTAAAATGACGGATTTGATAGGGGGATAGGTGCTCATATTAAAATAACACTTGTGTATTTTTGAAATAGCTGCACTTTAAAGTTTAATATGTCAAGTCCGTCACTATTCTATGATTGATAATATACATATTGTATTTATGGAATTCTAAATAATGAAGAGCTGAAGAAGACAGCTGGTACTTTTTGGTGCTGCTCTGAATAAGGCACACTGGTGTGAGCTGGAGAGGTCTATGTTAATAGGCTCTCAGAAATTTGATTTGATCAGGATTTGATTTCAGTAAGAGGAGATAATTTGACGATGTCCATGGCATAATAGTTAATGCACACGCTTGCGGATGTCATGTGTTTCATTCCCGCCTAGCATCTGGGTGTTTATCCATACTAATATTATAAATGCGAAAGTAACTCTGTCTGTCTGTGTGTTCCTCTTTCACGCCTAAACGGCTGAACGGATTTTGATGAAATTTGGTATGGTGATAGATGATCACCTAGAAATGGTCATAGGCTATAAATAATCACGCCATCGTTCTTAGGGGGTAGGCTACTGCCTACTGGCAGATAACTAAATTGAGTTAGTGATTTTTTGTGCTTATCCGGTATCTATGAGAATCGGCCAACATCTATTTTTCATCCCCCTAAATGTTAGGGGTGACCCACCCCCAAAAATTTTTTTTTAATTTTTTGACATTTTATTATTTATGGCAGAACAACGTTTGCCGGGTCAGCTAGTGTCTAATATGTATTTATTTACAATAGAAAGTACTAGCCATACATATAAAGAATGGGATTAGGAATGGTGGCTAATATAATTGGACTGTTACGAATACAAAACACAGTCATCATAACAGTTTTTGTGTTGTTGTCCATACCGGCGAGTAGATATATTAAAGCTTATTATAATGATGATCCACCTAGCTCGCAATGATTACAGAACTGATGAAAACATTTGTTCCCTTTTGATTTATCACTGAACATTTCAATTACAATATATAATAATTTATTTTTAAATGGGAATGAACATAAACATATATTGTATTGTTTCAAGGGAACCAAAATTGCGTCTGAAGGTCTGAAGGGGCGCGTGTTTGAAGTGTCGCTGGCTGATCTTCAAGCTGATACAGATGCTGAGAGGTGTGTATTAATTTTTTTTTTATTATCTCAATTCTAAAGCTCTGCGTAAATTGCTTAGTGTGAATATAAGAATTGGGTATTACTGAGGAATACGGGAATACCAGATATGCTGATTACTTGTTAAATAGTATGCAATTATCATAGCCTATAATGTGATACTAACACGCTAGTGTGTAGGGAACTGGAATCTAGGTCACTTATTCTAGAGCACAATAAGGTTATTTAGGTGGCATACCATACAGATGGGTATAAAGCCTTACAACCTAACATACTTTGGGTTGTTTAGTTGCCATTTATGACAGGCTGACCCCGGTTGCAGGAGTCTGTCTCTCTGCCTCTCTGAATAGAGAAATATCTCTGGTTATATGCCAATCATGACCTCTTTTAGCTGAACTTAAGTTAGTAAAGTACCTGACCACTGCAGCCCAGCTATATGAAGAATCGCCATGTGGCCTTTGTATCGTTTCAAGCTGCGGATACTAAACAGCGACCACATGTTGCCGCCTTTGTATTATCCATGTGCTAGGGTCTAACATGTCGTTGCTATAACCTTTTATCTAATATATGTATATAATATCCAAATGACCGAGTGTTGCTCGGTATTTTTTATTTTTTTTTATAAATTGTGTTTTTTGGAAATTAACAATTGACTTTCTTAGTCTAACCTCAAAGCAAACACTCGTTGACTTCTTGTTACGTAACAACGCCATCTGCTGGAATAGCTTTAGTGTTGTGTCTTTAAAGCAATTTAAAAAAAATAGTATTATTATTCGCCGATAGATGTCAGGAAGAGTCATTTTTCAGTTTAAATTATTCGCCGATAGATGTCATATTTTTGTTATTTTTCTTCCAATAAAAAAAAGCAAATAAAATGACATTTTCTAGAAATGATTCCTAGCTAGATCGATTTATCGCCCCCGAAACCCCCCATATACTAAATTTCATGAAAATTGTTGGAGCCGATTCCGAGATTCCAATTATATAAGTATATATATACAAGAATTGCTCTTTTAAAGATATAGGGTATAAAATAAAAATTTCTTTATTGACACATCTTTTTTACACATAAAACACTTCAAGGGTCCAATAGCTGTAGAAAGCTGTAATGAATTTTATTTTCTAGGTCTTTCCGTAAGTTCCGTTTGATTGCTGAAGATGTACAGGGACGCAATGTGCTCTGCAACTTCCACGGCATGGACCTCACCACTGACAAGCTCAGGTAAGTCGTTAAATATAAGTTTTCTTGTCACACCTGGCCATGATGTATGTGGTGTTGATAAAAAAGAATAACAGCTCATTGTACACCACCTACTGTTGGACTCCAGTCTCCTAGAGTCCTAGAGGGAATGAACAGTGTATACCCGCCATGCTTGTCTAAAGCAGATTGACGGGTTTCGAATGCCGGTGACCTCTGTATGCAGGTTTCTTCAAGATGTTTTTCTTCACAATCAGTACATGGCACATATGCATATTAATCGTGAAAAACTACCCAAGTGGTTGCATAGTATTGTGGGATGTGCCAAAATATCTTAGATTGGTCTCTATGGGTTGTTAATTTTATAATTGTTTTTTTATTAATTTATTTAAATCATATATTGTAAGACTCTTAGATTTGCATTACATTGTTTACATTACATTATATCCTAATTAGTATTATAAATGTGAAAATGAGTTTGTTTGTTATGCTTTCACGCCTAGCCTAAACCACTGAACCAATTTTGATGAATTTTGGTATAGTCATAGATTGGACCTTGCAGAACTGGCTACTTGTTTTTAAAATTCATATGGTAGATCATTTGCCGGGTCATCTAGTATGTTATAATTAAACAGTACAAATATTACATAAGAAATAGAAATATACAGTATTAATAATAATTATGAAATGTCATCCATGAATAAAATTATTGCTATGCTCTTACTAGTGTGTAAAAAGTACCGTTTAGCCTTTCTTTTCTATTCACCTACTTAGGTTGTGTTTGTAGGGGCTGCCATCACCCGCCATATTAGACTGCCAGGTATACCAATTTTCTGCCGATCTTATGGCTCCTGCAACTGGCATGCCGGTAAGGGATCATATTTGGTCTGTCCATCACAATGGAGGTCGCCTGCGTGGCCTTTTCGACAACTTTACCAACTACCATCAACTTTTCGAACAATATGGCCAAAGTAACAGGAATATTGTCATTGTCAAACCAATATCTGCTATGTGCAGAGTGAGATATGGAGTAAAAAATTGACATGTAAAATTTTATGAAAAACAATTTCTTATAAAGGGATTTATATTAATGTAATGATTAGAATCACAGCATCAGAATAGAATCACAACATCAATTTTGTGTATCAAATTTTGGATGGCAAACTAGTTATAATAATTAAAATTTTGAAATCTCAAAAAATTGCACATAGCTGACCATCGCAGCCCAGCTATACGAAGAATCACCACGTGGCCTTTGTATCGTTTCAAGCTGCGGATACTAAACAGCGACCACGTGTTGCCGCCTTTGTACTATCCATGTGCTAGGGTCTAACATGTCGTTGCAACAAACTTTTCATATATTACAAAAATCACAAAACAATGCAGAAGCTTAAACTCATATTAGAAAAAAAAACGAACAATTGCTGTTATAAACAAATCATAATGAGATGATGAATTGATGATAAAATCCAAAATAAAGTAATCACAAAAGGCAAATGCATGCATATAAAATAGTGGATTTCAGTTATAATAAATTTTTAGTGCATTTCTCATTTCTGGAAATGTTCACTTTTTCTTTAACAGTAAATGTGCGTCTAGGAATAGTTCATATTCACATGTTTACGAAACACTCGAAATTGCTATGTACCTGATATCTGATATACGTTCAACTTTGTATACATGCTAAGTAGTCTTATCTACAAACAAAACAAGCATATCTGACCATCTGTAAATAAATGTAAACAAATGATAAGAAAGCTCTTTAATAGTTTTGAGAATTAATCTTTGTACCTTTGCCAACTCAGACGCAATATTATGTGCACTGTATTATATATTGTATTTCTAGTAATTTATCACAAATAGTTCTTTACAAGTCACTATAACCGAAGTTGAAAATATGCTAGTATGCCTTAAATTCAAGGGACATTAGTCTGATGTCGCTATAACCTAAAAGTCCTTACAATGAGGTCATTATTAATGAAATTCACCGTGATTTATTTTTTCTTTGGCTAATGGCAAATGTTTTTACTTACATAAGTGATTGATTTAACTTTTTTCACTGTTATTACACTAAGTTAGTCCTCTTCTTCCTTCTTCCTGCCCTTATCCCACATTGTATGGGGTCGGCACAACATGTTCTCTCCTTCCACTTTATATGTTAGCTGTCATCTCAACATTCACACCCTTTTTCATCATATCATCTTTTACGTAATACATCCATTTTTTCTTGGGTCTACTACCTTTGCTCTTGTATCTGTCCACTCATTTCTCTAGTATGGGGCTGCCCTTTAATCACGTGAGGCTGGAAAGGGGGGGGGGGAGGGGTCCATAAAAATCACGAAATATCACAAGGGGGAGGGGAGGGGGGGGTGTAATAAATATATCACGTGTATTTTATTTTTTCGTAAACGCGTACAAAATCGAATTTAGCACTGTGCCAACAACTGACTTGCAAGATACTTATCCGGTTATTGGTGTTGAAGAAAGTTGCTAATTTGTGGTCCGAGGATACTGTACATTAAATTATGTTCATTATTCATGTATTAGTATAAAAAAGTTTTCGTATTTCTTTCATTATTTTTGTCAGTCAAAAACAACCTGCAACCTTTCTGTCTACCTCTAAACGTTATAATTGTAGTCTTTAATTTTCTATAATAAAATTAGACGATACTTAAAATTAAGATCCTTTGTAGGTACTATAAAATACAAGTGATATATATAGGGGGGGTTAAAAATTCCAAAAAAAACATCATGTGATTAATGGATGGCCCCTATCCTCCTTGTTACATGACTCTCTTCTCTTCGCATTATATAGCTATACCAGGCATAACCTATTACTTTTCAGCTTCTCAATCACTGGTGCTACTTTCAAATTTCCCATAATATACTCATTTCTAATTTTATCCATTTTTGTAACTCCGCTCATCTATCTTAACATTCCCATTTCTGCTGCGTGCAGTAACCTTTTCCCTTTGTGGCCCAACATTCTGATCCATACAAATATGACAGGTCTTATTACGATTTTATATATAAAGTTATTCGTCCTATGCATATTTAAATGATTCTTCTTTTACAGATGGATGGTAAAGAAATGGCAAACGCTCGTTGAGGCCAACATTGATGTAAAGACCACAGATGGTTACTTACTTCGTGTGTTCTGCATCGGTTTCACCAACAAGGACTCCCTAAGTCAGAGGAAGACTTGTTATGCCCAACACACCCAGGTATTCATTCATTCATGGCTGTTTGTGTTAAATGCTGTTTTGAAATTTCTAATTTAGTACCTGTGGAAAGTAGGCGACTTACACTTCTAGCCTAAAATTTAGATCTTGTAGTCTATGGATATAGATCTATGCCTTCTATATCCATGGACTATGGATTTAGACCCATGCCTTTTAGTCTAATGATACAGATCTATCTATAGGCTTGGAGCCCTACCACGTAGCTAGGGTGGTTTGTTTTGTCGCCTTTTACGACAGGCCGACTCCGGCTGCATTGATTAGTATACTTATTCTGCCACTGCACTTTACTTTGCTACTATATGGTGCTGTGTGAATTTTCACACTATATATTGGGTTCCCCGCAGTGGGTCACAAATATGGGTGCTTCCGGACCACACACCTTTTGTTTGCGATCGGCGTCTCCATAAGTTCTCCCCCGCGGGTTAGGTTCAGGAGTTCACTGCGAATATTAACGCAAATCATTCAAACGCGGCCAGCGGGTATAATATACCGCCGGCTGTTTGTGTGGATGCAACATTCTCATATACGTGTCTCCGTGCTGGAGCAGAGTAACTGACGTGGGAAACGCGATAAAACAACCCTAGCTTGGTAGGGTGGGCCTCAAGCCCGTCTGAACAGCAACCACCTTCGATTTGAAATAGTCTTCATAATACTTTGTTGTGTTCTGGTGTAAGTGAGCTAGGTTCCAATTGTCCTACAGATGGTGTTCGTCTGGTCTGCTTTTCCACTGAAGAAGGAAAAAAAAGAAAAGAAATACCATAGTGAAATTATTTAGGACTATTTTAGATTGTTTATATATAAGCCTTATTCCGAATTTGTAGTTTTCTCCTTCAATTATTTGGTTTAATCTGATTTCGGAGTGCCTATTTGCAAAGGCCTCCTCCAGCTCATGCCAGTGTGCTCTATTCAGAGCTGATGAAAGTATGTATATATTATGTCTGCTTAATTATCAGGAGCAAATAAAAACTTTGTTTTTGTTATACACGGGAATTATTTTACCCATATCAATCAGTCACTCATAACAAATTGGCAATACTTGTATTATTTCGATATTTTATGGAGTTAAGCATTCTGATAATTAAGCCGCTGATATATGTAATATTAGCAGTTTCCGCCCGCTTCGCTGGTCGAATAACAGAAAAAAGGAAATGAAAAAAATGAGAACCTACTATGCATGCGTGCTACATACATCACACCACTTGTCCCACTTCTCCGCGGTAAGAAAACACTTGTAGGCGATCTCAATATTTATTTATTATCATATATTAAGTTCATTCAAAATTTTAAAATCCAGATACTATTTTTCATAGTCAAATCAAACAAAAATTAAATTATTATATCTTTTTATTATAGAAAGGGTTTTACATAGGTCATTTAGTAGACAATACGATATAAAAAAATTATGAGTATTATAAATATATAAGGAATAACATAACACCTATGTGACAAATTGTTTCCAACCAAAATTAAAATTGATTTGTTATTAATCTTTTCAAGTGCATTTTTGGATGTAGTTATAGTATACACGGTACTATACCAAAATAACATTTTTTACAATTTTTGTCTGTGTCTGTTTCGGCTAATGTCTGAAATGGCTGGACTGATTTTGACGGGACTAAAATTCGAAACCCCCGTATTCAAGGCAACCTTCATATCCATGGTGTGGCAGATAAACTGCACGAGACTTGTCTTCACCAGTATGACATTCGTATACAGGTATAGTCTGACTGGCAGATAGCTGATGTAACAAGGAGTAACTTAGGCTACTTTTATTTTAGAAAAAAAAATACGTTCTTAAGAAAAAAATTTTTTTCTGTTATTCGACCAGCGAAAGCGGCCGGGAACAGCTAGTTGAAATATAGTTATGTAATGATTTTGCCGTAATGCGCGCGCAACTGTAGACCTCTGTCATTTTATTTATATAGATATCAGTTGTCTACTACCCATAACACTAGTGCTAGTAGATGGCATTGTGTGAATTGTCTAAATATATTTATTTATAACGTATCTGGTAGCTTAATGGTTACTACACTCGAAGACCTATCTAAAGGTTCCAGGTTCGAATCCCACGGTAGCATGCACCGCTTGTGCATTTCATCTCTCCTAATGTACATTATTAATGTATAATTTCCATGATCAGCGGTATGTGTAACCCGCCAATCCGCGTTGGACAAGCGTGGCGAATATACTGTCCAAACCATTTTGGGGAAGACTCGAACTCAGCGGTAGGACGCCTATGGATTGTAATTATATAATTGCTGGTATTCAGGTTCGCGCCATCCGCAAGAAGATGTGCGAGATCATCACCCGCGACGTGGCCAGCTCGGAGCTGCGCGAGGTGGTCAACAAGCTGATCCCTGACTCCATAGCCAAGGACATCGAGAAGGCCTGCCACGGCATCTATCCCCTGAGGGACGTGTGCATCAGGAAGGTGAGATCCTCGCATTCATATTTCACTTATATAAGGGAAACATACTCATATTATGGACCCGTTTAGCGGGCGAGTTCTTCAAAATACCACGACTGGTCACAGGTAGGAGGTGGAACTTGGGTCACTGATGCAGGAACACAACACAAGAGTATTTATTATACTTAAGACCAAAGGTGGTCGCCATCCAGACGGGCTTGGGGCCCTACCCTACATGATAGGTTTATCATGTTAGGTGGGTTGTTTTATCGCCTTTTACGTGAGGCCGACCCCGGCCGCAGAGTGCAGTATTCTTTCTCCGCCCCTGCAACGATAGTGACGATGCACCTTAGTTTTTATAACCTAGTCAGTATCTTCTAAAGGTAGTTTTGAGCTATATTCAATTATGGCATGCAGCATTTAGTTTTCACTTGTGACTATGTATATATGTGCTGCATACAAATATGTTGATATGTATTTTTTTAAGCTTTGCAGTAAATTATTAAAAACCGTATTTATGATACGTGAGAACTAGGGGATGTCTTCTCTCTCATACGTCAGGATAGTCACCAAAGGGAGGGGGGTGAAAATTGACAAGATAGGTCACGACGTAAACTATAAATGTAACCTAGAATGGTTTCATTTATAGTTTACGATAATACTTCTGGCTTTCGAAGCTGTACACTCGTGTAGCATATATCTAATTTTATACATGCAACAAGGAATTACCATATGATGACACACCTAGCTCGCAATGACAACTTACATGATGAAAACTCATGTTCCCTTTTGATTTAAATCTGATTTAATAAGAGACAATTATAAAACTACCCTCGTTTTGAAGAAATACTGACAAGTAAGTTCACATTTCAGGTGAAAGTATTGAGGCGGCCGCGCTTCGAGATCGCCAAGTTAATGGAGCTCCACGGCGAAGGCGGCGGCGGCGGCAAGCGCGGCGAGGCCGGCGACAAGTCTGAGAGGCCCGAGGGCTACGAGCCCCCCGTGCAGGAGAGCGTTTAATTAATAAATGAAGGAAAATTATGAATTTGTTTCATTTTTATGAGTAGGTTCCTTACTTTGAGCCTTGACCACCATTACATAAGAGCGCTTGTGTTATGAATCCTAAACAACGATACTTTAGTAAATCGTGACGTAACTACGCAAGCTCGACACGTTTTTCCTTCTTGAGTCGGGGTTATGTATTAATAATAACGGTCCATTGCGTTCCACTGGTGGGCGTTGGCCTCTCACCACGCCCAACAGTGGGACGCTTTTTTACGGGGTGGGGAAATCCTCATGGACTACCTCCGCCTGGGGAAAGGCGGAGGGGCATGCCGGACTCCTACCGGCTAAAACCACCACCCCGGTGTCTCCTCACACGTGCGCGCGGGGCCGCGGGAATCCAGATTCTTCCGCAGCCCCACACTAGTGCTGGCCCGGTCTGTCCGGGCCTCGTCTCCTGCACGGGGTAGTGAGGTGTTTAACTACCCCGTGCATCGCCTCAGAGGCGCGCGCCGACACCCGCACGCGCCTCCGCCTCGGGTCCATCGAATAGGGGGCGGGGACTTCCCCAAGTCCCTCGCCCCTGGACCCATTCATGGGGGCCGGAAAAGGGCGTTATCCGCCCTTCCCCTGCGCCCGGTGCGCCTTCTGCGGCCGGGGAAGGGAGTCGAGATCTCCCTCTCCCGTTCCGCAGTTTCCTTCTGCGACATCACGTCCTCGCAGAAGGACACCACTGCGTCCCACGACTCTGCGCTACCGACCATCCTCCGCACTACGGCCGGCAGCGACAGATCTCCTCCTACTTCATTTGTGAGGACACGGCGCTGCTCCTCCCAAGCTACACACTCGGCGAGTGTGTGTTACGCCGTGTCCTCCCCGCCGTGGACGCAGTGATGGCACCGAGCGTCCGGCTCCCTGTCTATGCGGCACAGGTACTTGCCGAAGCAGCCGTGCCCCGACAGCACCTGCGTCACCCTAAACGACAGGGAGCCGTGCCTTCTCCCGAGCCAGTCGTCGAGTACTGGCCGGATCGCCTCGACGGTAGCGAGGCCGGCGGTAGGGCGCAGAAGCCTTTGCCGCCATTCCGCCACCAAGACCTGACGGAGCTCCTCTCGGCGCAGCGCGATCTGGCGCTGCGCCGGCCTCGAGCCTCGTGCCCGCTCTTCCTCGCGCCATCGATATAATGACGCGAGTACTTTCGCCTCTAGGTCCCAGGGCGGGGATCCGGCCAGGACGCAAGCCGCCTCGTAGGAAATCGTGCGATACCCGCGGACGACTCTGACGGCCATCACCCTCTGCGTCTTGCGCAGAATGGCGAGAGTGCTGGCCGTCATGTCCAACGCCCAAACAGGGGCCCCGTACAGGGCCATGGACCGCACGATTCCCACGTACAACCGCCTACAGGCGGCGCTCGGGCCCCCCAAGTTGGGAAGCAACGTCGAAAGCGCGCCCGCTGCACCCATCAGCTTGGGCGCCAGCCGCCGGAAGTGGGGCCCGAATTCCCATCGGCTGTCGAGCACCAGTCCCAGATACTTCATGGTGGACTCGACAGCTATCCGGGCCCCGCTGACCACGATGTGTGATCCCGGCGCCGGCGCACGTCGGGGGCCATGAAACACCATGGCCTCCGACTTGTTTAGGGCCACCTCCAGGCCCAGGCGCCGAATGCGGTTCACCACCTGTGACACTGCAGCCGTGGCTATCAACGTCGCCTCCCTGTGCGAGCTCCCCCGGGCAGTGACAAGCGTGTCGTCCGCGTAACACGTCAAGTCGGCGCCCGACGGGAGTTCGCCTCTCAGCACCCAGTCGTAGCCGATGTTCCACAGGAGCGGTCCCAAGACCGATCCCTGTGGAACACCGCACGACATGAGGTGCCGACCGGCACCGTCAAACAGTGGGACGCTTAACGTAACCTAGGTTATGTATAACCGTAGGCTAGGCGTATGTATACCTAAGCAATTTATCTACGAATATTTTTTTAATGTAAAAAATTCTAAATTTGCTATCGAAGTTGGTATCCGTCAATTTCACCCCAGTATTTGTTTCATTCTGGTTTTTACTTTGTTTTATTACTGGTTTTTTTGCGAAAAGTTTTCATTTAGTAAAATATCACATATGTAATCGTAATATGAAATTTCTAGAGAAATGCTCGTATTTCGTGCTTCTTTTTTCATGGCTTGGTCTATTAGTTCGCAAATTCCGTTACATATGTAGAGATAGATACATACAGGTCAAGTTAATAAAAGAGCATTCGAATTTTAAATACTTAATAATTATTTACATAAGTATCGATTATTAAGGTGACAATAACGGTGTATTATATAAAAATATTATATAAGATGACGGTTAAGTCGAAAGGACAGATCTATAAAAACCATCATTATGCCTGTCCTTTTATACAGCTGTAAAACGTGGCCGGTGTTAGAGCGACACAAGCAGGAACTGCGTTTCACAGAGGTAAATATGCTGCGGTCGATGTGTGGAGTGGCGCGGAAGGACTGCGCTAGGAACCGTGTTAGGATAAAATAAAAAGCATTTACAATAGATCTAAAACAACATTTTATTTACACACATAAAAAATATTGAATAAAAAGAAACTAAAACACAGCCTATATATAATTACTAATTAAAATAATGGAAAAATATTTACAACAAAAGTGAGGATCCCTACTAAACCATATATAATAACAAGACCTATTTTTGTGAATATCCCTCAACCCGTGGACGGGGGCTCGTAAAAAGTTTGCTCTACGAAAAAGAGCTCAGTGAGACATTCCGTTCCTATATGTGAAATTCCACTTAGTAGTCAAGCCAAATAAAAAATCTAATAAAAATATACCCGCTATACCGCATTAATAGCAAAAGAAAATATGGCAGTCATGTCCGAATAGGAGGTGGCGGAGCGGGAGGGCATCCAATGACCTCCGGCCGCCGTAGAATGCGGCCGCGGGTGGCCCCTCGGGAGGATCCTCCGCCCGCACTATGACCGTGAGGGTGAGGGCCGCGTGCTGTTCCGCGGCCCCCCCTTAACTCCTTAGAGCTAATAAAGGAGAGCGCCGGGGGGACGAAACCATGACACCCTGGCGCTAAACACATGGAAGAGGCCCGCCCTGAGACAAAGGGCGGGCTGGCGCCGGTCCGGGCCACGAGTTCGGCAGGCCACATATCCGTGGGTCCGGGAGTAGGCGACAGGAGAACAGCAGTGTTTTAGTGGGTAGTCGGATGGCCGAACATCTTTCCCGGAGTCCCATAATATCCCTTGGTCCCCCGAGCCGTAGGAACCCGTCAATAGATGGTTTTTCCCCAAGACCAAAAAAAGACGAACTTGAGAAAGACGCTAATTTTGTAAGGAAACATTCCAATATTAACCTCTACAAGTTGAGGTTAAGATTTATTCAAACTAATTTCGAGTTAGAGAGGTGAAATAAATAAAAATCCTAGTTACAAGAAACAATGCTGTACATTATCGGTATAATATTCTTTTACAGTTTTCAAATAATTGAGTTTAAAAAGGTTGTAAAATCAAATATTGTTTTCCTTTTTATTTTTTCGAGTTATAGAGATAATAAGTATTGAATTTGCTTATCCCTTTACTTGGTAATGTATCTATCTGTTCATACATAAGTTCAATCCGAAATTTTTTTCTCATCTGGAATATTTATGTAATTGTAAAATTCTCTGACTATTAAAATTATGCCATATGAATTGCATGCCAAAAGGATGACAGATTTTCCCCAAAAAGGGGTTAATGTCACGCAGGCGGCCGGTTGTATAAACTAAGCCACAACTATTACAACATTGTAACATGTTGTGTCGACCCCATTAATGTAGGATAAGGGCAGGAGAAAGAAGAAGAAATTGTATGCCAAAATTCATAAATGAAGAAATTTGACAAGTTAAAGGTTAAAGGAACACTAATAATTTTAGCTTAAGGGTTTGACGTGAAGGCATTTTTTCGAGTTAGGGAGGTTTTCGACTTATCGAGGTTCGAATTAAAGATATTCTACTGTATTTAAAATAATTTTAATTACATTACATTTTAAAATAGCATACACCGCTGTCGTAACACAAATTTTTACTAAATTAAACTTGTTTCAGCATTCATTATCGTTATATTGAGTTGCGGTGTAGTAAAAAAAATTGTATGTGTGTGTGTGTACTTAAGTACGCATGTTAAAAGTTATACTTTTTTATTGCTGTAGGACAGCAGACAGGCTGACGGCGTACTTAGAATTTAGCAGTACCCTCGCCTATGGGTGTTTATAATGCCAGTGGCATCGCGAACACGCTGCTGTCCTATAAGAGTACAGGAACTCGGGTTATTAATGCCGGACGGAATACGAGGCTATTATGGCGGCATACTTAAGACTAAAGGTGGTTGCCATCCAGACGGGCTTGAGGCCCTACCACATAGCTAGGGTGGGTTGTTTTGTCGCCTTTTACGATAGGCCGACCTCGGCCAAAGAGGTATTCTTTCTCCGTCCCTGCATGGATAATGTTATTTGTTTAGTCTTCCTTCTTTTTATCCATCCACCTGTTAAAATAGAAAACTTAACTATTTATATTCAAAACTATATATAAATCTTAATCAATTATAACTAATTTAATCTAAGTAGCGAGATTCCTTTTAACATTCTGCCATTTTAATTTTAAACATTATAACACAAAACAATTTCATCTATCAAAGGTATTTACAACAAAACTTAGTTCTAAGCAATAATATAGGATAAAGTTTATAAATAAAAAAAAATACGCCATTTTGATTTATAATGAAATGGCAAAAAAATTCATTATAAATATTGCTAAGTTATAAATATAGGCAAAATAGCGATATTTTATAGCTATAGTTTTAATAAAATATAAAAAGAAGTCGCAATGGACTATGAACGGAAGTGAAAACTTATTACAGTAAAAAATATGAACTAAAAATTATTCTACAAAAATTGTAATATAACTTTAAAATAACTAAAGAAAATTATATAAATAAATTATTTTATAAATAGTAAGTGGAAAAATGCAATTTTCTAAAAATGCTATGTTGTTCTAAAATCTACAACACTAATTTCATATATCATTAAATTGCACATTAAATTATTTAACAAAGAAAAAAACCGTTAAACCCTTCGATCAACAATGTTGATCGAAGGTTAAACCCTTCAACTAAATTTAGAGGGCTGTGTTTAGAGCTTTTATTGGTGGGTAATCATCTGCATGTTAAAAAAGTGTCCGTCAAAACGCGTATAATTAAGGCGGTAACCACAATCGCATCAGTATAAATTTAAGAGCAAAGCGCCATATCGCATGCTTAGTCATAAACTGACCGATTACGATTTAGGTCTAAAGTGAGTTAATATAACGGGCAGCATTGTATCGACGCCCTCTATCGGCCAAACTAAGATTTATTTCGATATCTCTTTCCCACGCTGAGTTACCACTATTTAATTATAAGTCAATATATGGGGTAAGTAGTAAATGACAAAACGTTTTTTGCGATTTCCCAAAAAACAGGTTTTTTGAGTTAGGTCAGTTTATGATTATGCATGCGATATGTTAGAATGGGATAGAAATTATTTAATTCAGCATACCTCAATTCTTACTTCGCTGCGTCAGCGCCGCATTCTGGTGGGGTTGATTTTTGAACTATACCCCCATATGATTTTCCTACTTCTACCCACTATAGAGCTATTATGTATGTATATTAGTGGACCAGTTACACGTTTTTGACAAAGTGAACTGAGAAAAAATATAGTAATAACTTAGAATCGGGGTCTAAGGGATCTTAAACATAATTGTAATAGCGTTTGTTTACGGCAAGCGCCTGTGTACGTAAGAAACATGTCAAGCTATGCCACTTCTCGGGTATACCAGTACGAGTAGCTAAACTAATAATTGAGGACAATTTAAATATAACTAGCTGACCCGGCAAACGTTGTTCTGCCATAAAATAAAATAAAATGTCAAAAAATAAAAAAAAATTTTTTGGGGGTGGGTCACCCCTAACATTTAGGGGGATGAAAAATAGATGTTGGCCGATTCTCATAGATACCGGATAAGCACAAAAAATCACTAACTCAATTTAGTTATCTGCCTACTGCCTACCCCCTAAGAACGATGGCGTGATTATTTATAGCCTATGACCATTTCTAGGTTATCATCTATCACCATACCAAATTTCATCAAAATCCGTTCAGCCGTTTAGGCGTGAAAGAGGAACAGACAGACAGACAGACAGAGTTACTTTCGCATTTTTTTTTAAATTTATTTATCAAATTCACAGTTATTACATTGGCTTAATAAAATAATAGCACAAAAAACCACTAAGGTTTGTACAATGCCATCGAAACTTAAGTTTACGCACGTTCAAACGACTGAGTAAATTTAGATTACAATTTCTCTAAAAAGTATTTTTTAAGTGAGGCTTTAATATTTTTTTGGGTTATATTATCTCTTATATTTGTTGGTAAATCGTTTAATAATCTTGGAACTAAGTAGGTAGTTGTGCGCTTGCCGTACATATTTTTCGCGCCACTGGTAGCAAACCGATTTTGAGCAGCGGCCCGAGTATATACAGCGTGCTTCATTTTAGTTTGTATTTTTTTATTAAAAAAGTTTTCCTTGAGTATCATTTTTTTAAATTGAATTTCTACAGGTAAAATCTTGCAGTGTTTAAAAAGACTGCTAATTTATAATATTAGTATGGATTATGTTGACAGATAGTCCTTAACTAAATATTGTACATTTGCTGATTGGGTTATCAAGGAGTTAACAGGAATTTTCGCACCGGAATACGTAAACCGTATGATGTAGCGGATGATGTGGTTGTCAAAAAACACGCTATCCGGGACGCCAAAGACGAATTAAGAAAAAGATACAGCCGCGTACAGAAATAGATTCCCCGTATTGTATATTTACCACGAAACAAACATTTCTACAATAATTAAATACATTTGTTGTCGCCATCATTAGAACTTAGTTCGACATATAAAAAAATAAATAAATAAACAAGCACTAAATTCCAAATTTTAAATAATTTTAACGAAGCTTCGATCCCCAATTCAAGATGGAGTCCAAGACAGTGTCTTCACGCTACTACTTAATACAATCACTTCGATATCTTATCTATAGCGTGAGTCAAAATAGCGTAATTCTTTGTAGGACGAGTTTGTCATTTACAACGATACCTTCTAAAATCCTTCCTTGAAATAAACATTTATGTTAATAATTTTAAATCATGTGCAAAGATAAAGCAAATAATCCTAATTATTATTTAATTCTTCAAAATTACAGGTCGTATTCCAAACAGCCACACCAGGGGCATATATATTGTATTTATTATCAAATATCCGACAATTATTATCGGCATTTCAATTAACACTATAAACTAACAAAGCTACTAAATCGTACCGTGTCTTTCATTAACATTTAAATCTCGCACGAATCAAATTTCCCCAAAATGTTAACTTTGAAAAATTGGAATTTATTTTTGGAGTTTACTCCATATGAATCGATTTTCATATAGAAGGCGTCCGGTATGAGAAAAATGTGAGAGTAAAATCTACTAATGAATGACCTCGTTACGTTTTTGGTGCGCATGCACCGGAACACACTAAACAAAACAAAACGACGTATCTCTCAAGTCAAAAATTACTTTATTTGTTACAACTTAAGGTTGATTTCACATTAAATGTTGTTTAACATAATGTCTTTTCATTTGTAAGTGACAAGAGTAATTTATTGCTTTGCTCATTTTATATGACGAATGATCGTAAGTATTAGATAATGTTTTGGAGATTAATTGTGACTTTATTACTAGGTGCCATAGTTGTGATTAGGTTGAACTTAAAACTGTTATAAAACTTTTTTTATATATGTATATTATTTTCATTAATTTGTTAATTTACCCTTTCATATGGTATTAATCTTTTTTCAGTTAAATAAACTCTTTTTGCGTATGTTTAGACAATCGTACTTATGGAGTAAACTCCAGTCGTGCGTCGGAGCTGACATACACAGTTTTTATTCTTTCTTATATCGTAGTCGTAGAATAGTGACGGATCTGACATAAGTTAAACTTTACAGGATAGCCATTTTAAAAATACACAAGCGTCATTTTACTATGAGAATCAATCACATCCGTCACTTTACCCACTGCTTAGTTTGAAATCTAAAATACATGTATTTTTTTTTGTTAATGTAGCAATAATATTTAGACAATGTAGTATCCAAATATGGTAAAAAGTGAATTTTGGATTTTTTCAAATCCGACGTTATTCTACGATCACGACGATATACATATTTCTTTCTTAAACATAGTTTTGAACACGATTCAAGTATTTTTTAAAAATTGAAAGAGGAACGGTTAACGTTGCTGTTATTTGTTCTTAATATGAATTTAGATTTTTTTCACGTATTTTTGAGATTAGGATCGACGGGTATTTTGATGGTAGCACATGGTTTTTGTCTTTTTCGAATTAAAATGATTAACAAACAAACGCTAGATATAATTAATGTTAGGATGCTTATGATCGTCAAACCGAGTTGTGCAGCCGCCGTCGAGTATGTGCCGTGGTACACAAGAGCTTTTACATTTTCCGGTAATTCTTGGACACTCTGAAAGTGAATTTTTTATATATATTAAATCCCGGTTGCAACTTAAACTTCCGCTTCGGACTTTTTCTTCTTCACTTCGAACAGTCTCACCTTACCCTTTAAATTCTGCTGTGAGCCAGCTTTCAGTTTATTTTATAAAGCTAACTAACCGGGCAAACATTGTTAGCCCGCAAAAAAAGTTAGTAACCTTTTTTTTTACTGCTGTAGGACAACAGACAGGCTGATGGCCCGCTTAGAATTTAGCAGTTGCCATCGCCTATGGGTGTTTGCAACGCCAGTGGCATCGCGAACACGCTGCTCTCCCATTAGGGTACAGGAACTTGGGTCACTAATGTCAGAACACAACACAAGGTTATTATGGCGGCATACTTAAGACCAAAGGTGGTCGCCATCCAGACGGGCTTGAGGCCCTGCCATGTAGGTAGGTTGTTTTGTAGCCTTTTACTACAGGCCGACCCCAGCCGCAGAGGTTAATATTCTTTCTCCGCCTCTGCACGGATAAAGCCAACTAAATAACTGTGCCAAATTTCAAGTTAATTGGGTGTTATAGTTTTGGAGATCTTATATATAGATAAGTATGATATGTGCATGAGGGAGTGTTGGTTCCGACACTCATGCACGGAAGTGAAAGTTGGGTATGGCAGAAGAAACATGAAAACAGAATAAATGCAGTTGAGATGAGAGCGTTAAGAAGTATGATAGGAGTCAAACTGAGTGACAGGATAAGAAATAGTGAGATAAGGAAACGTTGTGGTCTGAAAGAAGATGTAGTGACAAAAGTTGAGAAAGGTATGCTGAGATGGTTTGGCCATGTCGAGAGAATGAATGAAGAACGATTGACGAAAAAAGTGTATAAGGCGAGTGTGAATGGAAGTGTTGGAAGGGGTAGACCTAGGCGGAGGTTTCGAGACCAGATCAGGGACGTGTTGAAAAAAGGCCAGGTCAAGATTACCCTAAACCGAAGGGCATGTATGAAGGGAATAATGAAAGTGGACGAAGCGAAACAAGTATGTAAGGATCGTAGCAAGTGGAAAGAAGTGGTCTCTGTCTACCCCTACGGGAAAGAGGCGTGATTATATGTATGTATATATAGATAAAACTTTTTTACCATTTCTATCCAAGCCACAGGCAAAATGAGGCCCTCCTCCAAGAAATCTAAAGCACTAAAATAGACTGACTTCTTGACTTGAATGTTGATTTGCAAGCTGAAATAAAAAAAATTAAATACTGCGAATCAGTATCTTAATTAAATATCGGAAAAAATATTTTGCGAAAGATTCTGGTGCTGATAAAAGCGGAAGATGGGAAGCGGGACTGGTGGTGAGTCAAAAGGAACATAGAAGTAGAAGACCTGGTCCAAACCCACATTATTGGGGAGACTAAAGCGGCTAGGCTTCAGTGGCTCGGACGTGTAGAGAGAATGGGAGAGGATCGTGCCGTGAAGAGAGCCTACTTGCGACAGTCAAATGGGAGACGCCCGGTTGGCTCCTAGATAACATTGGGCAGAAGTAGTGGCTCAAGACCTGCTCAACCTCAGCAATAGCTACTGGCGAGAGCTAGCGCAAGACCGAGCATGTCGTGATCTGGTGTCGGAGATCAAGGTTCACTTAGGGTCGTTGCGTCACCGTAGTTAGTGAGAGTTATATTATATACATTTATAGAATTTTTTTCTTTTTTTTTTATTGCTGTGGGACAGCAGACAGGCTGACGGCTCGCTTAGAACTTAGCAGTTATCGCGCCTATGGGTGTTTGCAACGCCAGTGGCATCGCGAACACGCTGCTGTCCCATAAGTAGGTACAGGAAGATGGGTCACTAATGCCGGAATACAACACAAGGTTATTATGGCGGCATACTTAAGACCAAAGGTGGTCGCCATCCAGACGTGCTTGGGGCCCTACCACGTAGCTAGGTCGCCTTTTACGACAGGCGGACCCCGACCGCAGAGGTTAGTATTCTTTCTCCGCCCCTGCACGGATAACAAATCTTTTGATTATGTACTGGCTTTTGTGACAACACTGTAGGTCTTCGGCGGGAGCATACATAGCGCTGGTATCACTGACCACTATTACTGTTGAGCTTGGTTCCTTATTATGGGACTTTGTGTAAATATTTTTTTATTCTTACTTAATTTTTTCATTCACACACCCACATTGTAAATAATATAGTAAAATTTCGGCTATTGCACGCGACTGTACTGTTATGTGAACGCGATTGTACCACAAATATGTTTTGGATTAAAAAAAATTACATTACCTTGACTTTCCATTCAATGCAAGACCTAGAGTGGGATGAATGTCTACAAAGGAGTCGTGCTTCGTCGGGTCCGGCTGCAAGCCGACTACGTCTTCCCGCAGCTTCTCGTCGCCTAAGTAGAAATGGGGGAAGGAGACCAAGGCTGGAGCACCTGCGAGACGAAAACGTATTTAAAGCGACAACAGGAATTGTGAACACTACGCAAGGAACTCCCGCATTCACGGCAGTCTTCATATCCGTTGCGGATAAATTGCAAGAGTGCCGATTTCGCTGGTATATCCACGTCTTCGGGAACAAGCTACTTAAGTGCTAAATGTAATAGCCACACCACCTTCACCGTATCTCGGCAGGAGGGGTCCCAAAGGTGTTGGCTCGACGTCGTAAGATATGCGTGCCGATGGACTCACTACCTGCAGGTATGCCGAAGACCGAGCGGTGTGGAGAAAGATACGTCAGAAAGCGGACCCTGGGCACCGAAGAGGAAGTTTCGGCTACAATCGGGATTTAACGGATAGTGATGATAACATAAATCATCTTTCAGACGTTTGATTCCCGATCTTAAGTTGTCCTTTCGAACTTTTTATTTTATTTATTTTTTATTGCTGTAGGACAGCAGACAGGCTGACGGCCCACTTAGAATTTAGCAGTTACCGTCACCTATGGGTGTTTGCAACGCCAGTGGCATCGCAAACACGCTGCTGTCCCATAAGAGTACAGGAACTTGGTTCACTAATGCCGGAACACAACACAAAGTTATTATGGCGGCATACTTAAGACCAAAGGTGGTAGCCATCCAGACATGCTTGAAGTCCTACCACGAAGTTAGGGTGGGTTGATTTGTCGCCTTTTACGACAGGCCGACGCCGACCGCAGAGGTTAGTATTCTTTCTCCGCCCCTGCACGGATAAAAACTCGATTTTACAAGGTCTACATTGCATCAGTTATAAAATAAATATATTTCGTGACAATCCAAAAAGCGCCATCTAGTCCCAAAATTATCAACGGAGCGCTTGTGTTATTGATACTGGCCAACTCATATACTTTTATAATTAAATACACATTATTATGTTAATTCTCTCCGTACAAGGACGGAGTAAAAATACTAACCCCTGCGGCAGAGGTCGGAATGTCGTAAAAGGCGACAAAAAAACCCTAGCTACATGGTAAAGCCCCAAGCCCGTCTGAATAACAACCAGCATTGATCTATAAGTGTTGCGGCATTAGTGACCCTGGTTCCTGGACAGCAGCGTGTTCGCGGTGCCCCTAGCGTGGTAAACATCCACAGGCGACGGTAACTGCTTACTGTTATTTTTTTATTGCTGAAGAAGAGCAGGCTATATTATGGCGGCATACTTAAGACCAAGGGCAGTTGCCATCCAGACGGGCTTGGGGCCGTACCACATAGCAAGGGTGTGTTTTGTCGCTTTTTACGGGTTAGCATTCTTACTCCGCCTCTGCATGGAGAGAAGTTCTAAGTTCTAGGAATAAAGTGAGTATTGCTCTCTAGCTGGAATTATCTATCTAGAATCGTGGTCGTCAAACTGCGGCCCGCAAGCCGCTTGCGGCCCGTGGACGATATTTCTGCGGCCCGCGGCAGAGCAAACAATTTTATTAGATAATGGGCTCAATTTCCAATAAAAACACACATAAAAAAGTACAACACCATAACAGGCATAACACTTAAATTACATGATACTTGTAAAAAATACCTAAATAATAATGACATGTTTGTGGTATGTTAAAATAAAAAATACTGATATATTTATCATCTTTTTCATTACAGATATGTTTTCACGCCTATTCCTAGTTAATAAGCTACCCACGTTGCATAAATAATAATTATAATTGATTTATCTATGGGACAATCGCCTTTTGACGCTTGATATTAAATATGTCAATTGACTGGTGGTCAACTGAACAGTCCAAAAATGTGTGGCCCGCAGTGATACCTCACATTGTCCTATGTGGCCCTTGACCAGAAAAGTGTGACGACCACTGATCTAGAAGATTCCAGAAACATCGATATAACTTACCCATGGCACATTCTGTAATATTGATGACCCCCTTTGGAGGGCAAGTTCCGCTATCGATCTCGCAGTAGCACTGGTTGGCAGGATTGCTCTTGGGGTCGTCGAAAACATCTGCCGGCATTCTGTAGCGAAGCAGCGGGATGCCCTCTGGTGTCTAAATATATAAATAATACAGTGACAGTTCATACAGCATGTAGTCCCTTAATACAGCTCTTGTGTACAAATCTATAAATTGACACAGGTTCAGACTACATAAGTGGAATGGACGTATGTGGGTTCGATTCCTGTGGAAGTCAAAATGTTTACACGATCTGAAACGATTGTGTTCTGGCGCTTGGGAGCTCGCAGCAACTTGAGAACGCAAGTCGAATTATATACCCACTAAAACCTTTTTGATTGTTGGTAGGGTGGTAGGGACCTTGCGCCTGCACGTCTGGACAGCAAGCAGCTCTAATGCCGCCATAATAACCTTCTGTTGTGTTCCAGCATTAGTGACTCAGGTCCCAGTTCCTCTACGTAGACGGCAGCGTTAGCGGTGCCCCTCGCAACCATCCAGAGGCGACGGTCTTATTCCTCTTCTTCCCAACGCCCGGGGAGAGGGATAAGCTTTCCCTTGCCTCCTATCAAGAGTACACTTTAGGCTCTAATTTTGGGGTATACTGTATGTACGAGCCAAAATTGCTCACACAGCGATTTGCGTACTATATAAGTAATGCTACCTAATTAATATGAAGCAGTCGTAAATAAACCTCCGTAATGCACAAACGTGTGTAGTATTACTATTAACATTACGAAAGGTGCGACTCAGATACCTAACTCAAAGTAATATAATAATAAACAGTTAAACTTCATAGTAGTTTAGTGTTAAGTAATATACTACAACATAACTAAAACCGGGGTTACCGTAAACTACGAAAAAACCCCAAACATTTCTTGGTCCTTCGAGAATCCGTGCAGGGGCGGAGAAAGAATACTAAGATCTGCGACCGGGGTCGGCCTGTCGTAAAAGCCGACAAAACAACCCACCCTAGCTACGTGGTAGGGCCTCAAGCCCGTCTGGATGGCGACCACCTTAGGTCTTAAGTATGTTGCCATAATAACCTTGTGTTGTGTTCCGGCATTAGTGACCCAAGTTCCTGTACCCTTATGGGACAGCAGCATGTTCGCGATGCCACTGGCGTTGCAAACACCCATAGGCGACGGTAACTGCTAAATTCTAAGCGGGCCGTCAGCCTGTTTGCTGTCCTACAGCAATAAAAAAAATAATCTACGGACGGACGAGCCAAAATTGCTCACACAGCGATTTGGCTCGTACACTGTAGTTGACTCTTCTGCCAACGATTAAGGGATA
This sequence comes from Malacosoma neustria, assembly GCA_963693495.1. Taxonomy (NCBI): domain Eukaryota; kingdom Metazoa; phylum Arthropoda; class Insecta; order Lepidoptera; family Lasiocampidae; genus Malacosoma; species Malacosoma neustria. The sequence continues at coordinate 5,344,284 of OY856399.1, read as the reverse complement.
CGAGAATGTAGGTTACCTCAACATCCTTCTCATAAACGAAAGGCAGTCGTCTGCATAAATTTGGATAGAAGACGTGAAGAACAGACTTCCGGTCTAGGTGTGATGGTGGAAAGATCGAGCCATCAGTTCCATGAAGACTGAAACAAAAGGAAATCTTATTTAGGCAGTCGCATAGATAGTTGATGATGAAGTGATACATCGTGATGATGTAATCGTCATTGAGAACAAATTCGACCGTCCTCCGTGGGCACTGACGCAGAGGACTAAACTCACTCACTGTTATTTATTAAGTATTAACTTGGTTTTTAGAATGGAATGGAAAGAAGTATATTGGGAGTGAGTAGAAGAGATAGAATAAACTTAAAACGAATAAAAGGAAAAACCAAGTTTGAAAAAGTATAAACAATTTGTAGAAATTTAAATGACATTGAACTGGGCATATGTTAAGGGAGAAGAAGATTGAGAAATGGACTAAAATTATTACCGAATGGTACCCAAGAGAAAGTAAAAGAAGTAGAGGAAGGCAATTTAAACGTTGGGAAGATGATTTTAAGAAGTTAGCTGGCCAAGAATGGCTACGTATTGCAAAAAATCGGACAAATTGGAAAGCCTTAGACTAGGCCATTGTCGAAAGACAAGCTGTTATAGAAGACATGCAACCGATTGTCGAGAAAAACTAGATTTAATTTATAATAAAAAAATGAGCCGTCACGGGACGCCTGTCAGATGTGAAAAACCACCGGCGACGGTAACTGCTAAATCCTAAGCAGGCCGTTAGCCTGTCTGCTGTCCTACAGCAATAAAAAAAAATTATTACATCAGCTGCGCCCTGCGGTTTCACCCACGTGGTGATGGAAAATTGTGATAATGATGATACAAAGTATTTTATTTTTTCGTCAGTTTTTCAATGTTTTTATATTATTCTGCTATTCTGGACGGATTCCCCGTCCCGTTTTCCCGCCGCCGGACCGCATCGTGCACTCAGTTGTTTAGCGTCATAACTATTCAAATATTTATCCAAATGATGTAGTGCATAAGACAAAGTTTATCTACTTTAAATACCAACATCCGGATGACCGAGCTTTGCTCGGTATTTTTTTTTATAAATTGTATTTTTTTGGAAATTAACAATTGATTTTCTTAGTCTAATCTCAAAGCAAACACTCATTGACTTCGTGTTACTTAACAACGCCATCTGCTGGAATAGCTTTACTGTTGTTGTGTCGTTAAAGCAATTTAAAAAAAATAGTATTATTATTCGCCGATAGATGTCAGGAAGAGTCACCTTTTTGTTATTTTTCTTCCAATAAAAAAAGCGAATAAAATGACATTTTCTAGAAATGATTCCTAGCTAGATCGATTTATCGCCCTCGAAACCCCCCGTATACAAAATGTCATGAAAATTGTTGGAGCCGATTCCGAGATTTCGATTTTTGATATATATATATATATACAATATATACAAGAATGCTCGTTTAAAGATATAAGATTAGTAGGAAGGATGTATTGATTTATGAATATTTGAGAAACTACTGTGAACATAGCTATAAGTTTTCACGAAAACTTGCAAGACAGTTATCATTTAACTTCAATATGCCCCTTTTTGACAGTACGTAAAAAATTTAAGCTCATAGATTATTCCAAGCGCACCAAAAGAACTTCAAAAATATTTTTCGTTAAAAGAGGAACAAATGGCGCTTCACTTAGTACTATATGTTGTAAATTCCACAATTATTTCAAATCACGCACCTATTTTGATTTATAAAAAAAAAAAACATGGATAGATAAGTCTGTCTTGCCGACCCATATGATAACCTACAACCTTGTCTGATACTAAATTACAAAATAAGAGATATATCAGGGTTAGTAACGACTCGAATGCTCTGTAGCAAGGATAAATGGAATCATGTTGCGTAGAAAAGTTTCATTAGCTCTTTTCTTTTAGTATTCTATTAGTATGTAACACTTGTATGACTTAATGTAGTCTAAATCGCTATAGTCGTAGAATAGTGACTGATTTGACATATATTAAATTTATAGGGCAGCCATTTCAACAATACACAAGCGTCATTTTACTATGAGCGCCTATCCACCTATCAAATCCGTCATTTTACTGACTGATTCATTTCAAATCCAAAATACATAATATAATTTTCGTAGTTAATTAATTAAAAAAAGTTAAACTTCTTTTGCCGCATTGGGGAAAAATAAGGAGAGTAAATTTTTACGTGGCGCGCACACCGTCACAAAAAACCAACACCCTGAAGTTAGCTAGTCAACATTTTTAAAACATAAAACCTCCGTAATCCAAAATGAACTATAATACATTTAAATAGAGTATAAATTGCAATGTAATATTGTATTTTAAGACGTTTTCAGTTGCCTAGCAACTAAGACGGCAGCCATATTGGTTTAATAAATTCAACAAATTATTGAAGTAAAAATTATACTATTAGTATAATATAAATATCGTGATGCCTCATATTTATTAAAAAATTATTGATTTAAAGATAATTTACTGTGAATAAAAGTGATAAAAGCGGTTCTACATAATACTTTGAGTACGTTTGTACTATTTAAGGTGAGTTGACGGTATGTATTTATTTCTTTACATCATAAACTACAATTTTTTCTACAAACGTAGGATAACGTGAAGGATAAATTTTTTAGAAATATTTCTAGTAATATTTTTATCTTATTACGCTAAAGACGTATAACTTCATAAATGCGTACATAAGTACACACACACTTTTTTTTTATTAATGGCAACCCTATACGACAGTATTTATCCATTGAACCGCTTCGTCAATGATCACTTCATTTGCGCTTCTAATTACTGGTTTTAATATGGAATCATAATAATTATTATTGACGACCTCGGTGGCGTAACGGATAACGCACTTCGGTACGCTTGCGGAGGTCACGGGTTCGATTCCCGTCTCGCGTCTGGGTGTTTATGTATAATATGTATTTATTTATAAAAAAAAAGTATATAAGTAGTATATCAGTTGTCTAGGGCCCATAATACAAGTGCTACTTAGTTTGGGACTAGATGACGCTGTGTGAATTGTCACAAAATGTTATTATTATATTATATTTATTATATTTCCGTAGTTCTAACGCCTTGAACGCCGGCGTATGTTGAGGATAAGTTAAACGCATAGAGTCACAAATGAGGAGGTTCTGAGGCGAGCTGGACGGAAAAGGGAACTTTTGTCTGTCATCAAGAGACGAAAAACTGCATATCTCGGTCACGTGCTCAGGCACGATAGATATAGCCTCTTGCAACTTATAATGATGGCCAAGGGTGCCGGTAAACGGCGAGTTGGTCGGAGAAAGAAGTCGTGGCTCCGTAACATCCGAGAGTGGACTGGAATAGCGAGCGTATCCGAATTGTTTCGACTCGCTAAGGACAGACAACAATTCCAGAAGTTGGTAGCCAACCTTCACTAGTTGGAGAGGCACTTGTAGAAGAAGAAGAAGAACTGGATAATAGTTTCCACCAGTTTCTACAGTTGGCACCAGTTCTGATACAACACGAGGAATAATTTTACTCTACTATTTTATTCTACACTAGCTGACACCCGCGACTTCGTCTGCGTTGCTTGATATATTACTTTTTTTATACATACATACATATAATCACGCCTCTTTCCCGTAGGGATAGGCAGAGACCACTTCTTTCCACTTGCTACGATCCTTACATACTTGTTTCGCTTCGTCCACTTTCATTATTCCCTTCATACATGCCCTTCGGTTTAGGGTACTTTTGACCTGGCCTTTTTTCAAGACGTCCCTGATCTGGTCTCGAAACGTCCGCCTAGTTCTACCCCTTCCAACACTTCCATTCACACTCGCCTTATACACTTTTTTCGTCAATCGTTCTTCATTCATTCTCGCAACATGGCCAAACCATCTCAGCATACCTTTCTCAATTTTTGTCACTACATCTTCTTTCAGACCACAACGTTTCCTTATCTCACTATTTCTTATCCTGTCACTCAGTTTAACTTTTTTTATATACTTATATTATTGATTATATAAAGTTTTCGTCATGAAGCATAGGTAGAAGAGATTTCTGCTCTCCTATGCATGCGTGCTACACCGCTTGCCCTACTTCTCCGCATCACTGAACACATGGTGCTTATAAAAATACTTGTTTCTTAAAACTTTAATAACTTTATATTAAATATCATATCATTTATTCATAAAACAAAAAAAAAATATTTGTGTCTGAAAATTTCTAGATAATACCATACATTTATTTAACAACATTTAGTTATCAATAAAATTGTATGGATCATTACATTTGTTACATTTCTACATTATACTTATTTATTTTATTACATATATTAATTTATTTCATTTCTAAAAATACAAATTATTTATATTAGCTTCACATTGTCAAATATATACATATATATACACAACGAGTCAATATAAATTATATGGAAAAGTATTCATCGATTGAGTAAAAACAATTTAAAATAAGAAAAGATTAATGCTTTTTTTAAATACGTTAAAGTGATACAATTTATTTTTTTAAATCTATTGGTAATTTATTGAACATTTTAATAGCTTGAAATGTATACCCATGCATTAATACATTAAGGTTTAATTTGATTTCACTATTTAGATCTGTTCTTGCGGATTCACTCTTTTTCCTTTCTTCCTGAGTTTCAAAATCAAATGAAGATATCGCAATAATTTTTTTTTAACTTTTTCTGTGATGCGCGCGCATCTGCAGCCTATTTCTTAAAGATTAAAGAGAAGTACATACATACCTATTGCATTCGGAGCTACCCCAGAAGGTCAGTTGGTCGTGGCCATCCACTCGTTCTATCAGATTCATCTTGTCTATATCGGTTTGACCCGTGTTCACGGTGAATATTTCCGACACAGTATTATTTTTCTACAATCATAATACACCATGTAATACATATTTTCATACAGCGACATCTAGCCGAAGAAGAAGTGTTTGTATTATGTAATACCTTTTTTATGGCTGTAGAACAGCAGATAGGCTGACGGCCCGCTTAGAATTTAGCAGTTATCGCCTATGGGTGTTTGCAACGCCAGTGGCATCGCGAACACGCTGCTGTCCCATAAGAGTACAGGAACTTGGGTCACTAATGCCGGAACACAACATAAGGTTATTATGGCGGTATACTTAAGACCAAAGGTATACAAAGACCCCGCCCCTGCACGTCACATAACATTCTTATCTTCGAATTACATGACAAAACATACCATACCAAGCTAGTCTATTACTTTATAGTTTGTGGAACACTGACGCATTCTGGTCACCAATCAAATAAAAAAAAAAATACTCACCGCAGCCAATAAACCGAACTTCTCAAGTTTCCATTGACCAGTGATGCTCAAAAGGGGCATAGCGGTGGCGATAATCCGGTCATCATAGCCCCAGAGGAACCTGAAACAATGTGAAACCTCATCAACCATGTCATCTTCACCATTTTTTATCCGTGCAGGGGCGGAGAAAGAATACTAACCTCTGTGGCCGGGGTCGGCCTGTCGTAAAAGGCGACAAAACAACCCACCCTAGCTACGTGGTAGGGCCTCAAGCCCGTCTGGATGGCGACCACCTTTGGTCTTAAGTATGCCGCCATAATAACCTTGTGTTGTGTTCCGGCATTAGTGACTCAAGTTCCTGTACCTTTATGGGACAGCAGCGTGTTCGCGATGCCACTGGCATTGCATACACCTATAGGCGACGGTAACTGGTAAATCCTAAGCGGGCCGTCAGCCTGTCTGCTGTTCTATAGCAATAAAAAAAAACCATAGTTACATAAAACTCTGTGCACAGGTGGAGTAAGACTAGTGAACCCTGCGTAAAAGGCGAGAGAACAAACCTAGCTATGTAGTAAGGCTCCAAGTCCGCCTGGATGGCGGCCATTTTCAGTCTTAAGTCATCATCATCATCATCCTAGCGTTAGTCCCGGCTGCCACCTAAACTTTCGTTTCGGTGCCCGGGGTCCGCTTTCCGACTTTTTCTACTCCACTTCGCGCGATCTTCAGCATCCCTGGTAGTGAGCCCATTGGCACGCATATCACCTTTTACGACGTCAAGCCAGCACTTTTTGGGTCTACCCCTCCTGCCGGGGCCCGGCGGAGGTGGCATGGCCAAACATTTGTTTCCCACGTAAGCACCCGGTTGCCGTAAAGAATACTAACCTCTGTGGCCGAGGTCGGCCTGTCGTAAAAGGCGACAAAACAACCCACCCTAGCTACGTGGTAGGGCCTCAAGCCCGTCTGGATGGCGACCACCTTTGGTCTTAAGTATGTCGCCATAATAACCTTGTGTTGTGTTCCGGCATTAGTGACCCAAGTTCCTGTACCCTTATGGAATAACAGCGTGTTCGCTATGCCACTGGCGTTGAAAACACCTATAGGCGACGGTAACTGCTAAATTCTAAGCGGGCCGTCTGCCTGTCTTCTGTCCTACAGCAATAAAAAATAATATGGACTAAAAACTGCCTAAGTAACTCTAGGTTAGTCTCAGAGTCCTAGAGAAAGGACCGTACGAACGCACGGGCGCGCAAAAAATTCTCAATGTAACCACGTGCATGATTGAAAACAAGGACGGTGGTGGTATCATCATCATCATCATCATTTCAGCCGGAAGACGCCCACTGCTGGACAAAGGCCTCCCCCAAAGATCTCCACGATGATCGGTCCTGCGCTGCCCTCATCCAACCTATTCCGGCGATTTTGACCAGATCATCGGTCCATCTTAAAGGCGACGGTAACTGCTAAATTCTAAGCGGGCCGTCTGCCTGTCTTCTGTCCTACAGCAATAAAAAATAATATGGACTAAAAACTGCCTAAGTAACTCTAGGTTAGTCTCAGAGCCCTAGAGAAAGGACCGTACGAACGCACTTCGGTACGCTTGCGGAGGTCACGGGTTCGATTCCCTAATTCCTTATACCCTCTATACCCACTGACATTCCTCGCACCCTCGCAGTTCCTACGCACTGATAAGGTCCAGTTATGTTTTTTTTCTTCTGTTCATGAATCTGCTTTAAATTAAATCTACAGTGAATTTTGGTGTCTTGTTTACTTTATGCTTATCTATACAAATAAATGAAATTGGAGCGTCTGTTTGTAATATTAAAATAACCGCTTTTTACTAAGTGCATTCGCACGTATACACGGTACATACACCAAAACAACATTTTTTACAATTTTTTGTCTATCTGTCTGTTTGTTCCGGCTAATCTTTAAAATGACCGGACTGATTTTGACGGGACTTTCACTGGCAGATAGCTGATGTAACAAGGAGTAACTTAGGCTACTTTTATTATAGAAAAAAGAAATAGTTTTAGAAAAAAAAATAGGATCTCAAGATTTTTAAGCTATTGCATAGCTTTTATCGCGGGCTTTGAGCGCGGCGACCGAATCAAGAAATTCCGTAACGAAAATAAAATCTAACACCCCCCACTCCGCCTACCATGTAGCTCGGCCGAGCGTTCGCTTAACGTGTATGTATATGGTACGACTGTACGTAGGGTTGGGCGATATTGAAAAACATTTTAATCAACTTATGCAATTATAATTATTTATTTATTTTTTATTTATGCACTAATTATTTTCTTTGACATTAATTCAAGTTACACTTTTTGAATGTACACCTATGTATACATACATATATACCTACATGTATATTTACGGGGCGTACGTGCGGTGAGTGTGGTAGGGATGGGCGATATTTATCGATATTTCAACTATCAATGTTTTTTTTCTAAAGTATCGATGTTTTCTATCGATTTTTTTTGGACAAGATATATCGATACTCGATAATAAAAACATCGGTATCGTAACATCGATAGATTTAGTTTTTTACTATCGAGTATCGATATATCTTGTCCAAAAAATATCGATAGAAAAATCGATACTTTAGAAAAAAAAAATTACTGCATAAATAAAAAATAAATAAATATAATTGCATAAGTTGATTAAAAAGCTATGCAATAGCTTTACCGCGGCAGTCCCCGAGTGCCATTTTAGTTTCTTTTTCTTTTATTCGACCAGTGAAGCGAGCAGGTACGGCTAGTTTTATATAAAATTGTATTTATCTTTGTTTTTGTGTAATGTGACGTCACCATGACGTCCTTTTTAGGGTATTTCTTAAGATTTAATGCAACATTGAACATCTCCGTGCAGAGGTGGCGTAAGAATATTAACCCTTGCGACCGGGGCGGCTTGTCGTAAAAGGCGACAAAACAAACTTAGCTACGTGGTAGGGTCCTAAGCTTGTTTGAATGGGAACCACCCTTGGTGTATATGTATGTCGTCATAATAACCTTATGTTGTGTTCCAGCATTAGTGACCCAGGTTCCTGTAACCCTATGGGAGAGCAGCATGTTCGCGATGCCACTGGCGTTGCAAACACCCATAGTCGACGGTAACTGGTGTCAGTGGACCGTCAGTCTGCCTGCTGTTCCTGAGCAATAAAAAAATTGTAGATTTTATGTAACCTGTTATTTTGTTGCTTATTTTTTGATTTAGTGTAATCAAAAATAATTTCTTTCTTTCTTTCTTTTCTTTCTTCAAGTCACTGTAAGATAGACAACATTTATATTTATATGAGCATTGTCAGTGCCATAACTCGTAATGCAACAATCAACACATCGACTTATTTCATTAATTGGTTGTCCATCGATAAGACATTTCAAGACGTTCAATTATATTGAGTGTGGACAAACAAGGTAGAAGATGGCCACTGATTCCCAAAGTTTTGACCCTATAATAATGCTATGTAACTGCGATAGCTGCTAGTTTTATTCGTGCAGGGGCGGAGAAAGAATACTGACCTCTGCGGCCGGGGTCGGCCTGTCGTAAAAGGCAACAAAACAACTCACCCTAGCTACGTGGATGGTGACCACCTTTGGTCTTAAGTATGCCGCTATAATAACTTTGTTGTGTTCCGGCATTAGTGACCCAAGTTCCTGTACCCTAACGGGACAGCAGAATGTTCGCGATGCCACTGGCGTTACGACCACCCATAGGCGACGGTAACTGCTAAATTCTAAGTGGGCCGCCAGCCTGTCTGCTGTCCTACAGCAATAAAAAAAGGTAATTTAGATACCTTTAATTTGTACCCCACTTTTACAGAAAGTTTGAGAATCCCTGTATCATTAACTACTGGCTACAATGTTTTTTTTACACCTCTAGATTGCTTTTATGAGAAATTTAATCGATTTCTTGGTACTTGCTCTAAGAAACATCAGAGAATAGTATTCCCTGATGTTTCTTGATATATATGTATGCATTAAATATATTATGATTTTATTGTATACCATATGTACCTATGTTAATTTCAATTACAAACAAAGCTTCTACGAGTACATTTCATCAATATCATAAATTTACCTCTATTTCAAACAATTCAAATTTTTGAGGAAAAACTCCAAATGATCAGGGCGCACCACCCAGTTGGGTCGGGGGGGTATGTGGGACTTCGGGTGAGATGAGATGAGATTTTATCCGTGCAGGGCTGGAGAAAGAATACTGACCTCTGCGGCCGGGGTTGGCCTGTCGTAAAAGGCGACAAAACAACCCACGCTAGCTACGTGGTAGGGCCTCAAGCCCGTCTAGATGGCGACCACCTTTAGTCTTAAGTAGGCCGCCATAATAACTTTCCTTTCCTTTTCAAGTTCCTGTACCCTTACTGGACAGCAACGTGTTCGCGACGCCACTGGCGTTGCAAATACCCATAAGCGACGGTAACTGCTAAATTCTAAGTGGGCCGTCAGCCGGTCTGCTGTCCTACAGCAATAAAAAACAATTGTCGATATCCGACTACCCACTAAAAACCCCGTTGTTTTCCCACCGCTTGAGTCCACGGTTAAACTGGCCTGCCGATAGCGTAGCCGGCCTATTTTTAGTTTGTATAGTTATTACAATAATTATTCTATAAATTTATGTGTGATTTGCACGTCGGTACATTTGCGGAGGTCACAGGTTGAACTTCCATCCAGCATCTTGGTGTTTATGTGTATTATGTATTTATTAGTTATAAGTAAATATGTAGTATCTAGTACCGAAAAGTACTACAAGTGCTTTGCAACTTAGTTTGGGACTAGATGGCGTTATATGTAATGTTAATATACGTGTGCAAGTGTACGCGCGCGCGCATGTGTGTGTAACGTTAAAGTATGCCATCTTATAAATAATCAATTAATTACCCTTTTATTTTTGAATACAAAATTTACTTCTTTGGTCTCTGAATTACGTGAAACGCGTAGCCATCTTGTTACGTCACGTTTTTGTTTCATTATCATTTCATTATACGTTATTTTCCCTATTTGAAAGGATAGAAGTATTTTTTTAATTACTGTTAAAAATATTAGGATTCATTCATTCTTTGTGAATAAACTCAATGACTAATGTTTCTTTTTAACTCAATGGACTTTAAGCTTTTGACTGTGTAGACCATAACTCACTCTTATACAGGCTAGATCAGTTTGATAAAGTCATATCTATCTAATAGGAAACAAATCACTGAAATAACGAGACTTGATATATAGAAGAGAATAGAAAGAAAGTATAAGTCCAAATCTCGTATAATTCTTTATGGAGTACCCCAAGGAAGTGTATTGGGACCGCTACTATTTCTTTGTTATATTAATGATATCCCTAAATGCACCGAATTCCCTATGACTCTTTTTGCAGATGACAGCACAGTGGTTATACACAAACAAAACACTTTGTAGAAATTATAATTAATGTATTAAATGAAATAATATAATGGTTGCAATGGAATAATTTGAGTATAAATATAAATAAAACTTAAATAAAAAATAATGTACTTTAAATAGCGCACTAATTATTCAAAATTTGACATAATTTCTAGATGCAATCATGCATCTGAAGAGCCAGGTGGAGGAAGCGATGGCTTGAGGCAGGGTGTTGTTGGCGGTGTTGCTCGATAACGCCAACGCCTTCAACCCCATGCCGTGGGGCTGCTTACGGAATGCACTCAAGTACCACCAGGTGCCTCCCTGCCTCTGCCGGATAGTCGAGGCATATCTAGGAGAACGTGCCGTTGTCTACCCGGTCCAGGGTGACGGGCAAAGTCGGTGAGACGTCGTGTGCGGTGTTCCACAGGAGTCGGTTCTGAGCCCCCTACTGTGGAACATCGCATACGATTGGATCCTGAGGGGGGAGCTCCTCCCCGGTGTTGACGACACGCTTGTATCACAGCGTGCGGGAGGAACCCCCGCTAGGCGTGCATCTTGGGCACAGTTAGGGTGGCGCAGACGATGGTAAGGATCCGGCGACTCGGCCTGGAGGTGGCTTTGCACAAGACGGGGGCATATCTCCGAATTTCGGAAAGCTGATTGGATCACATTTCACAAATAATGCTATCTCATATAAATATAGAACAGTTAGAGTTAAGAAGATATTCATATTTTTAAAATGAGGTTTACAGCTATTGGTAGGTTTAATATTACACCAGCTGGATGACCGAGCTTGGCTCGGTATTTTTTTTTATAAATTGTGTTTTTTGGAAATTAACAATTGATTTTCTTAGTCTAACCTCAAAGCAAACATTGACTTCGTGTTACTTAACAACGCCATCTGCTGGAATAGCTTTAGAGTTGTTGTGTCGATAAAGCAATTAAAAAAAATAGTATTATTATTCGCCGATAGATGTCAGGAAGAGTCACCTTTTTGTTATTTTTCTTCCAATAAAAAAAGCGAATAAAATGACATTTTCTAGAAATGATTCCTAGCTAGATCGATTTATCGCCCCCGAAACCCCCCGTATACTAAATTTCATGAAAATTGTTGGAGCCGATTCCGAGATTCATATACAAGAATTGCTCGTTTAAAGATATAGCATATTTTTACGCCTAAGGACAAAAATGCACTGGAAAGAATTTGTTAACTGACATCATGTAACTACCTGCATTTTAACAAATAAAGATTATGATTACCGTTTTGGAATGTGTATAGCTGGGGGAGAAGAAATGGCGAAAGAAACTCCCCCTCAACACACCTATTTTGCGTGTAGTTTATTTCATGAGTGGAGTGTGTGTTTATAGACTATGGGGGGCGGAAAATGTCCCTGAATCTATTCCGTCCTAATCTGGTCCACGCCGGACTGGGGGGATGCATCCGCGAGAACATTTGCTTCAGCGTCCTAGTTAAGGAATCGGGTCTATCCGTGAGCATGTATCGCGAGCGAGGGCGCGCGTGAGCGGCGCGGCGGTTGGGCGTATAGTTGACTGTCTCCACCACAGTGGATTAGGGTAGTGGGGAGCGAAGCCGAAGAAAGATCGGGACAAAGCCATGTTTTATTTGAGAAAAATGTGCTTATTATATTTAATTTTACAAAAATGGTGTGTACATAGATACTAACAAAACTAGATAAGTGAACAACTGCGTGAGCAAGACAGAAGATGTGCTTGCGCGTGATAAGATCATAACTTGACTTACCTATGTACAGGCAACTTGACGAAGGGATCCGGATGGTCTGTCCATCTAAGTGCTGATTGTAAACCAATTTGAGCAAACGACGGTACGTTCATACTGATAGCCTTCGAAACCACACCCTGCACAGAACGAATAAAGTTGGAAATCAGTTGTCAATGAGTGTTTTTATTCCTTAGGGGGCCAAGTATGAATACTAGCCCCTACGGCCAGGATCGGCCTGTCGTAAAAGGCGACAAAACAACCCAAGCTACGTGGTAGGGCGCCAAGCTCGTCTGGATGGCAACCACCCCCGGTCTATAAGTATGCCACCATAATAACCTTGCGTTGTGTTCCATTAGTTACCCGGGTTCCTGTATTTATATGCGGACAGCAGCGTATTCATGGTGCCTCTAGCATTGCAAATATCCATAGGCGACGGTAACTGCTTAATATTAAGTGGGCCGTCAGCTTGTCAGCTCGCTTGCTTCTTCGTTAAAAATGATCGTAATGGAGCCATAAAAAACAATTGTCAAAAGAAGATACGGTGTTGCTGCTGCAGAACAAGAGGACCTGAACGCCGCAGATATTCATCCATTGCCAGCGAATTCATATTTGAGGTTTTCGATGTTGAGACTCTGAGGCTGTAGGGTCTGGGGGCACCGTTAACGCTGCGTCTCAAATTGTACTAATTTTTCAATTACCCCGTGTAGTGAAGTGGAAAAAACCCACCTAAGTTGTGAAATTTACAAACAGTCTATTACGCGCACTTCAATTAAAATAATTGATTGGTTACGCCATAAAGGTTTTTAATATTTTGTTGATTTTGGAACCATATGTGTAAATTGGGTAATAATTTTAAACATTAATAATTTTATTTAAATATTGTACACACATATACATAAATATTAGGTATAGAACCTTTTACAAGTTGCTTCGAAAATTAATATGTTTTATTTCGTTTATGCCTCAAAACCTTCATTATTTAGAATGATCACCTAGACTCTACAAGTTAATTTGCTGCAAATTTTCCTTCTTCAACTAAATATCAGCTGGTGCTGCTGCTGAACAAAAACCTATATCGCTATATACCACAAGCTTATAGCCTTCATTGAGACGTGTTAAATCGCTTCATAGAGGTCTCACGGGATCAAAAAGCTGGTTTGTATTTAGGGCAGTGTTGCCATCAAACACTATATTCGTGGTGAGAATAATGCGCCGTCTCTTCGACCGCGCTGAACATCGCCGCCACATACAACTCCACGGGATCGCACCACTACACACAAGACCACCAGACATGCTTCGCCCCAAGATGTGGAGACTAACCCCTCGCGACATCATTAGTCAGCCCGTGTAGGGCGATACATGAGGTCGCAAATAAGAATACCACAACAACAAAGAAGGCCCACAGACGCCACGGATGGCCAACATAAAGCCCGTGATGGCCACCGAATGCAATGATTGCCTATAGGCAATTTTGTTTATAAACAAAGCCGCTATTGCGGTTTTAAACACGTCACCGGCGGGTAGTTGCCCGCCGAGAAGATGCCGGGGCAAAGAGGAACACCTCGAGGCCCCTACCTTCTCCAACCACAAGGAGAAAGAAGACCACGTACAAACACTATAACGCAGTTAAAGTTTTAGGAACGTTTTCGGCCGAAAGCGATTTTGAATCAATATATTATTATTAATTATTTTTATTGGTGAGGAACAGCAGTCAGGTTGCCGGCCTACTGAATAGTAAGCAGTTACCGTCGCCTATGAATGTTTGCAACGCCAGAGGCACCGCAAACACGTTGCTGTCCCATAGGAGTACAGGAATCTGGGTCACTTACGGAGTACAAGGAGAATAAATAAATAAAAAAAATTAACGCCCGAACACAACACTAGGTTATTATGGCGGCATACTTAAGGCATGGGTGGTTGCCATCCAGACCGGCTTGGGGCTTTACCACGAAGCTGGGGTGGGTTGTTTTGTCGCTTTTTACGACAGGCCGACCCCGGCCGCAGAGGTGTCAGTATTCTTACTCCGCCCCTGTACGCAGGATATTTTTTTTTGGAGAGGATTTATAATTAAAATATGTTTTTATTTAAATTTCTTTTTGTATAATAGTGTAGTTTTAAAATTAATTAAGCATATTTCTTGTGTAAATATAATAATATAATCCGTACTTTTAAAACATCACATATTTTTTTAATTAGATTTTTTTAGATACTAATTTTATTATTAGTGTTGTAATAAGGACTTGCCCCTGTAGAAGGAAGTCTGAGATCGGTAGTGGGGCGTCATAATTACTTACCAAGAGTGGTAGATTAGGTACGATAACTTTATCAAACGCCGGCCCAGATGATTTCTCAGGCAGGTAGGTGAAGTGGCTCCTCTCTTGGAAGATGACTGAGTCCTTCTCAAATTTGACATTCACCCGTTCAAGGTCTTGGCTGGAAAGATAAGGAATATGAAAATATGGCAAGGTAAGTTCAGTATTACTGTATGTTATGAACTTTATATTATAGACAATATCCGGATGACCGAGCTTTGCTCGGTATTTTCTTTTATAAATTGTATTTTTAAAAAATTAACAATTGATTTTCTTAGTCTAACGTCAAAGCAAACACTCATTGACATCGTTTTACTTAACAACGCCATCTGCTGGAATAGCTTTAGTGTTGTTGTGGCGTTAAAGCAATTTAAAAAAAATAGTATTATTATTCGCCGATAGATGTCAGGAAGAGTCATTTTTCAGTTTAAATTGGGACTACTCAAACGCCACCTTTTGACATTTTCTAGAAATGATTCCTAGCTAGATCGATTTATCGCCCCCGAAACCCCCCGTATACTAAATTTCATGAAAATTGTTGGAGCCGATTCCGAAATTCCAATTATGTATATACAAGAATTGCTCGTTTAAAGATATAAGATAAAATGTTTTTATTAACACGCTTTTATTAGTTTCACCTGTATGTTTGTAACGGACTCTTTTAAAGTCGATTTGACCCACTTTAAACGTTCAGATTTAATTTAAACGTTGTAGACTTATCAAGGACCGATGACCAATTCTATAAGAATCATAACCAATATAATTATATAATTAAGATCAATTCGATAAGATTATCACATTATTCTGATTAGGATCGCCAGTTTTTAGTTCTTTAAACTATATTGGTTTAATATATAAATTTTATTAAGATATTGACGTATAATCATCATCATCATCTAAGCGTATTATCCTGGTTGAAAGAAAGAAAGAAAGAAATACTTTATTTGTAGAACCTAGGTTGCAACCTAAACTTCTGTTTCGGTGCCCGGGGTCCACTTTCCGACTTTTTCTTCTCCACTTCGCACTGTCTTCAGCATCCCTGGTAGTGAGCCCAATGGCACGCATATCACCCTTTACGACGTCAAGCCAGCACTTTTTGGGTCTACTCCTCTTGCCGGGGCCCGGCGGAGGCGGCATGGCCAAACATTTGTTTCCCACGTAAGCACCCGGTTGCCGTAAAACGTTCCTGCAATTCATCCGCAATATCACGGACATGAAGACCGCCGCGAATGCAGGAATTCCTAACGCGGTCCTTCCGCGTCACTCCACACATCCACCGCAGCATATTCATCTCCGTGACACGCAGTTCTTGCTTGTGTCGCTCTAACACCGGCCACGCTTCACAGCCGTATAAAATATATTGACGTATATTGACAGGTTCAAATGTACTTGGACACATAAATTTTCTTTAATAAAGTATTTAAGAGTAAAGTAAGTTAAGAGGCTGACGGATCACATAAATAGTGAGCGGATAACGTCGGCTGTGGATATTTGCGATGCTAGGGGCAGTAGCACGCTACCTTCCGCGTAGGACGAACCTGGGTTATTTATACCGATTACAACACAAGGCTATATGGCGGCATACACAGACACACCTCATTTTATTACTAGCCGATCACGCCCGCTCCACTGGACGATTAACAGGCAAAATTAAATTGAAATTTATTTTATTTCAATAAAAAGTATCCTATGTTACTTCTAATACCTCCAAGAATATGTGTACAAAGTTTCATGATGATCGGTTAAGTAGTTTTCGCGTGAAAGCGTATCAAACAAACTTACTTTCACATTTATAATATTAAAGTGATTGATCACAACGCAAATTAGTTTCATTTGTAATATTAAACATACTGTTACAATTAAATCCATGCCATTTAGTCCTAAACTAAGTAGCAGAGTGATAGCGTAATGAATACTAGATGATCACGTACTTTATTAGGTCCACTTGTGGCAGCACTAGTTGCACGTCACATCACTAACCACGATAAAAAATAAGGTTGTTAGATTTTGACAGTTACTAAGGTTGGTTTCCCTTCCCGGCAAAATGTAAATACAATTATCATTTTTTTAATCATAAGCCTAGTACATTATACTTCTGCCTTTGGAATAAACGACTGTTAAGCATCCACGCTCCCCGGATTTTATTTATCTCCGACAATACGACCCGGAGGTGTCTGCGACCTCCACACACTTCTATCCCTCCTGTTGTATCAATCCACTCGTATTTCTACTATTTTCCTTGTAACACATGACATTTCTCTCTCCGCATTATATAACCATACCACGCTAGTCTATTACTTTTCAGCTTCTCAATCACTTGTTTAGAAATCTGTACGTGACTTACGTAACATAATGACGAAAACTTTCTTGGAGTCGCTTATCTCTATTCGTACTTTGAACTTTGCAAGACCTCACCTATTCCACCATTTTGCAATTACGAAGTGACGTCATTGTACTTGTACCTTCGGGAATTTCCTAAACGTCACCAACAATCTATATTTTAGTGATGTGGGGCGATAGATTATTAATAATAGGTCTACCGGAAAGTTCTGTTCGTTTCTATTACAAGTTTTGACACGTAAGCACAAGTTTATTTGGTGCATGTTCGGTTTTATATTTTTATCGCTTATTGTATACATACTGACGTAGTAAATTAACTGTAATTAGTTAATTCACATTAGTCTTAAGTGTAAAACGATAGTGTAACCAGGGCTACCTACTGATAAAATTCATCTACGCCACTGTACGAATGTCAACAATGGAGAAATGCTACAGAAGCATGTAGAAATTTATTGAAATTGTTTGGTGAAGGTACAGTTTCTGATAGAACATGCAGAAGATAGTACAAAAAATTTTAAACAGGTGATTTCAAACTTTCTGATATGCCACGTTCTGGTCGACCGTCTTTGATCGACGACGATGTTTTTAAGGCGATGTTGGAGCAAGATACTTTTCTGACAACATTGGAGATAGCAGAAAGGCTTAGTTCAGCTCAGCAAATAATTTCGGACCATATTCGGAAGGTAGGATTGGTGTGGAAATATTCAAGATGGGTGCCAAATGAATTTTCTTTTATTCCAAAAACGGACAGAACTTTCCGGTAGACTAATATAAAATATTAAGCATTAGGCGCCTTTTCCTGGCTAGTAAATGCGCTGGTAATGTAAATATTTTACTGTATTAAATTATTTGTTAAATCGGTCTCCACATTAGAAAGGCAACCTAATGATTTTTTTTCTCTAAAGCGAAGAAATTTGGCACAGATAAAGTTTATATGGAGGAGAAGTGCAGAAAGCTATTTCTTTTCCCTATAATTCATTAGAAATATATTAAATTAATTAAAATAAACGTTACACACACTACTACTCGAATAATACACAACATACACATTTACACCCTTATTTGCGCTTTTCATCATACATACATACCTTATTTACGCTTTTGTTTTACGTCTGGTAAATACCGTTAAGGTTAATTTTGTAATAATGTAATATTTATGTTCATAATATACATTAGTAAATACATACTTAAATGACTAATTAATGAATAATATGTAAATAATAATATCATACAATTATTAATAACATGTGTTTAATAAATTAACATTAATTGTCTAATTTTTGTTGGTCATAGTGAATGTAAAAATTGACAATAAATTAACAAAACTGTATGTAGTGTTCAAAAAATGTGATGTCGTAACATGGGTTACGAAAGGAATTTTCAATTCAGGTTTTGCAATGCAAAACATTTTGAAGGTTTACAGTGATGCTGTTCAAAGTGATGTAGAAAAAGGCAAATTAACCGAGTAACCATGATGAAACCCTTGATTATAGAGGTTATGATAAAGTTCAAACTTAAAAACTGAATGAATTATTGTCAAATGTCGACCCCTAGAAGACAACTAGTATTTTTGAATTGAAACTTCTTTCTCATGAGAGTAACTCTAACTCATGAGGGTAAAATTTTTACGGATGAAATGGAAATTAGCGTCACGAAGATGTGAAACGTTTTTATAATACTTACATTTTTAAATTCGTGATATCTTTCGAATGGAATGTCCGAATTGAATAATTCAAAAAGTTATATAAAGACATTGAAGCTATCCGTGCAGGGGTGGAAAAAGAATACTAACCTCTGCGGCCGGGGTCGGCCTGTCGTAAAAGGCGACAAAACAACCCACCCTAGCTACGTGGTAGGGCCCCAAGCCCGTCGGGATGGCGACCACCTTTGGTCTTAAGTATGCCGCCATAATAACCTTGTGTTGTGTTCCGGCATTAGTGACTCAAGTTCCTGTACCCTTACGGGACAGCAGCGTGTTCGCGATGACACTGGCGTTGCAAACACCCATAGGCGAGTGTAATTGCTAAATTCTAAGCGGGCCGTCAACCTGTCTGCTGTCCTACAGCAATAAAAAAAAGCAGTCTTGAATATTAAGTAATTTATTTTGATAAGGATTAATATAAAGATACAAATAAAGAGCCTTTTCTGGCGGCAGCATTTCAATTAAATTTTTAAAATAAAATAACACTTATTGTGCTATAACTATAATAGTCAGACATATGCTGTCGCGACATTTTTTGTAAATAATGATGTGTTCTGCAAAGTTGTAGTACATTATTTTATTCTATCATTAATAGTTTTCGCAGCGCACGCGATGTAAAGAATATTTTAGGTATTTTTTTACACCTTGGGTTACATTATTTGAGTTTTAGTAAAGATCCTTAATTTTGTTGAAAATGTAATATAGTCTATGTCCCCCGGGGATAATGTAGCTTCCCAACAGTGAAAGAATTTTTCAAATCAGTTCAGTAGTTTCGGAGCCTATTCAATGCAAACAAACAAACAATCAAATCATTCCTCTTTATAATATTTATAATCCTTACTTTATCTCGACGTATGTCGGGTTTTCATGAATACCCCGTCCCGTAGCCCACGGGAAGAGAGATATTCATATCCCCCCTAACTATTTAGCACGGTGAGTGAGTGTTGTGTTCTTCTCCCTCTCCCTCTGCTTCCTTCCTGATGTGCGTTTGGCGTATGTGCATCTTGGTTGGGGGTTTGTGGTGGTCTGCTGTTGTGTGATTGTGTGATTCGCGGTCTACCGCGGTCTACCCCACAAGGGGGTAGACCCCTCCCTCTGCTTCTTTTTACAGGTTGTGTGTGTGATGTTATGTATTATTATTATTATATTATTATTATATTATAATATAATATATTATTATACCAAACATTTCCATTCGAAGCGCAGTCCATTTATTAAACGTGGATTACCTACAGAAATCTATAAGGCACCGATTCATGGCTGCCTAGAGTTAACATGTGTACTTTGTAAGCACACACTTTTTTAATTCCTTAAAACTATAATTTATTATTTGGTCATAGATAAAAATACTTTTTGGTTCAATCAATCAATTTTAATTCTGACATTTTGAAACAACGTAACTTCTAGATTTTTTATCTTGAAATCATAAAACTACAATATGGTTCTACTGTCAGCAAAGAACATGGGGAAACATTTCGGCGAGTTGGCTACCGTGCGTGGTATTCTCTATTTCAAACTCTCTCCCCACGAGATAAAGCCTTTCGCCGGAGCAATAACTAAGGGTCTGCCTAACTTCGTCCCACGTACTACCAGCACTATACTGTATTGGTTGCCTACTTTCATAGCAGGTGAGAGATAAAGGAGACCGACTGGAGGTGGTAAACATGATTTTTTTAAAGTGAAAACTTCTTTAGCGGTGTTATGCACTCTTTTTGTGATGGGTAAAAAATGTTAAACTCGCGTCAGGTCACGTGTCCTGATCGAAAAGTCGTAAGATTCGTAAGAGAAGAGTTTTGCTCCAGTAATACCAACCTTATTTATTTATATATTTATTGTTTATTTTACAATGTAAATTAAATGATCGCATTGCATTACTTATACATATCTATTCGAATTGTTAATGACCAATTCAAACTTTAACTCTTGATCATAAACACTTCTTTCATCATCATCATCATTTCAGCCGGAAGACGCCCACTGCTGGACAAAGGCCTCCCCCAAAGATCTCCACGATGATCGGTCCTGCGCTGCCCTCATCCAACCTATCCCGGCGATCTTGACCAGATCATCGGTCCATCTTGTGGGGGGCCTACCAACACTGCGTCTTCCGGTACGCGGTCGCCATTCGAGGACTTTTCTGCCCCAACGGCCATCAGTCCTTCGAGCTATGTGCCCAGCCCACTGCCACTTCAGTTTTGCAATCATCCGGGCTATGTCGGTTACTTTGGTTCTCCTGCGAATCTCCTCATTTCTGATTCGATCTCGCAGGGAAACTCCGAGCATAGCCCTCTCCATTGCTCTCTGAGCGACCATGAGCTTTCTCATAAGGCCCATAGTTAGCGACCACGTCTGCGTTCCGTATGTCATCACTGGCAACACACATTGGTTAAAAACCTTCGTCTTGAGACACTGCGGTATTTGGGACGAAAAGATTTTACGGAGCTTCCCGAACGCTGCCCATCCGAGTTGGATTCGACGAGTGACCTCTTTCGCGAAATTGGACCTGCCTAACTGGATCGTTTGACCCAAGTAGACGTATTCGTCAACAATTTCGAAAGTACAGTTCCCAACTGTTACGGGGGTAGGTGCGACATGGACATTAGACATGATCTTCGTCTTGTCCATGTTCATTTTGAGACCTACTCCTTGGGAAGCTGTATTGAGGCCATCAAGCATATGGCTTAAGTCTTCCATGGTTTCAGCCATGATTACGATATCATCTGCGAATCTAAGGTGAGTGATGTACTCACCGTTAATGTTGATGCCCAGTCCGTTCCAGTCCAGAAGCTTGAAGACATCTTCCAACGCAGCAGTGAACAGCATCGGCGATATGACATCGCCTTGTCTGACTCCCCGCTGCAGTCGGATAGGCTTCGAGTTCTGATCCTGGAGACGGACTGACATGGTGGCGTTTTCATACAAACACTTCAACGCTTTGATGTATCGATAATCAATGTGGCACCTCTGGAGAGACTGAAGCACCGCCCAGGTCTCGATCGAATCAAAGGCTTTCTCATAGTCCACGAACGCCAAGCATAGTGGCTGGTTATACTCCTCCGTCTTCTGTATAACCTGCCGCAGCGTATGTATGTGGTCTATGGTGCTAAAACCTTTTCGGAATCCGGCTTGTTCGGGAGGCTGGAAGTCGTCAAATCTGCGCGCGAGACGATTCGTGATGACCCTTGAAAACAGCTTGTAAACATGGCTCAGAAGTGATATCGGTCTAAAGTTCTTCAAAAGGGTTTTGTCGCCCTTTTTGAAGAACAGCACCACTATACTTCCGTGCCAGGCCTGCGGCGTTTTGCCATCGAGGATGACGGAATTAAATAGCTTCTGGAGGATTTTAAGCACAGGAGTACCACCAGCTCTCAGAAGCTCGGCTGTAATTCCATCATCACCCGGCGCCTTGTTGTTTTTAAGCTGTTTAAGGGCCACACTAATCTCGTACAGACTGACGTCTGGGATATCTACGGTGTAGTGTCGGGTTAATTTGGCTCTTGGGTCTTTAGCCTTGTTGTTAACAGGTGCCCGTGTGGTCGTGTATAGCTGTCCGTAGAACTTCTCGACTTCCCTCAAAAGTTCGGGTTTAGACGAAACGACCCTGCCGTCGTCGGTCTTCAGCTTCGTCAGTTGGCTCTGCCCAATAGACAAGTCTCGTGCGAATACTTTAGAGCCCTTGTTACGCTCTATAGCCGCCTTTACACAGTCTGTGTTATGGCGGCGGATATCGCGAGTCAAGGACTTGGAGATCTGTCTATTTAGCTGCCTATACTGGGAAGCATCGTCCGGGGACTGAAGGGTCATTTGACGTCTCACATCCATCAATTTGAGAGTAGAATCTGAGATTTTTCCAGTTCTTTTTGAACGGCTGGCCTTGAAGAATTTAGACCCGGCTGTTTGAACAGCTTCCACGAACCTGTTATTATACTCGTCCACGTCAACGCAGTCACCGAGGCATTCGAAGCGGTTTTGCAATTCGAGTTGAAAGTTTACCGGGTTTTGGATCTGTATGGGTGCAGGTCGGAGCGTAGACTTCACCAGTCGAGACCTCTCCAATTTTGGATTGATATTCAATGTGCCTCTTACTAAGCGGTGATCACTCCCAGTTTTCACCGAATTGATCACAGAGACATCATTGAATATCTGTCTTTTGGTCGACATAATGAAGTCAATCTCATTTTTGGTGGCACCATCGGGACTAATCCAAGTCCATTTGCGTTGTTCTGGCTTCATGAAGAAGGAGTTCATCATATACAGGTCCTCCTTCTCCATGAAGTCGGCCAGCATCTGGCCTCGGGTGTTCCGATTTCCGAACCCAAATTGCCCCACTCTCAACTCATCGCCGCTACGTTTCCCCAATTTTGCGTTGAAGTCTCCCATGACAACGTTAAAGTGGGTTTTAGAAGTGTGGATGGCTGTTGAGATGTCCTCATACATGGCTTCCACCTCCTCGTCAGGATGTGTCGAAGTCGGAGCGTAAACCTGAATGACCTTCAACGAATACCGTTTGGTAATTTTGAGTATTAGGTACGCTACCCTAGTCGAAACACTCCCCACCTCAGTAACGTTGTTCACAAGAGACTTGTGAACGAGAAACCCGACACCACCTTGGGACAGTTGGTCGCCCTCCCGGAAGTAGAGCAGATTTCCGGAATTTAGGATTATTGAGTCCTCTCCCTGTCTTCGGACTTCAGATAACCCCACAACATCCCATCGCAGTCTGCTCAAAACTTCCTCCAGTTCCTCCAACTTCTCGTTGGTCCGCAGTGTCTTGACATTGTATGTTGCCAGGGCCAAAGGTCGTCGTTCTTGGTAGCGAATCCGAACCCGGGGATTCTTCGCACCCCCTGCCCCGTCGCTTATGTGGCTGCTACCGTGACCACCACGAACGGGGCCGCCGGGGACTAGGGGCCGGGGCCTGTGTGTATCTGTCATTTTAGGGGGGGGTTTTGCCATAATCGCCACGCTTGGCAGGCGGGTTGGCGATCGCAGTATTCGCAGTTGGTGATGCTCTCACGGAAAGATGCTGCTGCCCATCCTCCGTTCTTTCTATCCCTTAGTCGTCTCTTACGACACCCACGGGAGGAGATGGGGTGGTGCTATTCTGGTGCGACACCACACACTACAACAGTGACAATAAAAGGTAGTAATTAATGGGCAACTACAACATAGTTTACAAAGTATTCCAATTTCACACAACTATTTTTAAACTCTACACATATATATGAGCGACACCAATAAAAAATTCCAATAAACTAAAATAAACGATAATGATCCATTATAATACATGATAATGACAGTTTGATTTGTATTATCTTTATAAACACTATTATTAATGGAGTATGTTTTATAATAACTTATCTAAATTGTAGTATAGTCTTGAAATGGGTTATATTTTCAGATTTCAAACGTTCAATCACACATAATTATTAAAATAAGTAGTAAACGATGCGCTAGTTTTTTATATATAGCATAAAGATAAGATCTGCTGATCTCCATTTATGAAAATCTTCTTCCTCCTGCCCTTATCCTACATTATATAGGGTCAGCACAACATGTTGCATGTTGCAATAGTTATGGCTTAGTTTTTACAACCGCCCGCTTGCCTGACGTTAAGCCCTTTTTGGGGAAAAAAAATCAGTCATCCTTTTTATTTAAATTATTTTCTGGTTTCACATTGAAAGTAGGAAACGAAATTTCGTTGTTAGTCATCTAACATATCCTCAAGCTACACTTTTATTGGTTTCTTCTTGAACAAACAACATCCGAGTGTTGGTTTGGATGTGCAGGGTGACACTTTTGCTGGGTCGCCGACTTTTACGGGGTCCGTGCACAATCACATTCGACAACTATGTCACGAGAGCTTCTAAATAGGAAATTCGCAGTGTCAAGCGTCTTCGATTGCTCTTAGTCCTGCATTTCATTGCGCTTGAATGCAGAAACAGGCAGCTTGCGCAGGTGCTTGCGCACAATCTTCTTATAATTTAGTGGTGGATCACAGCAATCTTCCTCTTAGAAAATTAGAGGCCTTGAAACACGCAGCTTTTTCACAATAATACATAACCTTCGGCAAAGGACATCGTGGCAAGCAGGGATAGTACATAGGTGGATCTTCATAGCACGTTTTTGTACAAGGGGCCACTAACATCATACATACTGCAAATTGTTCGCAGTCTTTAGGATAAAAGCACGTCATTTTTAATTAGATTTTACTTCTTATTCTTCTGTAAATTTTATATAATAATAAATAAATTTCCACTAGAATTTTGATAATTTTGACGGAATTTTGACTTAACACTTCTTTATAAACCGAAAATAATAATCTAATAGCTCGACGATACAATTCACAAGTTACTTAGTTTTCACTTCTATCGGCAGTCCCTAAAGACTGCCCCACATGTTTTTAAGCTATTGCATAGCTTTTATCGCGGGCTTTGAGCGCGGCGACTGAATCAAGAAATTCCGTAACGAAAAAAAACCTAACACCCCCCACTCCGCCTACCATGTAGCTCGGCCGAGCGTTCGCTTAACGTGTATGTATATGGTATTTCAACTATCGTTTTTTTCTAAAGTATCGATGTTTTCTATCGATATTTTTAGGACAAGATATATCGATACTCGATAATAAAAACATTGATATCGTAACTTCGATAGTTTTAGTTTTTTATTATCAAGTATCGATATATCTTGTCCAAAAATATTGATAGAAAACATCACAAACGCCTAAGGATGCTTGCGCGCCAGGGTCACCGCTAATCTGCGTAGGGGATCTAGAACCTGAGTCACTAATGCCAGAATTACAGTTATTTTTGCGGTTTTTGAGAGATTAGTTGCCACTTTGTCGGACTTGAAGCCCTACCTTCTAGATGGGTTTGTTTTGTCACCTTTTACAACCGGCCACAGGGGTTAGTATTCTTACTCCATTCCTATATGGAGGAATCTGCATCTGCTTTCTTATACATTGTAATTTTTTTTTATTGCTGTAGGACAGCAGACTGACGCAGCTGACGGCAGGCTTAGGATTTAGCAATTACCGCCTATGGGTGTTTGCTACGCCAGTGGCATCGCGAACACGCTGCTTATGGGATAAGGGTACTAGTACCACTGGTCAGTATTTCTCTTATATAAACTAATAACGTACAATAATGTCCTACGGCTATGCTTGGGCCTTCCCCTTGAGGGAAAGGGCAGTATATTCGCTACGTTAGTCACAGTTTTTCTCACGATGTTTTCCTTCTTCGTCGATACGTGGCAATGGCCACAAAACTACCTTTGTTTTTGTTCCAGAGGAGGAAAAATGCCCATAGACACTGCCTGCTGCGCGGGGTCACAGCAGGTGCGTGTGGGGCTCGTACCCACTAAAAAACTCTAATTCGAGGTGCCGGGAAATGACGCGAGCGGACTACCACCACCCCAGATAGCGTTCCTCACAGTGGACGTGGGTCTCACTGCAGAAAACGAATACCGCGTCTAGTACCTGGTCACGTTTCTGTTTTCTTCATCCCACGTAGGGTGGGCAAGTGTGCGGAGCCCCAACACACTTTACCACCGAGGCTAATTGCAGGCAGCTTAACCATACCCAGAGGTAGCTGCCCACAATCTCGCACTACGGTGGACAATGATCGTTCGCCGACCTCCGACAACGAGTGCCCCTACGTGGCCGCGAGGGGCGTAAGCCCAGCCGCTCTCGTCCCCGTTCCGTCGCCTCCTTTGTAGACATGACTATGTTGCAAAAAGAGGCGACGGCATCCGGCAGCACTCCACCTTTGCTTCTATAACAGCCGGGAGTAATAGGTCAGCTCCATTAACGGTGACGATGATTTGGCGCTGGTCGTTCCACTCAGGACACACCTGAAGGGTATATAGTGCTGTGTCCTCGTCACCAGTGCTATAGTGTTGACATTCTGCCATAGTTTCCTATAGATAGGATACAGGTAATTCCCGAAGCATCCATGCCCCGTGAAGACCTGTGTCAATTGGAACGACAGTGTGCCATGGCTCCTGTCTATCCAGGTTCGCAGAGCAGGCCTCATCGCTTCTATGAAGCGGTGGCCTGCATTGGGGTGCTCTAGGTATCCACTGCTAGATTCCTGTGGAGCTCGGCTCTTCGCACCTCCAGCGTACGAAGTGTTGGTCTTTCATCCCGCAGAAGGGCGTTTTTGCGCCAGAAATATAAGGTGGCAATAAACCTCGTCTCTAGATCCCATGGCGGGGATTAAGCTAAGATGGAAGGCGCTTCAAAGGAGATCGTACGATACCCCTTTGCTTCTCTAACGGCTAGAGCCCGCTGCGGTCTGTAAAGTAGAATTTGTCCTCTAGCCGTCAGATGCTCTGCCCAGATTGGAGAGTCAATGGCCCCATACAGGGCCATTAACTGTACGATCCCTCCGAAGAGTTTTCGGCACACCATATTTGGCCCCCGATATTGGGCAGCAACCGAGATTGAGCTCTGGCTCTGCCCTCTTAAGTCGGGGGGCCAGCCGTTCGAAATGTGCCGAAAAGTTCCATCGGCTATCGAGGACAAGTCCCAGGTATTTCATTGTCGACTCGACGCCGATGCGAACGCCCCCTATTATTAGGTTCAGTCCTCCTGGTGGTCTGCGCCGAGGGCTGTGAAGCCACAAAACTATCCAAGCAGTACATGCGATCTGAAGATTGGAACTTGAGATCTTAAGATTGGTCTCCATACTACAAGACTACGTACCTACAACCAAATAACAATGTTAAGTATTTTTAAAAGGTTGAAAGCCGAACTTCTTTAATTGACCTTGACACTTGAGTACCTTTATGGGACAGTCATAAACCTCCTTGCAGGGGCGGAGTAAGAATACTGACCCCTACAGCCAAGAGTAGCCTATTGTAAAAAGCTAATAAGGTTTAAGGCGCTAAACCCACCTAGATGGAAAATTGCATTGTGTTCTGACATTAGTGATGCAGGTACCAGTACCTTGTGGACAGCAGCCTGTTCGCGGCTGTTCTACCGTCGCAAAGATGAATAGGCGATGGTAACTGCTTACTATTTAGTGAGCCGTCAGCCTGTCTGCTGTTTATAGCTGCTTTCCACCTGATATAAGCGTTATAATGTTTAATAAGAATAAGATCTACATTAGAATGATCTTTAATCAGATAATATGTATGTTTCGCTTCTGAATCTTCAACGATAAATTGATTTTCTATATTTGTCTCTGTCGCACTCATATATATACCGATATTAATCGATCAGCACTAACGTGAGAGATATAGTTTTAACCGTGCACGTAAACATCATGGCGGCCGATTTTGTTCGATCCGTATTGAACGTGTTATAAATTGGAGGACTATTTTGCTTTATTGAACACTTCCGTCGTCTTTATTAACATCATTTTTGTATCGATCATACTTATTCGCTTCCACGGTTTTCCAAAAGGATAAAACATTCACTTATTAAAAGACACTATAATAAAATAAAATTACATCTATACAAATAAATAAAATTGGAGGGTCTGTTTGTATTATTAAAATAACCGCTTTTTACTAAGTGCATTCGGACGTATACACGGTACATATACCAAAACAACATTTTTTACAATTTTTTGTCTATCTGTCTGTTTGTTCCGGCTAATCTCTGAAATGGCTTCACCGATTTTGACGGGACTTTCACTGGCAGATAGATGATGAATCAAGGAGTAACTTAGGCTACTTTTAATTTAGAAAAAAAAAATAGATTTTGTTAAAAATGATAAGTTTCGGAAATTTTATATTCCAATTTAAGTTGACCTCAGATTTATGTCATCAATCATACGAAATAGGTTTCAGCTTAGGCTGGACATTGTAGGTTGAACTTCCAATTTTAGTTAACCTCAGATTTATGTCATCAATCATATGAAATAGGGTTTACTAGCTTAGGCTGGACTTTGTAGGTTCGAACGTACCTACATATTCCGGAGGCGCATGGCGTAACAGTTGCATTCAATAATACTGAATGTTTGCATATTTCATTTATATTTTAGGGTTTATAGGGTTTGTAATACAAAATAAACCATAAGATATAACCAAAAAAAAACGTAACGAGGTCATTAGTAGATTTTACTCTCACATTTTTCTCATACCGGGCGCCTTATATATGAAAATCGATTCTTAAGGAGTAAATTCCAAAAATTCTACCCAAAGTCACTATTCCACGCGGACGGAGTCGCGGGCACAGCTAGTAATAAATAAAATGATAGGGGTCTGCAGTTGTGCGTGCATCACAGCAAACCTACTATATAGATATCAATTAAATTTTCTAAGTATTATTTCCTAGACACTAGGCCCTTATCTAAAAAAAAATAATATTGAGATATCTCATTTAATATAAAGTTATTAAAGTTTTAAGAAACATGTCTTTCCGTGGAGAAGAGGGGCAAGCGGTGTAGCGCGCATGCGTACGAAGTCGCCGGTATCAGCTAGTGTAATATAACCCGATTTTGTGCAGTTCACCATTTTGTAATATATATAATAATAATTAAAAGTTGCGACTACCCTCATTTTAAAATGTAAATTATTCATTTGTTTATTAAGATTTTTTTTATTGCTGATGAACAGCAGACAGGCTGACGGTCCGCTTAATAAAGCAGTTACCATCGGCTATACATGTTACAACGCTAGGGGCACACACTGCTGTTCTATAGCGGTACTACCCTAGAGTTGCAAACATGTATAGGCGGTGCTAATTGCTTTATTAAGTGGGCCGTCAGGTTGCCCGCTGTTCCCCAGTAATAAAAAAAATTGGTTTGCCTTTCGGCAAAGGCCTCCTCCAACTCTTTCCACTGTTTTCTTTCAACCGCTACTCTTATCTAAAGGGGTCCTAGGGTCATCTTGAGGTCTGCTGCATTTACTCGATTTAACAGATGAGATGTTATAGGTATCTAACAAATATATGACCTTGGCCTATGTTGCAGGTTACCTGACCTACATTGGAGTGGAAGAAGGCTATCGTATGTCAAAGAGGAAGAATCCTAAAGACTATATCAATGACGAATAAAGTATATATACAGGCTGACTTTGAAAAACCCGTCCAAAATTTTTTTACGCACTAAACATTATTTAAAGAACCCATTTTTGCAAAAAAAATTGTATGTCAAATTTTCACCACAAAATATTTCATATAGGATCATTAATTCAATCGTACAGAATAATCATATGGTGCAAACAGCGTATGTTAACCTGTTATTACCTGTTTCTGTCACACCTGCGTAAATGAGTAGTGCGTATTCGCTCGCCCGGTGCAATGCCGCCGTCCTCGGCCTTTTACTAGGTCAGATGGAGAGGTCATTGACACTCTCGCGCCGTATTATGTAAATTACGAGTTCTTTGAATGACTTTGTGATGCTGATTACTCAACATTTTTGTACTGTGATACAAAACTAAAATACATGTTTCTTATAACTTTTACTAAAGATCCTTCTGTGTGAATTTGGACGGATTTGTCAGTCACCCTGTATATTTCCTGAAAAATTATCTCTTTCTTTTTCTCTCCTCTTAAGACCTCTATAGTGCAGCGCGTTCACATTTCCCAAGTCTAGGTTATATGTGTAATACATATTTATACAATGAACCTTGATGAACCTTGCCAAATTCGGACAAAATAGCGAGATTGAGTACCGCATCCGCCTAGGCTGGGGTGCTTTTGGCAAACTGTCCGCAGTGTTCAAGTGCACAAGCATTCCCATTAATCTCAAGTGTCGGACCTTTGAACAATGCGTCCTACCAGTCATGGTCTACGGAGCCGAGTCATGGACGCTAACAAAGCAGGTGATACACAAGCTCCAAGTCACCCAAAGAGCCATGGAACGGGCTATGTTAGGTATCTCTCGATGATCGAATCAGGAACACAGAGATCCGGAAGAGAACGAAATTGTTCGACACAGCCCATGTGATTGCTAGCAGAAAATGGAAGTGGGCTGGCCATATATGCCGTATACAGGACAACAGGTGGAGTAGTCGGGTGCTTGAGTGGAGGCCTAGAGTAGGGCATAGAAATGTAGGCAGGCAACCGATGCGTTGGCTCGATGACCTTGTTAGAGTGGACGGTAAGGATTGGATGCGTAGGGCGCAAAACCGGGAAGAATGGCGTGCATTAGAAGAGACCAACACTCGGCATTGGGTGGTGAGGGGTTGAAAAAGAAGAAGAAGAAGAGACATATTTATTTAAAAACATATATAAATAGAATATCAGTCGTCTAGTATCCATAACACAAGTGCTATACTTGCTTTGGGCCTAGATGGCCCTGATTGAATTGTTCTAATATATTTATTATTATTTAATTTAAAAAAATGTATTATTGAAGTAAGCCAGTAAGAACTAGTAATGAATTGCCTCGATCGAGACATGTCAGTGCATGTCACCGTGGGATTCAAACCCTTGACCTTTGAGTTCATCTCCGAGTTGGCTACCACGTTAACACCTTCATGATAATAACAAAGTTAAAGAGAGGACATCTTTGTATTTAATTAATATATATTAAACAATAATTGTTTTCGATTTATAAAGGTCAATAATGCAGATATAAATTATTATTGCATAAACAGGTCTATCTACATATATATTTGTAACTAAGCTAGCAAATTTAAATAGATGGCGTTGAGATGCAGGTAAGAATACTAACCTAAACGTAACGTAAAAGGCGACAAGACAACCGTGGTAGGCCTCAAGTCCGTTTGGATTGCAACCACCCTTGGTCTTAAGTATGCCGCCATAATAACCTTGTGTTCCGGTATTAGTGACCAAGGTTCCTGTATCCCTATGGGACAGCAGCGTGTTCACGGTGCCCCTACCGTTGCAAACATCTATAGACTATGTTAACTATATACTATTAAGTTGGCCGTCAGCCTGTCTTTTTTTATTACTGTAGGACAGTAGACAGACTGACGGCCCACTAAGAATTTAGCAGTAACCGTTGCCTATGGGTGTTTGCAACGCCAGAGGCATCGCGAACACACTGCTCTCCGGGTACAGGAACTTGAGTCACTAATGCCGGAACACAACACAAAGTTATTATGGCGGCATACTTAAGATCAAAAGTGATCGCCATCCAGATGGACTTGGAGCCCTACTGCGTAGCGAGGGAGGGTTGTTTTGTCGCCTTTTACGACAGGCCGACTCCGGCCGCAGAGGTCAGTGGTCCTGTTCCTCAGTAAAAAAAAATACTGTTCAAAAACCCGCCAGAATGGCGCTAGTCCAGATAATATATAGGTATAAATATAAAAATCTCTTGCGACTCAGTCAGTAAGTAGCAGTACATACAGTATTGAAAACCACAACTTTCAGCGTAGTCTAAAATGATTTGGTAAATATAACAAAAAAACTGTATGTGTCAGCTCCGACGCACGACTGGAGTTTACTACTTAAGTACGATTGTCTAAACATACGCAAAAAGAGTTTATTTAACTGAAAAAAGATTAATACCATATGAAAGGGTAAATTAACAAATTAATGAAAATAATAGATATACATATATAAAAAAGTTTTAAAACAGTTTTAAGTTCAACCTAATTACAACTATGGCACCTAGTAATAAAGTCACAAATCTCCAAAACATTATCTAATAATACTTACGATCATTCGTCATATAAAATGAGCAAAGCAATAAATTACTCTTGTCACTTACAAATGAAAAGACGTATGTTAAACAACATTTAATGTGAAATCAATCTTAAGTTGTAACAAATAAAGTAATTTTTGTCTTGCGCACCAAAAACGTAACGAGGTCATTCATTAGTAGATTTTACTCTCACATTTTTCTCATACCGGGCGTCTTATATATGAAAATCGATTTTTAAGGAGTAAACTCCAAAAATGGTATTGCGGCGCCGCCTAAACGCATTTCCATGGATACTATACACAGTTTTCCTGCCTGCCCTCAATATCACAGGAAGAGTTTATACTTACGAATAAGTGTAAGGTCCTACTTCTTCAACCTTTAGCTTGATGGAGGAGTTGTATTTCGCGTTCTCCCAGTTCGTGTAATTGAATAAAAAGACCCGCATTAAAGGGTTCACGGTCGGGTGCTTCCACATCGAGTAGGCTATGGAATTGTTTCTTATCACCATGTTCTGGAAAAGACGATACGCATTAGGATTCGGTAAGTACGTTTTAAAACTGTACCCTAACAGTGCCGCGTTAGAAATCCGGAGGGAATGTATGTGGGCATGTGGGGTTCTTCCACCCTTGCGACCTCTCAGGGGGCTAGAAAAGGATAGCCAGGGTGATTGTGGCGGCATACACACTAAAAATCCCGGTCGTTATTTAGAGTTACTAGGTCTTGTAAATTAGATATACGTCCAGATAAGAAAAACTATTTGCAAAATATGTTGTCTTCTATCGTATATCTTTATCTATCGTATATATATATATATATATATATATATATATATATATATATATATATATATATATATATATATATATATATATATATATATATATATATATATATATATATATATATATATATATATATATATATATATATATATATATATATATATATATATATATATATATATATAATTGGAATCTCGGAATTGGCTCCAACAATTTTCATAAAATTTAGTATACGGGGGGTTTCGGGGGCGATAAATCGATCTAGCTAAGAATCATTTCTAGAAAATGTCAAAAGGTGGCGTTTGAGTAGTCCCAATTTAAACTGAAAAATGACTCTTCCTGACATCTATCGGCGAATTATAATACTATTTTTTTTAATTGCTTTAACGACACAACAACACTAAAGCTATTCCAGCAGATGGCGTTGTTAAGTAACACGAAGTCAATGAGTGTTTGCTTTGAAGTTAGACTAAGAAAATCAATTGTTAATTTACAAAAAACCCAATTTATAAAAAAAATACCGAATCCGGATATTGGAAATTAAATCCACAACTCACTATCCGTGTTAATCTCATATATAAAATTCTCGTGTCACAATGTTCGTTCCCGTACTCCTCCGAAACGGCTTGACCGATTCTCATGAAATTTTGTGAGCTTATTGAGTAGGTAGGTCTGAGAATCGGCCAACATCTATTTTTCATACCCCTTAGTGATAAGGGTTGTCCACCCTTAACATTTTTAAAAAAATGCTGCCCGAAGTCACTATTCCACGCGGACGGAGTCGCGGGCACAGCTAGTCTATACATATAACAGAAAAACTAGATAAAAAAATGAGAAGTGGTCAATGGAATCTAAAAAGTTAGCCAAAAAGCATCTACAACTAATACTTACCGATAATATAGCATCGTTGATGCTATTCGTGAAGCACAGGAATATGGTTCCAATCAAACTTAGCACGAACGTGAAGGAAAGCGTGACCAGAACTGAAACAAAGAAAGACATATTATAACTCCGTGGTCATATAATGCGGAAGGAAGATTGCCATATGACGAGGATTATACATAGAATTCTTCTTTCCATGGCCGAGGTTGCCCTGTTATTAAAGGCGACAAAATCCTTGCAGGGCCCGGAGCCCGCAGACCACCTTAGTAACTTTGTGTTGTGTCCCGGCATTAGTGACCCAGGTTCCTTTACTCCTATTGGACAGCAGCGTGTTAGCGTTGCAAACATCCATAAACGATGGTAACTACTTACTATTAAGTTAGCCTATTTGCTACTCTACAGCAATAAAAAAATGAGAGTGGATTAATATGAAAGGAGATCCAATAAAAAAATCTATTGCTACAATATTGCTCATCTATCGGGGATCGCGGGTATGATACCTGTACCTGCTATATGTATTTATTTATAAAAGTATCATCATCATCATTTCAGCTGGAAGACGCCTACTGCTGGACAAAGGCCTCCCCCAAAGATCTCCACGATGATCGGTCCTGCGCTGCCCTCTCCAACCTATTCCGACGATCTTGACCAGATCATCGGTCCGTCTTGTGGGGACTCCTACCAACATTGCGTCTTCCAGCACGCGGTCGCCATTCGAGGACTTTTCTACCCCAATGGCCTTCAGTCATTCGAGCTATGTGCCCAGCCTACTGCCACTTCAGTTTTGCAATCATCCGGGCTATGTCGGTGACTTTGGTTCTCCTGTGAATCTCCTCATTTCTGATTCGATCTCGCAGGGAAACTCCGAGCATAGCCCTCTCCATTGCCCTCTGAGCGACCATGAGCTTTCTCATAAGGCCCATAGTTAGCGACCACGTCTGCGTTAAAAGTATATCAGCTGTCTAATACCCTTAACACAACTGCTCACACCGTTCTTCATTTTGGGACTCGATGGCGCGTAATTGCATTTTGTTGTAAATGTACTCACTCATAAGTTCCGTCGTCCACACTCATGTGAGAGAGACTGCGTGTGTCAAGAAATTCAAATCTTGGCGTATGTCATAGATCAATTGAATATTAATATAATAATTAAACGAAAAAGTTAAAAATAATTCTTAACATATGAATAAAATTACTGACGAGAAAATTAATGTCACGGCTCTAAATAAATGCGTGGGGTGTTCGATATATCGTTTTGAGGATTGATATCGTTATAATTTTTTAACAATTTCATTCTGAAATGCGGAGTTTGAATACTAACCTCTGCGGCCGGAGTCGGCCTGTCGTAAAAGGCGACAAAACAACCCTCCCTAGCTACGCAGTAGGGCTCCAAGTCAGTCTGGATGGCGACCACTTTTGATCTTAAGTATGCCGCCATAATAACTTTGTGTTGTGTTCCGGCATTAGTGACCCAAGTTCCTGTACCCGGAGAGCAGTGTGTTCGCGATGCCTCTGGCCTTCAGTCTGTCTACTGTCCTACAGTAATAAAAAAAAGACAGGCTGACGGCCAACTTAATAGTATATAGTTAACATAGTCTATAGATGTTTGCAACGCTAGGGGCACCGTGAACACGTTGCTGTCCCATAGGGATACAGGAACCTTGGTCACTAATACCGGAACACAAGGTTATTATGGCGGCATACTTAAGACCAAGGGTGGTTGCAATCCAAACGGACTTGAGGCCTACCACGGTTATCTTGTCGCCTTTTACGTTACGTTTAGGTTAGTATTCTCTTTCTTGCTTTGTGTTCCGGCATTAGTGACCCAAGTTCCTGTACCCTTATGGGAGACAGCAGCGTGTTCGCGATGCCAGTGTCGTTGCAAACATCCATAGGCGACGGTAACTGCTAAATTCTAAGCGGGCTGTCAGTCTGTCTGCTGTTCTACAGCAACAAAAAAAAAGTTAGTTTAAAAATATCCTACAATGCACACCATTATTTTCAACTTTTTAGTTCGATTAGCGATAAAATGGTGTTTTTTTTTAGTTTTTTAACTATAATTTAATTGTTGTCCATTCCCAATCGGTAAATGTATAACGCCAACTTCCGGCAGTTTTATTAATTAAACGCCATCTTCCGGCAGAAGGAAAATAACGTGTTAATCGTGATGATCCTGATAAAGACTATGGGACAAAATTATTAAATTTGTGTATTGTCAGCAGATGCAAGTGTGCAAAATTTTGAATTTTTTTGATCTTTTAAAGTGGGTAAGCATAGAGACCGAAAATTCCGTAACATAAATACATGGATACATAGATACGTACAGGCCAAGTTAATATAAAAGCGTGGTAAAATACCACTATTCCTAGGTCGAATTAGATACTTATTTTACTTGTCAGTTGACTTCAACTGTGCAAGAAAAATTAATACTTACTAAAAATTTTATGTACAAAGACAGAAAAAGCAAATAAGGGGGTGTTCATTAATTACGTGAGGTGATTTTAGAGATTTTTTAAATAGTGGGATTTATTCGTGAGATTTGGCTCAACTCCCTACCCTATCCCCCAAATCTCACGTGAGATTATTCAAAATGCATGTATCTCATAAATTTTCGAAATTCTATTCGTGCAGAGCCGGAGAAAGAATAGTGATCTCTGCGGTCGGGGTCGGCCTGTCGTAAAAGGCGACCAAACAACCCAAGCTAGATGGTAGGGTTCCAAGACTGTCTGGTAGGGAACCACCTCTGGTTTTTAAATATGCGGTCGTAATAACCTTGTGTTGTGTTCTGGCATAAGTGACCACGTTCCAGTACGCGGATAGCAGCGTGTTAGTGATGCCCCTGGCGTCGCAAACACCCTTAAGCAACGGTAACTGCTAAATTCTAAGTGGGCCGTCAGCCTGTCTGCTGTCCTACAGCAATAAAAAATGCATCTGAGTTATTATAAAAAGAAAAAAAATTGCTTAATTTTTTATTTAAGGCTGGTCTATAATTTTAGTAAATCTTTTAATTGATTATATTATAAGGAAATACCATCCATATGAAGTTGGTTAAAACTGTCAACAACTGTCAAAATCAACTAACATAAAATATCGAACACAGCATCGTTCAACTTTCTTTTTGCTTGGTATCGTATAAATTCATAATTTTTACGGTGTTAATGGTATAAGAGGACAGAAATCAATAATTGTAATTTAAGTTTAGTTTTATTAAATTTATAATTTTGTAAAGAAAATCGCTTTATTTGCTTATTATATATATTTTTTCGCAATTTTAATCTGTTTCTAGCGAAAAATATTATGTGATATTTGCCGAGACCCCTTCTCCCCAAAGAGTAGATGAGATTAGACTCGACCTCCTCCCCTTTGAACACTCCATGTAATTAATGAACGCTCCTTAAGGAAAAGCTACTGACAGTCTGACGAAGTCACGGCGAATGAGGGGACTGGTAAATTCTAAGAACTCGCAACACGCACGACGCGTTTGGTCACTGGTTAAGCGTTAAAAAAGAAGTAATGAGATGTATTCTAAATTCTGGCATGAATCACACGATCTTCCTCTTTGATATAAATAAAAATGTCGCGACAGCATATGTCTAACGATTATAGTTATGCCACAATAATTGTTCTTTTATTTTAAAAATTTAATTAAAATGCCGCGCTAGAAAAGGCTCTTTATTTGTATCTTGGTATAAATCCTTATCAAAATAAATTACTTCATATTCAAGACTGCTTCAATAACTTTATATAACTTTTTGAATTATTCAATTCGGACATTCCATTCGAAAGATATCACGAGTTTAAAAATGTAAGTATTAAAAAAAACGTTTCACATCTTCATGCGCGCAAAGAAGTTTCACTTCAAATATATAGTGACAGTTCACACAGCGCCATCTAGTCCCAAACTAAATAGCATAGCATTGCGTTATGGATACTGCACAACTAATGTAATACTTATATACTTTTCTTTTGTAAATAAATACATATTATACTCGTACTTCGTGTCTTTAATGCCGGTTATTGTCCCTAAATTAACAAAATTGTTTAACGAAATAATAGAAACAGAAATAATTCCTGAAGATTGGATGAAATCGACGATAGTATTGTTGCATAAAAAAGGAGATAAAGGTGATATTGGCAATTATAGACCGATAAGTTTAATGTCTAACATATATAAAGTATTCTCAAAAATAATGCTATTTAGACTAACTAATACCCTTGATCAAAATCAGCCGAAGGAACAAGCTGGGTTCAGGAGCAATTTTTCTACTATAGACCATATTCATGTCTTACGACAGGTACTTCAAAAATACACTGAATACAATATGGTATACTACTTGGGTTTCGTAGACTTTAATAAAGCTTTCGATTCGTTAGAACATTATTATATATGGGAAGCATTACAACAACAAGGTGTCCACGGTAAGTATATACGTATACTAAAAAACATTTACGGACAAACTAGCGCCCATATAAAATTGGAGGTACCAGGCGACGAATTTCCACTAGAAAGAGGCGTCCGGCAAGGAGATCCAATATCACCAAAAATATTTTCCGCTGTTCTGGAGATGGTTTTTAGAAAACTAGAGTGGGATAATGTAGGTCTCAATGTGAATGGAGAGAAATTGAGTCACTTGAGATTTGCTGATGACTTAATACTTTTTTCTGAATGTCCAAAGATATTAGAAAAAATGTTACAACAATTATCAGATGAAAGTGCTAATGCTGGTCTCTCAATGAATATAACAAAGACGAAAGTTATGAGTAATTCCCTACAACAAGATCCTATTAGAGTTAATAATCAATCACTAGAATATGTTAATGAGTATATTTATTTAGGACAATTAATTTCACCGACAGAAACCATGCAAAAAGAAATCGAAAGAAGAGTAGCTAACACGTGGAAGAAATTTTGGTCACTGAGTGAAATAATGAAAAACAAAGAAATACCTATGCCGGATAAACGAAAAGTTTTTAATGTCTGTATTTTGCCATGTTTGACGTATGGATGCCAAACATGGGCCCTTACTGATCAGCAACAAAATAAAATAAATGTATGTCAGAATGGAATGGAAAGAAGTATATTGGGAGTGAGTAGAAGAGATAGAATAAGCTTAAATAGAATAAAAGGAAAAACCAAGTTTGAAAAAGTGCAAACAATTTGTAGAAAATTAAAATGGCGTTGGACTGGGCATATGTTAAGGGAGAAGAATATTGAGAAATGGACCAAAATTATTACCGAATGGTACCCAAGAGAAAGTAAAAGAAGTAGAGGAAGGCAATTTAAACGTTGGGAAGATGATTTTAAGAAGATAGCTGGCCCAGAATGGCTACGTATTGCAAAAAATCGGACAATTTGGAAAGCCTTAGAGGAGGCCTTTGTCGAAAGACAAGCTGTTGAAGAAATCTAACCGATTGTCGAGAAAAACTTAACTATATATTTATAATAAAAAAAAAAAAAAAATAATAATAATAATATACTATTGTAAAAAAGAAAAAACAGCAATAAAGGCTTATTTAATTTTTATTTTTATTTTATACTCGTACTTAAAAACTCAGAAACGAAACGGGAATCCAACCCGTGACCACCGTAAGCGTATGCGTTAGTCGCTACACTACGGAGGACCTCGAACATCAAATTGGTAATTAACAGTAATTACGAAAAAATAAACAAGACCACATAATTTTTTATCTTTCTAGATAAAGAGGTCAAATAATGTTTTTAACAATCAGTTTATTATTACAACATGATTTATTATTTCATGTAAATTTTGCAGTAATATTTCTTGATAATTCGGTTTTCCCCGAGCGCCATTTTGTATATTATTGACTAGCATATTGCCTCGACTTTGCGCGGATAGAAAATAAATTTATTGAAACATTTCACACAGAGCCCATCTAGTCCTAAAGTATTGCATAGCTCTTGTATTATGGCTACCAGACAACTGTAACAATGCAAGGCAGTGCACAGTATCAATTACTCTATGTATTAATTATTATAATTAATTATTATAATAATAATTAATACTTGCCGTTTCCGCCGCCTTCACTGGTCGAATAACAGAAAAAAGTAAATCGAAAAATATGAGAAGTTTTCATACGCATGTACGCTACACCGTTTGCCACTTTTCCGCGACAAGAAATAACACATCACTGAACACATAGTGCTTATAAAAATCGTTGTTTCCTAAAACTTTATGCTACCGGCACGCTATGATGGCCATTTTGACGTTGGTCCACTCCATGAAGTTTCGTATTAATTAGTATAATAATTACATTTGAAGGAGCAAATTGCTGTTCTTTATTGTCAGTAACTGCACGTCACTATTATAACTACATGAGTGGTCAAACGTCAAAACGGCCATCATAGCGTACCGGTATAGTAATAACTTTAAATTAAATGAAGATATCGCAATATTTTTTTAATACCAGTAAGTAATAATAATAGTTAATGATAAAGGCCCTTTGCATCGGGGCGGGCCTCATCTTGGTTTGTGGCGCCAGGAGGTCAGGGTTTCGTCCCGCCGGCGTCGCCTTCGTCTGCCCTAAGGCATTGAGCGGCCCCCGTGGAACAGAACGCGGCCCTCACACTAGGCAGATGTCGCCTTTAACACAAGTGCTCTCCAGCTATTTATTAATTTATGTTATATTTATTAAAACACTGTAAAAATTTTTTCTTTAGAACTGCAGACGGGCCGACGACTCACATAAAATTTAGCAGTTACTGTCGCCTATGGGTGTTTGCAACGCCAGTGGCATCGTGAACACGTTGTTCTCCCATAACGGTATAGGAACTTGGATCACTAATGCCACACAACACAAAGTTATTATGGCGGCATATATAAGACCAAAGGTGGTTGCCATCCAGATGAAAAAACTTCTATTAACTATAACACTTCTATCCGTGCAGGGGCGGAGAAAGAATATTGACCTCTACGGCTGCGGCCGGCCTGTCGTAAAAGGCAACAAAATAACCCACCCTAGCTACGTGGTAGGGCTCTAAGCCCGCCTGGATGGCAACCACCCTTCGATAAGTATGCCGCAATAGTAGCCTTGTGTTGTGTGTCGGCATTAGTGACCCAGGTTCGTGTACCACTACGGGACAGCAGTGTCTTCATGAAACATCCTCAATCGACGGTAACTGCTTACTATTAAGTGGACCACCATGTTTGCTGTTCCTCCGCAACAAAAAATAATATTAGTATAGACTGTTAGTTTTTTTGGAGTTTACTCCTTAAGAATCGATTTTCATATACCTAGTCAGGTCATAAATTCTGTCACATGTTTAATGTAAAATAATTGTAACAAGTTTATTAATTATGTAACCATTCATATACCAAAATGAACTTAACAAAACATAGATTCTTATGACATTAAAGTTTATTCAAAATGACCTCCGTGATTTTGAATACAAGCCTTCAATCTGCGCGGCCAGTTGTCTATCGCAGCACGAACGAGGTCCATGTCAATATCGGCGGCTGCCTTAATCAAGGATGTCTTGAGTGACTCCAAATTGGGATGAGGCTTTGAGCACGCCTTTTCCTCCAAGTGTTGCCATATCTTGTAATCTAACAGATTCAAATCTGGACTGGAGGAGGGCCAGTCTTCGTGCCGGATGAAGTCGATTTCACGCGCCGCCAGCCAGTCTTGTGTGCTCTTCGCTCTATGAGCTGGCGCCGAATCTTGTTGGAATACCCAGTGCCTGTTATTGAACATGGTATGAGAAACAGGTTCCACAAGGTTCGTCAGGACTGTATTTTGACACAAAAATGTACCTCTGTTAAGCCCCAATAAGAAACTCCCAACCATACCATGAGCGAGGATGGAAAATGACCTCGTTGGACACGCGGAATACGGTTGCTCGCTTCTTCACTACTGTGTGCGTACACCTTATCATTTTGTTTGTTGTAGCTCTCTTCTACGGTAAACATTTTTTCATCCGAAAAAAGAATTTCCCGATATTTTTTTCCCGCGTACCGCTTCAACAAAGCGCGGCATCTCTTCAGTCTCAGGTCCATTAGACGAGCATTCAAACGATGTCCTGTTTTTCTTCGATATGCCCGAAGCCCTAAGTCTTCATTTAACACCCTTTTCACCGTGGTTCTGCTTAACCCCATCTGAAGGGCCAACAGTTTCTGCTTACGTTTGGGATTTCTTTGAATTCGTGCCTTCACAGCTTTTATCACTGCTGGAGTCCTAACAGACCGAGGGCGACCACTTCTTGACCTGTCATCTACACTAGAGTCTTCATTGTATCGTTTGATGGTACGATAAACGAATCTTTTGGTAATATTCAAATTTTTCAGTATGTTAAAAATTTGAATTGGCGCGTAACCGCAAAGATGCAACGCAATAACTGCAACACGGTCTTCTTTAAGCGTCCACTCCATATTTAAAAATGAGTAAAATTCTAAGTTATACATTTTTATTTTCATGAACAATTCGAAATTCGAATTCAATAAACTTTTTTGTGGCCAGCATTCTAAAAGAAAAGTTTTTACTGTGTGACAATACTTATGACCTGACTAGGTATAAGGCGCCCGGTATGAGAAAAATGTGAGAGTAAAATCTACTAATGAATGACCTCGTTACGTTTTTGGTGCGCAAGGCAAAAATTACTTTATTTGTTACAACTTAAGGTTGATTTAACATTAGATGTTGTTTAACATATGTCTTTTCATTTGTAAGTGACAAGAGTAATTTATTGCTTTGCTCATTTTATATGACGAATGATCGTAAGTATTTAGATAATGTTTTGGAGATTTGTGACTTTATTACTAGGTGCCATAGTTGTAATTAGGTTGAACTTAAAACTGTTTTAAAACTTTTTTTATATATGTATATATATTATTTTCATTAATTTGTTAATTTACCCTTTCGTATGGTATTAATCTTTTTTCAGTTAAATAAACTCTTTTTGCGTATGACTACTTTTTGCGTATACTATTTAGACAATCGTACTTAAGTAGTAAACTCCAGTCGTGCGTCGGAGCTGACACACACAGTTTTTTAGCCCCTTTCCTTCCTGTTGTGACTCAGATAATATTATCTACTGCCCAAAATCTGCGTTCAATAATAATGATACTACCCACGCGTCAATTCACTATCAGGATTTTATACACGTTACTTTAAAAAAAAATTACAACGCTCTTTTTCAATAGAACCTTTGTAAGTTGACCCTCGATAAGTCGAAAACCTAAACTCAATAAAATGTTGTGTTCCCTTCCCTTCTGTAATGTATGTTGTTACCCACAGAATAAATAATTAATCCCTATTGGTATAATTGAAACTGAGAGTAGGTAATCTATTTTTTTTATTACTGTTGGACAGTAGACAGGCTGACGGCCCACTTAGAATTTAGCAGTTACGATCGCCTCCATAGGCCACCACCCATTGCAAACACCCATGTGTTTGCAACGCCAGTGGCATCGCAAACAACTGTCACATAAGGGTACATTGCATCACTAATGCCAGAACAACACAATGTTATTATGGCCTCATACTTATAGAAGGTCGCCATCCAGACGAGCTTGGGGCCCTACCACGTAGTTAGGGTGGTTTGTTTTGTCGCCTTTTACGACAGGCCGACCCCAGCCGCAGTGGTTAGTATTCTTTCTCCGCCCCTGCACAGATATTCATTCCGCTATTACAAGAGTATGCAACCAGACTTGTTTTATTCAAACTGTTTAATGTTAGATTTTACATCCTTTACAACTGGATTATTTGAAAACCAACTTTAAAAGTATACCAATCCTACTAATATTATAATCGCGGGAGTTTGTAAGAATGTATGTTTGTTACTCTTTCATGCAAAAACTACTGAATGGATTTTAACGAAACTTTACAATAATATAGCAAATACATCAGAATAACAGATAGGCTATAACTATAAATACATTGTGTGAATTGCCCTAAATATAACGATAATTGTTGAGTAAGTAAGAAAAAATTCTGCCAACTGCGAGCTATCTGGAGTG
Source organism: Malacosoma neustria (assembly GCA_963693495.1). Classification (NCBI taxonomy): domain Eukaryota; kingdom Metazoa; phylum Arthropoda; class Insecta; order Lepidoptera; family Lasiocampidae; genus Malacosoma; species Malacosoma neustria. The sequence goes on along the minus strand of OY856399.1, from coordinate 5,300,286 downwards.
GGCTGGAAAATCCGTTAAGAGTTACACATATAATTATAATGTATAACGGAAACGTTTATCTTAAATATTCCTACAAAAAACCCGCGACAGCATATATTTTATGTGTAAGCCATTATCGCCAAAATGGTGAACCATAAATACAATAAAAATTGATAATTTATTTCCAATGCACATTTGGTAGTAATAAATTGATCTTCGTATTAAAATAAATACTTAATACTATAAATGTAGCTATAACTCTGTCTGTCTGTTATGTTTTCACGTCTAAACCACTGAACTGAATTTTAATGAATTTCGGTATAACAACGTTTTCTGGGTTAGCTATACTAGCGACACGCTATGATGGCCGTTTTGACGTTTGTCCCCACTCAAGTCCCCACTGAAGTTTCGTATTAATTAGTAATTACATTTGAAGGAGCAAATTACTGTTCTATAATGTCAATAGCGACGTGCAGTTATTGACAATAAAGAACAGAAATTTGCTCCTTCAAATGTAATTACTTAATACGAAACTTCATGGAGTGGACAAACGTCAAAACGGCCATCATAGCGTGCCGGTAGTTTAGTGTACAATATTGTTTCTTATAACTGGGACTTTTATTTATCTAACACCTCTAACTGAAAATTAGTTGGAATAAATCGTAACCTCGACTTGCAGATGTTAAGATTGGAATGTTTCTTTACAAAATTAACTTAATTTGAAATCTTCTATAAGTCGATTAACTCTTTAGCCGTGCAGGGGCGGAGAAAGAATACTGACCTCTGCGGCGAGGGTCAGCCTGTCGTAAAAGGGGACAAAACAACTCACCCTAGCTACGTGGTAGGGCTCTGAGCCCGCCTGGATGGCAACCACCCTTCGATAAGTATGCCATAATAACTTTGTGTGGTGTTCCGGCACTAGTGATCCAAATTCCTGTATCCTTATAGGACAGCAGCGTGTTCACGATGCCATGCGTTGCAAATACCCATAGGCGACGGTAACTGCTAAATTCTAAGTGGGCCATCAACTGCACTGCCCACCATCGGCTGGGTGTTCATCCCCATTTCTTGGAGTCTCTTCTTTCTTGTACGAAACGGCTCTCCAGAACGTTCATGTTGCGTACTCTCATGATCTGGAACGAGCTTCCGGCTGAGGTTTTCTCAGCGCGGTATGATATGGGGTTCTTCAAAAAAGGCGTGTTAAAATTTCTTCGAGACCGGCAGCGCGTTGGTAGTGCCTCTGGTGCTGCAAACGTCCATAGGCGACGGTGACCACCTGCCAGGGTGGGCCGTTTGCCTGTCAGCTGAACTCAAGCTATAAAAAAAAAATAATAAAAACTGTCTGCTATCCTACAGCAATAAAGAAAACTCTATAAGTCGAATTTTTTAGCGTCTCTCTCCAAGTTCGTCTTATCCTCTTTAAGATCTATTGTAATAAATTAAATATACTGTGACACAGCGACATCTATATGATAACTGATATACTTTTCTTTTAGAAATACACTAGCTGACCCGGCAAACGTTGTTCTGCCATAAAAATAATAAAATGTCAAAAAATAAAAAATAAAATTTAGGGGTGGACTACCCCTAACATTTAGGGGGATGAAAAATAGATGTTGGCCGATTCTCATAGATACCGGATAAGCACAAAAAATCACTAACTCAATTTAGTTATCTGCCTACTGCCTACCCCCTAAGAACGATGGCGTGATTATTTATAGCCTATGACCATTTCTAGGTTATCATCTATCACCATACCAAATTTCATCAAAATCCGTTCAGCCGTTTAGGCGTGAAAGAGGAACAGACAGACAGACAGACAGAGTTACTTTCGCATTTATAATATTAATATGGATAGTATGGATCAATAGTAACCCACCATCCCACTGATGGGGTTTTATTGTTGAGGAACAGCAGACAGGCTGGTGGCCCACTTCATATGTAGTAAGCAGTTACCGTCGCCTATAGATATTGTCATAGAGGTATAGGAACCTGGGCCACTAATGCCGGAACACAACATAAGGTTATGGCGGCATACTTGTAGACCAAGGGTGATTGCCGTCCAGACGGGCTTGGAGCCCTACCACGTAGCTAGGGTTGTTTTGTCACCTTTTACGACAGGTGGACCCCGGTCGCAGAGGTCAGTATTCTTTCTCCGCCCCTGCACGGATATAAACTACTACGTGCTTCACTTAATTTTTATGTAGTTTAGTCGTTTTGTTCGTCTTCAATTTTGACCACATTTTACACAAATATATGTAAGTGATACGAAGTTCACCGGGTCATTTATATAAATCTATACAAATAAATAAAATTGGAGTGTCTGTTTGTAATATTAAAATAGCCGGTTTTTACTATGTGCATTTGGATGTATACACGATACAAATACTAAAACAACATTTATACAATTTTTGTCTGTCTGTCTGTTTGTTCCGGTTATTTTCTGAAACGGCTGGACCGATTTTGACGGGACTTTCACGATTTTGACGGGATTTTAGAAATAAATAATAGTTTTAGTTAAAAATTATCATTTTCGGAAATTTTAGTTATCCAATTTAAGTTTACCTCAGATTTATATCATCAATCATATGAAATAGGGTTTAACTTAGGCTGGACTTATAGGTTAGAACGCACGTATTCCGGAGGCGCATGTCGTAACAGTTGCATTCGATAACACTGACTGTTAGCATATTTCATTTATTTATATTTTAGGGTTTATGTGGTTTTTAATCCAAAATAAACCATAATATATCCAAAATATCCTGCCCAAAGTCATTATTCCACGCGGATGGAGTCGCGGGCACAACTAGTCTATTATATATATGAATGTAACTCTGTCTGTTACGTTTTCATTTTGATGAATTTCGGTAATGAAGATAGATTGGACCTTGGAGAAGTACATAGGTTTTTTTTTAATTTATATGACAGAACAACGTTTGCTTGGTCAGATAGTTCATTAATATAATAATAGTCAAGAATCTTTGTTTCATTAATCTGGTAACCAGTTGATGGTACATAGCACCCCACAAGCCGATAAAACAACCCTAACTAGGTGGTAGGACTTCAAGCCTTTCTAGATGGTAACTAATTTAAAACTTCTTGGTCCTAAAATATATAATAGTATTTGTGGTAAAATAAATTTAACTGGTTTCACTTGCTTTAAACTAAGAAAAGTGTTGACATCGTTTTTATGCAATATACCGTTTGTAGAATCTGAAAATCTCTTACGACTTAAGGTGGCTCATTACAAGTTTTCATTATTAATGCTACTACAGACATGCGCAAAACCCACAAACACACACTCACACTCACAACAATACACACGAACGCACACACATTCTCACCCACACAAAAATGGTAGTGTATAAGATATAGTTATAGTTTTATATTTTATACTAAGTACTTGTTAACAAGCAAACTTCTCATTATGCTAACTGTTTTAAAGACCGAAACGAACTCCACTGCCCTCCGCCACACAGGCTCTTAAGTGACCTAGTGCGGAGAACAGGACGTAATCATCGGTACGCTTTAATCGAAACATTTTATTTTATGTTAACTATAATACTTGTACCTTGTAAAAATATTTCTGTATTTCTGTATACAATAATAGTGCCTCTCGTCAACATCTATAGGCGACGGTAACTACTTATTGTTAAGTAGGCCGTCAGTACAGTTAACGCCTTAGCCTTGCCTCATCCATGGTATACGTCAGGATGTGAGGTATTTGGCACACGCGTCTTCTCCGTCATAGCATAGGTGTGGACGGCGGAACTTATTAGTGCATGTTACTGTGAAATGCGTTAAACACACAGCGCCATTTAGTCAAAATGAACTAGACAACTGATATTACTTGTGTGTAAATAAATACTAATATCCGTGAATCCCGTAAGATGAGAGAAATATTGTGAATTATATGAGTTGACATGACTTATTAGGGTCTTATATATTCATATATAAATGTATTTTGCCTTCGTCGATTCTACCACCGCACTACTTGCCACCAGCCGGGCGGTTATCCCCATTTCCCGGAGCCTCTTTTTTCTTGTACGAGACGGTTATCAAGAACGTTTATATGAACGTCAATAAGGCGTTATAAAAATTCTTACAGACTGTCAGCGTGTTGTTTCTGATGTAGCAAACGTCCACACGCGAAGGTGGCCACTTGCTATTTAAAAAAGAAAAATAAATGAAACTCACTGCAATAATAGTTCTTCTCACTTTGCTTTCCCCAGCAAAGCACTGACCATTCGTTTTTTACTTTTGAACATGCGAATTGTCCTTTGCCACAAACGGCACATCCCGGCAAATTTGCCAGGATGGTGTCTTCCCTAATCAATACTCTGCCAACCCCTGGACTCGGGGTGGTAATCTCCTTGGCATCTTCAATCAGCATCGCTGACGGGGTTCTCTTCTCATTTTCGACCATTTTAGGGATTTTAACCCTTATATTTTTAAATTTGGAACATAAGTACAAATCGCGCAAAAAGGATTTATCAAATGAAAAAACTTTTAGTCACGTGTCACTAGATTTTTTATTCTCAAATTTGTTTTTAATTTTTACTATTCATTACTTTTTTATTAGCTCACGTCGGGTGAAGTTGTTTTTTTTAAATGTATAAGTTACTTTATAAGTGATTTTAAGTTTTTTTTATCTTTAGGTTGTTTCTGGTAGATAAAAATTTAAAAAATAAATAAAGTTATTATTTAACGAATAATTAAGTGGTAAAGTTTTTTTTCGTTCTTTATAAATACTTTGGTTGTGTTTCCTTCCTTTTTCGTTTGATGATTATCACTTACGTTCCACTTTATTTTTTTATAGTTTTAAAAATATAGTCACTGGGTTTGTTTGAAAATATTTTTAAATATTTTTAATAGTATTTTTATTTTATTTATAAAGTAATATTATTTGTAATGTTTATAATTAATTAAATTGTTTATCTTCACAGATTATATTACGTTACGTAACTTTTTAAGAATAAATATTGAATTTGTACTTAAAATAAAATTCAACTAATTTAAAAACCACAATTGTAAATTAATATTATTTACTTTAATTATTAACATATTTTTTAATCGAATTTTAAAATTCTACGCGCGGTTGACCATTGAACGTAAGTACTTTGCAATGGTGAAACGACTACTGACAATAGTAATGTACCCTGAACCAGTGAAGAGTTTATCGATACATTTTAATCGATATATATTTAAAACGAATATTTGAAATTGGAATGTTAGTCATTCTAATTTTTTAAATCAAAATATTATAACAGCCCATAATATCCCGCTTTGGGGATATAGCATAAACAAGAAAAAAAGTGTTTTGATTATGTGTAGTTGAATTTAGTTTTTATAGACATAACCTTGAAACATAAAATCAACTTTGTACCCGTTCTTTCTACTAATGAACTAGGAAAAAGGGTAATCTGTGTACCTTTCCCCAGTGAAGTGTTGGATCATGTGTTTTATTTTTTACAGTGAAAATTTTCTTCAAGCAGGGACGTAGTAAGGTTACTGATTCTTACAGTCATAATATCCCCGTCTTTTGTTCCGGAATAAATGAGCCAGGTTTCAGTTTCCCAATGCGGATGGCGTCGTAAACATCCACAGGCAACAGTAACTGCTTGATAAAAAAATGCAACCTCATAATAATGTTATCTTCGTCCATATCTTGTTGATAATGGTGATGGGGGTAATCCATATATTATGGTTAAGCATACCGTGTAATAATCGGTATCTGATAACTTTAGTATACTAAGAGTATCTGGCATTGCCTGCAATATTATTTTAATATATTACGGAGAAAAAATCTCCGTAGTGTTTAAAAAATGTGACGTCAGTATTGCTGTCGTTACAATTGTTGACTTCACGATGACAACCAAAGTTTGGGTCTTTGAAATAAAACTTCACATGTATTTGATAGGCTTCGTATATTCAATGGACAGCCTAAAGACGTCCCAATCCGTAATGTACGAAAGCTCGAGTACGATTTGTCAAGCGCCGACGATACGGCGATATTTACGAGTATATGCGTCGGTGCAATTGTATGTTGCACCTGTTGTCAAGGGGCTCGGTACAACTGCATGCTGCAGTTTTTACACGGCATTGCACGTATACATGACTGATTTCAACACGATAGGTTTGTCATTGAGGCGAATAGTTATATCGCACACTTTTGACTCGATAATTATAAAAGAGTGCGATATACGAGTGTGCAGAATGTTTGTTATAGAAAAAGGTTATAAGTGCTTGTTTTTGATGCGATTTATGAAATTACTACTAGACTTATGCCAGTTACTGTATGGCAGTGGTGCAGAAGAAATGACTTATCACGTTATTCTACTGTTTTTTAATTTAAATACAGCAAATGGAAAACGCCGTTTAATTTCTTCCTTCGATTGCTAGATTTTTTGGACAAGAAAAAGGTCCGTGAGACATTGATGCAAAAAGGCAGCTAAAGTTTTGCGATGACTATTAAAGTGAACGTAACCGAGTCTATCTTGGAATGGAAAGTATTGTTTACTATCTGGAATTGTTAGTGGCTAAATATATCTGCTATCTCTCAAGAGAGAGGTGCTATTTTGATGATTTTGTATTCAAATTAAGGATCTGCAGTCATTGCCAAATTCATCTAAGTGTGTAGCCACAATAAAATAATGTATAATCGGTGGACACCACCATATTGGCGTCAGATTCTTACCTTGTAATATCAGTAGTAGATTTTGAGCTTTGAAGTGAAATATTTTCTATAACTCCTGATTTTATACATTTAATAAAACTGTCCACTACGTTTTTTTGTTGCTGAGGAACATCAGAAAGTCTAGCGACTCACTTAATAATAACCAGTTACGTGGTATATAGAAGTATGCGACGCTACGGGCTACGAACACGCTGCTAGCAGCTGTATAGAAGTACAAGAACCTGGATCGCTTTTGCTGGAACACAACACAAGGTTATTATGGAGGCATACTTAAGAACAAAGGTAGTCGCCATCCAGACGGGCTTGGGGCCCTATCACGTAGCTAGGGTGGGTTGTTTTGTAGCCTTTTACGACAAGCCGACCCTAGCCGCAGAGGTTAGTATTCTTTCGCCGCAGTTGAGGTAAATTTTTTACTAAGATTTTGACGGAGTAAGAAAATTTTTCACTACGGCTGGTGTTGGCCTGTCCTAAAAGGCGATAATGCAACCCTAGCTAGGTAGGGCTTGAAGCCCGTCTGGATGGTAACCGTCCCTGGTTCCTACATATGCTATAATAACCTAAATTAATGACCCAGTTTCCAAATCTTGTACGCGGGCGGCAGCGTGTCGTCGATACTCCTGGCGTTGCAAACATGTGACGGTAACTACTTACTATTTAGCGGGCCGGTCTGTTTTTTATTGCTGCTACAGGAATAAAAAGAGATGTAAAGATAGCTTGTTAGTTGGTTTTCAAGTATATTATATTCTGAGGGTCGCAACCACCATAAGCATACAATGAACGTACATACGTAATCTAAAAAAATATTTATGGAAATAGTAATAAAATTCGAAAACACGTGGCGTTTTCTCATAAAGATACGGAAAACAAATTATCATAAATTAATTTTCGTGTTATTACAATGTTTTTTTTATTGCTGTAGGACATCAGATAGGCTGATAGCCCACAAGAATTTAGCTGTTACCGTTGCCTAGGGGTTTGCGACGCCAGTGTCATCTGAACTTGGGTCACTAATGCTGGAACACAAGGTTATTATGGCGGTGTACTCAGACGGGCTTGGGGCCCTACCACGTAGCTAGAGTTGTCGTTGCTTTCAATCCAGGGAAACTCAAGAGATATGTTACAAATTAGGTTTTGGACAGGACTTGGGGAAGGGAAAAACTCTTCTAACACATGGTTCAGCATTTATGCCTCCTCGTGGCGTACCATTTTAGGATGTAAGAACGAAACCTTACCAAGGGCCTACCTGTGGCCGCTGTTTATGGCGGCCGTCTGTATTTTTGTTTTGTTCTACGTTGGCGTGAAGGAAGCCGACTGGTTTGTACCCACGCCCTCACGGACATAACATAACCTTGCCAGATTATATCTGGTGAAGCCAGTTTTCATTAGGTGAATGTTTTCTGAAGTAAAACTTTTGTAGCTGTGATTGTTGATACGAAAAAGCGACATCAAAAGGAGACAAACATTAATAAATAAGATTTAGGCTTTAAGAGACTAGCTTTTAGACACTAATATATATGTGCATAAACGTGACCACGCGCGCGCGCACTCACACACACACACACACTTTTATGAGATCAGCAGACAAGGAAACAGCCCACTTGATAGTAACACTAGAAACATTACCAACACGCTATCATAATTGAAGAAGAACTGGAAACTGGTCTACTAGTGCCGGAACACCAGGTTATTATGGTAGCACACTTAGAGAACCACTGTGTTTTATCCTACTGTCTTATTAATTTTCGCCTCTACATTTTTAAGGACCTTATTTTATCGGCGTTTATAGTTTTTTTGCCGTAATTATTTCCCGGTAGCTCTTTTGTCTTTTCATTTCCTTAAGTTTTATTTATTTATATATTTATAAAACCAAGGGTGGTTGCCATCCAGCCATGCTCAGAACCCTACTAGGGTTATTTTGTCGCCTTTTACGACAAACCGAAGAAAAATGTAGCAATATTGAATTAAATGTTTTTTTTTGCTATGCTCTAGGGATGAGATCTTTCTTTTCGGCCAAGCATGATTATAATACTTGGTCCGATTATATCGATATTATGATTACGAATAGTAATTACACATCACTATTAAGTCTCAGGGGTCAACATATAGTTTATCAAGACAAGTTATTTTTTATGTATTTGGTTTAAATGGGTTATCTAAGCGTCGCATTGTGATTTTGAAGTCATTATTAGAAAGAGGCCCCACGATGACCTTTTGAAATTATCGATAGTAATTTATCACGTATTCTAAGTTTTATTATAATCATTGCGCGGTGACGATGTCGATTCCCGTCGTGTCTGGGTGTTTATAAATAGATATATATAAATGGATAGATGATTATATAACTCTACATTGCTTACACTTATAACTATTTATCATCTAAGTAAAATAAACCTAAATATAATATGCTTTAATAGGCGGTCTTATCGCTCAAAGTGAGTGTTTATGTCTAAATAAATATACTGACATAGCGCCATCTAGTCCTAAAGTAAACAGTATAGCACTTGTGTTATGGGTACTAGATAACTAATATACGACATATATACTTTTTGTAAATAATAACACCCAGAACAGGGACGGGAATCGAATCAGTGACACCTGCATGTTCCGACGTAGGCCATTACGCAGGAGGATAAAGAGGAAGCTCTTAAAGAAGTTCAATTTTTGAAACGGGAAATACCAATTTATTTCAAAGAGCTCAACTTTACTGTCCATTCCAAATGTTTTGGTAAAATTGTAAGCAATTGACTCGGCTTGTTCGTTATGAATGAAATGTGTATGCGCGGGCGAGTCGCGGGTGAGACGAAGCGCGGGACGGGATCCAAATAGTCATGAAAAAAAGAAACAATCCACAACGCGGGCGCCGATATCTTCGTCAGAGGGCAGGGCGTTCCTGCATTAAAAACTTTTTAACAAAAAAATTAAACCGCCAAAAACTAACTGAAAAGCAAAAAATAACAAACCTTTTTTATTAACCTTAATAACTAAGTTCTTAAACTAATGTAAGTATACCTAAGTAATTTTGAATCGGCGCCAGTGCTCTCACGTGTGTGCCTGTTCGGGTTGCTGTCTTGCTGGCATTAACTCCGTAAATGCTGCGCATTTTCCGGCGAAGGGGCATCACGCTTCGCCGCAGCCGCGCGTCACGTTTTACGTAATTAATTAATTTGCTCGTTTAGCACCGAACCAAAATTACTTAGGTATACTTTACATTAGTTTAAGAACTTAGTTATTAAGGTTAATAAAAAGAAGGTTTATTACTTGTTTATTACTAATTCTGTCAAAAGTTATGCGTAATCATAGATATAATCAGTGAGTGAACAATCAATCATTCTGTGTTTTCGTACCCTTACGGTTGGATTTTTTTTTTCAAATTTATCCGTTTTTTTCGTCGGTTAAAAATTAGACCTCTCAATAATCTCGCATTAATAATATAATAATAATAATAAATTTATTTCTGAAAAGTAACATATACATATCTAGTTTAATTCACCTGGCCCCTGAACTAGTTTACACTGTATCTCGGGGGCCAGGTTCCTCTCTTGTGATCAATAATATAATGCATATGATCATAAAATTACAAAAAAGGCAGAAAACAGAAACCAAACTATATAACTAAGCAGACCCATAACAAACTAATGAGCTCGCTTGTGTTTGTGTATGTATGTGTGCGTGTGTATGTGTAAGTGTGTGTGTGTGCCTGCATATATATGTGTGTGCGTGCATGTATATGTGTGTAAGAGAGAGAGAGAGACAGAGTGCGATATTACATTTCAATTCCCTATTTTTAGTAAATTTTCCACATCATCATAGTTAAGTGTTTTTAACCAGCTTATTATATAATGTTTAAAATAATTATTAGATTCACTTTTTATTGGTTTACTTTTGAGAAGAGAATCTGGATATGTAATGTACTAAGTGAAGATCCCTCCTCACTTTTAATTTCTCATACCCAACTATACCCAAAATAAGAAGGATACCTTAACAGAAGGAAAAAAATAATCGAAACAGTTTAAGGTAACGAAACGGGTATATAAATAGTTGACAAAATATACGTGTAAATATGGAAATCTGGATGTAAATTTGGATTGAAATAATTACTGTGGGTTTCCGGTAATCCGACCTCTAATTCGGCACCCTCTGTATTCCAATATGCCTATCACTGTTGAACTATTACATCATCTTGATAAAAATTTGGCCAGATGTAGACGCCAGTTCTAGCAACGACTTACATACAAATCAGTGTTACTTCGGAAATAATAGAGTAAAACTGAAGTTGATGCTGAAACACAGGTTATTGTGTTGTTTAATTTACTAAATTCGACATACATATGTAGTTCAGATAGAATCTTATCATTTTGATCTGTAATATGTTAATTTACTCTTTTTCAAAAAAAAAAAAAACAAACTATAGGGGACTTAGGCGGTACTCTATAATCGCACATATTCAATAGTCCGACCATGTACTGCAAAATGCTTGTCTGCACTGCAAAATGGGAGTCCACTATATTTATTTTCTTTTGAATCAATCCAATTCAAAAATTAGGTGAATTATAATGTTTTTTCTAAGTATTTGAACTTCAAATCACTTTCCCGGAAAGTTCGCTCAATGTTTTTTTTATATTTATTTTTTATTCATTCTATAAGGCCTTGCAAGGTTGCCTTTCAAGCGTCGATATGTACTTATGAATGTTTATATTATTTGGTGATTCAAATAGAATATACTATAGTTTTGTTTTTCTGTGATTTACACATTCCTGGCCATTGTTCTAAAGCGGTAATAGCGTAATTAAGACAATAACCTACTTTATTTAGTATTTACATAAATACAACTAATGTAGGTATTTTGATATCTACTGTAGCAGTAACACGCTTAGCATATGTTTTTACTCGACCAGGCGCACGAGACGAATGAGACCAAAAAGGATAAATAACACAGTCCCATTGGTGGGTGTTTAAGCCTTGCATAAAGGGTAAAATTAAATGAGATCTCCTATTGTAAACTACTGTACTGTAATGCACGGGATAGTCGACTTTAGATCTCCTTGAAGACCACACTCTGCGCCATGCGTTATGAGCTTTAGGTACTGCATATTTCTTATAAACTGTGTGTGATCTGTAAGGCGGACGAGGTGGAATCAAGGTCAGTGTGAATTTCACTGCCTACTGCAAGATATCGCAATAACTCTCCCCAATCTGTCCTACCTCTATCTCTCATACATTGTTCTGTTTCTTCTACTCACCAGTTCAATGTACTCTCGGATTACTTGAATAATTAATAATTTCCTGTTAAACGCGCTATAAAAAGTGGTTTCAATGTGGAGATATCTCAAACTACAATTTTGTCCGTCAGCTGTCTGGATTAAGGTGAGAAGAATAAGTACTCACGGGTGCGACTCACTGGAAAAGGTCCGCACACACATGGCCGAGAAAGGGGTGCGCTTGTTCCGCGCGCCCACCCACCCCTACGTGAGAAAGAAGATGCCGAAGCTCAATCAATAAATCATCCGCGCTTTGAAGAGGCCCGTGGAAGCGGACCGATCTAAGTCGCGGCCTCGGCACTCAAGATGTGTGAAAGAACTTAGGTTTTTGTGGGTATACTAGTGACATCCCCGGGCCTAGACGAGGGGACGTACGGACTCATTGCACGGGGAGTCTACACTCGGCGCGGTGTAGATTACAATTACAATTTTAATTTTACTTATCTCCAATATTATAATATCTTTATCTATAATCTTATCAAAAAAATCCTTTATAGATCGAGAAAAATGTTCCCCCTTTGAGTGTGGATTTGACCCTAAATCATCTGCACGAATTCCCTTTTGCTTACATTTTTTCTTAATAACTATAATTTTTCTAATTTTTGATATTGAAATTGCATTAATTTTTCCAATTATCCCCTTATTTAAAATAACTAATTTTTTTATTTGATCAAAAATTAGATTTTTTTTAAATTTTATTATTAGGAATTTACCACGAATGAAATCAAAAAATACTAAATTGAATGAAATAGGATTATAGTTTATTTAAAACATTTGAATTGCAATCATAAAATATTGATATTAATCAATTTATCTTAAAAAAAAAATAAGAAGCAATTTTGCATTTAATTTCGACTTAAAAGAAAGAGTATTTATTAACCTCCGAAAAAAAGAGACAAAATCTAGAAGCATTCAAGCCGGCGTTAGCATCTTATTCATTTTAATTCAGAGCTGTTATTTGGACGCCATTTTGTCAAACTTATAATATAGTGATGTAAGAATAAATTTGTTTTTGATGTTTTGTCCTATTCATAGCACTTCCGATGCTATCTTATCTAACACGTCCTTTGGTGACCATCTGTTCCTTCCCATATCGATAGTTTATCTCGTATCCTATAGAAAGTGATACACCATTTATGGGGGTTTGGCGGGAATTGAATATACTAGGACAATACACCATGACATCTAGTCGCAAAGTAGCAAATGAAATGAAAATTTATTTTGTGTATAATATTGTACAAAATGTCTAGTTTTTAGGCTAACGATAAGTTTATCTGTTCATCAGGGGTCATCCATAAATTACGTCACACGTTAAAGGGGGTTATGTCATACACATTGTATGACATGAGGGGGGGGGAGGTCAAAAGCTTTCTGAAAGTCCATAGACACAAGATGATTAAGTTTTGTATCTTTAATTAACATAATTAATTAGTCGTTTGCTTTCTCTGTTATCTAAATAAAATATTTGACTTTATGTTGATTTTCATTTTCAGAACAACGAAAATAACTTGTATCTTTGGTTAATTTTAAATACATACATAAAATTGAAAAATGTTGTTATAAAAATGTGACAACCGTGACATGGACGGGAGGTGTTACTAAAAAGTTCTGAAATTCGTGTGACGTACTTTATGAATGGCCTCTCATGTCATTACCCACAAGGCGTGCAAATATTAAGTGATATTATATAGGCGACAAGCATAGGCGGAGTAGATTGAATGTGAATACTTGCTTACCCATACCAAGTATTTATAAGCTCGATGATAATCTATGTATTTAGCAAATATATCGCATGCTTAATCATAAACTGACCTAACTCAAAAAACCTGTTTTTTGGGAAATCGCAAAAAACGTTTTGTCATTTACTACTTATCCCATATATTGACTTATAACTAAATAGCGGTAACTCAGTGTGGGAAAGAGATATCGAAATAACTCTTAGTTTGGCCGATAGAGGGCGTCGATACAATGCTGCCCGTTATGTTATCTCACTTTAGACCTAAATCGTAATCGGTCAGTTTATGATTAAGCATGCGATATATTTAGTTCAATATTTTTTTATTGAATTTTTTTTGAATTGGTTCCTGACCAAATCCAGTGAGGACCTCGAATCACTGAGCACAGCCGCTGTGGCCTGGCTGATCGCGAGTGTGTTGTGTTGTGGCATTAGTGACCCACGTTCCTGTACCCTTATAGGGGAGCAGCGTGTTTGTGCCACTCGCATCGCAACATCTACAGGCGACGGTAACTGCTAAATTCTAAGTGGGCCGTCAGCCTGTCTGCTGTCCTACGGCAATAAAAAAGGACGCAAGACTGGAATCGAACCCGTGTCCTCCGCAAGCGTACCGAAGTGCATTAAATATTACGCTACGGAGATCGTCAAATACTTTGAAACCAGATTGTGCTGTGTCAATTTGCCATATTTGATTTAGTGTCAAATAATATTGTTTTGTAGCGTTCTCCCGCGGTACAGTCCACTTCCAACCGCGCGCAGAGGTAATAAGATCCCGTAGTGCCCTCTTCCGATACGATCCAGCGCACAGGGTCGCAGTGGCGGGTGACTAATCTATAATATCCCGCTGAACCATTCACGGACACTTTTAAACACAGTGTCCCTTTACTGCCCTCTATAATTCTGATATCAGGAATGAAAAAAAAAACAGAATTTCAACATACAATATATTTCTGAGTATTATAGTTTCCATAGTCTATGTATGGTCTTTATTCATAAACACTTAAAAATATACAACCATTATCCTATATACAAAATTTATTTAAAAGTCAATTTGTTGGTCCTCTTAGCGATAAATCTTGTGAAGTAACATTGGCGTCCCCAGGACGCCCGAGAGATTCTCGAAATAGTAAAATCTGGTATTAAGCCAGAAGTTTTAAAAAAGGACTCCAAGCCTGTCTAAATGGTAACAGACCCGGGTTTTTTAATATTTATTTATTTATTCGGGAAACATATATACAATTAGAATAGATCACAATATAAAGATAACATAAAAATTGATAAATCAGTAAAGTTTCCACTTAAACTTAAATACACATTATTGCATCATCTAACAGAATAATAGTTATGTCATAATTGAGAGATTTGACTTAATAATTTAGTTCAGATCCACGTACAAAGCACGAGGATCCATCTGGAACATGAGCAGGGGCAAATACGCTACTTGCTTGGGGCCTTTACTGGGCACTTTGGAACCAACAACATGCTCATGAAGATGGGTCTAACCGCGACACTTATGTGCAGGTTGTGTGGGGAACATACAGAACGCATGGAACACCTACTGTGTACATGTGCTGCATTGGTCAGGAGGCGAATGAATCTTTTGGGGGTAGGATATCCGATACCGGAAGACTACAGGCTCCTATCTCCATATATCATTGTTAGGTTCATGAAGCAAATCTTCAATGAGATTGGATAGGAGTGATTGCTATCTAGGGGAACACAAAAGATCCCATTGGGTCGAAGTGTCCAAGATAACTCTAGATAAGATAATAATTTAGTTATTTGCATAATTCCATTATTTTTGATTTATGTTAGAGCAAAAAATGTCAACACTGGTGTAATATTTATTATATTCAAGACAAGATCTATGTAGACGAAGTATTTCTTGCAAGATTTAATATTATTGAAGTTAATGAAAAAAGTGACTCTTGCCTTGAATTGGAACGCGGACACCTCAGGAATACTTGACTCACAAGAAAAGGGGAATCTATGTGATTATTGAGTGATTTGAATAAAGACACTGGTCCCTCATAGTCCTTCGTACTGAATGAATGAATCTAGTAACATATTAGCTATCCTTTTTTATTGCTGTAGGATAGCAGACAGGCTGACGGCCCATTTTGAATTTATCAGTTACCGTCACCTATGGGTGTTTGCAACACCAGTGGTATTTCGCTGCTGTCCCATACGGGTACAGGAACTTGGGTCACTAATACCGGAACACAACACAAAGTTATTATGGCGCATACTTAAGACAAAAGGTGGTCGCCATCCAGACGGGCAGCTGGGGTGTATTGTTTTGTCACCTTTTACGACAAGCCGACCCCGGTCACAGAGGTCAGTATTCTTTCTGCGTCCCTGCACGGATAAGATCCTTTCCAGTAATGGAACATTTCTGTCATTATTCGAAATGACAAACATACTTTCATATGGAACAAAGGGCGGTATTATCACGAAAGGTCCAGACAATCTTTATTAATTACTATAATTATCACTTAATTGCAACATGTCGGATACTTAGCGCTCAAAGTATAGTACACAGCGCGCGACAAATGCGTGATTTTAATTAAACGTAGCAGGCGAACAGGCGCAGTAATTAATAAACAAAAAACTAACCATATTAAGGCTAATTTCTAATAAATATGCAGTCAGAGTTTATTCTTTCATCCATCTTGCATTATTTCATACAATCTTTCGCAAAACAAGACCAGTTGCCAGCGTATATCCAAGTCGGAAGCTGATATCAGTAGCGCATTAATTTCAGAAAAAGCTCTAGTGACTAATTCCATTAAACACAAACATCTAGACTCGGGACGAGAATCGAACTTGACATCTCCAGACACGTCAGACGTCGTTGAGTCGTTTATAAGTGTTTAGTACCAATAACATAATATTAATTTGATTAATATAAGTTAATTTAATCCCTTGGATGACAATTGGTTTTTAAATATAATAACCTTGTGTTGTGTTCCGGCATAAGTGGCCAGATTCCAGTAGTACTACACGGACTATAAAGAAAAAAACTGACAACTGACAGCTAGAAAGCGAATGACAACTGACAGAAACTAAACTAGATAAGTCTTTTTTATTGTTGACGAACAAGAAACAGGCTAACGGCCCACTTTATGGTGAACAGTTACCGTCGCCTATAGATGTTTGCAGTGCCCCTAGCTGTCCGTATACGGGTACTGTAACCTGAGTCACTAATGCCGGAACACAAAACAAAGTTATTATGGCAACATAATTTTATAATTATAATTGGTATATACCAAGGATGGTTTCCATCCAGACGAAGTTAGGGCTCTACCATGTAGCTAAGAGGCCGGTTGTTGGAGCCGATTCCGAGATTCCAATATATATATATATATATATATATATATATATATATATATATATATATATATATATATATATATATATATATATATATATATATATATATATATATATATTTCAATATTACATTTAACTTTCTATTTTGCGTTTCGAATCAAATCAAGCTAAATCAGAATGGGTTTAATTCAATTTACAAGTTTAAAAAAAATATTGCTATACCGGAGTTTGCAACTATAACGCCTCAGTTGTTATTAGAATCAAGGCCTAGTTAATTTGATAGCTGTTATAAGCAATAGGAAGGCTTCTGACGCAGGTTTTTCTTAATCTATACATATAAGGAAAATGGGGTTCCTTTAACGCACCATCACAACAAAACTAATAAGCATATCGGGATGGAACTATTCACTATATATACACCATTATACTATTATAGACACCATTCGACGCGGAATTTTTCGTAGATGGTTTTATTTATTATGTTGGTACCTGCAGTAACTCAATAAATCAGTTAGCTCAATGCGCCGTGTTTGATTGACGTTCCAATAAGCTTTTTATATTTGGGTTCCATCGACTGTTTCTCATTTTTTTTCGCTTTACTTTTGCCTGTTATTCACCCTATGGAGCGGGCGTGATCAGCTAGCATAATAATAATATCAATTTATTTCAGATTTATAAAATCCATATAAAATACATCCAAACAAAATAAAAAACGTAACGAGGTCATTCATTAGTAGATTTTACTCTCACATTTTTCACATACCGGGCGTCTTATATATGAAAATCGATTCCTAAGGAGTAAACTCCAAAAATATATGGCAGAGGAATACTTTTTCTTAATTATGAATTCATCGTAAAATCGTAAAATAAAAAAAACATATTTTTTTTATTTTACAACCTCCGTAGCGTAGCGATTAACGCATTTCGGTACCTTTGCAGATGTATGTATTTATTTACAAAAAAAATATTTATATTTAGTATATCAGTTGTATAGTATACCCACTAGCTACGTGGTAGGCACTTAACTGCTATAATAACCTTGTGTTGAATTCCGACATTAGTGACTCAGGTTCCTGTACCCCAATGGGACAGTAGCGTGTTCGCGGTGTACCTAACGTTGCAAAAATCCATAGGCAACGGTAACTGCTTACTGTTAAGTGGCCCGTCAGCCTGTCTGCTGTTCTGGTGCAATAAAAATAGTGTTTTCTAACGATATATCGTCATTTTGTTTTAGACAATTTTGCAACTATACTACGGACGCCGAGCAGGAAGAATTTCGTCCGTTGACCTGTTATTATCTGTCTCTGTCACTCCCGCGTAAATATAATGCCGCTTTGCTCGCACAGAGCAATGACCGCTAACAGGTCAACGGACGAAATTCTTCCTGCTCGGCGTCCGTAGTATACACGCCTAAACTGTAGTAAATACTTATAATAATTACAATAGTTTTTAACAATAAATATTTTATATTAAATTACTAATCAATCTATTAAATAACTATTATTACTTTGATATTATACTATTATCACATTTATATTTGGACATGCACGTTAATTTAAGATGTCAGATGGCAGCCATCTTTGATATATTCTTCGCTTTGACACACAGATTACCACCTAATAGATTCCGCATACAGGGCCAAAAACGTGCCCGGCACATTCGTGTAGTAGCTTGTATATGAAGAGACGCTAAGAATCAAGACAACAGTGTCGACCAAGTTTGTGACCCGTAGTTAGATTTGACAGATAGTTTCTGGTTAGAAAAGGTTTTAAAACGACAAGGCATATAGAAGTATGGTTGGTAGAGATACGAACAGTGGTCTTGAAAAACAAAATGCGAAATCGGCAGAACTACCGAAAAATATCGGTGTATTTGGACTAAAAATCGGTATGTGAAGATTTTTAGGTTTAAAACAAGTACCTGGATGACCGAGCTTTGCTCGGTATTTTTCGGATTCGTGAAGTTAGATTGTTTATAAGCGTTTTTTTCCAAGATCATTTAGGCATTTTTAAGTGAACACGTGCATTAAGAAGACACAAATAATATAAATAAACAATTGATTTTCTTAGTCTAACCTCAAAGCAAACACTCATTGACTTCGTGTTACTTAACAACGCCATCTGCTGGAATAGCTTTAGTGTTGTTGTGGCGTTAAAGCAATTAAAAAAAATAGTAGTATTATTCGCCGATAGATGTCAGGAAGAGTTATTTTTCAGTTTAAATTGGGACTACTCAAACGCCACCTTTTTGTTTAAGTTAATAAAACACGAATAAAATGACATTTTCTAGAAATGATTCCTAGCTAGATCGATTTATCGCCCCCGAAACCCCCTGTATACTAAATTTCATGAAAATTGTTGGAGCCGATTCCGAGATTTTGCCTTTTGCACTACTTGGTATTCTGCTTATCGTATCACATAGGGCGGGAGACGACGTCTGGGTGCCACCATTGTGGCGCGGGTAACGAGGAGGACACGGTGGACTACACCATCGCCGTGTGTCTAGCGTGGCGAGAGGAGCGCCGCGCCCTTGTCGCCCAAATCGACACGGAACTGTCGCTCCCGGCCCTGGTTCTGTCCATGGTCAAGGACGATCCTGGATGGATAGCCTTCGCCTCCTTTTGCGAGGCAGTCATGTCCGCAAAGGTGGCGGAGTGTGAGCGGGAGTCGACCACCACACTCCCTCCCGCCAACGCAGGCCACGTCTCGGCGCCGGAGGGTTTAAAATAACCTCCGGCCGCCGTAGAATGCGACCGCGGACGGTCCCTCCGGGGAGGATCCGCCGCCCGCACTGTGCCGCGAGGATGAGCCGCGGAACAGCATACGGCCCTCCTTGACTCTTTGAGTCGATTCAGGATAACGTTGGGGGGATGAAACCCTGACCCCCTGGCGCCAACAAAGGGCAGGTCGGCACTGGCCCGGGCCACGAGATCGGCAGACCACTTATCCGTGGGCCTGGGCGTAGGCGATAAATAAAGCGGCGTTTTTTAGTGGGTAATCGGATGGTCGAACATATTTTCCGGAGTCCTGCATATCCCTCGGACGCCCCAGGTCGTGGGAACTCGTCAAAAGAGGGATTTTCTCCGAGACCATAAAAATTGTGTTCGGCTTTCATCAATTTCATATTACATTATTAGGTGTTCTTTTACTAAATGATGCCATCTTGTAAATCTTTTCGCAAAAAAGCAGTAAGAATACAACAGAACGTATGTTTTCAAGATATACAATATGATAGACACTATATGTAACATAATTGAATGTAAAAATTTTGATCAAATAATGCGTGTTGTGACACAATTAAATAGCGAATGGAACAAATACCCCCATGGGGCGAAATTAACGGGTACCAATCAACTTCAAAATTGTTGGAATTTGGTAGAAAAAACTAATTTTCAGCATTCAAAAAATCGTTGAGAAATTGGTTCAATTCGGTATTTCGGTAGGACAGGCGCCATATCGGTAGAAATACCGAAAAATCGGTAGGTTTGAGATCACTAGGTACGAAGAACCATCTCAAATGGGGGAGAAATTGAAAACATCCAGCTGTATGCTGTACTTAATAGTTCAGAAACCCGTCACATTGCGGTGATAGTGCAATTAAAGTAGTACACGATTTTAAATATGCCGAGTTAAAAATATCTTTGGTGAATAGTCAGTATAGTATTGAAAACCCCAACTATTAGTATAAGATCCGGTATTAGAAAAATATACCCTCATCTGTTAATTAGATGAAACAATTTTTTATAGGCTGATATCAATATTATGAATTATTGAAAACAACCTCTGCTACCATAAGTCTGCTGCAATTAATAATAATTAATTAATTAGCAAATAATTTATTTATAATTTTTACCTTCTCATATTAATTATGTAGTAAGCTAAAATCGTCAGTATCTTATGTCTTTAAACGAGCAATTCTTGTATATATATATATATATATATATATATATATATATATATATATATATATATATATATATATATATATATATATATATATATATATATATATATATATATAATTGGAATCTCGGAATCGGCTCCAACAATTTTCATGAAATTTAGTATACGGGGGGTTTCGGGGGCGATAAATCGATCTAGCTAGGAATCATTTCTAGAAAATGTCATTTTATTCGTGTTTTATCAACTTAAACAAAAAGGTGGCGTTTGAGTAGTCCCAATTTAAACTGAAAAATGACTCTTCCTGACATGTATCGGCGAATAATAATACTATTTTTTTTAAATTGCTTTAACGACACAATAACACTAAAGTTATTCCAGCAGATGGCGTTGTTAAGTAACACGAAGTCAATGAGTGTTTGCTTTGAGGTTAGACTAAGAAAATCAATTGTTAATTTCCAAAAAACACAATATATATAAAAAAAAATACCGAGCAAAACTCGGTCATCCGGATATTTATTATTAATTGTAGCAGACTTATGGTGGCGGAGGTTGTTTTCATAAATTCATAATATTGATATCAGCTTATAAAAATCGTTTTATCTAATTAACAGATGAGGGTATATTTTTCTAATCCCGGATCTTAGACTATATTAGCGTAGTTAAAAATTATTTGGTAAATAACCTAAAAAAACTAAACTGATGCTATTATGTCACCTTAATTTAACACATTTCTACCTTTACCCTCCATATGTTGAAAGTAAAATTAACTCTATAAAAATAATCATCTAAAGATCATCTATAGTTCAGAATACGATCAGTGGAGATCATAAAAACTGATGGAATGACAATTTAGAACGAAGTAAACAAGACATTGTTCATTAATGTTTCTGAGAGCGACCGTTAATTAATTTTAATGTGTGATTTGCGGAGAGCTTGGCCGCTGTGCGACTGCCACGTGGGCATCCAAGCCGTCGGACGCTCTCGAAGTCCTCCTCATCCATGGGGCGTTGCATCTTTCTGTAAACAAGAATATTTTCATCCAAGTCTTAATCGACCTGAAGTAATAATTATTCTTACATGAATGATAACAGAATAATTGGAAAGTTGGAGATGGCTGTAGCGCCATCTCTAACTTTCCAATGTAGGCATTTATTTATATTCTCCGTGTAGGGGTCTGCAACACCTGAGGTATACTTATGCCTCTGGTGTTGCAAACATCCACAGGCAACGATGACCACCTGCTATGAGGTGGGTCATTTATATGCCTGCGTAACTTCAGCTATAGCTTTATAAATACATGTAAAAAAAAACTGTGTGTGTCGCTCCGACGCACGACTGGAGTTTACTACTTAAGTACGATTGTCTAAACATACGCAAAATGAGTTTATTTAACTGAAAAAATATTAATACCATATGAAAGGGTAAATTATCAAATTAATGAAAATAATATACATATATAAAAAAAGTTTTAAAACAGTTTTATGTTCAACCTAATTACAACTATGGCACCTAGTAATGAAGTCACAAATCTCCAAAACATTATCTAATATTTACGATCATTCGTCATATAAAATGAGCAAAGTAATAAATTACTCTTGTCACTTACAAATAAAAAGACATATGTTAAACAACATTTAATGTGAAATCAACCTCAAGTTGTAACAAATAAAGTAATTTTTGCCTTGAGAGATACATCGTTTTGTTTTGTTTAGTGTGTTCCGGTGCACGCGCACCAAAAACGTAACGAGGTCATCCATTAGTAGATTTTACTCTCACATTTTTCTCATACCGGGCGCCTTAAATATGAAAATCGATTCTTATGGAGTAAACTCCAAAAATTCAATACAGTAAATAACATATTAATTTTAAAATACTTCTTCCACGTATCAACTTTCAACCGGAAATTTCTAGGCGAGGTCATACTAATCCCTGTAGCCGGTTGGCCTGTCGTAAAAGGCGACAGTACGCCAGCTAGGTGATAGGGCCCCAAGCCCTAACCTTGCAGCCAATAACCTTGTATTGTGTTCCGGCATTAGTGACCCAGGTTCATGTACTCTTATGGGACAGCAGCGTATTCGCGGTGCTTCTAGCGTCGCAAACATCCATAGGCGACGATTACTGCTTACTATTAAGTAGGCCGTTAGCCTCTCTGTTATCCCTCAGCAATAAGTATTTTTATTAAATACTAGGCATGCCTTTTAAGTTCTGTCGTTTCCATATTTCCCGATAATTTTGAATTTGAAACTGTTCTATATTCGAATGTGTTTAAATTTTGAATCTCAAAACAGTTGAAAATATTAGGATTAATGATAATTAATAACTATTGCACTTGATATTGTTTATACACAGCGTCGATTGGAATCTGTCAGGTCACGTACGAAAATAAATCTTTCTAAGGAAAATGTTCGTGCAGTAATTTTCTACAACTTTAGAAGAGGCTTGATACGGCTTCAGTGTTTTGCATCTCAGGGACAACCATTCAGAAGATCTTGCATGAAGCACTTGATGTGAGAAAGCTAGTTTGCCGTTGGATACCGCATCTGCTTTCCGACGATCACAAGGCGGTCCGCGTCAGATGGTCTAAGAAAACTCTGCAAAAGTTCAACCGAGGAGAGTCAAATCACGTCTACGACATCATCAGTGGCGACGAATCCGATCCTGATTCCAAACAACAATCTACAATCTGGGTCTTTTAAGACGAGCCAAAGCCGACTAAAGTTGTTCGTTCTCGAAGGACTTCAAAGAAGATGGTGGCTACGTTTGTTGGAAAAACCGGTCATGTTGCGACTATTGCACTTGAAGATCGTAGAACGGTTAACGCAGAGTGGTATACCACAGTTTTTTTACCACAAGTCATCGCCGAACTTCGAAAATCTAACTCAAAGCGACGCATCATCCTGCACCACGACAACGCAAGCTCACACAGCGGTGGTCAAACGATTGAGTATTTGAAGCAGGAAAAAGTAGAAATTCTTGACCATCCTCCATACAGTCCTGACCTAAGCCCAAACGATTTCTTTACATGTCCTAAAATTAAGAAAAGTCTTTGTGGTCAAAAGTTCCAGTCCAGTGAAGAAGCAGTCGACGCTTTCAAGTCAGCTATTTTCAACACCCCTACTTTAGAGTGGAATAAATGTTATAATAACTGGTTTGAGCGAATGGAAAAGTGTATTAAGCTACGTGGTGAATACTTTGAAAAACAATAAAAAGTACTTTAAGGTTCTAGTGTTTCTTTCTTCAAACGACAAAACTTAAAAGGCATACATAAATATTTCAATTATTTTGCATGCTGTTTGTGGCATAACATGTCTACATGTTGTTGCAAAATCTCCATGTATAATTTTAAAAAAAATGTGTGATTATTGTACCTATTGTGAACTTGTAACACATGTTAAAGCAAATAAATATATCTTATCTTATCTTACAGCAAATATATTTAAAGAAGCTATAAGCACCGCCTGTAGGATTATACATGATGGCAGAGCGTCATGTCGTTTGCCGAGCCGATTTTACTGCCAAGGCGCGTTAATAGACGTTTCACATCTAAAAAAAAGAGTTGAAACGATGTCCGTCGGCCACTTAGAGGCTTCTGTATTTATTTAGGGCACGGACACGCGGTGCTCGACACGGCTCACTGGACCCGACGTATTGGCGGTCACAAGGTGTCCACCGTGTACTCACCACTACTATTTTCACTTTTCTGTGTAATAAGCTGTCGGTACTCCGTAGAGAGGCGCCTCCTGCCGTGTTCATATTTTGCCTCCTTAGCGAGAAGTCCCTCTCTTTGAATTTGCGTTTGAAGGACTAAAGGCATGTCTGGGATGAAGATTTGCATCATACCTGTCAGTCCGAAGACTACGTGCTGGAAATAGAGGGTGTAAATAATACGATTAACGCAGCGACATCTAGTTAACAACAGAACGATTGCTTTATGGGTGCTAGACAGTTTATATACTTGTGGTCAACGTAATATCTTATATATAAAATTCTCGTGTCACAATGTTCGTTCCCGTACTCCTCCGAAACGGCTTGACCGATTCTCATGAAATTTTGTGAGCATATTGAGTAGGTCTGAGAATCAGCCAACATCTGTTTTTCATACTCCTTAGTGATAAGGTCACTATTCCACGCGGACGGAGTCGCGGGCACAGCTAGTATTATTATAAAGTTTATTCAGTATTTTATATTTAATAATCAAATCCAAAACCACTAGATGGCGCCTGTGGTAATATTAGTCTTATTACTTCACGTTAACTTTTCCCAACGACGCGACATGAACGTTCTAAAGTTGTTACTAGAAAGTGACATTTTTGATGTAAATTTTGAAGATGACGACGAAAATGGCAAACAAATGCTTGTTTATATTACGTATGCCTTTTTTTTTGTCTCGGGGAAAAACCTCTCTTGACGGGTTCCCCCGGCCCGGGGGGACTGAGGGATATGTGGGACTCCGGGAAAGATGATTGGCCATCCGACTACCCACTAAAAAACCCCGCTGTTCTCCTATCGCCTACGCCCGGGCCCACGGATATATGGCCTGCCGATCTCGTGGCCCGGGCCGGCGCCGGCCCGCCCTTTGTCTTGAGGCGGGCCCCTTCTAAAGTGTTGGCGCCAGGGGGTCAGGGTTTCGTCCCCCCGGCGCTCTCCTAACAACTCTAGGAGTTGAGGGGGGCCGCGGAAATATTACGTATGCCTTTTTTTACCTTTTCCAAGCTAAAAATTAAATAAAACAATTTTAGACAGCCATTAAGGGTATCAAATATTTTTGGCCAACTTTTAGTACCAAATACCAGTCTGTGCGATGATTACAAACCCACATGGGAATTTAATGCAAGGTGTCGTTGAGATCGTGGGTCGATGTGGTCATGCGACGCGTGTGCTCGTTCTGAATTAATATTTACAGAGGTCGCTGTTGTCGTTGTAATAATAGTAATCGCCGTAATCTATTATCTGTTGGTCATTTTGATAATATTCGGCACTTGATTGTGGTGGTCGCGTTCAAGTTATCGAGTTTGTTTACGAGTCTTTGTAATGCGCACACTTCTGTTGTTATTTACGTGATATTATTTAATCCTTCTGAATGAATGAATGAAAACTCTTTATTGTTCACCTTAAATATATATATAAGAAAATGAAATAAACTTACAAGCTACTGAACAATGGGTGGCCTTATCGCTTAGAGCAATTTCTTCCAGGCAACCCTAATTGCTTTAATAAAAATTGCACGGACAATTAGTAATTTGTATCTTTGTGAATATCCCACCAGTTCACTGGTACAACCACTATACTATCCCTACATACTATTTTCTATTGCTGTGGGACAGCAGACAGGCTGACGAGCCCCTTAATACTATGCAGTTATCGTCGCCTATGGATGCAGGGGAACTGGAACCTGATCATTAATGCCGGAACACAACACAAGGTTATTATGGCGGTTATTACAGACCAGAGGTGGTTACCATCCGGACGGAATTAGAGCCCTAACCAGTGCCGGTTTAACCACGTAGCAACAGTAGGTGCCTCTGGTTTAAACCAGATCATCTCAGCCTGAGTATCTAATATACAAAAACAAACAAAACGCATAGACGGCAAATAAACGAATGAGGTATTGAGTATCGAATTGTTTTTTTCCACTTTAGTTACTTAAGAACCCCTAGCAGATCAAGGGCTCAAAGGCCAAATTGAATTTGCTACGGGCCCCGCACTTACTTAATCCAGCAGGCCCTAATCTATTGTTTGTGTAAGGTATCTGTCATTATTTACACCTACGGTAAATGCTAACTGTAGGTAGATACGAATAAACCAGTTGATTCGCAGACTTGGTCTTGTTTTATTGCTCGCCTCCGTAATAATATTAAATACACAACTGTTTGGTCGCCTTTTACTTACTTCTAAGAGTGTCGTCAGCCTGTCTACTGTTCCTTACTTTCTCAAATTCACATGCCGGAGTCCAACATTACTTATACGAACTATACTAAAATAACACTAACCTCAAAAATAACCACAAACGCCAACCTGGCGGCAAACACGTGCCAATAGTGCGGTGAAAGACCATAAGGGTCTGCATGGTTGGGTGGATTCCTGTAACCCCTGTATGCACATAACGGAGGGTCTACTTCGTTCTCATCAGCGCCCCACTCTTCGCGGTAGTCGGATGTATTGAACACTGAAAGTTTTTGGGGACAGATAACAGATGGCGCTGTTTCGTGATTTTTATTTTTGTTATACATATATGATGTATGATACACGATGGGCCCATAAATTTTTAAATAGATGGTTAATTACACACAAGGAGAGACACGAGACTAGATGGTGCCACATGTATTCTCCAATTTCAATATCTACCAATACATTGCTTGTGAATGAAAAACTCTCGCATTCGCGGCAGTCTTCATATTCGTGACATTGCGGAAAAATTGCAGCAGTGTCGGCTCCGATGGTACGGCCACATTTTAGGGCAACCGGATGCTTAAGCGGGAAACAAATGTCTGGCCATGCTGCGTCTGCCGGGCCCCGGCAGGAGGTGTGGACACAAAAAATGCTGGCTTGACGTCGTAAAGGGTGATATGCTTGGCAATGGGCTCACTACCAGAGATGATGAAGACCGTGCCAAGTGGAGTAGAAAAAGTCAGAAAGCGGACTCCGGATACCGAAACGGTAGTTAGGTTGCAACCGGGATACAACGCTGGGATGATGATGATGACATTGCTTGTGAATAAACATTTTATTAGTATTTGATAATTTATATTATACATCGGCATATTTATGTTGAGCAAAACTAATGATGTAAAATTCGAACGACCTTAATATTGTTCTCCGAGTTTGTTCTGATATTTTTATTCCACTTGGCTACGTACACATACATACATACATATAATCACGCCTCTTTCCCGTAGGGGTAGGCAGAGACCACTTCTTTCCACTTGCTACGATACTTACATACCTAGTCAGGTCATAAGTATTGTCACACAGTAAAAACTTTTCTTTTAGAATGCTGGCCACAAAAAAGTTTATTGAATTCGAATTTCGAATTGTTCATGAAAATAAAAATGTATACTTTTAGAATTTTACTCATTTTTAAATATGGAGTGGACGCTTAAAGAAGACCGTGTTGCAGTTATTGCGTTGCATCGTTGCGGTTACGCGCCAATTAAAATTTTTAACATACTGAAAAATTTGAATATAACCAAAAGATTCGTTTATCGTACCATCAAACGATACAATGAAGACTCTAGTGTAGATGACAGGTCAAGAAGTGGTCGCCCTCGGTCTGTTAGGACTCCAGCAGTGATAAAAGCTGTGAAGGCACGAATTCAAAGAAATCCCAAACGTAAGCAGAAACTGTTGGCCCTTCAGATGGGGTTAAGCAGAACCACGGTGAAAAGGGTGTTAAATGAAGACTTAGGGCTTCGGGCATATCGAAGAAAAACAGGACATCGTTTGAATGCTCGTCTAATGGACCTGAGACTGAAGAGATGCCGCGCTTTGTTGAAACGGTACGCGGGAAAAAAATATCGGGAAATTCTTTTTTCGGATGAAAAAATGTTTACCGTAGAAGAGAGCTACAATAAACAAAATGATAAGGTGTACGCACACAGTAGTGAAGAAGCGAGCAACCGTATTCCGCGTGTCCAACGAGGTCATTTTCCATCCTCGCTCATGGTATGGTTGGGAGTTTCTTATTGGGGCTTAACAGAGGTACATTTTTGTGAGAAAGGTGTAAAAACGAATGCTGTTGTGTATCAAAATACAGTCCTGACGAACCTTGTGGAACCTGTTTCTCATACCATGTTCAATAACAGGCACTGGGTATTCCAACAAGATTCGGCGCCAGCTCATAGAGCGAAGAGCACACAAGACTGGCTGGCGGCGCGTGAAATCGACTTCATCCGGCACGAAGACTGGCCCTCCTCCAGTCCAGATTTGAATCCGTTAGATTACAAGATATGGCAACACTTGGAGGAAAAGGCGTGCTCAAAGCCTCATCCCAATTTGGAGTCACTCAAGACATCCTTGATTAAGGCAGCCGCCGATATTGACATGGACCTCGTTCGTGCTGCGATAGACGACTGGCCGCGCAGATTGAAGGCTTGTATTCAAAATCACGGAGGTCATTTTGAATAAACTTTAATGTCATAAGAATCTATGTTTTGTTAAGTTCATTTTGGTATATGAATGGTTACATAATTAAGAAACTTGTTACAATTATTTTACATTAAACATGTGACAGAATTTATGACCTGACTAGGTACTTGTTTCGCTTCGTCCACTTTCTTTATTCCCTTCATACATGCCCTTCGGTTTAGGGTATTCTTAACCTGGCCTTTTTTCAAGACGTCCCTGATTTGGTCTCGAAACGTCCGCCTAGGTCTACCCCTTCCAACACTTCCATTCACACTCGCCTTATACACTTTTTTCGTCAATCGTTCTTCATTCATTCTCTCGACATGGCCAAACCATCTCAGCATACCTTTCTCAATTTTCTCATACAAACATATTTTATGTATTAAAATTAATGTGTTCTTACAAAATTCTTTGCAATCTTAGTTATTACAAAGTACTAATAGTTTATAAGATGCTAATAATAGATGGCGTTGATTTAATATTGGAAAAACTTTACTTACACGACAAAGAATGATCTATATATCCTACTAAAGTATTGTCGGGGGAATACACGTATTTATACACCATCCGTGGTATGAAATCACTTGTGTAGGCTATCACGAATGCCTGAAACAAACAATCATAAAACAATAAATATAATATGTGAGTGGTTACGCAAAAAAGGTCCTGAAGGGATTGGAAACGGAATTTGAAGTGAAAACATTTTTAGCGGCGTTGTGCACTTTTTTGTGATGGCTAAAACATGTTAAATTCGCGTCAGGTCACGTGTCCAGATCGAAAATTCGTAAGATTCGTAAGACAGAGTTTTGCTCCAGTAATACCAACCTTATTCATAATGACATAAGGTTTATTTTATAATGTAACTTTTAAATGATCGCATCGCATCACTTACACATATCTATTCGCATTGCGACTTTATTACAATGAAATACAGTCGAGTTTTTGAAGTGAAAACTTCTATAGGCGCGTTGAGCACTTTTTGAGTGAACAATTTTTGGTTTGTAAAGAAGTGTTAATGACCAATTTAAACTTTAATCCTTGATCATAAACACTTCTTTATAAATCGAAAATAATAATCTAATAGCTCGACGATACAATTTACAAGTTACTTAGTTTTTTAAGGTTATCTCTAGCACAAGGAAGTAATAAAATTGTTATCTTCATCTTGTGACCATACGTCCCGCTTTTACGAATAAACCTTTATACCTACAATACTTAACTACTTGCCTACATTAATATCGCCAAAGACTGCAGCGCAGCGTAGACGCGGGTTGACAGTCAGGAACAAGCGAGAGCGAGCGACTGACATGCGAGAACGGGATAGACGAAAAATGATAGTTCATTTATCTGTTGTGCATGTGTTTATTAGAAACTTACCGAATTACTTACTTATCCCAACTGCTTATTGTACTACAAAATACATACTAAAGTAACTCTAATTTTGCTGTAGCAAAGTAGTTTTTTGTTGCGAAATTATTTATAAATATTATTTTTAGGGCAAGTTGGTGTAAGAATTAAGATGTCAGTGAGGGTAAGATACCATAATAAATTATTTCAAGTCATTTTTTAAACCATAATTTTTATTTTGCACTTAAATATACATCTTACACTGACGTATCCTATATATGTATTTATTTATATACGAAATTACGTAGGCGTCCCGCTTTGATACGAAAAAAAAAATGGTCACGTTATACATGTTAGAAAGTGACGCCACGGGACCGCGCTTGAGGCGAAATTCATTTCGACTCAAAACTTTAATGCAATTTACACGAATTCAATTATTTTCCCTTGAGGGCCCTTTTTGTAGCAATGTTGGGGGTAAAATGACCCCCCACCCTCTCTAGCACCACGCGCCGCACACAACGTGAACGCCTAACCGTGTGTCTCAAGAAGTTGAAATTTGACCCGTGCAGAGGAGAAAGAAAACTGACCTATGCAGCCTGTCGTAACAGGCGGCTTAACAACACAAGCTAGGTGGTAGGGCCGCTAGCCCGTCTGGATTGCAACCACCCCTGGTTTTTAAGTATGCTGCAATAATAACCTTGTGTTGTGCACAAGGTCGCGGGACAAATGTTCCCTAATGAAACGCGGCTTAAGTAACCAGGTTCTAATAACTTAACGCGGACAGCAGCGTCGTCGCAATGCCCCTGGCGTTGCGAACACCTATAAGCTAACTGCTAAATTCTAAGTGGGCAGTCAGGCTGTCTGCTGTCCTACAGAAATAAAAAAAATTACCACACAGTAGGTCGCTTATGCCTTGATCACACGTACCGAGCAAACGGGCGAGATAGTGCTCTCGGCCGAGTACTCGGTGCGTATAAACATAGCGCCGAGCGCTCGGTGGAGTGCTCGGCCGAACGAAGTGGCGAGTCAGTAGCTCGGCTTCCGTTCTACTTACTAAGCCGAGTGTCCACCCTCCCGAGTACTCGGCCGAGAGCACTGTCTCGCCCGTTTGCTCGGTACGTGTGATCAAGGCATTACGATTCCTTTTTTCTAATTTTGTATCAATAGTAAAAAGTCTAGTGATAGCACTTGTAAAGTTATTTGGCCATGGGGGTCTGAGACATCAGTTCATTTTGGCAAAAGGGTTCTTATATCCAAAATGGTTTTGGAATTTTATACGAGGTTCAACCTTGTTCTATGCGGAACGAAAGAATCCAGAGTGCTAACTACTTCAAATACCCTCAGTGACAATGTGTGTCGGTCAACAGTGCTGTCTTAAGTATTCTGCGCAAGGTTCTTATCCGTGCAGAGGCGGAGAAAGAATACTGACCTCTGCGGTCGGGGTCGGCCTGTCGTAAAAGGCGACAAAACAACCCACCCTAGCTATGTAGCACCCTAACTACGCCATAATAACCTCGTGTTGTGTTCCGGCATTAGTGACCCAAGTTCCTGTACCCTTATGGGACAGCAGCATGTTCAAGTTCTGAATTCTAAGCGGGTCAGCCTGTCAGCAATAAAGCGGGGTGGTCAACCTGCGCGCTCGCTCTTGTCAACCAAAAAGACGCAATGTAATTTTAATAAAATATGTAGTTTCATAGCGGTGCCTTTATTTTTATTATGTCCATGCATTTGACGTTACAAAGTATACAAAACGGTGCAATGATATTGAATGAGCTATAGTTCAATGAAATGGGGCCGTCCATTAATCACGTGATGTTTTTTTTGGAATTTTTTAACCCCCCCTCCCCCTTGGTGAGGTTTAAGACTAAATATATCACGTGTATTTTTTAGTACCTACAAAGGATCGTAATTTTAAGTATCATCTAATTTTATTATAGAAAATTAAAGACTACAATAATAACGTTTAGAGGTAGACAGAAAGGTTGCAGGTTGTTTTTGACTGACATAAAAATAATGAAAGAAATGCGAAAAACTTTTTTATACTAATACATGAACAATGAACATAATTTAATGTATAATATCCTCGAACCACGGATTAGCAACACTTTCTTCAACACCAATAACTGGCTAAGCATCTTGCAAGTCAGTTGTTGGCACAGTCGATTTTGTACGTGTTTGCCGAAAAAATAAACACACGTGATATAATATTACACCCCCCCCCCCCTTGTGATATTTCGTGATTTCAATGGACCTTCCCCTCCCCCCTTTCGAGCTTCACGTGATTAATGGACAGCGCCAATATCGGAATTTCTGGCGCTCGGCTCGCGTGCGCCCCCTAGGTCTCTGCGGCCGGACGCACGTGCACCCCTTGAACCCTCGGTCAAAGACGGCGTGAAAGATGGTTAAATTAAATGGTATTATTATACTTACATTTGAAACAACCGCAGCATAAGTGATTCCTTTCAGAATGCCATACCTGCAATGATATTTAAAGAAGCTTACTTAAGGCGTCATCGCGGACACCATCATTTAAGTGATCATCATTATCATCATCATCATTAAATAAATGATCACCGTTATCAACACTATTAGTGTCACCATTTTAATTAAATGTATAAATATAAATCATAATTTTATAAATATTAATATTACATATATGTACACATTAATTGATTATGAAATTAATGATATTCCTGTGTGATTAAAACTGAATGTGTGTTCATGAACTTGATTGTACGAGTAAAATGCAATGATAGTAAAAACTGTAGTCGAAGCGATGTATA
The DNA here is from genome assembly GCA_963693495.1 of Malacosoma neustria. Lineage (NCBI taxonomy): Eukaryota > Metazoa > Arthropoda > Insecta > Lepidoptera > Lasiocampidae > Malacosoma > Malacosoma neustria. Next base: position 5,267,128 of record OY856399.1, on the reverse strand, counting down.
CTTATTTTAGTTTTAAGAATTTTTCTTTGTAAGTGAACGAAATAGTTTTGTTCTTTGAGAAATAAAAAAAATGATCCAAAATGTTAAACATCACCATTCAACAAATGATTCATCATTATTCAGAACCGATCATCGTTATGCATAGAATGTTCATCACCATCTTTTTTGTTCATTATTATTAAATATTCATTAATATAGTTCATTAAATTGTCATTCATTTAAAAAATGATTATCATCATTGTTCATTAAGTTATTACCATCACCGTTAATTATTAAATGTAGACTATCATCGGTCATTAAACGATCATCAACAAGACCTAAACTCTTTTTTCATTGTCTTACCAAGCTCCAATGTCTTCGACCCTCTCAGCTAACGGCCTCCTCGCTTGGGTCACCATCTTGTATGCATCCAGACGTATTTCAGCAATATTGTTCAGCAGAGCGAAGAGTGGCGCCAGGGGGAACGCGGCCACGAACAATGTTACAAACCCGTACTGAAGAACTGAATAGGTAAAAATAGTGTTAGGATCATCTGCAACAGTGGAATGAAACCACAATGAAAAAATGCAGGAACATATAAAAAAAAATCAATCAAAATTTATCATACTAATATTATAAATGTGAAAGTAAGTTTGTTACGTTTTCACGCGAAAACTACTTTTTTTTTTGTCTCGGGGGAAAAACCACTCTTGACGGGTTCCCTCGGCCCAGGGGGACCGAGGGATATGTGGGACTCCGGGGAAGATGTTCAGCCATCCGACTACCCACTAAAAAACCCCGCTGTTCTCCTATCGCCTACGCCCGGGCTTACGGATATGTGGCCTGCCGATCTCGTGGCTCGGGCCGGCGCCGGCCCGCTTTCTACAAGAGATACAATTACTCACTCATCTCCAAATATTCATCGAAGAGTGCCAATCTCCCAGGGTCCTGGAGGTGGTAGTCTTGCTCCCACGCCATGTGGGGCTTCGACAAGTCTCGGGTCACGGCGCGGTGGGAACGCTGGCGCCACCAGTTGTGGAGTTTCCTGAATTATTATTGATAATCACAACTTCCGTAGCGCGACTTCCGTATCTCGCCTACGGGGGTTCCGAGTTTGACTATTTATATGTAATACTAGCTGTGCCCGCGACTCCGTCTGCGTGGAATAGTGACTTTGGGCTGAATTTTTTGGATATATCTTATGGTTTATTTTGGATTACAAATCCTCTAAACCATATAATATAAATGAAATATACAAACAGTCACTATTATCGAACGCAACTGTTATGCCATGCGCCTCCGGAATACGTACCTTCGAACCTACAAAGTTCAGCCTAAGCTAAACCCTATTTCATATGATTGATGATATAAATCTGAGGTCAACTTAAATTGGAAAATAAATTTTTCGAAACTGATAATTTTTAGCTAAAACTATTCTTTTTTCTAAAATAAAAGTAGCCTTAAGTAACTCCTTGTTACATCAGCTATTTGCCAGTGAACTTCGATCACAAATTATTGATCGAAGCCAGTGAAAGTCCCGTCAAAATCGGTGTAGCCATTTCAGAGATTAGCCGGAACAAACAGACAGACAGATAAAAATTGTAAAAAATATTGTTTTGGTGTATGTACCGTGTATACGTGCGAATGCACTTAGTAAAAAGCGGTTATTTTAATATTACAAACAGACGCTCCAATTTTATTTATTTGTTTAGATGTATTGTATATGTATGTATTTATTTACAAAAGAAAAGTATATCAGTACATCAGTTGTCTAGTATCCATAACACAAGCGCTCTACTACTACGCGAATTGTCATTGTATGTTTATATGATTTTATTTGAGTCATTATTAATAAATTTAACCAATAAAGAAGAAACCAAGTTTTAGCAATTAAATTATTACAGTTATTAGTGTACGAGTCATATATCAAGAAAAATGCTAGAAATATGAGCACTTTTCAGCTTCTCAATGACTGGCGCTACTTTCAAACTTCCCCTAATATACTCATTTCTAATTTTATCCATTTTTGTAACTCCACTCATCCATCTCAACATTCGCATCTCTGCTGCATGCAATAAATAACCTTTCATCCTTCTCCTTAGCGGTCCAGCATTCCGATCCATAGAATATAGAATAGAACAAGTCTTTTAACGAGTTATAATAAATGCCTTAAATAATTTTCCTTTCTGTTTCACTTACGGGTATCCCAACTCGACGAAATTGTTAAAGACCTGTTTCCCGATCATGATGATTGCCAGTTGGATACACAATTCTGATAGGCACCCGGCCGGGTCACAAATGTCTCCCTTCAGCTTGAAGAATTCCGATTTCCTGGCCTGATCATCACCCGGATAGTCGTAGAACCGACCCTGCGGATTAAGTATTACTAATTAATAATTTGCTTCTGGGTGCTTAACATATATTTACAAACGAAAAGTATATACGTATACAGGGTGACTTTGACAAACCCGTCCAAATTATTTTTACGCACTAAACATCATTTAAGGAACCCATTTTTGCAAAAAAAATTGTATGTAAAATTTTCAAAATAAAATATTTCATATATGATCATTAATTCAATCGTACAGAATAGTCCTTTGGTGCAACCTTCGTACGTTAACCTGTTATTCCCTGTCTCTGTCTCTCCCGCGTAAATAAGTAGTGCGTATTCGCTCGTCCGGTGCAATGTCGCCGTCCTCAGCCTTTCACTAGGTCAGGTGGAGAGGTCATTGACACTCTAGCGCCGTATTATGTAAATTGCGAGTTCTTTGAATGACTGTGATGCTGATTACTCAACATTTTTGTACTATGTGATACAAAACTAAAATACATGTTTCTCATAACTTTTACTAAAGATTCTTCTGTGTGAATTTAGACGGGTTTGTCAAAGTCACCCTGTATATCAGTTACATAGTCACTCTTTTTTTAATGCTGTAGGACAGCAGACAGGCTTTGGAGGGTCTGTTTGTAATATTAAAATAACCGATTTTTATTAAGTGCATTTGGATGTATACACGGTACATATACCAAAACAACATTTTTTACAATTTTTGTCTATCTGTCTGTTTGTTCCGGCTAATCTCTGAAATGGCTGAACCGATTTTGACGAGATTTTCACTGGCAGATAGCTGATGTAACAAGGAGTAACTTAGGCTACTTTTATTTTAGAAAAAATAAATAGTTTTAGCTAAAAATTATCAGTTTCGGAAATTTTTGTATTCCTATTTAAGTTGAGCTCAGATTTATATCATCAATCATATGAAATAGGGTTTAGCTTAGGCTGGTTTTGTAGGTTCGAACGCACGTATTCCGGAGGCGCATGGCTTAATAGTTGCATTCGATAACACTGACTATTTACATATTTCATTTATTTATATTTTAGGGTTCATAGGGTTTGTAATCCAAAATAAACCAAAAGATATCCAAAAAATGCTGCCCAAAGTCACTATTTCACGCGGACGGAGTCGCGGGCACAGCTAGTGTATATATAAAACGCAATACCTTAAAGAAAGCGATGTAAATAAGAGACGAGTAGAAGTTAATAAATTCAAAGAAGAAGATCTTGAAGGTGTAAGAATCCTCATACTCCGTTTGTGTCCTTGGATTCTCCATATTTGTAAGTACCACTGCAACTTTCGCATATATCTGGAATAATGAAATACACTGTCAAGTATATGGCAAGCAAGCACTCGAAGCCAGGAGCCACAGACTCCATCCCTACGATAACAGTAGAACCTCTTTAAGTTGAAAACCTGCAAACTCAGACGAGGAGGGCACCATTCTAAATAGCTTTTAAGAACACTCCCTGTTGTGCAGACGGTAGAATATGCTAAGAGACGCAAAGTTTCTCAGAAGTCCAAGCGTGTCTAGACCGTCTGTGAGTATGGGTTCGCCGACAACACGAACTGCGTGCCCTTGGATGGAGTGTAGGAGATTGAGCTGATAGGCGAGTGTTCCAGCCCATAAATGTGAGCAACTGTATATAACTCGAAAAAACAAACGGACCTCTGTATTTCGTGCATAGTAATGTTTGATTTTATTGCTGTAGGCCAGCAGAAAGGCTGACGGCCCGCTTAGAATTTAGCAGTTACCGTCGCCTGTGGGTGTTTGCAATGCCAGTGGCATCGTGAACACGCTGTTGTCCCATAAGGGTACAGGAACTTAGGTCACTAATGCCGGAACACAAATAAGGTTATTATGGCGGCATACTTGAGACCAAAGGTGGTCGCCATCCCGATGGGCTTAAGGCTCTACCACGTAGCAAAATATTAGTCAGTATGTATTGTGTTTATTTATAATATTTAATTTAACATTACTTTTACAAACAAAGGCTTGTGGCGTACGAGATGATATCTTTAGCTATCTTTGTCCTGTTACGCACAAGGAGGATGTATAATTTCTTACGTGCGTCCATAAGTACACACACACACACACAACTTTTTTTTAACGAGTCCTTTACTTACCCTGGTCAATATCATGATGATGATCAAGTTAATCAAGGCTGCAGTCATGGCGGTAAATATTTTCGCATGCTTTTGTACGAAGAAACCCGAACCGCCGTATATGACTGACACCATGGATATCCTATAGATTATAGTTCCCAGTACGGCTGCTAGGACTATTGCGATCTGAAAAAGATTGAGTATTAATTAAATATACTGGCACAATTTTGTACGGCTGTGAAGCGTGGCCGGTCTTAGAGCGACACAAGCAAGAGCTGCGTGTCACGGAGATGAATATGCTGCGGTGGATGTGTGGAGTGACGCGGAAGGACCGCGTTAGGAACTCTCGCATTCGCGGCAGCCTTCATGTCCGTGACATTGCGGATAAATTGCAGGAGTGTCGGCTCCGATGGTACGGCCACATTTTACGGCAACCGGTTGCTTACGTGGGAAACAAATGTCTGGCCATGTCGCCGGGGCCCGGCAGAAGGGGTAGACCCAAAAAGTGCTGGCTTGACGTCGTAAAGGGTGATATGCGTGCCAATGATCTCACTACCAGGGATGCTGAAGACCGTGCGAAGTGGAGAAGAAAAAGTCGGAAAGCGGACCCCGGGCGCCGAAGCGAGAGTTTGGGCTGCAACCGGGATTCATCGCTGAGATGATGATGACTGGCCCAATTCACAAAGCGCCATCTATCCCCATAGTAAGTAGCATAGCACTTGTGTATTAGACAACTGATATCCAGTAGCGTAGCATGGGTATTAGCCGCCCGGGGCGGGGGAAATTCTGCCGCCCTATTACGTAAGTATTTCAATTTATAAAACAATATACAAACTTCTAAAGAACTTTTCGGCGCGAATTAATTGCCGTTCATTTCAATCGGTCCGAATCGTAGGTGCGGAAAAAATATAGTAAAAATATTTGTAAAGGAAAATGTAATTCCTTCTGCTCATAATTAAAGAATTTAAATATTCCCACGCATCAAACAAACATGGCTACATAATTATTATTTCATACAGTCTATGGTAAAAGTCGGTAGTCTATGGAAACAATACGTCATGTAATGGGATAGCATTTTTTCATAAAATTAACGATTGTTTTACATATTAATTTCCAATAACGCAATTATAAGGTTATGAATTAAACTGATGGTTTTAGGATCGACGCCGTTATTAATAACATTAAATGTCGTTTCTTTTATTACAGGCAAAGTTAAGTTTTATAATTATTGTTTAATTCGTAGGTTATTGGTACTTGTAAGTTATTAAATTATATTAAATCTTTTATTACAGAGAAACTCAGTTGTGTTTGATTAACTGTGTCGCCCTAATAATCATTATATATTTATAATATATTATTACTATTTATTGTGAAATTTTGCCGCCCCCTAAAAATTGCAGGCTGGGGCGGGCCGCCCCGCCGCCCCCCTACACTATGCCACTGCTGATACCACATGTTAACACCGTTTGGCTATAATGGGTCTAGGTGAGGATGCTATATCCTATCTCTTTTCCTCTTACCTATTATCCGCTCCCCGTCCTTGTCAAATGTAGTGCGACCAATTTAAAGAGCATTTTATCGTCGATGGCCGAACGGTGATTGTCGGTTCCGTCTTATTTTAATATAAACTGAATAATTTAGTAACAATCGGGTGTAAAATGGTGTAAAGGTGTGTTTGATTACTCCTACGAGTGGAATATTAGTGGGCCCACGCGAAAATAAGGACGAGTAACGAGAATTGTGAGCACCCTTAAATATTCATTTCCCTTCGATAGCTCTTCGCCTAGGAACACCCTTACCAGCGCGAACACCACATTTATATAATTTTTTTCTATATCCATACTTATTATAAATATCAAAGAAACTATGTCTGTCAAAATTCGTTTTCATGCTAAAAAGCGCATAATCAATCTTGATGAATTTCAGTATACAGGTAGATTGTACTTGAAGAGGGACAGAGGAGTGAAATAGGGGTGAAGAAGATATAGATAAATAAAGCGCCTGTTACAATGTTAGGAGCAATGCGTTCATACGGTGTCAATATTATTAAATCTCCACCAACGACTGAGATGGTCAGAATGAGAGACGGGAGTCGAACCCGTGACCTCTGCGAGCGTAACGAAGTGCGTTAACCGCTACGTTACGGGGGTCGTCAAAGTATTGGTGACACTTGGCTTACATGTTACCATGACAGCACATAATCCTATAAACAGTGGTTTTTCTGAACTTTCAGGTGTTAAACTGTTCGAGAACAGTTTTATTCATGTGCCCTTTCAGAATTCTTTCATGCAGGGGCTACGACTAAACTACTCTAGCTAGACTGTCTGGATGGCAACCACTCCTGGTCTCTTTTTTATTGCTGTAGCACAGCAGACAGGCTGACAGCCCACTTAGAATTTAGCAGTTACCGTCGCTTATGGATGTTTGCAACGCCAGTGGCATCGCAAACACGCTGCTGTCCCATAAGGGTACCAGGAACTTGGTCACCAATGCCGGAACACAACGCAAAGTTACTATGGCGGCATACTTAAGACCAAAAGTGGTCGCATTCAGATGGGCTTGGGGCCCTACCATGTAGCTAGGGTGGGTTTTGTCGTCTTTTACGACAGATAGACCCCGGACGCAGAGGTCTTTAAATAAACTGCCCTAATAAAATGTGTTCCGACCGATTTATCCGACTTACCATGAAAAGAACCGCCGAGGTGGTCGCGACGTATCTCATTGTCTTCTGAAATGTAGGCATGTAGGGCTCCTTCTCTCGTGTCACCGGGTTCATTCTGAAAGTCTTCACTGAAGCCTCGAACTCTGGCCTGAGATCTTCATCCTGAAAGTCGATAAGTCCAATAGCAGTTTCACAAATCATATCAAAACAAGTCGCACTTTTTTATACGATATTTTAAACGCTTTTAACTTAACCTGTATAGTATTATAGCCCGAGAGCTGATGACTAATTTGGGAAAATTCTTTAGGCAGTCTGTGATTGCGAAAAATTACAATTTCGTTAATTGGCGAATCCAGTCCTGAAAGTCTTTTAGCGAGTTAACGGTTATTTCGCTACCGCGCAGATAACATTTGCCAAAAAAAATTCAATTCGGTTATTAAGTATTGCCAGACGACTCCAAATATTAATTTTTTATATTACCAAAAAAAAATTCTTTAGGCAATCTGAAATTTATATCACATATTTATTAAGTAATTTCAATAATACCTGCAAATCGCCTGCAAGTATTATAATAATATATCTGTGTTTCCATTTATCTATGTCACATAATTTACGGAGTCGATATTTACCCACTTTGAACGATCAAAAAAACGATTAAAATTTTGCCCCATATTCCTTATCAGGATCATCAGGATTAACGCTTTCTTTTACTTTTGCTGAAACGCCATGGCGTCTGGCGCTTAGTTAATAAAACTGCCGGAAGATGTCGTTAAATTAATAAAAACATTTATAAAACAGAATTCTTAAAATACGAATAAAAATACAGACGAGAAAATTACTGTCACAGTTCTAAAAGCGTGGGAATGAAACCAGTAAAAAAAAATTATAACGATTGATATCGAGCACCCCACGTTTTTTAAAAAAATTACATTAATTTTCTCGTCAGTTATTTTATTCTGTTCAGAATTATTCTTTAGTTTGATTAATTATAAAAGCATTTTATTTAGTTGTCTAAACTATTATTTTTCACAACTAACATTTTGCAAACTCGTATATCGCGTTCTTCATCACTATCCAGTCGAATAGTGCGATATAACAGTGTGGTGTTGAAACCACACGTGTATACGCGCAGTACCATGCATGCGAATACGAACATTGATGTATTCATATAGGCATAATGTAACAATATTAGAATCATAAACAACATTTTCAGCCGCCTGGCTTCCGTATTCGCCTTTATTAAAGAAAAATTCTAAAATACAGTGTATTTTCTATTTGCTGGTGTCCATCAAACAAATTACAAAATTGTCATTAAAGATTTTTTAGTATGAAATCTCATCTACAAAATGCCATCTAGCATGATCACATCGAATTTCTACAAGCGAGATACAGAATCAGTCTGAAACAAGTCGCAGTATGTTTATTAATATAATAATTACCTGGTCAATAAAGCTCATGTAGTAGATTTTGATCTAAATAAGAAAAATAGAGGCCGCCTTCTATCGACCTGGTATATACGAAGAGAAAAGATCCAGTAGGACAAACTCAAGATCGCAAGACTTGGTGCAAAAGTGTGAGGAGAACCGACCCCAAATATTGGGATAAGGTGAGATTAAGAAGAAAGAAGATTAATTAACAAAAAAAATTACCTGGTCAACTCCCCCCAAATCCCATTCCCATCGCAATATGGACTGTTTGCGTTTCCATAGTTCCAGGAATGTCGTAGCTGAAAAAAGTTATTATTTATTAAAATATCCTCCGTGCAGTCGGGGTCAGCCTGTCGTAAAAAGCGACAACACAACCCTAGCTAGCTACGTAATAGAGCCTAAACCCGTCTGGCTGGTATGCCGCCATAATAACCTTGTGTTGTGTTCCAGCATTAGTGACCCAAGTTCCTGTACCCTTATGGGACATCAGCATGTTCGCGGTGCCCCTAGCGTCGCAAACATCCATAGGCGACGGTAACTGCTAACTATTAAGTGCCGTCATATTCCTCAGCATTAAAAAAATATATTTCACATCTTGTTTTATCGCTCGCCTAAAATACACAACTTTTGATTTCTTTTTATATTCTATCTTTAATCTTGTTTTTTAACAAAAACAATAAATATTTTTATTTAAATGAATAAAACTTACCCCAAAACGACATAAAAATAGCGAAGAAGACTGTCGCCGGATTATCGAATAGATATGTCAATTTCGCGAATAGACACGAATCTGCTAGCGTCTGGTATTTACACGCCTTGTCGCAAAGGGGACATAATGTTATGTTACCCGGGCCGTTGAGGTCACATATTTCTTTACTAAAAACAAATAAAATACTTATTTTTCTCTATAATACATAATTTATTTTTCTCAGTAAATAATGTTTTTTGTTTTTACTTTTTTCTGTTTTCTCTTCAATCACACACAACTCTACAATCTGCAAAGTGTGATCCTTTTTTGGCCAATTTCCTGTTCATTATAAAGGAAATCATACTTAATAATAATTATAAATGTGAAAGTAAGTTTGTTTGTTACGCTTTCACGCGAAAACTACTTTACCGATCTTCATGGAACTTTGTACACATATTTATTTATTTATTTACTCGCCCAGCGGAGCGGACGTGATTGGCTAGTACTATATTATTATATAGTAGTGTGTACGTTTGAAATGTGTGATGTATGATCATTGTTGAAGTAAATAAACAAATAAATAAACTCAATTTGGTTATTGATCATTTCATTATTGGTAAATGTCGCCGCCATCTTGAAAAGGACGGCGAACTCGTCAGTTAGAGCCGTAGAGATTCAGCGATAATTGGCTTTGCAATAATTTTGTGCCTACATCTAGGCAAGGACCGAACAACGATATACATAAAAATTTAAACAGTAATAACATAATGATAGATTTTTAAAATATACCTATTAATTATTAATAATTTCAATGCATATTTACTTGAATTAAACAATTCTATAATTAAATATGTCAGTATTGTAAGTTAAAAGTGAATTATACAATTTGATCAATCTATTTATTAGAGAGAACAAACCAAGATTTGACAATGCAGCACTAGTATGAAACAATCTAAAACAACATTGTCTCGATAAATGTCTCCATTGATAAATTTATTAATGAAAGCAGCAAATGTGCATCCAATTAATTATAAACTAATTTATATAAAAAAGAAACAATTAAATTAAGTTTTTTTTAATTACAATACCTCGGAACATTATCCAAAGACTCCATACTAGCCAGGCCATATAAAAAGCACAGAGTACCAACAACAGCCGGCGCTACCAACATACGCGTGTAAAAACCCAGCCAGCAGAAATACAACGCTATTTTGTCACCGAAATATCTTCTTACAAGCCAGAGGGGTTGCTTTTTGAACCATTTGCATGGACGAGCCCATTCTAGATACAGAAGCTAAAAGAAAAAAAAAATTATCGTATTCGGAAAAAAATCCAAACTAGTTTTTACTACCTCAATTAAATTACAGTATTTTTTTTATAATTGGAGTTAAGGAGTCACCGTTGTCTATGGACCTTTGCATAATCAGAGCATAGCCAACACTCTACCAGCCTTGAAGAAATTGTATAACACTTTTTTTTTGCAAAAACGCATATCATACTATGATGGGTAAACCTTAGGCGGAAGCTCATTCCACATCTCATCAGTATGATCGGCTGTACAGTGTAAACTCTACATAACGAACTTCAATTTAAGGAAACACTCCTTAAAACGTAGAGCTTGCTTAGGTCTGTTTGGTTCACACTGTCACTCTTGTACTGATTCCACTATATTCCAAGACGAGATGATCCGATGAACTTCGTATCACCTACATGTGTAAAATGTGGTCAAATCTTAAGCCGAACAAAACGCATTAATAGGCCTAAACTACATAGCAATTAAGTGAAGCACAAATTAACATCAAAACGGAAATTCGTCACTTCATCTGCTTCTCGAATGAAGTAAGTTTTCCAGTTTTAGATTAATAGTAGATATAGTTAGAAGAAGTGTAGTAAAGATCTATAAGACAATCATTAGGCCTGTGCTTTTATACGGATGGGAAGCGTGGCCGGTGTTAGAGCGACACAAGCAAGAGCTGCGTGTCACGGAGATGAATATGCTGCGGTGGATGTGTGGAGTGACGCGGAAGGACCGCGTTAGGAACTCCCGCATTCGCGGCAGTCTTCATGTCCGTGACATTGCGGATAAATTACAAGAGTGTCGGCTCCGTTGGTACGGCCACGTTTTACGGCAACCGGATGCTTACGTGGGTAACAAATGTCTGGCCATGCTGCCTCCGCCGGGCCCCGGCAGGAGGGGTAGACCCAAAAAGTGCTGGCTTGACGTTGTAAGGGGTGATATGCGTGCCAATGGGCTCACTACCAGGGATGTTGAAGATCGTGCGAAGTGGAGAAGAAAAAATCGGAAAGCGGACCCCGGGCGCCGAAGCGAGAGTTTGGGCTACAACCGGGATACAACGCAAAGATGATGATGATAGTTAGAAGAAGTGTTACTACCAAATGTGCACTAGAAATAAATTATCAATTTTTATTGTATTTATGGTTCACTATTTTGGCGATAATGGCTTACACATAAAATTTAGATAATATGATGTTGTGGGCTTTTTGTAAGACTATTTATCATAAACATTTCCATTATCTATAAAAATAAATAAAATTGGAGGGTCTATTTGTAATATTAAAATAACCGCTTTTTACTAACTGCATTCGGACGTATACACAGTACATATACCAAAACAACATTTTTTACAATTTTTGTCTGCCTGTCTGTCTGTCTGTTTGTTCTGTCTAATCTCTGAAATGGCTGCACCGATTTTGACGGGACTTTCACTGGCAGATACTTGATGTATCAAGGAGTAAGTTTATTTTAGAAAAAAAAAAATAGTTTTTGTTAAAAATGATAAGATCGGAAATTTTATATTCCAATTTCAGTTGACCTCAGATTTATATCATCAATCATATGAAATAGGGTTCAGCTTAGGCTGGACATGTGGGTTGAATTTCCAAAATAAGTTAACCTCAGATTTATGTCATCAATCATATGAAATAGGGTTTAGTTTAGGCTGGACTTTGTAGGTTCGAACGTACGTATTCCGGAGGCGCGTAACAGTTATTGCATTCGATAATACTGACTGTTTGCATATTTCATTTATATTTTAGGGTTTATAGGGTTTGTAATCCAAAATAAACCATAAGATAAGTATATCCAAAAAATTCTGCCCAAAGTCATTATTTCACGCGAACGAAGTCGCGGGCACAGCTAGTACATTATATGCGTTTAACTCTAACCGTTTTTGCAGCGTACGCCAGAATAGCTCGCTGATGGTAGAATTTTTTTCTGCTTATTTGACACATATCGTTATATTTTGGATCTACCCCGGAATTTTTGGATCTACCCCTCCTGCCAGAGCCCGGCGGTGGCAGCATGGCCAGGCATTTGTTCCCCACATAAGAAGCCGATTGCCGTAAAACGTGACAATACCAGAGAAGGTGACACTCCTGCAATTTATCCGCAATGTCACGGACATGAAGGCTGCCGCGAATGCGAGAGTTGCTAAAGCGATCCTTCCGCGTTACTCCACACATCCACCGCAGCATATTCATCTCTGTGACTCACAGTGCCTGCTTGTATCGCTTCAGCACCGGCCACGCTTCCCATCCGTATAAAAGCACAGGCCTAATGATTGTCTTATAGATCTGTCCCTTCAATTTAACCGGTATTTTAGGGTCACAGATGACACCAGTCACCTCACGCCATCTGGCCCACGCGGCAGCAATGCGTGCCTTAACGTCGGAGTCAATGTCACCAGACGCGTGAAATACAGATCACCTATTCCGTGCGCTTGGCTGTATCGCCGCCTATGCGCACGGGTGTGGGATCTGCGGAGTGGCAAACAAAAATATGAATATGAAATTGTTATGCAATTATTTTCATTTAACTTGGACTAAATAAAAAAATACTTTTTCGTAAAATTATATTTTTCTCCATTATCAAAACATTCGCTCGGCCCTTCAATTTCGCTATATCTATATATATCCACTCTAGTGGACACTGTATTTAATAATCAAGTGAGACTCGTTAGGTTAAAAATAGGAAACAATGTCATAAACTTACCCTCCTATCTGTCATAGTTCCATCGGACATGTCAACATGATGCCGACCCTCGTGTAAAGGAAAGCACGCCAAATATGTTCCATCGTTAAGTAGCCTGCGTATACCCATCTAAAAAAGTGTGTGTGCAATTCATATATAGAAGTAAAACTTCTGAAAAGTAGCTTACCAGAGAATGAGATAAATATAAATCACCAGGAGTATTAGGATAACTTATTAGGTTTATTATTTATTAATATAAGGTTTATTATTAATAAAATATTATTTAAATTTATTATAAAAAAATATTTCATGTTTTGATGCAAAATATTACATTTCACATATTAGTGTATATAACAAAAAAAATTAAACCACCGAAAACACTGAAAAGTAAAAAATAATAAATCTTCTTTTTATTAACCTTAATAACTAAATTTTTAAACTAATGTAAGTATACCTAAGCAATTTTGAGTCGGTGCCAGTGCCCTCACGCATCACGCGTGTGTCCGTTCGGGATGCTGTCTCATTGACATTAACTTCGTAAACGCTCGGAATTATCTGGCGCAGGGGCGTGTCACGCTGCGCCGCCGCCGCGCATCACACTTTACGTAATTAATTCATTTGCTTAGTTGGCGCCAACTCAAAATTTCTTAAGTATACATAAGTTACTTTACTTATATTAGTTTAAGAAATTAGTTATTAAATTTAATAGAAAGAAGGTTTATTATTTTTTGCTTTTGAGTTTTTTGGGCGGTTTAATTTTTTTTGTTAAAAAGTTTTTATTTTATAATTTTTTGTGGCTATAATCTACTAATTACTTACATGCTTAAATAAATCAATTCTGTAAAAAGTTAATGCGTGGTCATAGATATTATTATAATCAGTGAGTGAACAATGAATCATTCTCTGTCTTTGTATCCCTAGGGTGGAATTATTTCCCAAATTTATATGGAGCCAACTTCGGGGTATATATACGCTTTCCAATAAAAATATCATCATTTCAGCCGGAAGACGCCCACTGCTGGACAAAGGCCTCCCCCAAAGATCTCCACGATGATCGGTCCTGCGCTGCCCTCATCCAACCTATTCCGGCGATCTTGACCAGATCATCGGTCCATCTTGTGGGGGGCCTACCAACACTGCGTCTTCCGGTACGCGGTCGCCATTCGAGGACTTTTCTGCCCCAACGGCCATCAGTCCTTCGAGCTATGTGCCCAGCCCACTGCCACTTCAGTTTTGCAATCATCCGGGCTATGTCGGTGACTTTGGTTCTCCTGCGAATCTCCTCATTTCTGATTCGATCTCGCAGTGAAACTCCGAGCATAGCCCTCTCCATTGCCCTGTGAGCGACCATGAGCTTTCTCATAAGGCCCATAGTTAGCGACCACGTCTGCGTTCCGTATGTCATCACTGGCAACACACATTGGTTAAAAACCTTCGTCTTGAGACACGGTATTTGGGACGAAAAGATTTTACGGAGCTATATAAATATATAAATAGAATAATAATTTTCAAATTCGGACTACTCTGTAAAAAGTTATACGTGATTATACATAATAACGCGTCGACTTGAGAACCTCCTCCGTTTTTTTCGTCGGTTAAAAAGTTACGAAAGCTCGAACAAAGAGGCGAAGATTATATGAAACACTGTATACTATTTCATTCTCTCGCAGGCAAAATACTATTATGAATATGTTTATATATTTTTGTTTTGTATTTTATTGCTGTAGGATAGGAGAAAAATAAAATAAATATATAAATTATAACATAAATGTAATAATTAATACCTTAGTCTCGTTATTGTCATATTTCGCTCGTAACAATATTTGCATAACCAATAAACTTCTTTGAGCAGGAGAAAATTGCGTGTAACGGTCTTTCACTAAAAACCTGTAAATAATATCGTTTTAAAATTAGGGGGCATTCCTAAGTATGCTGCGGTAGATATGTGGAACTATGGGTATATTATATAAACACGTACACATACTCATAGAAACACACTGACACTCATATACAAACCCTCACATACAATATTCATACATACATATATTATTATATTTATTATACATTATTCAAAGACACACAAATATATAATATATGTAAATCTATAAATATTAAATATAAGTTTAAATGGACACGACTCAACTCAAAGGCCGTATAGCCTCAGCAGTCGTGTCGTGTAAAAATGCCTCCACCGGCCGCCATGGAGAGTAAAGTTCGCGCGCTTGACAGAAACAACAACAAACCGTTCGCTGCTCAAAAATCGTAAAAATAAATTGATTTATAATATAGTAGTACCAATAATATTAATAATTGTTATTAGACAGTAATCATATAAATAAAAATTGTTGTGAAGATCCCGTGTCCACGGCGTAAATTATAAAAATAACCGCTCGAGATTAAATGTGAGGTAGGTACCGACAAACCTGTATTGCTACCGCAGGTAAATGTACAAATGCGGAAGGACCGCCTTATAAACTCCCGTATTCGCAGAATTCATGTCCGTTGCGGTTAAACTGCAGGAGTGTCGCTTTCGCTACTATGGCCACGTTTTACGGCAACCGGCAACTTACGTGGAAGCAAATGGCTACCCATGTCGTCTCCGCCAGGCCCCGGCAGAAGGAGTTACCCAAAAACTCATTGCCAGGGATGCCGATCGTATGTAGTGGGACAGAAAAAATTTGAAACAACCATCTATCAAGGCTTACTTATTAGTAAGCTTATTGTACACTATTTGAATAGTGAGTCTTAAAAGATGTCAAATTAATTGGTATAGTTTCTACTTCACAGGCTTCAAAATTGGGGTTAATGTCAGATAGCAAACACCCTTAAAAATAAGATTACGTACATAATATGTATTATATAAGTGACAAACTTCGATGCACAACGGCCTTCATACGTAGGAGCACCTGCGGGGGTCACGGATTCGATTCCTGTCATGAATTTGGTGTGTCTATATATACCTAGTCAGGTCATAAGTATTGTCACACAGTAAAAACTTTTCTTTTAGAATGCTGGCCACAAAAAAGTTTATTGAATTCGAATTTCGAATTGTTCATGAAAATAAAAAAGGTATACTTTTAGAATTTTACTCATTTTTAAATATAGAGTGGACGCTTAAAGAAGACCGTGTTGCAGTTATTGCGTTGCATCGTTGCAGTTACGCGCCAATTCAAATTTTTAACATACTGAAAAATTTGAATATAACCAAAAGATTCGTTTATCGTACCATCAAACGATACAATGAAGACTCTAGTGTAGATGACAGGTCAAGAAGTGGTCGCCCTCGGTCTGTTAGGACTCCAGCAGTGATAAAAGCTGTGAAGGCACGAATTCAAAGAAATCCCAAACGTAAGCAGAAACTGTTGGCCCTTCAGATGGGGTTAAGCAGAACCACGGTGAAAAGGGTGTTAAATGAAGACTTAGGGCTTCGGGCATATCGAAGAAAAACAGGACATCGTTTGAATGCTCGTCTAATGGACCTGAGACTGAAGAGATGCCGCGCTTTGTTAAAGCGGTACGCGGGAAAAAAATATCGGGAAATTCTTTTTTCGGATGAAAAAATGTTTACCGTAGAAGAGAGCTACAACAAACAAAATGATAAGGTGTACGCACACAGTAGTGAAGAAGCGAGCAACCGTATTCCGCGTGTCCAACGAGGTCATTTTCCATCCTCGCTCATGGTATGGTTGGGAGTTTCTTATTGGGGCTTAACAGAGGTACATTTTTGTGAGAAAGGTGTAAAAACGAATGCTGTTGTGTATCAAAATACAGTCCTGACGAACCTTGTGGAACCTGTTTCTCATACCATGTTCAATAACAGGCACTGGGTATTCCAACAAGATTCGGCGCCAGCTCATAGAGCGAAGAGCACACAAGACTGGCTGGCGGCGCGTGAAATCGACTTCATCCGGCACGAAGACTGGCCCTCCTCCAGTCCAGATTTTAATCCGTTAGATTACAAGATATGGCAACACTTGGAGGAAAAGGCGTGCTCAAAGCCTCATCCCAATTTGGAGTCACTCAAGACATCCTTGATTAAGGCAGCCGCCGATATTGACATGGACCTCGTTCGTGCTGCGATAGACGACTGGCCGCGCAGATTGAAGGCTTGTATTCAAAATCACGGAGGTCATTTTGAATAAACTTTAATGTCATAAGAATCTATGTTTTGTTAAGTTCATTTTGGTATATGAATGGTTACATAATGAATAAACTTGTTACAATTATTTTACATTAAACATGTGACAGAATTTATGACCTGACTAGGTATAATAATATGTATCTATTTTACAAAAGAAAAGTATAGAAGTAATATATCAGTTGTCTAGTATCGTATAACACATGCAATCTTCTGTCAATTGTTAAATATGAAACTTACTGCTCTTCCCGTTTAACACCCTTATGCTCAGTAGCTGCATAAAACGACGGTTCGGGTTCGATCCTACTGTGATCATATTCGTACAACTTTTTGAAACGTCTCCGCCATTTTGTGTACCATTGTTTGTCTAGTTCTGTTTGTTTTTCATCGCTCTGAAAATTAAGATATCTTTTGTTCGATCCTTTCATAAATGGAAGATGAAATCTCGCCTCTTTTTAAACTACCTTCACTCTTGCGTGAGGTGAAAGCGAGCGTGGGCAGTGTTGCCAATTTAGCTCCTTTAGAGCTAAAACAAGCTCTATTTTCATTTAATCAGCATCAAAAAAACAAGTTTAGCTCTTTAATTTTAAAATTTTAGCTCTATTCCAATACTTTAAAAATTTCCAATACTTTCAAAAGAAGGAGAACACAATTGCATTTTGGTCTGAAGTTTTGCAGTACAAAAATGCGGCTGACATAAATACTTATATAGAACTTTGCTCTTGCAATGATTTCATTACCATGGTCAAAGGAAGAAGTAGAAAGAGTATTTAGTCAAGTGAATATAGTCAAAAACAAATTAAGAAATTGACTAAAAATTACACCAATGCGATTTTATCTGTCAGATCAGGATTACGACGTTTAAAAAATACTGCCACAACTATGAAGTGCCAAAAGAGGACCTAAAATAAATTGGTACCATGGCAACTTATGATAAGGAAAACTCAGCACCAAGCACAAGTAGATTAGAATTAGTGAATTTGACACACAATTTCGATAGTTCTGACGAGGAATAACCGTATTTTTAAATATCTTTTATTAATCTAACAAGTTATAATATCATGTTATGATTTTCTACATCAATAATTAAAACTTGAATTTTTATTATTATAGCTTTTATTATAGCACTTTTTTTTATTATAGCTTTTTTTTTCAAAAATTTGGCTCTATTTTAGCTCTTTTTCGAAGTTCATTTAGCTTTCTTTAAAAAATTGAGTTGGCAACACTGAGCGTGGGACGAGCGGTAGTATCTAAACGTAGTGTTACATACTCTTTGGTAGTATCGCGCAAGTCTCTGTACCGCACGGACATGTCAACGTTTGACCTTCCTGAAGACCACACTCTGCACCGTGTACAATTGACTTCAAATACTCGAATTTTTAGGAAAGATAAATTTTATTTATGACATTAAGTAGGTATACAGTGTTATAAATATTTTATAACTAGCTAATACCCGTGACTTCGTCCGTGTTGCTTGATATATTAACAAATTTTTCGTCTTGAGACAGAGGTAGAAGAAAGAGACTTCTCCTCTCCTACGCATGCGCGTTACACCGCTTGCGCCACTTCTCCGCGGCAAGAAGAACACGTAGTGCTTATAAAAATCGTTGTTTCTTAAAACTTTAATAATTTTATATTACATAAATGTATCCGTAATAGTAAAAACATAATTTGTAGCAAATCGCTTTGCCTACAAATATGTTCTTTTTTTTTTATTGCGTAGGACAGCAGACAGGCTGACAGCCCGCTTAGAATTTAGCAGTTACCATCGCCTATAGGTGTTTGCAACGCCAGTGGCATCGCGAACACGCTGCTGTCCCATAAGAGTACAGGAACTTGGGTCACTAATGCCGGAACACAACACAAGGTTATTATGGCGGCATACTTAAGACCAAAGGTGGTAGCCATCCAGACGGGCTTGAGGCCCTACCACGTAACTAGGGTGGGTTGTTTTGTCGCCTTTTACGACAGGCCGACCCCGGCCACAGAGGTTAGTATTTCGGCCATCCGACTACCCACTAAAGAACCCCGCTGTTCTCTTATCGCCTACGCCAGGGCCCACAGATGTGTGGCCAGCCGATCTCGTGGCCTGTTTCGTCCCCCTGACGCACTCCTGAATCAACTCAAGGAGTTGAGGGGTCCACGGAACAGCACGCGGCCCTCACCCTCGCGGCTACAGTGCGGGCGGCGGATTCTCCCCCGAGGGGCCGCCCGCGGCCGCATTCTACGGCGACCAGAGGTCGTTTGATGCCCTACGGCTCCGACGACGTAGTTATCTAATACCCATATCAACCCATCTAACACACGCGCTCTGCTTCTTGAGCTACTAGATGGCGCTATTTCTAGTCTTAGTATATTTACTTACAAAGTCTTACCCAAGCTTTCACAGAAATGGTAATAAACCTTTTTGTAGGTAATTTCATTCCAATCACTTCCGCCAACCTCATCTCAGTTTTCCAAGGTATATGTATCTTTAGAAACCATGTCTTCTCGTCGAATGAGAGGCATTTGTTCTCCAATTCTAGCTCAAGGCCTTCTTTTATTAAGTTGTCCTGAAAAATGTATACAGTAGGAACAAATAATTTCAAAATAATAACAGTTACGCAATTAGAGAGAAATATGACTAACGCGCTACTTTAATAGTCGTAAAAATGGGTCTCGTGCAGGGGCGGAGTAAGGATACTGACCCCTGCGGCCGGTTCTGTCGTAAAAGGCGATAAAACAACCATAAGGCCTTCATAGGGCTCAAGCACGTCGGGATGGCAAACACCCTTCATCTTTGACGGCTGCGTATTAGCTATAACTGCTTACCATTAAGAAGGCCATCAGCTTGTCAGCTGTTTCAGCAATAAAAAAAACTAAATAAACAAAACTTTAACTATGTATTTATGAAACCCACAAACCACTGTAACCTTGACGCTGCTGGTAACGACGGTTCTCATATAGAGATCACCGGTGTGTGTAATCCGAAAATTTGTCTTGGACAAGTATGGTATACTGCCCCTTCCATCTAGTGGGTGGCCCGAGCTTACCAGTGGCTCGCTGTGGGTTGTAATTTAAAGGCAAACCCTTTAATTCTAGGTTACATCCCCAGAATACTACTTGGCTAATCATATCGCATGCTTAGTCATAAACTGACCGATTACGATTTAGGTCTAAAGTGAGATAATATAACGGGCAGCATTCTATCGACGCCCTCTATCGGCCAAACTAAGATTTATTTCGATATCTCTTTCCCATACTGAGTTACCGCTATTTAGTTATAAGTTAATATATCGGATAAGTAGTAAATGACAAAACGTTTTTTGCGATTTCCCAAAAAACAGGTTTTTTGAGTTAGGTCAGTTTATGATTAAGCATGCGATATGGGATCAAAAGTAGACAAGACCTTAGAAAAAATTAGCAATCAAACCTGGAATATTCTTCTATAGTCTCGTTTTCTAGCTTCTGCTTCTGTCATGACACCGTAGTCTTCTTCTTCATAAGCTAGAACCATATCGATTCTTCTTCTCCCGTCTCGAAACATCAGAGATTCAGGATCTAAACCCTAAGATAAATCATCAAGTCATTACATCTCTATTATGGACTTGTTCTTCTTCATTAGCCTTGTTACATCACGTCTAGTCGAGTCCATTGGCATGTCACCTTTTACGAGGTCAAACTAGCACCTGTGTATAACGTATTACAGAAACCAACTAATCATGTGAATGAATTACTATCCATGCGGAGACCAACCCAGAAATCCCGGATTCAAATCCCGATTCACTACTAAGTTGTTCTCGCCTTTTGTGCATATTGAAGTGATAACTTCATAAGGGAGGGTAAACCGCTTCGTTACGTAACGCGTTAGGGCGCCAGTCTGTCTGTCTACGCTTTCTCTCACGCATACGACAGCGATAGGCAGGCTCCTCTCTCACTCTAACCCACAGCGCTAGATATATTCGAATTGCGACTTTATTACAATGATGAAATACAGTTGAGTTTTATTTTCTTTATAAAGAATCTACATTAGAAAATAATTTAATTTCATAGAAATTCGTAAACTTTAATTATTTTTGAATTATTTTATATACATAAAATTTAAGTAATAACTTAAGCTTTTCTCAAGTTAAACAATTTCGATATTAAATAGTTCAACTCAGATTAGTTTAAGATATCATTTCTGTTAGGCGTCCCGAGACGCACACGTTTATTATTAGATAATGTACAGGTAAAAAAAAATATTGGGAGAAAAATTGAATATTGAAATCGCCGGTGTGTGTATCCCGCCAATCCATGGATAAGCATGGATGGATGGCGGGTATACTGTTCATTCCCTTTGAGAGGCTCGTAACTAGCAGTGAAACGCTTTGCGCTATTTATCGCTTTACTATTCTTACCTCTGGAGAAGTTTCTCCAATGTTCTCTTCTTTTTCGTTAGGGTAGTTTGGGTATGGGATTTTTCTGTCATCCCCTCCATTAAATGAGTTCTTGTCATCTGGTTTCTCCTGCGAGAAAAAGAGAAGATATTAAAATTTGCAAGCGTTTTAAAACCAAAGTGTACTGTATCATCTACATAGCTACACTCCTGCGCAGTATGTGCGTTAGTTCCTATTCGTGACATTTCTTTTTTCAGAGGAAGAAAGGAGAGTATGAAAGCAGAGCACAAAATTGTGCTTTGACTAAATTGAACACAGGATACAAGCTTGGGATAGACATAACTTAGTCTGGAAGTTGATTTTTCATTAACTCAGCCTGATAATGAGATTGGCCACTCTGCATGATGAGGACTTTATGACGATGATCTCTACACACATCTGCATGGCATTGCCCCTCTTTTCGCCAGAGATTTAATAGTACGCTTATCTGAGAGATGAGCAACTGAGGTTGCCAAATAAAGCCACAGGCCAACAATAGCCAAGATTGGACAATCTTGGCTATTGTTGGCCTGGTGGGACCACCAAGCCAAGTTGTCCCACAGTAGAGCTGTAGTGAAGCCACGTCAATCATGTGTAAGGGCGCTCCCACGGCTCGAGCTGCGTCCCGGGGTTTGCTACTCCCTGAGTTTATGCCAGGGTGAGTACCTAACTTAAAGCCCCAAAGCTCTACACGGAAATATTGTGGGAAAGATGACCCATTGTGTATAATGAGATTAACGTCATAGTGGTTCATTATATCCACGGAAGAAGTTATCAGAATGCTGTTTTTATGGAATCCGATATGAAATAAACTTCTTTTTTTATTGCTGTAGGACAGCAGACAGGCTGACGACCCGCTTAGAATTTAGCAGTTACCGGCGCCTATGGGTGTTTGCAACGTCAGTGGCATCACGAACACGTTGCTGTCCCATAAGAGTACAGGAACTTGGGTCACTAATGCCGGAACACAACGCAAGGTTATTATGGCGGCATACTTAGACCAAAGGTGGTCGCCATCCAAACGGGCTTGAGGCCCTACCACTTAGCTAGGGTGGGTTGTTTTGTCGCCTTTTACGACAGATCGACCTCGGCCGCAGAGGTCAGTATTCTTTCTCCACCCCTACACGGATGAAAACTCTAGGAACGTACTTGAAATCCAGGTAAAGGTGTTCCAGGTAATGCCGGGTCCTTCTTCCGCCCAAAAGCGTTTGCAGCTGAGGTGACATTACTGACGAATTTCCAGCCCAACTTCGGCTTTCTCTCTTCAGAGGTGTCAGACCGGATGGACTTAATGTCGTCACGGAGGGAGATCTTAAGCAAAAGAAAGAATTTGCGATAATAAATAATGGAGATGAATTACTGCTCAACTTTAAACTTCTGTGGTACTGGTCAATCGTGGGTTCTTTTACCTATTGTGCAGGGGAGGTTGGTACGTCGAGGCGGACCTCTTACCCCAGCATAAACTTGAGGAGCGTCTACCCTCCAGTATCGTGGAGTAGGCCGCCAGAGCACGCACACCTCTATGAGTGGCGGGGCATCATGGCGGCCCGTCGATGGCGTGATACTGAATGAAACATGGAAAAGAAAGCACACTCTTGCGTCCGAAACAACGTGAATGCGTTTTCCACTTTTTGAGACTTTAGAGGTACAAGATTCTCATTTACTATAGAATGTTGCTAGTTTCCCTTGAAGCCAGTACCGGATTAAGCAAGCGCGGGGCCCCTAGAAAATCTTTTCGAAGGACCCCGCACCCGCAAGTGTGCTTCCATACCTCAAACTATAGCACCAACGTAAAAACTACATCACCAATACACTTCTCGTCGATGGCTCAAGCAATCTCCTGGGACGTGAGTGACTTTATCAAGTAGCCACCACCTGATTCGACGATGGAAGCGCTCAACATCTTTGGGCTTCACGCAGAGGTCCATGACATGAAGACGGTATTGTGCAGTGACATTATCGCCGGATATGATCTTGCAGTGGGCTACTTTGCTGATGTGGTGTCTCCAGTCTACAGGAGAATTTGAGTCGGTCCGCGGCCCGATAATGAGCTCTAGCTCATTATCGGACCGACTCAAATTCTTCACATTTATACGAGCGACTTTTTGTAACATCTGCTTTTATCGTATGAAATTTTGTTTTATTTTCGCCAAGGAAATAATGGGAGTTACCAATTGTATGACGTAGATTGTGTTAGTAGGAAAAGATGTAACGTTTCACCTTTTTGTGACATCAAATAAATTCAATATATTATGTTACCACGTGTTAATAAGTTGCATTTAAAAAATTACGCTCAGGCCGAGATGAGCGGGTTTAAATATGCGGGGCCATCTTTTGCGTGGGGCCCGTAACAATTGCTACTCTTGTTATGTGGTTAATCCGGCACTGCTTGAAGCAGAGTTTCTTCCTTAGATGTCCTTTAGAGAGTTTACTCAGTAAAATTGGATCTAGATTTCATTTTTTCAACTCTTGGGAGTTAGAGCTAATTAAAATATTTTTACTATTTCTGCTTAACTTAGGGGCTTTAGAGTGAAATAATAGTATTTTTCTGGGTAGAAGAACCCGAAAAAATGATTTTAATGTGGCTCAAATTCCCTAGACTCAGAGGTTGAAACAAATTCTAATCAACTAACCATTTTTTTCCATTAGTAAGCGTAAAAATTATGTACACAAATATGCTAATAAGATTAGATAAATAAAGAAAAAAGATAAAAAAGATGTATGAGAGAGACAGAAATTTAATAAATACGAGTGTACGAGCGAGAGAGGATTTGTCGCACGCAGCCGGAAGAATAAAGAACAAAGAAGAAAGCGGTGCAGCTATAAGACAAAGATGCGTAAGAAAATAGAATTAGAGAAAGAAGTGATTCATTAGTCGCTTAAGTTATTTTCTTTATCAGGTATACTTGTTCTAATACAGAATAAACAACGGGCGGAAAGGTGAGCATGTTAGTGTTACACGAAGCAGATTTAACACTTAGAGATATGGAGCTACTGTTGAGTATTAAGGATTCCACTTCTGCAGTCTTCTAATTGTGATGCTCTTCTGTGACTTCTTTTTGTTAGGTATGAAAAAATTAATGGAAATTTGACTAAATATGATTTTTAGAGGAGTGGTTGTTTTTTGATCTGTCAGGTTGGTTTGGACGATAAAGGACCTTACTCTTAAAAGTTTTTTCCATGCATGGGCGGTGTAAGAATACCCCTGCGACCGGGGCAGGACTGTCGTATAATGCGACAGAAAAACCCCTACCTGGGTGGTAAGGCTGCAAGCCCCTCTGGATGGCAACCATCCTGGTCTATAAGTATGCCACCATAACCTTGTGTTGTGTTCCGGTATTAGTGACCCAGTTTTCAGTTCCATTACGAATGGCAGCGTATTAGCGATACCCTTGGCTTTACAAGCATCGATGTTTATCGTAGATGACTGTAACTCTTTATTATTAAGTAGACCGTCAGCTTGTCAGCTGTTCTTCACTAAATTAGGCAGACTAAATATTATGCATACCTGTTGGTTGTGCTTCTTGATCAAGAACAATTGCATCACTGAGGAGTAGGACGTAATAAGGCGTGCTAAAGTTCTATATCGTGATAATCAACACCTGAGCTTAGAAGATTCAAGGCAAGAGAGACGAATTCACGCTGCACACAATTCAGACATTAAAAAAAATAGATAAACATGACATACACTGAAGGACTGGATTGACAATCAGATCAGATTAGGAGAAGACCGGACGAAGTTATATTGGGGGCTAGCCAAGACTACAGCAGTATAGCAGACTAAAATACGGCTCATCATTTGTTGAAGCACAGATAACAAGCTATAGTTTGGTAAGGATGCTCAGCTTTTATTACTGAGGTACAACAAGCTGACGGCTATTAAACAGTTACCACCTATGGATGTCTGAGACGCCAGAGGCATCGCGAACACGCTGCTGTTCGCATAGGGGAAATGGAACCTGGGTTACATATTAACACAACACAAGGTTATTGTGGCAGAATATTTGGAAGCCAGTAACTGGTTGCAATCTAGATGGGACCTAAGTTAGATTGTTAAGTCACCTATTACGACAGGCCGACCTCGGCTACAGGGTCAGTAATATTACTCCACCTATACACGAAGAAAAAAAAACTCCGTTAGGTCCTACTGCTTCACCAGTCCTGGAGAATAAAGGAACACCGGGGTTTAAGTGGGTATATTAGCGACGTGTGTTACTTAGCTAAACCGCAGGTGTACAGGGTCATTAAACACCTCCAAAAAACTCATACTCATTTACAAGGACGTGGTAGTGTAGCAGCACCACGATCTGCTCTTCACTCTTACAAACAAGCGCGACAAATTCGGCGAGCGCAGTTTTTTTTAAAGCTAAAGCTGTTATTGTCTCAGACGACTTGACAGCGACTAAGGACGTTAAGGCATTCCAACCCCGTAAGAGCGGGGTCGATCAGCCGTGGCAGCGTGCTCGGAGACGCACCTCCTGTGAGGTGCGTTACCGGCTCGACCGCTGCATGGGGAGCAATTGAGAACCACAACGAGTGGAAAGAGTTTTTAAATGGGGTCTATCGACTTCACCGGCGAATTCGATTCTATTCCAATCTACTATCGTTTCGAAATGTGTATAACTGGGGGAGAAGAAACGGAGAAAGAAACTCCCCCGCAACATATCTATTCTACGTGTAACATTGTGTCGTGTATGTAGTGTGTCTATAGGCTATGGGGGGCGGAAGGCATCCCTAAATCTATTCCGTCGGGCTGGTCCATACCGGACTGGGGAGAACTGCGTCCGCGAGAACATTCGCTTTAGCGTCCTAGTGATGGTATTGGGTCTGTCTGTGAGCACGTTTCGCGGGCGACGACGCGTGGGAGCGGCTCGGCGGTTGGGCGTGTAGTTAACTGTCTCCACCACCACGAAGAAGGATCGCGATAGGGAGACCATGTACTCCTTCACGGCAAGGAGTTCCAGGTCGCGGTGTAGGTCTGCGTTGCGCATGTAAAGTGGTGTTTGGACTGCTATGCGCAAGAACTTGTTTTGCAGCCTCTGCATCGATTGATGTAGTAGCATTTGCCGGCATGGGCGAAGATCACTGTCGAGTACGTCATGATTGGGCGGATGCAGGTTTTGTAAAATGTATTCCTAAGAGACATCTTACTCCTCCCGTATATCATAGGGTAGAGGCGGCCGAGCACGAAGTGTGCTCTGTTCCTCACCGTTTTGATGTGCTTGCTGAAGTACAGGTCTTTGTCTAGAGTGACTCCTAGATATTTGACCTCATCAACTCAAGGGATGACGCGATCAAATAGTTTTATAGGATAGAGAGAGTGCCAACTCGGGCGAGTCGGACATGACCGCTGCGCTCTTGTCCGGATTCCTGAATGTCAATTCCCCTACGCAGACGGCAGCGTATTAGCGGTGCTTCTGGCATCGCAAACATCCATAGGCGACGGTAACTGCGCATGAAGTGGGCCATCAGCCTGTCTGCTGTGTAATTAAAAAGATCTGATCCGAGAAAATCTAGAATGAATTTTTCTATTTTAACTTTTTTTGCCTTTTGTTGCTAAGAGATGGCGATGTACGATATTGCATCGCGGTATGGTTTCAATGGAATTGGATAACTTAAGGGTAGAAACTATCAAATTGCTAGCACCCAGTCTACATACAGAGTAAGCAGAGAGGACAGAACAAGTCACATAACAATAAATACCTTTTTATCATCCGTTTCGATAGGAACGCTCTGAAAATCGTAAAGAATTACATCAGTGCTGCTATTTTCGGCTTATAGCGTATGCGGATCCTTCGTTTTTCGGTGGAAAAATAATGATTGGTCCTACATCCCGAAAATTGACGTACGCTAAGATCGTCACTCGTGCGCGTATTGGAAATTTCATAGCGCCATCTAGTACTAAAATATATAACAGAACGCGTGTGTTATGGATACTTGGAGACAAGTAATATATGTTTCTTTTATAAATAAAAACATGTCATCTTTTATCTTTAAACGAGCAATTCTTGTATATATAGGTATATATTTGGAATCTCGGAATCGGCTTCAACAATTTTCATGAAATTTAGTATACGGGGGGTTTCGGGGGCGATAAATCGATCTAGCTAGGAATCATTTCTAGAAAATGTCATTTTATTCGCTTTTTTTTATTGGAAGAAAAATAACAAAAAGGTGGCGTTTGAGTAGTCCCAATTTAAACTGAAAAATGACTCTTCCTGACATCTATCGGCGAATAATAATAATATTTTTTTAAATTGCTTTAACGACACAACAACACTAAAGCTATTCCAGCAGATGGCGTTGTTAAGTAACACGAAGTCAATGAGTGTTTGCTTTGAGGTTAGACTAAGAAAATCAATTGTTAATTTCCATAAAACACAATTTATAAAAATAAAATAAAAATACCGAACAAAGCTCGGTCATCCTGTTGGTATATTTTATACATAGAGTGGAGTTACAAAAATGAATAAAATTAGAAAGAAGTATATTAGGGGAAGGTTGATGCAGCGTTAGTGATTGAGAAGCTGAAAAGTAATAGGCTAACCTGGTATGGCCATATAATGCGAAGAGAAGAACGTTATGTAACAATAAAAACTTGAGAGGTGTCAAGGGACACCCGGATGGAACGAAGTTCCTTTCGATTAATTAGTGAAGGAATTGTAATAAAATTTTATTTTTTTTAAGTTATAATAAAAATTTTTTTATTATTAACAAATATAATGTAATATAAACTTAATCAGTAACTAACTTAGCTCCATCAGCAATATCTGGAACTTGTGCAGAAACACTGTCAGGATTCATTATTATTATTTATTATGTACAAAAAACCTGTATACACTCAACAAAAATAATCGTCGCGACACCACACTGTTCAATGCGAAATAGAAATGAAAATATCTGGCTTGCTTTCTATAAGAGAGAGAGAGACAGACAGAGAAACATGCGCACGCCGCACAGCTTACAATAGCTTACTATAGCAAAAAGTGTCGTTACAACTTTTCGTGAGAATTTTTTCCGTCTAGCCCCCTTTCACAACACGCGACAAGGAACTTCGTTCCAAAAATCCTAGAAATGACAGTGAATGGATACAAAAGGAGAGGTAGACTAATGAAAAGATGGATGGGTTGCGTAAAAGATGATATGGCAAAATGTGTGAATGTTCATCTGACTAAGATGAACATTCACACAGAGTGGAAGAAGAGAACATGTTGTGCTGACCTCAAATAGTTTGGGATAAGGGCAGGAAGAAGAAGACATGAATAAAAGTTTTTTTATAAATGAGGATATGCAGAATGGTTGAGAAGTAGATTAAGCTAACCTTATTAGCTGGGCTCTCAATGATGTTAGCCAAGGAGGTACCGAAAGCTGATTCCGGGGTTAAACTGTCAGTGGAATTCCAAGTAGACTTTGGATGTAAGGGAGTCCCTGGGAGAGCTGATTCGTGGCTCCTCCGACGGATACCAGAAGGCTGGAAAAAGAAACCTTTCATCAATCATTAATGATTTAAAATTGACGTACCCCTGGCCTCGAATCATACCGTCATAATAACCGTTTTTATCCGTGCAGGGGTGGGGAAAGAATACTGACCTCTGCGGCTGGGGTCGGCCTGTCATAAAAGGTTACAAAATAATCCACTCTAGGTACGGAGTAGGGTCCCAGTCTGGATGGCGGCCACCGTTGGTCTTAAGTATGCCGCCATAATAACCTTCTGTTGTGTTCCAGCATTAGTGACCCAAGTTCCTGTACCCTTATGGGACAGCAACGTGTTGGCGATACGACAGGCGTTGCAAACACCCATAGGCGACGGTAACTGCTAAATTCTAAGTGGACCGTCAGCCTGTCTGCTGTCCCACAGTAATAAAAAAAACTGAGTTGCGTTCAAAGTGACTAAGGCCCCAGTTTCCTTACGCAGATGGCAGCGTAGTATGCTAGCGATGTCTCTGACGTTGCAAACATTTATAGGCGACGATAACTGCTTACGATTAAACGGACCATCAACATGTCTGCAGTACGGTAGCAATTAAAAAAGTGTCTTTTTCGAAGGTTTTCTTGAGAGTAGGTCTTTTGGGTAAAAATGCATTACATTAGGCAAATACGCTATTAACATAAACAAAAAAGGATATGTCGGCGTGAATGCAAAGGATATCGGTACCAGAATAAAGACCTCTCTCGGCATGAAATGTATACACCTTGACACGAAAACAAAGTGGCTGTTGGCAGAAAAACATATTTACACTAAAACAAAACCCCTTTGTCGGCATGATAGCAAAACATATCGGCATCAAGACCAAATAGTATAATTATTTAACGATCACCAACATATGTTTACATAAACATTGTTTAGTGGAAAATACCCCGAGTGCAACTTTGATATTGTTTGTATGAACCTCAAAATCTTGTAAAAATAGGAGGTCTCTCAAGTGCTAACAGCCGATACGAATCATCACCTGTGCCCGCCCTAAAGAATCGGCTCTTTGGTAGATATTATGAATAAACTACCTACTAGTAACCAAGTTTGTGTTTTGCTTCACTCACCATGAATACCAACGATGATGGCGAAGATAGTGGCGTCAGCCCTGCTGGCGCCACGCATTTTAAAAATAATATTAACACTAAGCATCCGTCATATACTACTCAGTCATCATCATCATCATCTTAGCGTTGAATCCCGGTTGCAGCCCAAACTCTCGCTTCGGCACCCGGGGTCCGCTTTCCGACTTTTTCTTCGCCACTTCGGACGGTCTTCAGCATCCCTGGTAGTGAGCTCATTGGCATGCTTAACACCCTTCACGACGTCATATACTATTCAGTATATCATAAAAAAAATATGCCATAAAAGTTAAACAGAAATTAACAAATGTGTTAGCGAGACAGATGATTTCATAACAGCTGTGCTTTTCACGTTTGCATTTTGTAAAAGTTTTAAAAACAAGACCAAAATAAAATATTTAGAAAAAATGGCTAATCTTACCGTCACATAGATAGGAAGTACCTGGTCATCACTGGAATCTGATACACTCAGCTCCGTTCTGGTGGTTGAGGTGGAATGGGACAAATCATTCCATGCGTTCAGGCTCGTTATGGTAGCTGTAGGTGGCTCTGAACTTGTGCCATCTGTTAACGGTAAAAATCACCTTTTATTCAGAAATTAGAATTCCTTACAGGAAACACACATTTTTTTTAAATAGTCCATGACAATATTATAATCGTGAAAGTAACTCTGTTTGTTACCTTTTGACGCCTAAAGGAGTGTCTGCCCATACCATGACCGTGCTAGGATCGTATCGTCTGATACGATCCATTTCAGTGGGCATAATAGAGCGTATCGTGTTGCTTTTGTGTCTACAAAGGCAACACGATACGCTCTATTATGCCCACTGAAATGGATCGACCGCGTTCTGGGCCCGTATACATCGCGTATGATGCCCGTATGCAACATGTTGCCCGTACGTACCTATGTATCCACCAAAACCGGTAGAAATCGATTTCATTCTCGCATGCGTATCAGTGTTACGTGGACGTCTTAGAGTGCTATCAAGTTTTTAAATACTAAAATAGGTACCATAATATTGGATGACGAAGAAAACAAAAACACACTCGACGCTACTGGATTCACTATTCTATAAAAGAACAAAAAACAGAAGGAGAATATTGGACATTATTCAGGCACTTAGTTGATGATGAAGAAAAGTTTTTTCAATATTTTCGAATGTCTACATTCCAATTTAATGTTTTGCTGAAAAAAATTGAAAATAACATTGTCAGAAGAAACACTAACTTTAGAGTATGTCTATCATGTAGTGAAATCATACGCGGTTACAACCCGTATACTCACCGGCTCGCCGCCTGCGCACACCGGTATGGCACCGTCGCGTGCCATGCACGGAGCGTATCGCCACCGGCAAAATATTCTCGCCGACAATTATTGACGTTCCGTGCATGGCACGTGACGGTGCTGGTCGGTTACGGAACGGTCTAGTGGGCATAGTCACATACTTTTTAATACAAAGAATATTTTTTTGCCTGGCACGTTCCTAGCACGGTCATGGTATGGATCGGTGTAGTGGGCAGACTCCTTAACCCTCTAAACCAATTTTGAAGAATTTCGGTATCGGACCTTGGAGAAGAACGTAAGATTCTCCAAGGTCTCTCTCTTTCAAAAATCTTTGTGTGGGGTAGGTGGAATCTCGTAGAGTTTAACCCCTCGAAGACGTAGATCTGCGCTTTCTCTATTCGCCTTAACGCCGTAATTCCAAGGAACACCCCTAGAGATCTCAAAGAGATAGATAGATAATACTTTATTGTCACCAACTTAACCTAATGATATAATACAAGTTAAAGAGAATATTGTAAATATTGGAGACAATGGGCGGCCTTATCGCTCCAAGCGATTTCTTCCAGGCAACCCACATATAAATTTCTTATGGAGAATACTAGCACTAACTTATCGTGCGGTGTATAGAGAGAGAATAGAATGGTCTATTCGTGCGGCTGACCAGAAAAAGATCGAGGCTTTTGAGATGTGGTGTTGGAGGAGGTTGCTACGCATACCGTGGACAGCAAAAAGGACCAACACATCCATTCTTGACCAGCTGAATGTCAGAACCAGATTGTCCACGACCTGCTACAAGCGAGTACTTGGCTATTTTGGCCATATCGCTCGAAAGGAGTCAGACAACCTCGAAAAACTGATAGTGCTAGGCAAAATAGAGGGGAAAAGGCCCAGAGGACGGTCACCAACCCGATGGTCGGATCAAATTAAGGCTATAACGGGGCTTTGCCTGCAGCTCTGAAACAGGCCGAGGACAGAGTGGTGTGGAGGCAGTTCATCAGCGTCTCCGTAAAGGCTTATCAAGACGGGCACGACCTTCAGGAATGAAGAACACGACGAAGAAGAAGAAGATAAAGAGAGAGGAAAAAAATCTACATGAATGAAAAAAAAAATACATGATTCAAATCAAGGAAATAGTCATCTATTAAACATGGCCTACATCTTTAAGTAATGTTCGACAACCATTCGCTTGAACACTCCTAAGGATTTTGCCTCTCTGATAGTGACGGGAAGTGAATTCCACAAAAGAGTGGCTTGATAAGTAAAGGATTTACGACAGTATGAGGAACGGTGTCCAGGAAATTTTAGAAATCTGTTGTAGTTAGAGCGTAAATTACGTGAACAAGAGGAGCGGAGAAAGTAAAAACATTCATTTAAGTAAGTTGGCAAAAGAGGATTGAAAAGAATGTTATACAGGAGAGACAGCAAATGAACATTCCGGCGAAGTCGGATAGGTAACCACTTGAGCCTTTTACGAAATTCTGATATGTGATCAAGAGTATCGGGATCCTTGATGTTGACATCGCGAACGATGTGCAATTTAGGGGTCGACTGGAGAGCAAGGCAAAACTTGCCTCCAAGAAGCTAGGTGTGCTAAACCGGTCCAAGCAATACTTCACACCGTGGCTACACCTGTGCTTTACAAAGCACATGTTAAGCCGCATATGAAGTATTGCTCACATTTATGGGCTGAGGCTCCCGTTTGCTACCTTAAACTTCTTGATTCCACCCAGCGTTGCGTATTCGCCTTGTCAACGATCCCGAACTCACAGACGGTCTTGATACGCTTGGTCTTCGGAGAGACTGCATCTCTATGCGTCCTCTAACGTCTGTATAATGGTGAGTGTTCTGAGGAAAAGCTACGTGGCAGGGCCAAGCCCGTCAGGATGGCGACCACCTTTGGTCTTAAGTATGCCGCCATAATAATCTTGTGTTGTGTTCCGGCATTAATAACCCAAGTTACTGTACCTTTATGGAACAGCAGCGTGTTCGCGATGCCACTGGCGTTGCAAACACCCATAGGCGACGGTAACTGCTAAACTCTAAGCGGGCCATCAGCCTTCTGCTGTCGCACAGCAATATATATATTTAAGATTATTAACATTTCTTCTTCAACATACTTTATACTCTGTAAACCAGTGTTATAACAATTTAAACAGTATTTTAATAAATATAAATTAATTTATGCCTCTAAAGATAAATAAATAAATAGCAAGAGGCAATCTGGCACCCGAGGCCAGATGCTGGCCGACTTCATGGAGAAGGAGGACCTGTATATGATGAACTCCTTCTTCATGAAGCCAGAACAACGCAAATGGACTTGGATTAGTCCCGATGGTGCCACCAAAAATGAGATTGACTTCATTATGTCGACCAAAAGACAGATATTCAATGATGTCTCTGTGATCAATTCGGTGAAAACTGGGAGTGATCACCGCTTAGTAAGAGGCACATTGAATATCAATCCAAAATTGGAGAGGTCTCGACTGGTGAAGTCTACGCTCCGACCTGCACCCATACAGATCCAAAACCCGGTAAACTTTCAACTCGAATTGCAAAACCGCTTCGAATGCCTCGGTGACTGCGTTGACGTGGACGAGTATAATAACAGGTTCGTGGAAGCTGTTCAAACGGCCGGGTCTAAATTCTTCAAGGCCAGCCGTTCAAAAAGAACCGGAAAAATCTCAGATTCTACTCTCAAATTGATGGATGTGAGACGTCAAATGACCCTTCAGTCCCCGGACGATGCTTCCCAGTATAGGCAGCTAAATAGACAGATCTCCAAGTCCTTGACTCGCGATATCCGCCGCCATAACACAGACTGTGTAAAGGCGGCTATAGAGCGTAACAAGGGCTCTAAAGTATTCGCACGAGACTTGTCTATTGGGCAGAGCCAACTGACGAAGCTGAAGACCGACGACGGCAGGGTCGTTTCGTCTAAACCCGAACTTTTGAGGGAAGTCGAGAAGTTCTACGGACAGCTATACACGACCACACGGGCACCTGTTAACAACAAGGCTAAAGACCCAAGAGCCAAATTAACCCGACACTACACCGTAGATATCCCAGACGTCAGTCTGTACGAGATTAGTGTGGCCCTTAAACAGCTTAAAAACAACAAGGCGCCGGGTGATGATGGAATTACAGCCGAGCTTCTGAGAGCTGGTGGTACTCCTGTGCTTAAAATCCTCCAGAAGCTATTTAATTCCGTCATCCTCGATGGCAAAACGCCGCAGGCCTGGCACGGAAGTATAGTGGTGCTGTTCTTCAAAAAGGGCGACAAAACCCTTTTGAAGAACTTTAGACCGATATCACTTCTGAGCCATGTTTACAAGCTGTTTTCAAGGGTCATCACGAATCGTCTCGCGCGCAGATTTGACGACTTCCAGCCTCCCGAACAAGCCGGATTCCGAAAAGGTTTTAGCACCATAGACCACATACATACGCTGCGGCAGGTTATACAGAAGACGGAGGAGTATAACCAGCCACTATGCTTGGCGTTCGTGGACTATGAGAAAGCCTTTGATTCGATCGAAACCTGGGCGGTGCTTCAGTCTCTCCAGAGGTGCCACATTGATTATCGATACATCAAAGCGTTGAAGTATTTGTATGAAAACGCCACCATGTCAGTCCGTCTCCAGGATCAGAACTCGAAGCCTATCCGACTGCAGCGGGGAGTCAGACAAGGCGATGTCATATCGCCGATGCTGTTCACTGCTGCGTTGGAAGATGTCTTCAAGCTTCTGGACTGGAACGGACTGGGCATCAACATTAACGGTGAGTACATCACTCACCTTAGATTCGCAGATGATATCGTAATCATGGCTGAAACCATGGAAGACTTAAGCCATATGCTTGATGGCCTCAATACAGCTTCCCAAGGAGTAGGTCTCAAAATGAACATGAACAAGACGAAGATCATGTCTAATGTCCATGTCGCACCTACCCCCGTAACAGTTGGGAACTGTACTTTCGAAATTGTTGACGAATACGTCTACTTGGGTCAAACGATCCAGTTAGGCAGGTCCAATTTCGCGAAAGAGGTCACTCGTCGAATCCAACTCGGATGGGCAGCGTTCGGGAAGCTCCGTAAAATCTTT